>OY728164.1:1176352590-1177583215 GCA_963277665.1 Viscum album
CATTTTTTGTCCCCATTGGGTCTGTTGATGATTTTATATGGGACTTAGGGCTTCCCATGGGGTATTCCAAAACCTTGGAAATGGTGAGTTAAATGGGTAAACATTGAGATAGGGAAATTATGAAAATGAATAATTTTTTATGGTTAAATTGGTTTTTTTTAAGTTAAAAAGGTTAAATTGAAATGATTGTGTTCTAGCTTTGTGAAATTCCTAAGGGGGTTTTCAAATAGTTTGAATGATGTGTTTTTGATTTGATCTAATTATGGTTTTACAAGAAGAATATGATGTTTTGAAAGGGGTAAATGTTCTAAAAGGATGAATTGGAATCAAGGTGATTTAAAAAGTGGTATTATTTATATATTTCAAATGATGATTTGATATAAGGGTGTGGTTACCCTTTTTTAAAAATTCATTAGTGATTATTTGAAATGGTTGGAAATATAAATGAAATCCTTGGGTCATGGTTTAGTTTTTCAATGAGGGAGACTCAAGTTTTAAAGGGGTGGCTTCAAGATGATTTTAAATGTGTATTTTAATTTGTGTGATATCATGGATTATGAAATGAAACTAATGTTACTTGTTTCCTAGTTTTTAATATGGCATAAGGGGGAATTTGGTATAATGGTATATGTGTTTAATGAGTTATGGTTTGTGAATGGAATATGTGTTGAAATGAACTAAGGCATGTAAATGGTAAATATGTTGAATGGTTAAAGAAGAATGTGAACATGGATTAGTATTAAGTTGTTGAGTTAGGATGTTGGATTGATGTTATTTGGTCCTAACTTATGGATTGAGTCTCCTTATTTGGGTTGGGTCGGACTGATGCTCTAGGTCCCACCGATGTATTGTTTGAGTTAGGTTGTCAGACTGAGGCTCTATACTTCTAACTCATTGAATGAGGTTCCCTGTTCAGGTTGGTCCAAACAAGTGATCTAAGTCCCAATAAGGTATTGTTTGGTTTGGGATGTCAAAATGAGGATATATGATCCCAAATGTATATACATGGATTGATTATCAAACCAAGCCTCTTAGGTAAGTTGATAAATGATTTTTTAGTAAGTTCCCCTTGTGATTAAAAGCATGTAACCCCTTGTGATATGTATTAGGCACCCAGTGTGATCATATTCAATTCAGTTAGTTGGTTGACCCTTGAGAACTTAAAGAATAAATTGGATATTTGATAAATACTTAAATGTGAGATATATTTCTTTTGTTTCCTTGTTTGTTATTTCAAATGATTCATCTTCATACACTTTTGTGCTAACTGGTTATTATTCTAGAAATTGTTGGTGGTGGCCTATTTAGTTGTAATCACACCCTACTTGGGACTCCATGGCACTTGGGTACCTGAGGAGATGCTACTTATTTTATGGTATATGTTTAGGATAGGGACATGGTGTTTGGTTTGTGCATGGGTTTATGAGTTTGAGAATGGGAGGTTAGGACTAGGTTGGGGCTCAGGTATATGTTTAGGATCCTTTGAGTAGTTTTGGTTTTAGACCTTTTTTGTGTGATGCTATAACATGTAGTGTTTTCATCACATTATTATAGAATGTGATACTTGGTTACTTATTATCCTTTGTTGTATGTTTTCCATTTATGGTTTAGATTGGTTCTTTTATCTGTTGGTATTATTTCTAATGTGGTATCAATTTGATAAAGGGGTACAGTCTCCCCTACATAACTCTATAGACCAATGGTACTAGTTGGAAGCCTCTCGCATATGTGGAGGTGTGCCTAAGGTCATGTGATAACCAATCTCAGGGAACTGAATTTAGTGGCTACTAGGCCGGGGTTGTTACACATGTTGTTATTGAGGCCAAAATGATCAAGTTCCAATTATCAAAGATGTTTCTTAACATGATCGACCAGAATTTATGTGGCATGCTTCCTGTTGTGGAGGATAAATACTCTAGGTTCTTTCCTAATGATTTTTCTAGATTACCACCCCAAAGATATGTCGAGTTTCTATTGACCTACTTTGAGGGATAAATCCCGTCTCCTTACCATATTATCATATAAAACCTACTAAATTAGAATAAATTAAAGATCATCTTGAGGATCTAGAGGCTAAGAGATTTATTTGTTTAACAATGTCTCCTTGGGATTCATTGGTTCTCTTCACAAATAATGCATATGGATACCCCTAACTTTTTATTGATTGTTGAAATCTCAATCAAATGATTGTTAAGAATAATTATTCTCTACAAAGGATTGATGATTTTTTTGATCAAATCAAGGGATCCCAATGGTTTTATAAGATTGATTTGTGATTGAGGTACCATTAGCTAATATTTTGAGAGAAAGAAATTCCTAAGACAACATTTTGGAGAAGGTATAGACATTATGGGTATTTGGTTATTCCATCCAGTCTTAAAAATTATCCTACAATGTTTATGGATTTGATTAATCATATAATTCATTGGTTCTAGGAATCTTTACTAGTTATTTTTATGGATAATATTTTGGTGTATTCCAAGATGAAGTAAAAACAAAGGGTTCATCTGGATATTATTCTCATAACTCTAAAAGAACATTTTCTACATAGAAATCTTTCGAAATATCCATTTTGAATCCAAAAAGTGAATTTTATAGTCCATGTTATATCTCATGGTGGCATCCTCAATAGATATTGAAAAGATTAAGGAGGGACACCAGAGACCTATCATTGTTCGGAAACCTTTACTCATTTTGGTATAGAAGTGTAATGAGATATCCATGGACTTTATAGTAGGTTTACCACAGACTCTTAATGGGAAGAATGTGATTTGGGTGATCATTGATCAAATCAAAAAATTGTAACATCTCCTTCCAATTAGGGAGTTTATGCAGGTGGAAGATCACGGGCACATTTATGTATGAGAGATCTTGAAACTCTTTATAGTAACTTATTCCATTGTTTATAATAGAGATTAAAGATTTGAATCTTGGTTGTAGAAAGGTTAACAAGAATAAATGGGTACCTAGTTGAAGTTAAGGATGATGTATCACTCTCAGATAGATGGATAGACTTAGTGAGCCATTAATATTCTTGGGGATATGCTTCAGGCATGCATGCTTAATTTGTATGGATTATGGAAAAAAATCCCTTGTTTGAGTAAAAATATAATAATTTTTATTATTACTTGATTAAAATAGTTACTTTTGAATTATTGTGTGAGTGGAATTGTATATCACTTTTGAGTTCAGTGGATTTTGGAGAACAGTATTTGGTTAGACTAAGTCTTATTTAAGAGACAAAGGAAAAAAGTGAAATTGATCTAAAATAGGTTAGAAATAACTCAGTTTCCAAAATTATTTTGAGGATAGTTTTTATTGCCTATTGGAGTTTAAGGTTGGTGATCGAGTTTTTCTCAAGGTTTCACCTCATTTAGGACATCATCATTTGGGAAGATAGGGTAAGTTTTCACTGAGATTTATTATCCCTTTTGAGATCATTAAATGTATTATAAAGGTGGAATATTGGTTAAACCTTCCATATTATTTGAAATTAATTCACGATGTGTTTCTTGTATCCCAACTGAGAAGGTATCAACGAAACCCTTATCATGTGATAGAGTGGGAAGATGTTGATCTTGAGATTAACACCCTAGTGGTTGAGAAACCAGTTTAGATTATGGATTGTTGTATTAAGGTATTATGCAGTAAAACAATTCCCTTAGTTTGTGTATTGTATTAGTGTAGACTACATAACCATGAGATGTGGGTGTATGAAGAACTGATGATGTAACATTGGTCTTATCACTTTGTGAGTCTAGAATCCTAAATACTTTTTAGGGATAGAAAGTGACATAGTGGATAGAATTATGACACCCTATAGGTCATAGTTATGTTTTTATTTTGGGATTATTTTTCTCTATTGTTGTTAAACTTAGGTTTGGTATGAGTTAGAGGTTCATGATAGATTAAAATGTGATTTTGAATTTTCTATGTGAAATATAGGCTAGACCACATTTTGTTCCAAGTCATATTGATCCTAGTAACTACCTATGTGAAATGGGTAGGTACAAAATGCCCATAGTGGTGTGTAGCCTTGGTAGTGGGAAGATATGAGTATTTTAGTGGACTATAACCAAATTTTCCAACACCACACCATAGTGGAGGGAATGGTGGGTCCAAAGAAACCATGGTTTTTACACCAAATTTTATTTTCAACCTTGGTATAGGTGTTTCCAAGGCCACCACATATATGGTAGGCATCACCATTCCATGGTGGGGGTTGTTTCAAAAATTAAAATTTTCAATTCATCCACTGATATTTTTTGGGGATTTACAAATCTTAATGGAGGTGTTTGTGATCATTAAGAGTATATTTTAATGCATATTAAATTCAATTTCCTCTATATTAAGACATTTTTTATCCTCTTCTTACTAGGGTTACCTATCTCTATGATTATAGGAAGGGTTTGGGAATTATTCCTTTGGTCTTTTGGTGATTCTCCTTTAATTTGGTACATTTCTTTATGGTATGTTTTAATTTACACATAGTTTTTCTTTATCATGTTAAATTTATATTTGATCTATATTTTCCTTCAAGTTTTGAACCTCTTAAGGGTAGTTATGGCTAGATTTATAGGTTGTGATAGGTAATTTATGATGTTTCTTATAGATCTAAGATTTAGAGGACTCAATATCATCATTTCCAAACATTATTTTCAAAGGAGACTAATTTCCTCTATTAGAAAGGTATGTGTCTCTATAAAATGGTTCTTTCTCATGGAATACCTTATTTTTCTTTTTTTTCCCTTTTTTTTTGGAATATTAAAATAATTAGTTTGAAAATAATGAGGGTTAATATGAAATCCATGATATGAACTTGATATTTGGTGTCATGTGGAAATGTTTTAAGTGGGTTTTGTTAAACAGTATTTTTCCAAGATTTATGTGTTAAATAGAATGCCTCAAAGATGATTTTGACTCTAAAATGGTTTTTAAATCATAAGAGAGGTAATTATTTCCTTATAGAATCATTTTTTAAATTTTTGAATTAGATTATCTTGCACATAATGGTGGACTTTATCACTTGGGGAAAACCTTGGGGTGTGTGGTTTGTAGAGACCTAGGATTTAGTAGGCCATCTAAAGCTCATTGGATGTCTTGGTATCATAGACCCTCATGTTTTAGTCAATTTACATATAGTTTTTAGACATTACAGAGATGATTGTACTTTACTTTCTCATTTGTTTTATAATTCATGGATATTTATTAACTATTTCACTCTATGTGCCTTAAATGTATCTTTTAATATTCTTTCTTTATTTGAATATATCATTTTTAAAGGGAAACAAATGATAATTTATTCAAAAAAATTATTTTAAATGTTTTATAGAACTCGGTTTTCAATGCTAGAACTAACGGTTTCATGATGAAATACTTTGTAAAGATTCATAGTGGTATCTTTCTAGGTGTCTTCCTCACACCCTGCATATGTATTTGGGCATATGTAGATTTGGTTCTATAGGATACAGTTAAAGAGAATGTTTTAATTTAGCTCGATGGATTTTCTTGGTTGATGTCACCTTTATAGTGGTTTGGGATAGTGGTGATGGATGGTTATATAGAGACTTTATTTTTTTTCTTGGATTTAGATGGTTCTTGGATTATCCTTTTGGTTTGTTTTGGTAATGTTGCATGGTTTTGTACTTTTATTTCACAATGTACTATAGTTTTTTATCTTTATTACATGAGACATTTTATTTTATCCTTCATGGTAAAATCATTGTCATTGTTTTGAATATTGATACCCAAGTGCTTTTCATCATCCCATGGCGATCAAGAATATGCTCCAGGCCTTATAGAGAGCCAGTTTGCATGATGTGTTAGGTCTACCTGAGTTGGTTCTTTACAATTGAACATAATCATATATTATTTTATTATGTTAGTTTGGTGATAAAATTTTAAAATAATTATTTTTATACTTTTTTCCATTCTCAGTACCAAACTAATTAAGTCTATGGCCATGGTGTTCTATTCGAAAGTTCTTTTCCATTAATTCAAAGAAATATTCATTGGACACATAGGTTAATGACACCAGTATGCAATATATTTGATTATATATTTCATGATAAATATATTATACTACACAATGTGTTTTCATATGTGGTTATTTTTATTATAGAATTTAACTTCTTTCTATATAGGTTACTTGGTGTGTTTCTAGATACTAACCTTGGAATTTAGACAGTAATTCTTAATGACATTAAGAAAGAGACCTAGAGGGTCACACATTAAATATATTTAAAACCTTAGTTAAATTATATATAAATTTAATATGTTGAATAAATACTATTCTCATAATGATTTAATGATTTTTCATGTTTGGTGGATCTTAAATATTCATTCACTGGTTATTTGAGAAAATATATGTGAGTTGAATATTTAATAAAAAGTATTCTCTATTTTAGTTAATATAATATTTATCTATTTTTCGATGAATAATGTAGTGATATTTATTTAATTAAATAAATATTCATTATTCAGGGTTCATTAAATACTGATGAGAAATGATAAACTGGGTTAATGATCCCATGAGAAATGATATATTAAATTCTAATTGAATAATTGTTAATTTATATAGGCTTTGGGCATAGCAGAAGCACCTGTTTGGATTGGACAATCCAAATTTTGGTCTTAATTTATGAGTAATATGAGATGTACATTATGAATGATGCCATGATAAACAAATTGAAATCATAGATTGCATGACTTAAACGTCAGAACTGGAAGAATAAGATCATCACGTGTAATATATAATTAATTTATAAGTTGATCTATAATTACCTAAACTTGTAATTATTTCTTTTTTGATGATAAAATTAACTTGATCTTGTTGTAATGATATTGTGTTGTAAGATCCAAGTGAATAATCCCTCTAGAAGGGATCCACATGTGCACCACAATCTCTTAACATCATCATATAATCAGTGAGTGCTAGCATGGCCGATCCTGATCACTTATATTATTCATGGTTGATTTAATCAAGATTCCTAATACACTTATTATATGAACCTCTAGGTCCCTTTCTCAGTGGAATTAAGAAAACCCGCCTAAAGTCCAAGGTGAGCATCTAGAAACATGTCAAGGTACCCATAGAGATGAAATTTAATGTCACAGCTGTATACAACCACCTATGAATGATTACTATATAATATAATATCATTATTTTGATATCCTCAATCAAGTAGGTTTCATGCTGGTGTCATTAACCTATGTGTTTGATGTCACATTCTTTTAATTTTTGGAAATTAACATGCCAACAAAACACAATGTTCATGGATTTATCCAGGAAATTCTATTCTCATAAAAGGGCCTAAGATATGAACTTTCATTAATAGACCTAAGGGATAAATATTTTCTTTTATTATTCATAAATTCAATATCACTCGTGACGCACCCAATGTATTCTACTTTTCCATGAGCATATTTCATCATAGTTTTCATCAATACATCAAAGTATGAAACTTATGATATTAATTAATGATAATATTTAATTATAAGGACCATTTCACACATTCGTATATAAGAACATCCAATGACGCATAAAATATGAACTTCCTACTAGTATGTCCACTTTCATAACCTCCCTTCTTGGAGATTACCAAGGTAGGACACTATAATATGGCATCCCAATGTCTTTTTATCCCCCTATGTAGTTACCCTAACCCCAATAGCCTAGATTCGATGCCTTACTACATTATATTGGTATAAGATACAAGGAATCAAAACCTGAAGAACCAAATAGTTTAGCAGTCTTGGTAAAATATATACATAAATGATTTTAATATTATATATTATAACAAAAATCACAACATAATATTCATTTGAGACTATAATAATTCCCAGTAGAATTTCCTTGTATATAAAACATAGTACACTTCATGGATTCCTAAGGAAAAAAATAAGGGTGACCTAAAATGTTTAATAAGGTTTAATTATAGTGGAATCTATCATGAATCAATAATAATAATCAACATGGAAAGGAAAATAACTAAGAACATATTCCATTTAAATAACTGGATAAGGCATAATCAATATGGAAATGTAAATAACGGAAAAAATATGCCATTTAATCAATAAAATAAAAATTAAATGCATCAAGAGATAATATCATAGTTAAAATCTCTTAGATAATAATAAATAAACTCTTAATTAATGAAATACTTAATTATTTTACATCATGTATTAGGAACATGATACATCTACCATTAATACGTTTTACAAGATGGTTTAAACTATAGGTAAAAACACATTTTATTTGGCCAACTGATTTGTCTCATGAGACCTACCAATGCATTGAGGGGATATATTATACCAGGTCCCACTAATCACTACAGGTCCAATGCATTACTCATATATCAAATAATTTATTTAATTCATGGATCAATATGTCTTACCATTAAATATCTATATTGAGTAAAGGATATATATTTTTTAAATATTTCCCTAGTTAATATTTCAAAGGAAGAATCATATGTAAAAAATGGTATATAGTTTAAGAAATAATCATATAAATCACATGATAACATGGTTATTTAAGAAAAATTTAATTTATAATGAAAAAATTATTACAATAAACTGATTTTTTCAAGATAATGTTAATAATCACATAAGAAAGTGAGATTTCACAATAACTTTTACCACATGGTAACTTCCAAGTCAAATCCACTTGGATTAAATAATTAAAATTAAAACATAAAATCCCATTAATAATGTATTATTAATTATGTTAAATGTTAGAGGGACAGTATATACACCACATATAAGTTAATTGGTTCCTAATAACTAATAAGTCTCAATTGAATGTAAATTGAGATGAAATTCCTTACCTCGCACTTTATTTTGTTTGAACATAATTTATACTCATGTATAATGGTTTTAATAATGTTATTAATTTATAATGGATACATAATCATATTTATAATAACATATATTATCCTTTCATATCTTGTTATTACCTGTTCATTAATAATATTTCATTATTTTTATTGTTTCATATGTTAATTGCCTTGTTTTCTCATGCATGTTTCTTCATGAAAGATCTGATTAATGCACTTATTATATAGTTTTATCAGATAAATAATAATAATAATAATGAAATAATCATACTATTTTTACATCAATTATAATTTTATGTCTAATCATAAATGATGGTTTTGAGAAATGAAGTATGTTACAATCATGGAGATGGTAGGTCGTACATATGCATGAGTAACGTTTTCATTTTCCAATGATCATTATGGAATGAAGGAAAGTAATATAAAATATTTTAAGAATGATCATAATATCATATATACCATATTATATACTTATATATATCATCCATGTGGTGTTTTTATGAAAATAGAATCACATCG
Organism: Viscum album; assembly: GCA_963277665.1. Lineage (NCBI taxonomy): Eukaryota > Viridiplantae > Streptophyta > Magnoliopsida > Santalales > Viscaceae > Viscum > Viscum album. The sequence continues at coordinate 1,176,361,947 of OY728164.1, forward strand.
CTTCGTAAAGGAGGTGGTCCACATATACATGAATGATGTTATCATCTTTACGTGAGTGGAATGAAAAGAAAAAAAATTATATATATTATCTTTATAGGATTATAAATATGAATTAATATAATAATTATATCATTTATATTACATATAATCATTAAATTTATGTTTATCACCTTCCATGTCAAGCATTAGTGAAAGACGGGTCACATCGCTTCGCAAAGTGGTAGCCCACCATACACACGAGCGACGTTATCGCATCTCCTATGGAATGGAAGATAAAAAGGATATATATGATATAGTTAATAATGAGGTATAAATATTTTATAAATATCATATATATACTTCATATCCATCATCATAGTTTGTAGACTTGTAGGTCTCTTCATTTGCATGAAGGAATGCATCCTCCGTTGTATGTAGATGCTCTGTTGATGTCCAAATTTCACCCGTAGATGAATATCTCCTTGCACCGAAGGTATCAGGCAATCTTCCAGCTTTCACGCAACACTGAATTACCACCATGAATCAACCTTACTTGGCATTCAAGTCTAATCCGGCATGCAAGTATTGGCGCGCAAGTCAAAACTGGTGCACAAGTCTACCTGAATCACTTGCGCGACACAATCTTCTGCAACTCCAATCTTGCACGACTCAACCCCTTTTACGCCCAAGCCAATATTGGTGTGAAACTACCAACCAAAATGCAACTTCAAAAACTGGCGCGCACGTCCACCTATGTGACCACACACCACTTGTGCGAGTACCACATCTGCACGATGGGGGCTCTGATTTTTCTAAGTGTTGAACTCCATTAAAATGAGGAGGGGTGTTCCTGTATTTATAGGCATTTGGACACCCTGCGGAATGGCACGCAAGTCTACCCTCAGCAAGAAATTCTCGGCACATAGGTCTCTTACCCTGTAAGTCACTTGCGCGACCCAATTCCAAACTTGGACGCCCTTCTCCCTTTGCCATATTTTCTTGTTCTTATCTTGAAAAACAACAGGCGTGCAAGTTTCCAATCTTCATAGGCACCGGTGCACAAGTCATTTCTCGGTGCACAAGTCACCTACGCAACCAACCCAATACTTGCGTGACCATTATCCATTTTCCATATTTTGATGATATGATCTTGAAAAACATATGGCGCGCAAGTTTCCAAGCCTTCAAGTACATGGCGCGCAAGTGCCTCTTCCAAAAACCACTTTTCTTTATTTGTCGATTTTCAGGCCCAAAAATTTGGCAACCACTGGAAAACAGCCCCACCTTGTATCTATTTTTTTTATACTGACTCTTGATCATCCATTCCTTTGCCGAGGTTCTTGAATCAAACATTGATCATTAACCACAACTCTTGAACTCGACATCCCACCATGAAATCCCCTTTGCCAGCAAATTTGTATGTCATGGTTTTCTTTGTCAACAATCTCAACCCAGATGTCCACTTTTTCAACAAACACAATCACCTCAAAAATGCTTCAATGATACCTTGAGAGATTTTTTCCAAATAGGTATATAGAGGTAAATAATCAAGAAACATACATGAATTATAAAAAAATGGGAAAGTAAAGCACACAAATTAGTGTGATTTATAAAAAATGTGTAACAATAGCCTACAATCTGAAGGAATATGATACCGAGACATCTAAGGAGCTATAATTGACCTAGTGAAACCTATGTACCTATAAACCATGTGCCCTAAGGTTTTATTCAAGTGACAAAGCCCGCCATTATGTGCAAGGGGATCCAAGCCCATAATTTTAAAAATGTTTCTAAAAGGTAAGCATTACTACTACCATGATTAGAAAACCATTTTAAATTCAATATCATCTTTAATTCATTATATCAAATACTTAAAGATAAAAAAATATTGCTTTAAAGAAAACCCCATTTAAAATATTTCCACATGTCACCAAATATCAAGTTCATATCATAGATTTAAAATAAACCTTTATGATTTTCAAAAAAATAATTTTAATATTACAAAACCAAATAATTAAATAAGAACAATAAGTTATGCCATTATAAAGAACCATTTTATATAGACACATACCTCTCTAATGGAGGAAACCTAGTAGATGTCAAAAATAGTGTTTGGAACTAAAGAGATCGAGTCCTCTTCAGCCCAGATCCATAAGAAACATCATTTATTACCCATTAACACCTCTAGATATGTATTTGACTAACCTTAAGAGGTTTGACACTTTAATGAGAATATATATCAATGAGGGATATAGAAAGAGAAGAAAATGATGGGTGGAAATCAAAACATACCATGAAAAAATCCCCCAAACTGATGGAGAATCACCAAAATACTAAAGGAATAATTTCTAAAACACTACCTAGAATAATCTAGATTGGGAACCCTAGTAGGAGGAGGAAGAAAATAGATTAATAGAGAATAAATCTAGTTTAATATGAATAAAAAATCCCCTCTTAATGATCACACAGACCTCCATTAAGAGGTTTAACTTCCCCCCAAATATCAGTGTCTGAATAAACCATTTAAAATTTTAAAATAACTGTCACCATGGTTTTGTGATTACCACCATGGATGTGTGGCCTCAGTCACACCCATCCTAGGTTTCCCAATATGGTATGGTGTAAAAACTAACTATGTTTTGGATCAGCCACGCCCTCCACCATGACGCGATGGTGGTTACTCTGGTTTTGGTCTATAGAAACAATCCCATCATCCCACTCCAAAGGATAATACATACCCATGTTGGTTAGCAAAATCAATATGGCTTGGACCATGATGTGGTCTAGTTAGTTTTTTACAGAGAAAATACAAAAATCCTTTTTAATCCATCATGCACCACCAACAATTCTCGAACATGAATTTAACCACAAGAGAGACAAGAAAACCCAAAATAAAAGTATACCTATGACCCAAAGGGTGGCACAAAAATTCTTGATAATAACTCAAGGATATCATGTGGAATTAATTAATCATGAAAAATCGAAATCATAATCGTGTCTCATTCGATTTTGATCGAATGTGTGTCTGATTTCCATTAGTGAACATCTCTTGAAGGAACTAAATCCATAAACCTCTATATCATCCAAAATTGTTCTAAATTTTTGATCAAACATCAATATTTGATATATAGGTTTTAGAATAGAGTATTGGAGTAGCCTTTAATGTTAACATGATCTTAGGAGCACCAAATCATTGATCCAGGATGTTTTTCTGGGATTGGGGTGATAAAAAGCTCACTTTCTTTATATATAAAATTGATAGATGAAAGATATGACTTCAAAATCATATAAATAATATTGTGTGAGAAAGTTGCTTCAATTTCATTAAATATGTAGGTTTTATTTAAAAAAGTTATAGTTTGGTCCTTCTATAATTGAAACTCTTGAAATTAAACCATATTCTTTGTGCGTGAAATTGTGAATGTGTCAAAAATATCAAAAATATTTTATCACTTGTAATGTCTAAACAATGTTACATGATAAAATATGAGCCATTAAATTGACTTGTCACTCTTGTAAATATTTCATGAACCTTGAATAAAAATATTCATTTATAAAATATTATTACTCATATTCACTTAACACTTGTGAATACATTGAGTAAATAAATCCACTTACAATTATTCTAAACTTGAATAATAGTGAATTTCTTTATTTCTTACGATCAACCAACTCAAACACACTTACCCCCCACCGTGGGACCTACAATATCCAAATCTAAAATTCATTAGAATTGGATGAAATTATGAATACGATTTGTGAGTGACCTTATAAGACCGTATCTTGATAGAAGTAATTCATAATCACAGACCAAGAGTGGTTTCCATCAACACATCATGGACCATAAGAATATCAGTTTTAGTTATAATAATCGCAACCTCATACAAACACACACAATTTAATATAACCTCTTTGTCATGTGATATCTCATAAAGCATGACACACACTTATTTTCATCATCATTTTTTATTTATTTTTCTTGGACTTACTAGATATAATTACCTTAAATAACCATGGATATGGATTTAATAAATGTTATATCATCCTGATCAACTATTCTTATGTATCTATTCCTTTAAGAAGCAAAAAATTATGTCTTGATCATTCAATCAATTTCATTCCACCAATGACACAACCAATGAAAGCTACCATGCCACATTATCAATTCCATGGTTTTCATCTTGCATAAAATTATGTGATCAAATGATACATACTAATAATGATCTCATGTTTAGAGACTAATACATATGATTTTAGATAAGAACATCCAATGACACCTAAAACATGTGGTGTTCCTATTAGTGGACTATTTATAATGATCTCGTTTAATCAAGACCAAAAAGTGTGAATTTCATGAGAAGAATTCTCAGTGTTTATGAGCCCCCAACACCTAACTGTCATAAATCATTTATGTATTATTAGTATAATGTATCTAGACCATAGGATATATGTTTAGGATTACTATCATAGTATATTTAGGTTCTCATTATATCTAGAAATAGTTATAAACTATTGATATAAAAAATAATATATGGAAATTACCATGTAAATAGTTGATGAAAAATTATCAACACTAATATGATAAGATAACATCATTCATAACCCTATGTATATATGATATGATAATTAAAAATTACTATTCAAGTTGGGCCTAGGGAACCCACTTTTACAACACTCCCACTCCACTAAATACAACATACCAATTATTACTATTAACTATCACATGATAAGATCATGCTTCTACTAAGTAATGGCTTCAGTCATTAGGTCTTCCATGTTTTCTTACATGGCTACTCTACTATCAGTGACTTCACTTCCTTGAGTAAAATTTATCAAGATATGATATCTTCAAGTATATACCTTTTTTCCTCCATTATAACCTCGATATATTGTCTTATAATAAATGTGTAATCCCTATAACTGGGATTTTTCCATCATATTTTTATACTTCTTCTTTAGTAGCATCAGAAGTCATAACATACTCAATATTTATAGATATAGCTACCATTGTATTCAATGACTCTATTTATAATTTAATTTTCCCAACTGTGATACATGATAAAATTGATCCATATGAATAATATTTTTTATCCATTTAATAACTAGTGTTCATACCTCTCTATATACCAGGTACAAATCCTTTATACATTCTCAGGTAACATTGGATAGTTCTGACTGCTTCCCTTGCAGTTATCTTGGATTTATTTGATATTTTACTACCACAATACATGTGTTAAAATAACATATCTAGTGTGTAACATAAAATATGTGATAAATCCATCAAAAAATAATATTTAATTCTACTCAACATTTTAATCTCCTCCCATGTCTCACACATGTCTTCTTGGAGAGATTTAATCCTACGACATTGCTAACAATTCTCTCTCAAATTGTTATAATACATTATTTGTATATATAATTTTACTTGGTATAAGTAAACCATTATATATAACTCATTATATTTTATTCTTGAAAAATTAGGTTTCTAATTTAAGTCAATCTCTAGATATATACTTTTAACCTAGTCTTAACTAATAGTAAGACCAATAACTTTATTATCCATATGTTTTCAATATATTTCACTTGAAAAAACATGGAGATCCCAATAAAATCTTACAGAAACATGACATACTTTTTTTTTAAAAAGAATACAATATAATAAAAATACGTGTATTAATACATAAATATATCTCTACAACTTTCATTCATTATTTACAATCTTTGGTGTCACCAAACCTTTTTAGTTGTGTCATATAGATACCTACCAAGAAAGGTGGTATTTATATACAATGCTTAGTATAATGATCATAGAATGTTTCGATAATAAGTATAACTATAATTTATTTAATAATTATGTCTTGGTATATCCAATATATCTTTATCAGTACCACATTGTACCACCCATGTGTAGTTTCTCTTAAATACCAACCAAAAAATTTACATTAATTAGATAAACTACCAAAACCCATACTTTATTTTGGTACATGGAATAAATTTTTTTGAATTCATATTCACTTATTATTTTAGATTATTTCCATTTAATTATTCATTATAGGATATATGAATAATATATCATCCACTATGGTGAATATAAAAACATATATTGGTTTTAATAATCCTCTTCAATATGTGTCACTGGAACATTCTTATTCTACAATCCCTTGTAGTATTTTTTTTCATTCCAACTACCTATGTATCTCGAGCCTTGACTTTATCTAAGTCAATCCTGCTCCTATTATCTAAAATAGATATGTTCACCCTATTATAGAAATACAACCTATCACTCGACTATAACTTTTTTATATTAGAGATTTATGTAATATCCTTAAAATTTTTAATATAATTACCTTATATACACTTTGTGTTTTTATTGATGAAATTTTGTTTATTAATATAATATTAACAAAATAATTTCATCTAAACACATATTTTATCACATGATGGATCTATTTCATTTTAGAAATCATATGATATCCATTTTTTCATTATAGTTGGAATATATTTATGGGTCAATAATGATATTTTCAAAGCATGTCTAAAAAATATAATAAAAGAATCTACAACAGTTATAAGACTCATCATTGATCCTACATCTACCAACACCACGTCTCTATTTGTGTATAAGGAAATTTACATTTAATAATTGATCCAAACTACATTTTAATTATCAATGTATGTTTGTATGACTAATTATTGATCCTCCTTTTACTAAAATCATGGCTTTGATGTGTATAAGGAAATGTGAGTTTATGAATAAATCTACTCTATATTTTAAGGATTTATGAATTCTCGATTAATATACTCTTCAGATCACTGGATTGAAGCATCTATTATGTCTTCTTACAAATCTCTATCTTTACTTCACTTTTATATTCCTTAAATCTATTAAAGTAATTGTATGAAGTACATGAATTTACCTTTAGCATCTCCTTAGGATAACTCATGTTTATCTTGTTGAATTAGTCCTAAAATAATTTTGGTTTACCTTTATTTCTAAATGTTTCTGTATCTAAAACTTGATAAATATTTTTTTTGATAATACCTAAGGTTTTAATCTCCAACAATTATAAACACCATATTTGTTATATCCTTGATAACTAATTTCAGTTACAATTTGCAAATAATTTTCTTATTATAACTGGGTATGAGTCTTACATTTCATATTCATAATTTATTTCTAATGAATCAATTTTTACTCTACTATTAGTTGAGTAAGAGACACCACAAACAATATTAATTACATATTTTCATAATTTATCATTGTTTCTAATGAACATATGAGATAAATGATTTGGTAATACTCAATACAAGTTTAACCAGAATCATCCGACATATAAATTTGAAATTGTGTACTTCTCACCATTGACATAAGAATCACCCTTTATTGTATTCTTGGATAATCAACATTATTGTAATGTTTCTAAACTTCCTTGTTTATTTAATTTTGATGTAAATGTGTGAAACATATATAGTATTTAATACCCAATAATCAAAATAGAAAAAATTACATTCATTGATGAATATTCTATAAGTAAAATAATTTTATTACATACTTTTAAATTCATTGTATTTATCATACAATGACCTTTATTTCCACATGTGAATAAAATATCCTCATGTTTAATGCATCATAATTTATCATTGGTTTCATTTAAGGAAATTTTGATGGTATCTTTGGTGTTACAATTTCCATTCACCTTCTCTTCTTGTCTTTTAACATGTTCGCCATAAGGGTTATATAACTGAGTTCCTTGAAACTATTATAATCCTAGTGAAGATTAGTCAAAAATTCCTTTATCTATTCATCCATACTATTCAAATCGTAAAAAATTATAAATAAATAAAACCTGAATTGTAGGATGATAATATGAGATTAATGGATGATTTCTTATCCACATGGAAGGCCAACATCGCTAATTGATGAATGTACTTTAATACACTGAATACATGGTCACTAGCTATGCATGAATTGTCTAGTTCACAATGTTCTAGTGTTGTAACAATATTAATTATCTAAATCCTCACTTTATCCTTTTAAAGATATAAGAGATGAGATATCATGGAATAGAAATCCAAGTACCTATGTTTCATTATCAATCATACACACATAAATAATTTCTTAATGCAATAAACTATTTGTGAATTCCCATGTACCTTATATAGGTGTCCCTATCATATTCACTAACTCAATGAGGTAGCTTAATAGGTAGTGGGGACTCCGAAACATCCAATTTTCATTCATTTAATAATACTATGTGTAAGTGTCTACACAACTATTAAAAATTTGTGCTAGAAAGGATATGTTTTTATCCAATATTTATCAAAGTGAATTTGTTTTATTATATTAACTTCATTTTATAAAAAATAATACTTAATATAAATAATACTTTTATCTTTATTACTGGTTATTAGAATATATAGTTCTTAATCTTAAATATATCCCGCTATTTTATCAAATATATGTAGTCCTCAACTACTATATTTAGAATACTCAAGTATTATTGTGAAAAGGGTCCTCAAAATCTATCCTTATAGTCCAAGATATGGCTACATAACTACTAAAAGAGTTTAATGGTAGGATTTTGGATGAAGAATCATATTAACTTGTGGCTCCTTGATCTATTGAGTGGAATACCATCTTTTAAGAAGGATAACCTTGAATTGAACAATGATTTCTTCTAAAATTGCAACAAGATAGCTATGAATATTTATTTACCACCTACTATAGTTAAGTAGAACCATATATCTCATAAGAACTCTCCAATGGTATAATTTACTCTCAACTAGGGACTATAAGAACCCTATACAATTATTTTCTTCCAAACTTAAATGATGGAAGGCGTTGATGACTTAATATTGTCTTTGAGGGTTTTTATAGTTTTTAATTCTCAATGAATGAAATACCTTTTCTATTTAACAAGATTTTTCAATCGATCATTATCAAAATTTAATAATGAATAATATAAAACATCCACTTCTTATTAATTCATTTTATCTATGCATGATTGTTTATTATTCTATGTGATTGAGTAAACATAACACATTCACAAAAAAATAAACCATGAAAAAATAAATAAATAAAGCAACTATTCATGATTGTTTACTACTTGTTGATCAATTGTGTAGATAATGGATAAACTAAGACCATATGGGTAGCTCACCAAGTCATCACCAACTCTATTTGTATCTCTCACCACATTTAATGTATCTGTGTCTTGTCTGGTGTTTCACCAAGCCTCAGTACAATCTGCATATTCTTTTTTCACACCATGACCTTAAAAATTCCTTTATTTTATTCATTTCTTGATCTTGGATCATTTTATTGAGGTTTGGGTTGAGTCCTAAATTGAATTTTTGAGTTTTGTTTTGAAAAATGGATGTTTTGGGATATGTAGTAAGGGGTGAACGGGTAGCGCATAGTTAGGGGAAACCATATGGCTTCAACTATGTAACTGTGCAACTTGAGTCGGGTGCTTGGTTCTTAGTGCAAGGATTTTCCACGATCAGGGAAACTATATGGAAAGCATGCAATTTGATTTTGGATTTAGGTAGTGGTATATCACACAGTTGGAACATGATTTGTCAAACCATGTAGCCAAACTGTGAAACTTATCCAGATTCTTAAAAGCATGAAATTCTAATATTTCCCCTCCTTTTTTAACCCAAATTCAGTATTTTTTTTACCCTGCTCTACATATGTGGAAATTTTTAATTTAAAATTAATCACGCGAACTTGAGGATAAAGTGGGTTTTTAAAGTGAAAATGTTCAAAATTTTACAAAGTTTTTATATCTAAATTCTACATGAGAATGATTCGAATGAACTAAATCGGATTAATTGATATAAATTGAAATAATTTTACTTTAAAACCAATTCAAAATATAATTTAACATTATAAATTAAATTAATGAAAAGGTAGTTTTTAATTAAAATTCATTATTTTTCATTATTCATCTGAAATTGACATATTTTAGAAAAATATTAAAAATACACCCTAAGATAATTTTGGTATTCTAATATCAAAAATAAAGTTTATTTTTTAATATAATTTTTCTAAATTTTTTAAAATTTAATTTTAAAGTAACTGTTCAAAGTGTGACTAAATAATGTTTTGTTTAAACCAGGTGTTGTGTGTTTCACAAGCTATCGAAAAAATTAAATTTATTATTAAATAAATATACTATATATTATTAAGATGTTTAATTATACCAACCTAAATAAATTTTTTCCCCATAATTCAAACTTGATCTTGGTAATCAAGGGTTTGATATTTTAAAATACCTTTGTTAGAAAACACACACAATAACATAGTTAACAAAACATCCTCTTAATAAGAGATAATTGGGTAGTATTAAGGTCATATAGAGTAATAAAATAACTAGGTTTCCATGTAGGGGAACATAGGTTGAAAATGAAAACATTAATATGGAATAAAATGCTAACACCCAAGGATTAATAGATAGTGATAGAGATCATAGATCACATGAAAGTGGGTGGCCATAGAAGGTAAATAACCACAAAACCATATACCAAATAGGTGTGAAAAAGGTCATTGATATCATAAGAAATTATGGTAATAGTATAAAATTTTAATTCAAATTCCTTTTACTAAAGTTGGTGAATTTTCATGAGAATGTATACTTACTTGATTTTATTCCATTTTATAAGCACAATCTCATCCATTCGTTGTACCTTGATTAATTTCCAATTCATATCCTACTCTAAGAAATAAAGATAAATTATGTCATACCTTAAGAACTTAATAGATCACAATATCTATAATATAATTATAATTAGTTCCATTTAACTCTAGTTATCATTATGATAAAATGGTTAGCACAGGTTATCTAATATGCATAAATCTTCATGTGGTGAAGTAATATATTAACATCTAAAACCTCATTTAAAGTTCAACTTAAACAGTTTAATATATGGTTAACCATATGAACCTTCAAAAATATTAATATCCAAAATTTTATAAATAAGGTCATTGAATTTCTAAAATGAAATTATCATTTATCGCCCAAACAACATAAAGTATCTATTAATAATTACATACCAAAAATGTGAATAACTTCATCGTGTATTTTTTTTAAACATGTTAATAACCTAAATTACCATAAAACCATATTTAAAACATTAATGATTACTTATTCCTTAAGTAAATAATAGATTATCAGATATATTTCTCAAATAAAAATATGTTGGAAACTCTATCAAGGATAGTATAAACTACTTTGTTAACAAATCATTAATCAGTTCCAAGGTAGTCAGAACTATCTAATTTACCTTATCCAAATAAATCATGTCTTTATCCCAACATAATTATCTCAATATTAGGAACATATTAAGGGTTATATTTCCCTCAATTATCTATTTTCCAATAAGTTCAAATTTCCACTGCATCATTTTTCTTGGTCATTAGTACCATTCAAAATATGTTCTAAAATACTTAATGAAATAGAATTGTAGTAAAATAATTCTATATTTCATAATTCTTATGATGATATTATCATCAATAAAATACTTTTACAACATATTTTTTATCCAAATACCCAAGAATAGTAATCATTCCACTTTGTTTGTATCAATAACATAAGCATGGTATTCTCCCTTTAGCCTCTTCTATGGAAGATTACCTTAATTCTTGGGGAATTCGTTTGCATAGTGTCTCATATTCTTACAGGTGAAGCCATGAATAGTAGTTTTTTTCTTCTTCCCATTGAATTATTTAACCTTATAACCCTTTTTTCTACACTTATAACAAACTCTCATACCCTTCGGTCATTTCACAAGGTGATTCTTTCCAGAGTTCTCACATGATGGAAATTATTTCACCTATTTCTTCATATTTGATTCATTTCCTTTTTTTTTACTATTTGGATGAACTATTATTCTCTTGGTTTACCTTAAATATATAATATCTATATAATTAATTGATTTTTTATGGTACATAAAACTATTTCATCTTATGAAGAAATTTTATTAGAAACTAGCACTATTCGGAGGCTTGGCTTAATCTCTTTAAATAATGCTCAATCTTACACTATATATAAAGGATGTAATTCATATCATACCTAGAAAACCTTATAAAGGTATATTCATACTCCTCAACACTTTATTCTTACTTTTTATTTAAGATGAGTAACTTTCTCTTCATCTCATTTTGTTTTTCACAAGGGAAATATTTGTCAAAGAATATCTCATTAAAATATTTCCATTCCATGAGTTATATTTCCTATTCCTCCCTATTATTCTAGATTAACAACCACCATTTATCAGCATCTCCTCCAAAACAATATATTGAATTTGAAACATTTTTCTTTTCAGCACACCCCAATGCCATAAATATATTCTCTTGAGACTTAATCCATTACTCATGTTCCATTGGATTAGTAGTCCCACTAAATAATGGGGGGGACTCTATGATGTAAAGTGGTCCAACATGAGAGAATATCATTGTTTAATAGGTTTATCCATCCAGGCAAGGTTATATTTTATAACCTAATTAAGCTTCCCTGATATAGCCATGACCTGCTCAGTTCTAATACCAATCGCATTATCTTTCTTATTAGGGAAATCTTTACATTGACCACAAGTATTGATACCCTTCTTCCTTCAAGTTTCCATTTCTAAACAATGACATATACTATATTAGCTCATAATGAAATTCATAACTCCAATATGGTGTAACACTCAGCATTAATTAAAATTTATGCATTGTTAATCTCAAAAATAATAAAGTTTTGTTTATTTGGGGATATATTTATTTTCAAATCTTTCATAATGGTTTGTAAATAAAATTTGAACTATCCTAATTATATCTCATGGGAGACTCAAACTATGTGTACAGTAAGGCCCATTGTCATGTACTAGGTAATTCTCAAGTCAAGTCTGACATTCCTTTTTTGGAGTTATTTCTCTTAGGTACCTCTATTCCAAAATGATGTCCAATTGTAGTATCCAAACATGGATGTATTACTAAGAAGACCCACAAAATATCTTCCTTACAAAAACATTAGGATGTTCTTTTAAACTTCTCCACGAATTCTATCATAGGGTTATGATCCCTTATCTATGTTTTCCTAAATATAGTTCCCAAGGATTCTACAAAAAAATTCTCAGATACCAACTGTAGTGACCTCGACCCCACCAACCTAGAGTCGATTCCTTAATACATTACGTTAGCATAAGATAAAATGAATTGCATCCCAAAGTACCAAATATTTTAGTATTTTTTATAAACTAGATACGTGAATAATTATAATTTTATATTTTAGAACACAAATCAAAATTTTTTATAAGAATATCATCATTACCAATAGAATATCTATGTATATAAAACATAGTACACTTCATGGATTCCTGATAAAGGATACAAAATAAGGGTGAGCTCAAATACTTAGTAAGGGTTAAGTACAATGAATGTCATATGTGTGGTTTTATTTCGAGTTATTTTATCTTTTATTTTGGTTCTTATCTTTATTAGATGTATTTCTATGGATTTTTTGAGAAAACGGCGATTTTCAGGCTGGATGGAAGGAGTCTCATGATTTCGCATGGTTAATAGAAACTGTGTACTAACCTAATGGAAGTTGTGCACCCTGTATAGTTGAATTGTCTAGGGAACATGAGCATACGACCCTCTAGGTATAGTTGTGTGCCTAGGATAGTAGCACATTATGAGGTGCACAACTAGGCACATAGGCATGTGCCCCTCTAGGAAAACTTTGTAGTTAGTTTTTCTCTTGGACAAAGGTGTCGTATAGTTGGCACGTGGTTTGGTAAACCATGCAGTCAAACTGTGCAGCATGCCATATCATTAAAAATATTGAAATTATTAAATAATACCTCCATGATATTAACCCCAAATCAACCCCAACTCTAACAATTTGGATTCTTGAGCCCTGGGTGTGCCCCTGTCTCTCCCTCTCCCTTGGGCTCTATGTCATGGGTTATTTGGACCTGTATCTTCAAGTAAACCTCTCTTATCATTTTTTATTCTTCCATATTGGTCTCTTATTCCTTATTTATTGTCTTTTATTTACTAAAATGGATATGTTGACCTAATTTGGGTTTAATCTTGATTATTTGGGTTAAATATTGTTGTTTATAGGGTTATCTTGCTTCTTAGGGCCTCTCTTTGGTGAGGTTGATGATTTCCACCTGCTTTTTTTAAGATTTAAAGCAAGATGTAGGTGTAACTAGGATTTGGAATTATTTTATGATTTTATTATGATTTATTTGTTTTCTAAATGGGTTTTAGAAATTCTGTGGGTGGTGTGAATCTTGTTTTCCAAGGTTTTTATTATGGATAAAGATTTAATAATAATTTATCTATTGAAAATGGTTATTTTTCATGTGTGTTTAAATTTTTGGAATTGTGATTGTGTAAGAGGTAGTTCATGTAACATAGGGAATGAAATTGAGCATAATGGAATCCTAGGTATCTTGGTGGGTAGACAAAGACTAGTACTTTATGTGAGTAAGCAGGGCCAAGAACTGGTCTCCCTAACAAAGATTTATATAACATCACTAACTAAATTTCATGTTATGGGGATTGGAGGATCATGCAGGTCCTTCACATCCAGGGGATGTGTCCACCAAGAGTACGAGGATCCTAGGACCCCACTAACCTTAATTTTTCATCTAATGTCATTGCATGGAATCTCTTTTCGTGGTTTCCTACTAGAAATTTGGATCATACCCTACATGCAACCTTAGGTGTATATAGACCTTTTTTTTACCTGGTTAAGGGTAAGGTTCCCCATGGTGGTGATGGTGGATCTATGTGATAGTGATTCCTTCATTGGCGGGTGCTGGTGGTGGTGGAATGGGGTGTCAACTTGCATACCACATGGAGGTTCTGATGGTATAGTTTTCCCCATTCCATTTTAGTTATGTTAGTTTTGGGTTTTAATGTAAAGTTTTTAACTCGAAAATTTGTTGTGGATGTTGTATTATGATATTTCATGGGTGTTACTTGGTTTTATACTATTATTTTTTATTGTTTATAGTTGATTCTCATGGGTGAAATCATTCCCAAAGGTGTTGTTTGGTGACCAAGCACTAGTTTCTGACCCATGGGGATCAAAAATTACTTTAGGGTCATGCCACAGGCTAGGTTAGGTGTCGGGTTGGATGTAATCCCTAGTTGTTTCATGACGTAATGGTATAATATTCGATTTTTCTCTTTCTTTGGGTCATGTTATTTGGGAGAGACTAAATAAACCAAAACTATGACTTTTGGGGAATGAAGTTCAAATTATGAGCGGGGTGTCTAGACAAAACACCTTGTGAAAGGCTTTAGGTCACCATGGGATATTTTTGATTTGGTTTGAATCCTCCTCCAAGTGTGATGTACATACTATAGACTTTGCGTGTACATTAAAATGGGGTGGAGTAGTTGGACTTGTTAGTGTGCTTGTTATGGTTTTTTTTATTTATTGAAGTGTTTGAAGATTTTTGTTGCTGAAAATTTTATTTGGAATGTGTATTGATGGTTTAATTGGTTTTTTTAATTGACATAACATCATTACTCCCCAGATACTTCCTTTGAAACTATGGTATGAGGCTAAAGGGAGTTCTCCATCACCAATTGATAAGAGATTAGTGGAAATAGTGGTTCGGGTTATCCAATCATTTGATCAAGCGGTGTTTTAGAGACCATATTTTTTCATTTTAAGACTTTGAAATATTTCTATATATATTTATAGAGTTATAAATAGAGACAGTGTGTGATTTCGAGGCCCTATGTGCCCATAATTAATTTTATAAAAATATTAAAGATATTTTATATTGAACACACATGGTTTCTTAAATAAAATTTTTTGGGACCAAGTTGGATGGACAAGTAAGAAGAGTTTTCCTTTTAAGAGTGTTGTATTTTGTGGTAAAAAAAATAAATCAATTCACTTTGTAAAATCCCTGAAGAATATGATGATGATTTACTGATTTGTATTTTAAAAATATTATAAGTTGTTTGGAGAACTTGTGATGTAAGATTTATGATTAAAAGGGGGAGTAAAGGTATTTCCGGTCATAATCAGTTTTGATTGGAAAGAAAGATGTTTCTGGAAGACAGGGAAGTTTCAACACTTTCCTTATAATTCTGAAAATTCTAAAAATAATCGATCAAAGGATAAAAATAAAGATAGAAGAAGTTCATGATAAAAGCAGATGATTTTGAATCAATATGGTTGGAGTTTTCCGAAGTAGGTTTTTAAGGTTTCACCATTTACTAGTGTTTTCCAAATTGTTGGGCCTCAAAATAGGGAGTTTGTTATTTTGAAAAGGGACAATTTTTTTCAAAGGATTCTATGGAGGGTATTATGTGGACTATGAAAGAAAGTTCACAGAATGCATAGAAGGTATGCAGAGTGGAAAAGTAAAATTGGCAAGGGATGGATTCTGTATATCAGTGTTATGTGGACCACAAAGTGTAGTATGTGGATGGTATGTGGACCATGTAGGTGGATCAGGATTTGTGGGAGGATTGTGGTTCGCAGGAGACCAATATTTCACATCAAAGGGATTCATTCATGGAATGGAGGCAGTGATTTTGACTGCGGTGAAGGAAGAAAGGAGGTATGCAGACCGCATAGAGAAAAATGGTTCACAGGAAAAATGGTTCGTAGGATGTCGGTAGTACGTGGGAGACATAAAGTCCATGGTGAAGGTTGTACCACATTGAAGATTTGGGTAAATATTGGATTAGCAGATTTTATGGATCTATTTTCCTATATAAGGAATGTTAATACCTTCATTATATGAGAGAGGTTTTCATAAAAGAACATATTCTCTATGAAGAAGATTTTTTATAAGTCTATAAGTGTTTTTGAGGGAGAATTCCATGAAGGTAAGTAGTTGGCGGAGGATAGATTCCTCATAGGATGAAGTTATTCGCGAAAGAAGAAACGGTTCTCAGAATAGGAAGAAGCAGTCTACGAAAGAAGGAATTATTCATAAACAGAGGTGGTGCACAAATGTAGTACATGAAAGCGGAATGTGGAAGTGGTACACAAAATTAGTTCACAGAGGTGGTATATGGAGCATCAGTAGTACATAAAGCAGAGACAGTTCATGGAAGAAGGGGTGGTTCGCGATGCACATGAGCTATGCAGTGCAACTCAATTCTAAGAGGATATAGGCAGTTTACGGAGGAAGAAAGATAATTGGTGAAGGAAACAAGGAAGTTACTACCAGATTATGGGTAGTAAAGAGATGAATTTTATTTGAAATATCAAATTTTTAAAGCTGATCAAGAAGCATCGAAATAATGAATTACATCATTTTGTGTCAAAATAAGAACACACGCTATGGGATTGTTTTCAAAGTTCTACAAGAGTGTAAGGTAAAATCATACTCATCATATTCCACATCAATGTATTTTTTTATAGTGGATTGTGTGATTTTGGATTATTTCTAAACCATACTAATGGCGTAGTTACTCTTATGGAGTAGTAATCCTTCTACATTTTTATATCCCTATGGTTGTGTGGTTGAATTGTGTTTAGTAGGGAAAGAAATATTTAATAGGAGGCGAGGGTTGTTTCATAAGTAAGGAAGCATAAAAGAAAAATATATCACTAATTCACCCCCTCCCCTCTCAGTGATACTTATATACTGAATGGGTAACTTTAAAATGGGATAAATCTTAAATGGAAGCTTGGATTAGAAATCTGATATCACAGTTGAGTCTGGAATGTGTTGTTTTCCCTAGGTGTGACCTAAAATAGCCCAGTGTGGGGAATTCAGACATCTCACCCATTGGCAGAACATTCTGTGGATTGATTAATTATTAAATTCATTCATTCATTCATTTTTTACCTAATTTTATTTATAAATATATTATAATGTAAATTTTCCTAGGGTTAGCCTCATAATAATGGGATCTACTAGGAGTTTCTTCTTCTTTCTTCTGTTGGAGAGTCAAATTGGATGATGAAGAAATGCTGAATCAGAGCAGATTGGGATGTAAAAAATGCAACAACATTCTTCAATCATTGGTGACTATGTTATTCGAGGATGAATGATCCAATATCCAGGTAGGAATCATCAATTTTTGTTTTAAACCCTATTTGATTAAATCAATTGAGTAGACAAATCCCTTCTATCTATCTACTCTAATTAAGCGTGATCCTATGTATTAGATTAAATTTCATTTTTTTCATTGTTTTCTAACCCTGGATTCCCGTTCTTTATCATTTTCCAAGAATTCTTGATAATGATCATTTAAACAATCGTTTTTGTATTTTTCTCCCTCATTTTCTTCACATTCTTCACTGGTTGGACCTCGTAGTCCTAGTTTGATGTTGTTGGGTGGTACCGTTCCCGATTAGACCCCCAAAATCATGGAATAACAATGGTCAATTATTGGATAGATGAAATAAGGCTAGATATTTAATTTTTGGGAGTAACGAATGATTGTTTTGATGATTTAAGATCAAGAAATCAAAAGTGAAATTTATGATGTGTATGGGTTAAACGATGAAACCGATGATGAGTAGTGGAATATGAATTTTGGAAAGCAGTGGATGGAAAACATAAACTAAATCCAAATCCATATTTTTTGGGTGGAGATAGGGTTAAAATCAAAGTAGTGGGATCAGATTTAAGGTATGGATCACATATCTGGATTTCTATGAAAAACCTGACTACACGATGTGTACAAGGATAAACACACAGTTCGTACCCCCTTAAGTGTGTAAGCTAGGGTTTCAGAAGTTTATAAGGATGGAATGCCATGTAGTTACCCTAAATTCCATGTATCACCTTATTTGTGTGGTCGATACATGTGATGGAGTACACGGCCCAACACACACCAAGTGCTGAGTACACAGACAAAGTTAGAGCACATGGGCAGCACCTCATGTGAAGCAACACATCATGTACCAAAGTACACGGACATGGTTTCATGTACATAAACATGT
Organism: Viscum album; assembly: GCA_963277665.1. NCBI lineage: Eukaryota > Viridiplantae > Streptophyta > Magnoliopsida > Santalales > Viscaceae > Viscum > Viscum album. The sequence goes on from OY728164.1 coordinate 1,176,380,858, forward strand.
CTAGAAGGGCATAGACCAATCCCAGTTAGCATGGACACATCGTGTAGTCCACATGAACGGTATGTATTGTTACATAGATTGGGAGTCATGCACCTCTAGGACACATCCAGGTGGTGGAGTAGGACCACATGCCATGTGGGTCCCCTCTCACATCGTGTACTACTTGTTTCCTTTTTAAGAAACTTTAAGGTTCTATAACTCCTTCTTTTGAACTCAAATTTTGGCCCATGAGTAGCCTATCCTAAATTTTTTCCATGTAGAACATGAAGGCTCCCTCAATTGTGGATTTTGAGATATAATGTGAAATGTTAAAGTCATGGTGTTTATTTGACGTGACTCTCAATGATGGCAGTGATAAATTTGAGGATCATCAGAGATATTAGAGTGTAACTCCCCGTCAACATGGGTGTGGGTCCTTTATAACTTCTTCTGAGTGGAACCCCCTATCGAATAGAGCACAGTTCCAATATGACTAGAGTGGAACCCCATATCACATCAGGGTGCACGTCCTAGACCACTATAGTGGAACCCCCCCCCCCCCATCAACATGTGTGAGAGTCCGTTACACCTTATTTTTAATGGAACCCCCCTATCGGATAGGGAACGGGTACTTGATAACTAGAGTGGAATCCCCTATCACACCAGGGTGCGGGTCCTTGACCTACAGAGTGGAACCCTCCCACTATCTTGGGAACATGTCCTCTATCTACTAAGTGGAACCCCCTATCTAATAGGGAGAAGGTCCTCATGACACCGGAGTGAAACCCCCCTAACAAACTAGGGCGTGGGTCCTCAATGGATACTACCATAGTGGAACCCCTGACACACTTGGGGACAATTCTTCTTTCGATACCACTACTGTGGACCCCCCCCCCCCCCCCAATGCACTAGGTAATGGTCCTTTACTTCGATTTTGTGTCCCCTCAACTATGATACATAGTGTCGAGGCATGGTTTAACTTGCACGATTACTTATGAGCAGACATGTGAGATGTTGGGCATTGTTAATAGACTTTTGGAACTATTGGATACTCTTTTTCCTGGGTTGAGATATGATACGGATATCCCCTTACTCTCTCATTTGGGCTTCTTCCAACTAATCATATATATATATATATATATATATATATATATTCATACCTTTGGATTTGGTTACTATCTTTCCTTGAGATATGAAGATGTGTGGGGTATTCCATGTTCTTTATGTGTTTATATTATTGTAGTTGGATGAGTCTACTCTCATGTTATAGGTGGAAAAGACTTGATTTGTAGTTCATATTCTCATCGTATTGATCCCCTTGTGTTTGGATGAGGTTAATATCTCTTGGTTTGGGTTGAGATGTTTCTCTTTGGTTGTATCTCGCATTTATTATCTTTCTATTCTATTTGTATCTCTTACTTATCCCCCCTTCAGTTTAAGGTAATCAATTGTGTATTTGTATACTCACCCCTTCATGGGATTTTCCTACACATTTCATTCCTTATGCAGATGATGGATAAATCAACAGTGTCTTCAGAAGAGCTTATGGATACCTGGTACTTTAGACCGCCTACGATGGTCGCAGCTTAGAGAGAAGGAGCTAAGATCTCTCCGTGGTTTACATTTCCAGTTTTCATTCAGGTTGGGACACTTTTCTGGTTGGTTGTGTATTTTTTCCCTTTACTTTTCAGTTTTCATTTTCATACTCTTGTACACCCTAGAGGTTATGCATGCTACGTTTATTTTCTAGTTGTTTAATATTATTATTATTAATAATATGAAATTATTCATTAAGATAGTTTTGTGTGTTCATATAGGTACTTATAAAAAGGCTTCCTGTTTAGGATATGAATTTCATCACTTTTCGCCACCCCCTAGCCTATGGAGGCATGTTTGGGGTAGTTTTGGTTTGAGCCACAGTTACTCTTAGATCATGAAAGATTATTATTAGAGAAATTTCATTCCTTGGGATGTTGTTTGTACTAGTACCCTTACAGGATTTGGTTGGGTTTAGTGAAGAAATTTTGAAGCACCTCGAGTGCATATCTCAAGATAGGGAATCCAGTGATGGTGTGGGCTGGCGATGTATCCACTCACCTAGACCTTGACTACCAACTTTTCAACTCGATATAACAAGACATTGGTTGTAGGGTTTTACAGTACATTATTCATATAGGATTGAGTATTTGAGCATCCTTCTTGAGTGAGCTCCCTATTTTTGTTATATATATATATGTGTGCTCATCTAACCATGGTACGTCTTGATAAATCTCAAGATGCATCCACGATGATAGCTATCCAGGATATGAGTTCCAAATTATGATGACTATTCGATGAGAAACAATTCCTTAGTTCAGGGTCCATCCCATGATATCCTTCCTCTAAGTTGGTAGGTAGTATCTCCTCAACCTGTTCAGTAGTAGATCATCCCGACATAGTAGGATAAGGATGTGCACGGGCTTAGTATTCTCCATGAGTTCTAGCTCTAGACGCCACTGAGGTTTCACAGTGAGCCAGATCCTTAGGTATTAGAGTATTGGATAGATTGGGTGGTCCATGTCTTTAGTCTCATCTAGAAAACAATGGATCAAGTGGTTTCACTATAAGGTTTACTTCTACACATAAAAGTTAGACTCTAGTAGAGTCTTGTTACACAGATGCATGATGAGTCGACACTCTCGTGGCCCAACTTCCAACAATTATTCCATGAGGAGTACTACCCCTCCTATTTGTGATCAGTTCGGATTCAAGAGGTTTTGGAGTTGTATAAGGGATATATAATTGTGGTTAAGTATGCAATGAGGTTTACATACCATATTTGGTAATCCCTTGATATGGTCTAGGATGGATACTTCCAAGCATGGATGTTTGAGTAGGTACTTTGTAGAGATGTTTGTGCCATCATTGTGTCATAGTGTATCCCTATCTATGTTGGGGTGTTGGAGTAGGAACTAGTGATAGAAGGATTTCTATCAAATGGATGCTAGAAATATAGATCTTCCAATGGTCATCGCACAACTGAGTCGTCTACAGAAACTAGCAGAAGTTAGGTGCCAAGATCTTAATGCAGGAGACCTCCCTATGATCAGACTCATGCACATAGTCAAGCATATTTCAGGGGACTAGGGAAGCATGGATAGGGGATGTGTTTTTCTTATTATGGGTGGGGTCATATAGTGCGAGACTTCCTAACCAGATATTTCGAGAAGTGCGATAAAAAAACTGATGAACTACCACAGTAGAGGTGGCTTCGTGATCGGGGGCCTCCCAGGAGAGGGAAGGATGGCTCCATGGAGGTAGAGATGGTAGAGGATAAGGAGGATCTCTGGGTGGTGGATTATTCTATGATATCCTTCTACCAGCACCACCAAGTAGGCCACATCAGACTTAGGGAGTTGGTGGTCAGGGTCATAGACAGCTGCAAGCTCTGGAGTCTTATGACCACGCAGTGCGTGTGATGAATAGAGGTATTATATGTGTTTATTATACTCTTGATTTAGTATTATTAGACATATTTTTCATTCATTCCTTCATCTCTATACATCTATTGTGAGATATGGAGATCCCAATTGAGGTACTAGCCCAACATTTTCATCTTGAGGTTCTTATAAAGAACACTTCTTTGGTATCTTTTATTTGTTAGTAGTGAAATCTATCTCTTGGGAGAGAGAGGTTCATGTGGGACCTTTTGGTCATCATAATGGAACACTATGAATTTATCTTGGGTATTTATTGGTTTTCCATGGTCCGAGCCCAGATTGACTATCACCGCAGATATGTTAGATGCCTACGCACTGATGTAACGAGATTCTCCTTCTCTGGTGATAGAGATCTTATGGTAGGGTAAGTGGATTTTGTAAATAGGAGGCTACATCTCATCACCCATGATTTAGAGAGTATATACCTTGGTATATCAGGATATTTAGGCATCTGGATTCATTAATTCATGGAGTATTACATAGAAATATTCTCTCTAAGGATGTTCTGGGATTGCCTCTGAGGCAGGAGATGGAGTTTTTCATCAAATTACATCCTAGGACCACTCTAATATCTTCTATGGAATATCATATGGCCCCTACCAATATTTTGAAGTTGCGGTTACAGTTAGAGGACCTTTTAGAGAAGGGTTTCATTAGGCCTAGTGTGTCCTACTGGGTAGCTCCAGTGTTGTTCATGAAAAAGGCATATAAGAGCTTACAACTTTGCAAGGATTATCTTCACTTCAACGAGGAAAAAATAAAGAAAAAGTACCCCTTGTTGATGATTGATGACCTCTTTGACCAATTGTGAGGCATGAGATGGTTCTCGAAGATCAATCTTTAGTCCGCCTACCACCAATTGAGGGTTCACAAGACTGATATTCTGAAGATGGAATTCCAATGTTGCTATAGACACTATGAGTTCCTGGTGATTCTCTTTGGTGTGATAAATTCTCCTATCGTGATTATGAATTTGATTGACTAGGTATTTCAGTCATACTTGGACCAATTTTTGGTCATCTTCATTGATGACATACTCATCCTCTCTAAATTCGAGGTGGATCATGCAGAGTACTTGAGGATGGTTCTAGATTTTCTTTGGGAGAACCAACTTTATAAGAAACTCTTGAAGTGCTATTTCTAGATACATGAGGTTCTCTTTTGGGGGCATGTCATTTCTAAGCATGGTTTATCCATGGAAACAACGAATAAAAATATAGTGCTTTGTTGGGAACCACCCAAGAGTGTGTCAGATATGTGGAGATTTGTTGTATTGGTGGGGTAATATAGGAGGTTTATGGTAGACTTCTCCAAAATTACAGCACCACTGACCACCCTAAAGCATAAAGGCAAGTTGTTTACCTGGTATGAGTAGTGAGAAAGGGCCTTTGAGGAGTTAAGGCTAAGGATGATGGGTGATTCTATGTTGAGGCTACTAGAGGAGGGAGTAGAGTACGTCGTGTGTTACCATTCCTTAGAAGATGGTATTGGCTATGTGTTGATGCAGTGGTGGGTAGTTATCACATATGGGTCAAGGGAATTGATACCCCATGAGTAGAACTATGTGACACGTGACCTATAGATGGAAGCGGTGGCCTTTTCCTTATGGATTTAGAGGCAGTACCTTCTGGGGGAGTTCTTTGTGGTTTATTTAGACCATCAGAGTCTCAGGTACATCTTTATACAGAGAGACTTGAACCTATGATAGCGGCACTGGTTAGTGTTCTTATAGGACTATGACTTTGAGATTGTCTATACTTCAGAGAAGGGAAACATTGTAGAAGATTCACTTAGGAGAAGGTCCCAGGATCACTTGGTGAAGAAGGATTCAGAGTATTTGGATTCTCTACAACTGACCCTAGTGGAGCATGAGGGTGTAGCTTTTCTATAATCAATGGTGTTGACTCATCTACATTGTGAGCATTTGAGAGAGTCTAAGTTGGGAGACATTGATAGTGAGGTTTTGCATGTCTAGATATCCATAAGGGATTCACCCGATGGACACTATTAAAGAGGGAATCACATCATCATGTTCCATGGGTGGACATTGGTTCCAGTCATGATACAAGAGGAGGTGATGTGGGAATTCCAAAACCTCTCCCCTAGATGTATATTCCGATGTAGGAAAGATATATAGATACTTTTAGTGGTAGTTTTAGTGACCTGAAATGAGATGTAGCGTAGCTGAGTTCTTCTCTTAGTTCTTCACTTGTCAGTAGGTGAAGACTGAGCACCAACTTCCGATAAGTTTGTTTCATCCTCTTGAGATCTCGAAGTGTAATCGGTATGGCATATCCATTTACTTTGTGATAGGGATTCTACATATAGAAAAGGTCTATGAAACCATTTGGGTGATAGTTGACCAATTTATGAAGTCGGTGCACTTCATTGTTATTAGGGAGCAGAGTTTTGTGGAGATTTTGGGGCAGTTGTACATACATGATATATTTTGTCTTCATGGGTTTCCCTCAAGGATTGTTTCCAATTGGGACATATAGTTTATTTCATGGTTTTAGAGAGACCTATAGGAAACATTTCGGAACCAAATAAGGATGATTATATCCTTTCACCACTATAACAATGGGCATACCAAGAACACTATCTAGGTGTTGGAGGATATTTTGAGGGCTTGTGTGTTAGACTTCATCTAGAGTTAGGAGGATTGGTAGAGATTTCATACACAATAGCTACCACTCTATCATCGGTATTGAACATTTTGAGTCCCTATACAAGAGACCCTACAGGTCACCCTTGTGTTGGACAGAGATTTGGGAGACATCTCTTGTGGGCCTAGAGATGGTGTAGGTGACAATGGAGAATTTCCATGTCATCTGTGAGTAGATGAGGATAGCCCGGAGTAGACATAAATCTTACAAATATTTTCATCATTGGCCCTTGGAGTTCAAGTAGGGAGACCAAGTTTTCTTGTGATTCTCCCCATGATGAGGATTGTAAAGGATTTACAAGGGAGGTAATCTATCCTTGAGGTTCATCTAATCATTTGATATCATGCAGAGGTTTGGAGAGGTTTCTTACCACCTCACCTTACCCCCACATCTAGAGCTGGTGAATGACATATTCGATGTGTCACAAGTAAGGGTATATGTACATAACCCCACACACATCATCGATTGGGGTGAGATATATATCAAGGATGGATGAAACTTTGAGGATCACCCAGTAGATATCGAGGAACGACATGAGAGGATACTTCATGGATGGATCATACCCTTGGTTTGCGTGTTGTGGTAGCCCGGGAACATGTAGGAGAGTTCCTAGAAGTGGGAGATCAATATTTCATCACATTATCTTGATTTTGTTGTCAAGTTTTGGTTTTTAGGGATGAAAATATTGAATGAGGAAATGATGTAGAGACCCATTTTTTTCTTATAAGACATTGAAATATTTATATATATAGTTATAGAGTTAGGAACTTATATAGTGTAAAATTATGAGACCCAGTGTTCTTGGAATTAATTTTATAAAAATATTAGAGATATTTTATATTGAACACTCATGTTTCTTTAAAAAAATGTGATAACTCTTAAATGGAATCTCGGATCAGAAATTTGAGAGCACAGCTAAGTCTGGAATTCATTTTTCACCCTAAGTGCAACCTAAAATAGGTCAGTTCATGGCGTTCAGACATCTTTCCCATTGGAGGTAAGTTTGGTGGATTAATTAATTAATAAATTCATTTATTCATTAATTTTTGAACTAAACAAAATTTTTATAAATATACTTACATGGCTATTCACCCATGGTTATCCTCATAATCCTGGGATCTATTGAGAGCTAATTTTTCCTCATTATGTTGGTAGATCAAATAGGATGATGATAAAATGCCGAATTAAAGAAGATTGGGATGCAGCAAATGAAATGACATCCTTCAATCATTGGAGAGAAATTTATTTGACAATGAATGATAAAATCTTCAGGTAGGACTCTTTAAATTTTGGTTTAAACCCTCTATGATTAAATTTATTGAGTGAATCGGTCCCTTATATCAATATGTGACAATTGTTGCCAAAGTATGCTCCTACGTATCTTATTAAATTGAATTTTTTTCATTGCCTTCTAACCCTGGATTCCCATTCTTAATTTTTGTCCAAGAATTCTTGGAAACAATCATTTAAATAATTGTTTTTGTATTTTTATCCCTCATTTACTTCATGTTCTTCACCAGTTGGACCCTTCAGTCCCTGTTTGACGTTTTTAGGGGGTACAGAGCCCGATCAGACCCCCAAAATCATGAAAAACAACGATCAGGGCCTGAATAAATTAAATAAGGATAGATATTTAATTGTTGAGAGGAACATATAATAGTTTTGATGATTTAAGATCAATAAATCAAAGGAAAAAGTTGTGGTGCATATGGGTCAAATGATGAAACCCCTTATCAGAAACAAAATTCAATTTCTAGTGAGAAATGGCTGGAAACCAGAAAACATAGCTAGATCCAACTTTTTTGGGTGAGGATAGGGCCAAAATTGAAGTAGTGGGATTAAATTCAAGGCGTGGATTGCGGATATGGATTTCTATGAAAAACTCGACTACACACTATGTACAAGGATGAACACACAACATGTATCTCCTTAAGTGTGGATGATTGGATTTTAGACATTTCTAAGGATGGAATGACATTTATTTACCCTACACTCCATGTATCACATTCTCAATGTGGTCGATCCATGTGACATAGTACATGGATAGGCACACACTATGTTCCAAGTACACGGGCATGGTCATAACACATGGGTGACACCCCATGTGAAGCAACACATTGTGTACCAAAGAACATAGACATGGGGTCATGTATACAGACACAGCTAGAAGGGAATGACCCAAACCCGGTTATCTTGGAAATGTCATGTAGTCCACATGAATGGCGTGTACTACTACATGGCTTGGGATCATGTACCTACATGGCACGGTCAGGTAGTGGAGTGGGACCACACATTGTGTGGGTCCTCTCAACTGTCATGTAATAATTGTTTCCTTTTTAGGAAACTTCATGTTTATGTATCTTCTTCGTTTAAACTTGGATTTGGGCCCATGAGCAGCATATACTGAGTTTTTGTCCAGGTAGAACATGATGGTTCCCTATATTGTGGATTTTAAGATATGATATGAAATTTTCATGGCACAACACTTATTTGTGGTGATGCTCAACGATGGTGGTGATCAGAAAAAGGATCATCTGAGATATTATAGTAAAAACCCCCATCATCATGGGTGTGGGTCCTTTATAGATCCTTCTGAGTGGAACCCTCTATCATATAGGTTAAGGGTTCTTGATGACTAGAGTGTAACCCCCTATTACATCAGGGTGAGGGTCCTCAACCGCTATAGTGGAACCCCCCACCAGCATGGGTGTAGGTCCTCTACAACTTCTTCTAAGTGGAACCCCCGTATCGAATAGGGCGTGGGTCCTTGATGACTATAATGTAACTCCCCTATCATACTAGGGTGCAGGTTCTTATCCTATAGTGATAACCCCCCCCCCATTATCTTGGTCGTGAGTCCTCTATCTACTAAGCAGAACCCCCCCCCCCCCCCTCCATCAGATAGAGGGTGGGTCCTCATGACACTAGAGTGGAACCCCCCTCCCCGATGCACTACAAAGCGGGTCATCAATGGATACTACTAGAGTGGAACCCCCTAACACAATAGGGAACAGGTCCTCTAGGGATACTTATAGAGTGGACCCCCCACCCCTCGCGACACACTAGGTTATGGGTCCTCTACTTAGATTTTGTGGCCCCTCGACTATACGACATAGTGTAGAGGCGTGGTTTGACTTGCACGGTTACTTATGAGCAGATGCATGAACTTCTAGGAATTATTGATGGACTTTTGGAAATATTGGTTAATCTTATTCTTAGGCTAATCTATGATATGTATATCCCCTTACTCTCTCATTTGGGTTTCCTCTGACTGATCATATATATATTTTCTTCCGTGTCCATACCTTTGGATTTGGATACTCTTTTTCCATGAGATACCAAGATAGGTGAGGTATTCCATGTGATTTATGTGTTTATATTATCATGGTTTTATGAATCTACTCTTCTATTATGGGTATAAAATACCCAAAATATAGTTCATCTACTCACCGTATTGATCCCCTTGTGATTGGATGAGGTTACTCTCTCTTGGTTTGGGTTAATCTATTTATCTTTGACTATATCTTGTATATACTATCTTTCTATTTCTATTGTATCTCTTACTACTCCCCCTTCATCATTTAGGGTTTCCTTTTGGGTATATATATTCTCACCCCTACATGGGATTTTCCCACACGCGTTGTGTCTTATGAAGATGATGGATAGGTAGGCGGTGACTTCAAAGGATCTTAGAGATACCAGGTACTTTGGACCATGTATGGTGTTCGAAACTTGGAGAGAAGAAGATGAGTTATCTTGGTAGTTTACTTTTCTATTTTTCTATCATTTTGGGACACTTTTTTGGTTGGGTGTGTATTTTTCCCATTTACTTTTTAGTTTTCGCTGGCATACTCTAGTTCACCCTAGACATTATGCATACTTGGTTTACATTCTAGTTGTTTCAAATTTTTATCATTATTTCTCTTCAATTATACATTGAGATGGTCGGGTGTGTGAATATAGGTACTTAAGAAAATTCATCCCATTTAGGATATGATTTTCGGCACTTGTCGCCACCCCTGGCCTATAGAGGTGGGCTTGGGGTAGTTCCGGCTCGAGCCCCAGTTAGGGATAGGTTGTAACAAGTGGGCCTTGTTCCTACTCATACTAAAGAAGTAGAACTAGGTCCAAAAAGGAATAAGTCTTGGGATTTACTCAATAAAAAACCTCCTTCCTTCCAGGGTAGCATGGACCCCTAGAAATTTGAGGATTTTATAGAAAATATTGAGAGTATTTTTCAGGTTTATGGACACTCTTGGAGTGGTTAAAGTGAAGTGTGATTTGATCATGTTGGAAGGTCCCAGTCTTAGGTGGTGGGACTCAGTGCTACAAGATGGGAAACATGAGAAGATGGTCTGGAAGGTCTTCAATGTTATTTTAAATTTGTATTTCCCTAAAACTTTGGCCCTTTTCAAGACCCATTAATTTTTGGATCTCCATCAAGGTGATAAGACTATGTTGGAGTATGCCAAATTCTTTGCTGAATTGGTTCATTTTACACCTAAGGAGGTTTCCAATGAGTAGTTAAAGGTTCATTATTTTGATATGGGGTTACATATATAAATTTAGTCTCAATTCTTCTTGGTCAAGAAAAATACATATTTTGAGGTAATTGAATGAGCCCTGATGGTGGAAATTGACCAGGCAGGTAATTCAAGATTCTCTAGGATGAATCTACTGATGGACTATGGTATTGTTTGTTTTTATAAAAAGAAAAGGATGTTTGATGATCAAGACAATAGTTTAGGTGGTAGATCAAGCCACCCATCCCAACCTCCTTCATCTACGACCACAGTTGGTGGGTCAGTCATATGATGCTAGTGTGGAATTATAGGGAATGTGTGGCTAGTATGTCTAGTTCAACCTAGACCCTACCATTAGTGTGGGGTCATGGGTCACTTAAAAAGGTTCTGTAATATTGTTGTACCAACTTATAGTGGTGTGGATTCATCATCCCATATGGAATTTCCAGCTCAGTCTAGTACACCAAGGGCTATGGGTTCCCAGTATGTTGGGCATGGTGGTAAGGTTGGGTCTTATTATGGATAAAGTTGGATAAACGTGTATTTGTAAGTTAGTAATCGGTCTCAAGAATGGTTAGATATAGATAATCGTCATTATATGAATTAGGAACCAGTGGAATCAGATACAAGACCTACAATAGTTCAAGGTACTATTTTTATTTCATCATCTATAGTTGTTGTTTTATTTGACATGGGTTCTTCTAATTCATTTATTTTCACCCATCCTATGGAATTGATGAAATTTCCAACCGATCTTATGAATTCTGTGATAGAGTTAGTGATGCCTATTGGAAAAAATAGAGAGAAATGTTTAAAATGTTTTTCATGCACTATCACTCTGTCAGGGTTTGAATTGGAGTGGGACTTCATGGTTTTGTAGATGGGCCTCTTTGATGTGATCATCATCATGGATTGGATGGTGTGTTTTAAAGCACACATTTATTTTTATATTCGGTAAGTGAGATTGGTGGAACCAGATGGTATTAATAAATTCTTGAGAGGTGAATGGGATTCCTGATTAGGGTGAGTTAGACCTCAACTTCCAGAGTTGGGAAATCTCATTTTCCAAGTCTCTTCTCTCATGTTAGAGGATGATGATATAGGTTCTAAGGATGAGTTAACCCCTATATTATATGAGTTCTTAGAGGTTTTTTAGATGATTTCTTAGAGTTTCCTCTAAATCGGGATGTGGAGTTCACCATTGACTTGGCACTAGGAACATAGCCAATATCTCTTACCTTGTATTGTATGGACCTCACCAAGTTGATGGAATTAAAGATATATCTAGAAAATTTAGAATCCAAAGGATTCATTCACCGAAGCATCTTACCTTGGGATTCTGCTATGTTGTTTTTTAAAAAGGGAAATGGATCCCTCTAGTTTTCATTGATTATCAGAAGTTGAATAAGGTAATAATTAAGAACAAATACTGCTTTCCCCATATTGAAACCTTTTTTATCAGATCAAGGGGAATGGTGATTTTCTAAGATTGGCCTATGCTCAAGGTATCATCAAGTCAAGGTTTGAGAAGTGTACATTCCTAAGATGGTCATTCGAAGAAGTTATGTCCACTTTGAGTATTTGTTCATGCTATTTGGGTTGGTAAATTCTCCAATGGTTTTTATGGCTCTTATAAATCAAGTGATCCATCAGTACCTAAACTCTTTTATCATGGTTTTTTTGGATGAAATCCTTGTCTAATCTAGGATCGAGGAAGATCATAAGTATCACTTGAAAATCATGTTAGGCACTTTTTGATATCACTTTCTTTATGCTAATTTCTCCAAGTTTACCTTTTATATTTGAAAAGTCATGTTTCTAGGATGCATGATCTTAGAATGTGCGGTTTTGGTGGACCCTGAGAAAATTAAAGTGGTGATGTGATTTCATGGGAGAAACTGAGGAACGTTTTTGAGATTGGGATCTTTTTTTCCTGGTAGGATACTACAGGTTTCTTTCAAATATTTATCTCAGCTTGCTTCGCCCATGAATGTACTTACCTAGAAAGGGGTAAAGTATGAATATATCCCAAAATGTCAGGAATCCTTTGAGGAGCTTAATCAGTTTTTGACCACTACCCCTACTTTGGTCTTACCAGAATCTAGAAATGGATATGTGGTCTATTGTGATGCTTCAAGTATGTTTTTGGTTGTGTGTTGATATAGGATTACCATGTGGTGACATATGGTTCTCTCCAACTCTGACCTCATGAAAATAATTACCCAACCCACGACCCAGAGTTGGAATTGTTAATTCATGTTTTGAAGTCATGGAATTGAAATCTTTTTGGGGATAAATTTATAGTCTACTTAGATTATAAGATCTTGGCCTACATTTTCTCCCATAAGGATCTGAATGTGAAGCAATGTTGATGGGTTGAGTGCCTTTAGGGGTTCGGTTATGATATCATCTATACCCTAGTAAAGGGAATGTGGTAGTTCACACCCTAAGTAGGAAAATACTAGTGAAATACTTAAAATATTGTTGTGATGAGTATACTTTGATGGGGATTTTTCCCATATACATCTAGAGACTAATGATCATAGTGAATGCATGTTCTTGACCATTGTTCAGTTGATTCATTCCCTTATAGAGTTGATTAGGGAAGAACAGCCTAATGATGAGTTTTTTTACTGTTCTATGCAACTTTTAAATGGTGGGTATGTGCCCATAAAGTGGTTTTTGTCTTTTAAGGGAGTTGTTTTCTTCAAGGGTCTCTTCATAGTATCATTGTCTTTATGGAAGGTGGTGGTGTAGGATTTCCACCAGTCTCAGTGGTCCATTCTTCTCAAGACCAAAATATGTTTTATAATGTGAGTCTCATGATCTAGTTTCCATGTATGAGATGGGATATAGATGAATTTGTATCTAGATGCTATACTTTTCAGAAGATCAAAGTCGAGCACCAGAGGCCCTCAAGTTTTCTTAAACCACCCCTCATTCCTACCTAAAACTGGGATGAGGTCACCATGGACTTCACTATTGGCCTACCTCATACACCCTATAGAAGGAATTCCATTTGGGTGTTGATTTACCATCTATCCAAATCATCCCATTTCATTTTGATCAAGGATTCAACCAAGGTGGATGAGTTAGACTGGTTGTATGTTCATGAAATTGTGAGGCATCATGGTGTTTCGTCATCTATTATTTAAATGTACCCCCAGTTCACCTATTTGTTTTTATAAGGCCTTTAGAAGGAAATTAGATCTTAAGTCAAGTTGAGAATGGCATACCATCCTCAAACAGATGGTCGAATGGAGTGGGAAAACCATGTTTTGGAAGACATTATCTATGAATGTGTGATGGATTTTGGAGGATCATGGGATAAACATTTGGTATTGGTTAAATTTTCATATAGAAATAGTTATCAATCCACACTAAGAATGGATACCTTTGAGGTTCTCTATGGTTGACCATGTCAGTCTCCTTTATGCTGGATGGAGGTGGGTGAGAATTCCATGTTGGGACTGAGCCTGGTGCAAGAGATATAAAATAAGGTTCATTTGATCAGGAAGTAGTTATTGATGGAATAGAGCATCCATAAGTCTTATTTAAATCAACGGTGATAATCCTTATATTTATTAGTGGGTTATCTGGTGTTTCTAAAGGTGGACCCACACCTGGGTCACTGTCATCTTGGAAAGAAAGGGAAGCTGTCACCAAAGTATGTCAGACCTTTAGAGATTACTAAGAGAATTTGTAAGGTGGAATACCGATTAGATTTTCTGACCTAGATGACTTAAATCCATGATGTGTTCCCTATCTCATAATTGAAAAGTTATAATATGGACTCATCCCACATGCTAAATTGGGAAGATCTAGAGCTGGAATCTGATTTTTCTATGTTTGAACAATCAATGTGGATTGTGGATTCTCAAGTGAAAGTGATTCGAGGGAAGCACATACCATTGGTTTAGATCCTTTGGAAGCATAATAATGATGAGCATGAGACATGGGATTTTAAATCTTGGGTTGAAGATCAGTTCCCTAATTAATTCTATTATCATACTTTGTTTTGAATTTTCGATGGTGGAAAGTTTTCATGGTGGGGAGAATTGTCACATATGTGGTGTTATTTTGAGGTATTTTCTATTTTATTTTGTATCTAATAATTATTAAATAGATTTAAAAGTATTTTTGATAAAAATTTTGGTTTCCAATCCATACGGTAGGTGGATAATAGTAGTTTCATGGTTAGTAGAAATCGTGTTCCATCTTAATGGAAGTCGTGTGCCCTGGACAATGGCATTGTTTAGGTCGCACATCCTAGTGCATGAGCATATTCCTCTCTAGGTATAACCATGTTACTAGTAAAGTGACACAATATTAATTTCATGGCCAGGATCATGGGAATACTCTCTCTCTCCAGTAAAATAATGTGGCCAGTTTTCCTCTTGGGCAGAGGTGCTTCATGGTTGGCATATGGTTTGGAAAATCATACAGCCTGCCAAATCATTAAAAATGTTGAAATTACAAAACTAAAACTCCATTATTTTAACCCCAAATCACCCATAACTCTCCCCATTAGATTCTATAACTCTAGGAACACCTCTAACTCTTCTCCCTCTCCCTTGGGATCCATTTATTAGGTTATTTGGCCTTATATCTTCAAGGAACCTTCAAGTAAGCCTCTCCTTTCCTATTTTCTAATTTCTTCATGATCACTTATTACTTATTTCTTGTATTATCTTTTATCCATAAGATATTTTGGACTAATTTGGGTTTAATATTGATTATTTGGGTTAAATATTGATGGTTATAGGGTTCTCTTTCTTCCTTAGGGTCTATCCTTGGTGCGGTTGGTGATTTCAACCTGATTTTGTGATGATTTAAAGCAAGAGGTAGATGTAGATGGTTCCATACTTTGGAATTATTTGATGATTTTATTATGCTTGATTTGTTTTATAAATGTGTTCTAGAAATTTTTTGTGTGGTACAAATCATGTTTTACAAGGGTGTTGGTATGCGTATGGATTTAATAATGATTTTCCTATTGGAAATGCTTGTTTTTCATGTGTGTTTCAATTTTTAGAATTTTGATTATGTAAGAGTTGGATCATGTGAAATAGGGAATGAAATTGATTACAAGTGAATCATGGGTATCTGGGTGGGTAGGTTAGTTCTAGTACATTAAGCGAGTTGGCAGGGCTAAGGCCTAGTCTCCCTAACATGTATTTACATAACAACGCTAACTAATCATTCATGTGATGGGGATTAGAGGCTTGAGTAAGACCTTTGTGTTTGGGATATGTGATCATTGATCATATGATGATCCTAGGATCTCTTTAACCTTAGTGAATTAATGATTTATTTTGGTTATCATGTTATTATTACAATTAATCTTGTTATCTCCTTTACTTTCTTATAATATAAAAGCATGTTTTATTTAAAATTTCATATTAATTTTTCTTAAAAAGAACTATCATATTAATTTTTAATCTAATTTCATTGAATGGAATCTATTTTTTTGGTATCCTACTGGGCATTTTGGATCACACCCTACATACACCCTCAGGTGTATATAGACCTTATTATGTTTGACCTAAGTAAAGTCAAGGTTCCATGTGGTGGTGGTGATGGATATATATGCTGGTGGTTCTTTTGTTGGTTGGTTTTGGTGGTGGTGTCATGGGGTGTTGACCCACATACCACGTGGAGGTTTTGATGGTCTAGTTTTCCCCACCCCGTTTTGGTTATATTGATCTTTTGTTGTAATGTAAAGTGTTTAACTTAAACTTGTTTTATGGATGTTGTATTATGATATTTAATAGATGTTTCTTGGTTTTATGATATTATTTTTTATTGATTATAGTTTATTCTCATGGTAGAAATCATTCCTAAGGGTTGTTTTGATGCTCAGGCACTAGTTGCCAGCACGTGGGGATCGAGAATGCCCTTCAGGCCATGCTACGGGCTAGGTGGTGTTAGGTCAGATGTCAGCCTATCCTAGTTCATTATAGTTGAATCTATCATAAATAAATAATTATAATCAAAATGATAAGGTAAATAACTAATCACACATGAATTTAAATAACTGTATAAGGCATAATCAATATGACAAGATAAATAACTAAAAACACATGTCATTTAATCAATAAAATGAAAATGAAATGCATCCAGATATAATATTATAGTGAAAATATCCTGTATAATAATAATTTAACTCTTATTGAAGGAAATTATTAGTTATAATATGTCATGTATTAGGCACATGATACTTATACCATCAAGACCTTTCATAAGACAGTTTAAGCTACAGGTAAAAACCTGTTTAATTTAGCCAACTGATTTGTCTCATGAGACCTACTAATTCATCGAGGGGATATATTATATTGATTCACACACATCACGGTAGGTCCAAATCATTCCTCATATATCAAAAAATTTATTTAATTCATGAATCAATATTTCTTACCATAAAATATCTATATTGAGTAAAGGATATAGACTTTTTTAATATTTCCCCAATTAATATTTCAAAGTAAACTCCATATGTAAAATAATGGTATGAGGTTTAAGAAATAATCATATCTAACAAACAATAACATGGATATTTAAGAGAAATTTAATTTCGAATGAAAAAATCTTACAATAAATTTATTGTCTCAAGAGAAATTTAACAATCATAAAAGAAAGTGAGATTTAAAAATAACTTTTGCCACTTGGTTACTTCTAATTAAAATCAACTTGGATAAAATAATTCAAATTGAAACTTAAAATACCATTAATATTGAAGTTATCATGATATTAAATGTAAAATGGGTAGTATATACACCAAATACAAGTGAATTGGTTCATAATAATAAATAAGTTTCGATGGAATGTAAATTGAGATGAAATCCCTTAACCTACACTTTCTTTTGGTTGAATCTTATTTAAAATCTTGTATAATGGTTTTAATCAAGTTATTAATTTATATCAGAACCATACTAATATTTATAATATCATATATGGTCCTTTTATATCATCTTATGACCTATTCATTAATAATTTTCACTATTTTCATTGTTTGGGGTGTTAATTTCCTTATTTTATCATCTGTGTTTCATCATGAAAGATCTGGTTCTAATATATATTATATAGTTTTATCATATTCATAATAATAATAATGACATAATTATCATATTTTTACATCAATTATACTTTTATTTCTAATCATGAATGATTGTTTTGATAAATGAAGTATGTTACGATCATGGAGATAGTAGGTCATACCTACACATGAGTAACATTTTCATTTTCCAATGATCATTGTGGAAAGAAGTTAAGTAATATATAATATTTACATAATGATAATAATATAATATATACCATATTATATACTTATATATATCATCAATGTGGTGTGGTGGTTAAAAGAGAGTCGCATCGCTTCATGAAGGCGGTAGTCCACACGTACACAAACGATGTTATCATATTTATGTGAGTGAAAAGGAAAGAAATAAAATGATAAATACTATCTTTATAGGATGATAAATATTTCATTAATATCATAATTATGTCATGTATATCACATATAATCATTAACTTTAACTTTATCACCTTCCATGTGAAGCATTAGTCACTGTCGGAATAGAAGGATACACCAATGGTTCATAATCATTGGTATTGGCTGGAGAACCATTGGTATATCCTATACCAATGGTTCTCCAAACTATTGGTTATAGTGCCACTTGGAAAAGGCCTATACCAACGGTTCTCAGTGACCTATTATTATAGGGTGGTCTAAATTTCTTGCTAACCAATGGTTCATAGTAAACCATTAGTGTGGACCTATAATAATGTTTTAGAACACTTGGTATAGACCTATAACAACTATTATAAACTGGTGGTATAATTCTAAACCAACGGTTCACTATGAACCATTGGTTTAAGGCTATACTAATGGTTTGAGAACTGTTGGTATCGACCCCCCCAATTACCAAGCACCAGCAGGCCCACCCTTTCCCATAAAACCTAAAGATAACACAAAACATCACATATAGAACCTGAAAATAGAAAAACCTTCACAAAACAATAGGAAATAAAACAAAACCTACAAACAGAAACTACAATGAAAATAATAGGAAATCAAAGAGCCACAAACTAATGAAAACAGAAACTCCAAACAAATATAACATATAATGCAACCAACAGAACATCCTTAACAAACAGAACCTATAATGCAGCCTATATAGTATCCTCAAAGAGAAAAAACCAATACAAAAATAAATATAACACAATAAATTAATTGATGCATTTAACCAGTGATAAAAAAACATAAAAAAGCATCACAGAACAAATCATTAAACATCAAATTACATAAATATCAGTAAAAAATGTAAAGGATCAATATTCCCCTCATCACCATCAATATCATCACCATTTTCCTCGACCCTATCCTCTTACTTTTTCTTAACCTCATCCTCATCCTTTTCCTCGACCTCATCCTCTCCCTCTTCCTCTCCCTCTTCCTCACTGTCATCCTCACCATCTCCATCACCACAAACATCATCATCCTGACAACCACTAGGACTAGTATCGGGTGCACTGTATAACATACATATCATTGACATATATGAATCACAATATGTGGAAATATCTAGTGTAAGCGATGTACATATGACTTCCATTAGTTCCATAAATTAAATGTTTGCCCTTTGATTCCATTCTTCCACTTGTATGACCATTTTTTGGATTTTCAACCTTATCCTTAGCCTATGTTGCCTATGCATTATCTTTTTCTAACTTAGTGCTACTATAACTGGAACCTAAATTGGGAAAATACCTCATCAAGAAAATACTCTTCCCTAGTCAGCGGCATACTCTACCATGGTGATCATCTCCCAAAACATGATGTAAGTGATCATTTGGCCCAATGTTTTCAACTTCCTGGGCGTCAAGGGCCTCCAAAGTAGACTGTTACAAATATAAATATATTGGAACCAAGGTTTTTCTTTACTAGAAATAGAGTATGGTTTTTGTTTGTTGTCAATCCTCTAATGTATGATCAGGGAGATTTCAAGGAAAGGGCTCATATAGTTCAAGCTGCAAGCAGTATTTAAGGTGACATCATTTCTCAGTGTTTGCCAAATTTTTGGGGTCCAAATTTTGGAGAATGAAAACCTTTACGAAAAGTGGGTTTTCTTGAAGTTATCATGAAAATATGGTAAAGGAATGAGTTTCGCGGATATGGGATTCATGAAGTTTTTTTTGTGAATAAATGAAGATTGTGATAGTGATCTCTATGATTATGATAATTTGAGCATTACAGCAGCGCTAAGGTTTGACATAAGTATTTGCGAGTGAAGCATTGCGGAGGCGTGAAGAGATTTGACGGAGAGCTATATAGTTATGATGAGCATTGTGAATGGGGAATATTCATGGAGATTTGCAAAGGGAGATGTGTCGTGAATACGTTTTTGAACGACTTGAAAATCGTACTAGAAGAATATTATCTCTACGTTTGACCGCTGATTCACGCTCAAATATACCCAAGAGATGAAGGTAGAATGGTCCTTGTAGTTTAGCTTGGGTTGTCGAATCCTCAGAGACCAAAGACGTAACCTACAGACATGTACATTCCATGGACTATTTTTGGCTATGAAGTGGCCAACATGGGTTGATTTAATATGGTTTTAAGTGAACTCTAAGAGACTTAACTAAATTCAATTTAAAATAATGAGTTGATCCTAGGTTATCACTTGGGGTGGATTGTACGTATTCCATTTTCAATTATTTCAATTTTTACATTTGAGTTGAGTTCATTTAAGGAGATAAAAAAACTTCATCACTTACTAATTTTATACCAAAAAACATAATAATAATAACCTATACACTTGTAGGATCAAATTTATGAGCACTCCAAGGTAAAGGTTTGTATTATCACTTGAAGTATGTGGCCTTAAAATTCAACAAGGACGAAGAAGTTTTAAAATCATCAAATAAAAATATCAATTAAAAGAAGTGATTATATATTAATGGGGTGATAAATAAAATCAAATACAACCCCTTACTACACTCTTGGATCAACCCATAAGTGGCTTAGCCCTCCATTGATGCTATGGTTTCAATGGAAGCGGGAAGTAGACTCGTAAGGGAGGAATTGAAGAAGTAAAGAAAAAAATAAAAAGAAAATGATCACTCCACCGTTGTGTGAAAAATTTCACAATTTTTGGTGTGAATAAATTCACACCTTGAGGAAACGGTATCAAATTGAGATGGAGAAGAACATAATAATAGTATAAGAAGAATTTTTATTAAGAAACTAGGATGAATTAAAACAACTTACATGTGAAAGACAAACTTGAGACAACAAAATCGCAACATAAAATTACAATGAAATAAATCTAAAAAGATGATAAAATAATCCACCACTACTACCTTAAATATAAATTTCAAGAGTCTTGGGTAGAGTTCCCAATAGTATAAAGGATCCCACTTGAGTATTGTAGGCCTAGGGTGGTGGAAAGTAAGGGAGAGGAGACTTTTCCACCCATGACCCGAAGTTTCATCCATCTTGATTCCACCGAAATAAGGATCCTGAACTACCTTCTATATGGACGAATTGGAGTGGTTAATATAAGACAAAAATTAATATATAGATGTTCCCTAGCTCTCTGTAAAATTTTAGCCTAAATTAATATGTGGTTTTCAAGATATGATTAAATTAGTGGGATGATTTTATGGGCCTCATAATCTGTCGCAGAATTTTATCTCCAAGTTGGGCCACCTTAATAACCACCATGGAGGCTTAATTAGCACTGGATCCTGCATAATTATTTGTTCCTCTATATTTATTATAGAATAACACTAAATTTGGGGTTCATTGGTCTTGTATGTTGGTCCCCACATTCTCATCAATGGGTTGGTGTCCAATCTGCCTTCTCTGGAATTGTTTGCATGAAATCCCATTTTTTTGGTCTTCCAATGTGAATCTTCCAACACTCAACAAGTATGAATTATTAAAAATATAATTATAAACCTTAAAATTAAATATTAAAATAAAATCAAGATCATTGGGTACTTTAAATTATGTTAAAAAATGTACCACATAATAGTGCATTTTAAGAAGGAATTACAATTATAATGTGAAATGATGTTCAAAGTATAAAATGCACTAAAATGGTGTTTATGAATAATAAAGCACATGAATATTATATATATTAACAATTAATATTAGCCTCATTTAGTGGCTAATCACACCCCACAACTTTAGTTTTACTAGTCCCGAGAAAAATATGTCTCAACAATATGAAATTCGAATTCCCTTTTCCTAATCATTTTAATACATAATGATCACCAAAAACACTTATACAAAACAATCATGAAATCCATAAAAATATTTTAATACATGATAGTTTCATAAGAATATCCCAATCCCAAGCCCATTCCTTTGTTCAAATTCATCTCCATATTTCATCCAATATCAATTAAGAGTGATGATGTGTTGTGCATAGAATTAGACATGGGGGTTCATCTTTATTCAAGAAAGAATTGATGGAAGTGCTAGGTGGAATCACATTTCAATATTAATATGAGTATTCAAAATATTTTATTGTTTTTTTTTCATTTTTCCATGGTAATTGAAATTTCACTCAAAAAAGTCAACCCCTATAGTGAGACTTTGCCGATGACTCCCAGGCTCAAAAACCATAGGGAACAAAGTGAAACCCACACACTCGGGCATCATCTTGAGTTAAATCAGTCAAAAACAAATTCAAATTATCAAAAATAGAGATAAAATTACTAACTCTATGCTAGAAAACTATGGAGTCATGGTTCACAAGTGTCTAAAGCCACACATTAGGTCATTTCATTGCTCTATGTGAAAATTTGTTGTTTTTTATTTTTTTTAATGAATACTCATTTTAAAACTAAAATTATCACCAAAACTATGATATTTATTTGGGGGACCTCATTAACTCAACTAATACCCCACTATCCAAAGGACGTGTATTTTGATTATTTTTTTATTAGGATGAAAATATAAACAATGAAATATCACATTAGACAGCCACAGTTTCCAAAATCTATGCTCATGAAATATACATGGATTAAAATCAGAATCAGGGTATGATAAATTATTTGATATTCAGTTTCAAAGTTTATAATGTCTATTATCATGTTCAAGGTAAAATAAATTTTCCTTCCATTAAGGCACACTTTTTTTAAATCATTTTTTTTTCAAAAAAAAGCATTGTTTTCACAAAAGAAAATTTTTATTTCATCTCCCCCCAACTTAAAATAACATTGTCCCAATTGTTTGAAGAAAAGAAACTTAAAATGGGGTATAGGCATATAAGAGGAGTTCAAAAAGTAAATTTAAAATAAGGATCATGGAATGAAGTCACCTGGTGGTTGAAGTTGAAATTATTGTTGCTCCCTTTTAATCCCATGATCTCAATGTCACTCTGAGAATTCCCTAGTGAAAAAAATGAAAAACAAACAAACAAAACAAAAAAATATATATAAATATTTATATAATAAAGAATGTAAAATATAAGTATATATATAAAAATTATAGAATAAAGAAGTACAATAAGTCACAGGTTAGTGGTAAGCGTGCGCCCCTGTCTCCTTTCGGTCCCAGGTTCAAGTCCCCGTGGCTTCACCGGTTGTGACGGGTTTTCCCCATGACCTACGATGTGGCCTTTTAATTTTATTATAATTATTTTTAACCTACAAACAAATAAAAATAAATGAACTGATGATACATTTTATTCTTTTTAAATTTCTGGGTAAGGTATTACTCAATGATTACACCACATGACACAGATGAATATAGCGCTCCTCATTCATACCCATCCATACTCATAATAGAAGAATAGGCCAATAGTCTATTTTTTATTATTTTTAAATATAAAAACGATTAATTAATCCTATTTAAAATATAAAGTTTATTAAAACAAAAAAAATATTGGAAACTTGAAAACCATGGGTTTCCTCCCATTCAACGCTTTATTTAACGTCGTTAGCGCGGCCTAACCCCTTAACTTACCCAATACCAACTTTCAACATTTTAAGGAACCCATATTTATCCACTTCTACTTTATTGATATTGATTATTTGTTTATAATTTGTGTCATGTAAAAACCAACATTCTAAAATGAGTGGGTAAATCAAAGCAATATCAGAAATGGTGGATTCAATTTCTTTTTTGGTCTTTACAAAGCCATTAAGAATCATTACCTATTTATTGGTTTCAAGATAAGAAATACTGAAAATTGGGAGTTTTTGGATATCCCCAATGAATGGAAACTTATGGGTGGATGGAAAGTCCTTTCGTTCAAGTTCAGGTAGGCTAACACTTTCATACATATGTTGGGACTTTGAATCAAACTCAATTTCATTTTCAAAATTTCTCAACAGAATTGGTTCCTTTTGAATAGAAGATTCAACCACCAAATTAAAAATATTAGTTTCAGGAATGGGTATGGACTCAAATATTGTGATTTCCCTTAATGGTTCAGTGATTTGTGTTTTCAAAAAATCATCAATGGAGTTATATTCATGAGACTCAATCCGTGATGTCAAATTTCCCACTTGTGAATATAAAAAATCAGTTTCTTCTTGCTTTAAACACCCATCATCAATTTATTTATCCTATTCATCTATCCCAAATCTAAAGGTTGTCTCTTCAGTAAATTCATGAATAGTGTGTGGGAAACTAGACACTTCACAAATGTTTATGAAAGGGGCAGTTGGTGTAGGCATGTTCTCCTCATAAGTTTTAATTCTTTGTAGTTCTAATCTCAAAGATGAAACCTCAAAATTCATTTTCTCCATTTCTTGACATAGTTTTTCAAGTAATGGATGTGGATCAGGATGGATAAGGGGTTGAGACATATGGTCTATTCCAAGAGTATAATTAAGTTGTTGGAATTCCACAGTAGGATGGTCAGATTGGCCTTTTTTGGATTGGAACTCATTATAGGTTGGAATGTTTTGTGGAGAATAGGATTTAAAACATTTCTGTCTCAATCGATTGTTGGTTATACCAGCAGTAGACACTAGAATGATCATTTTACATCACACTTGGTGTGGGGTGATCAATGTAGGGAGAGGTTCCCCATGTTTGGGTTTGTTCAAAAGGGGTTTCCATTGGAGTGAAATAGGGGATGAGAATAGAAAAGTCGGATGAAAAGAAAATGATTCTATTGTCTAAGATAACTTACTTAGGTCCCCGAAAGTGGTGCCAAAATTTGATTCACGCTCAAATTTACCCAAGAGATGAAGGTAGAACGGTCCTTGTAGTTTAGCTTGGGTTGTCGAATCCTCAGAGACCTAAGAAGTAACCAACAGACACGTACATTCTATGGACTCTTTTTGGATATGAAGTGTCCAACATGGGTTGATTTAATATGGTTTTAAGTGAACTCTAAGAGACTTAAATGAATTCAATTAAAAAATTATTTAATCCTAGGTTATCACTTGGGGTGGATTGGATGTAATCCCTTTTCAATTATTTCAATTTCATATATTTGAGTTGAGTTCATTTAAGGAGATCAAAAAAATGCACCACTTACTAATTTTATACCAACACACCATAATACTAATCATTTATACACATGGAGGATCAAATTTATGAGCACTCCAAGGTAAAGTTTTGAATTAGCACTTGAAATATGTGGCCTTATAATTCAACAAGGACGAAGAAGTTTTAAAATCATCAAATAAAAATATCAATTAAAATAAGTGATTATACATTAAT
Source organism: Viscum album (assembly GCA_963277665.1). NCBI lineage: Eukaryota > Viridiplantae > Streptophyta > Magnoliopsida > Santalales > Viscaceae > Viscum > Viscum album. The sequence goes on from OY728164.1 coordinate 1,176,406,200, forward strand.
GGGGTGATAAATAACATCAAATCCAGCCCCTTTCTACTCTCTTGGATCAACCCATAAGTGTTTTATCCCTCCATTGATGTTATGGTTTAAATAGAAGTGGGAAATAGACTCATGAAGGGGGAATTGAAGAAGTAAAGAAAACAATAAAAAGAAAATGATCACCCCACTGTTCTATGAATAATTTCACAATATTTGGTGTGAATAAATTCACACCATGAGGAAACATTATAAAAGTGAGATGGAGAAGAATATAATAATAGTATAATAATAACTTTTATTAATAAACTAGGTTGAATTAAAACAACTTACATGTGAAAGACAAACTTGAGACAACAAAATCGCAATCTAACATTACAATGAAAGAAAGATCTGAAGATGATAAACTCCTACAACACCACTACCATAAATAGGAATTTCAAGAGGCTTGGTTTGATCTCTCAATAGTACAAATGATTCCACATTAGTATGGTATTCCTAGGGTGGTGGAAAGTAAGGGAGAGGCGACTTTTCCACCCTTGACGCGAAGTTTCATCCAGCTTGCTTCCACCGAACAGAGGCGCCTAAAAGACATTCTAGATGGAAAAATTGGAGTGGGTAATATAATAAAAAAATGAATCTCTGGATATCCCATATCACTCTATAAAAGTTAAGCCCAAATTAATATGTGGTTTTTGAGATATGATTAAATTAGTGGTATTATTTAATGTGCCTCAGAATTTGGACCAGAATTTTATCTCCATGTTGGTCAACCTTAATAACCACCATGGAGGTCGAATTAGCACTATCTTCTAAAAAAAATTAGTTCCTATATATATCTTCTAGCTGACCATGAAATTTGGGCTTAATTGGGATTGTATGTTGGGCCCCACATTCTAATCAGTGGGATGGGGTCCAATCTTCCTTCTCTAGAATTGTTTGCATAAAATCCCATTTTGGTGGTCTTATAATGAAAATATTCCAACACTCCACCATATTTAATTGTTCCAAATATAATTATAAACATGAAAATTAAATATTAAAATAAAATCAAGATTATTGGGTACTTTAAATGATGTTAAAAAATGTACCACATAATAGTGCATTTTAAGAAGGAATTACAATCAAAATGTGAAATGATGTTCAAAGTGTAAAATTCACTGAAATGGTGTTTATGAATAATAAATCACATGAATATTATATATATTAACAATTAATATTATCCTTATTTAGTGTCTAATCAATCACGCCTATAAATAAGAGTCCACTCTTATCCATTCAACACAAACTTGAGAGAGAAAATCCAGAGTCACTCTGATTTCATGAATAATTGGGTGATCTTTAGAGCTATTTTTTTATGAAAGATTTTACATTGTTAAAAGACCACTTTGGTCTTGAATTAAGTAAATGATTCTAAGTATTTAGTGCTTCGCAAATATGGGATGTTCCGTATTGGCTTAGTGAGCTTCGAGGAGTAAGGTGTTCCATGAAGGAAGTGTGATTTGTGAAGATAGTGGGTTCTGTAGAGGCAACTAAGCTTTGTGAAGGTGTTTTCTCTATGAAAGACCAATCTCTATGAAGGGTTAATCTCTTCAAAGTGGTGATCTCTACGAATTAGTGAGATCTGTGAAGCAGTGAGCTCTGTGAAGAAGTGATCTCTACGAAGTAATGTGCTCTACGAAGGGTTGTCCTCTATGAAGGGTTGAGCTTCACAAAGGGGGTTTGCAAAAGATAGTATTGAATATCAGCTTTAAGTGGGCAGGTCTTTCAGTGTGAATCTACTCAAGTCATCAATGTAAGTAGTGTCTCGTGCTGAATAGAGACAAATACTTCAATTCCATTATATTAAATCGACCTTCAAGTTGATAAACTCGGTGAGACTTCTCCAAAGGCAGAGAGCTAGAGGAGTTAACAAAAGTGTTCCATGAGAAGCAGTGAGTTATCCCTAAACCATTGTAAAGGTAGTGAGCCTGGAACAGATTGACTATGATCGAACCTTGTAATCCACAACTAGTGAAGATTAGTGGTTTTTAGTATGACCAACACATTGTCGGCATATTCTCCTTGTATGTATCCCTTTGCGGTGAACCATGTAAAATTGATGTTCCCTATCTTTTCATGCATTTGTCTGACAGGTTTAATAGGTTCTTACCAGCTTGGGAATAGGATCCATGAGTTTAATTGAAAAAATTGGCACCCTGATTCACCACTCCCCTCTCAGGGTGTTATGGGGTCCTTTAAATGGTATCAGAGCATAAAGGTTACTGGTGTTAAATCTTCTATGTTCTATCATGGAGAATTCAGTCAATGTTAGGGGATTTCCCCTCTTCGATGTAAGTAATTTTTAGATTTGTAAGAATAGGATGAGATTGCATCTGAGATCTCTTAGAATGCAAGTCATATTTTATATTGTGTAAATAATTCAAGTTACTGATCCAACATGTCCATCTTTGACTGATACAGAAAGGAAAATTATTGATGTAGATGCTAACGCGTAGAATTATCTCACCACATGTCTTTCTGATTAGATTTATCTAAAGGTGATGAATTTCACCTCAGAAAAGTCTGTGGTAAAAACTTAAAAATATTTATAAAGTAGATATTAAAGTGAAGGAGGAAAAACTAAAAGTCCTACACAATAGTTTTGATGATATGAATATTCATACTGATGAGAATGTAGATTCTTTCCTCAATTGAATTAATGAAGTGGTAAGAGCAATTTGAGGTCTAAGTGAAGAAATCAAATACATTGATATTGTAAAGAAAATATTGAGAAGAATTCCACCCCTTTAAAATTTTAAGGTGTCAACCCTTGAGGAAATGAATCTTTATAAACTTTCCAAGGATGATCTACTGAGTATCCTTGTGTCATATGAGATGTGATTCAAACCATGAGATGTTACGACTCGTGTAAGCAAGGAAATGGAATTCAAATCCATGGAAAAACTAAAAATCATAGGAGATAGTGGTGATGAAAATGATGATGAAAAATAAATTATTTCTCACATTTCTAAGAATATTTATAAGGTAAAAGGTAAATTTAAAAGGAAAGTTACCCCTGACTTGTTTTCATTGTGGTAGATTTGGGCACATTGTCTCTCAGTTCTCAAGAACGTTTGATGATGAAGAGAGTGATGTTGAAAATATTGAGAATCCTCAGAATTTTTTTTCGAAAAGAGAGACTTCAAATATAGAAAGAAAGTATATAATAAGAGTTTTGTCTATGAAGATGAAGATGATAATAATGAATTCTATGAAGAAGAAGAACTAGAATTTAAAACTGGAAAACATGCCTCCATGATGGCTATCATTGAAAAGTCAGAAACATTGACAGATAAATCTATAGATATTTATATGACCACTAATGTTGATCCCAAGTTACAACTTAAGGATGATTTTGTTAATCTTGAGAATAAATGTAAGATATAAAATAATTGTAAATAAATGGTGGAAGAATCATTAGAATATGATAACCAAATTGAAACTGAAATTTAACTATTGGAAGAACTAGTGAAAGTACGGTCATGAATGCTTCAAATAATAGACGATGTAGTGGAACTAAAGCTCTTAATTGAATAATAGGATAAGGTCATCAATGAACTTACCTTGAGACTGGAGAAGTAAAAAACTATCGAGGGACTTGAAGAGGATGTTGTTACTCTTAGGAGTAAATTTAAAATTGAATCAAATTCAAAAGAAGAAAATAAGAAAATACAATTTGGAAGGTTCTTGGATGTTGAGCTAATGGAGAGAGAAAAATGTGGCTCTAATAGAGTGGAAAATATTTTTGAGTGATCAAAGACCCACTTTACTGGGAAACAGTGGAATTGGTTATGATGTCAAAACATCAAATGCAATATATAAATTGGACCAGAATAAATGCAAGATAAAAGTTGATCATATTGAAAAACCACCAAAAGTGCTGAAAAAGAGACCCTTCAATGAAACTGAAAGGAGAACTGAATATTATCCTCGAGATTTTAGAAATGATAGTTAGTCAAACTATTTTCCCAAGGAAGAAGGCATGAGTATAAATATAAGTGAGAAGACATTTCTTCTCATGAAGTTTGAGTTCTATAGATATTTGGGTCATACCATGTCATATTGTGAAGAGGCAAGGAGCTATTTGAATGGGGAAGAACTTGGAGTTCAAAGAAAGAGAAAAAATTCATATCCTATATTGTATTGAAGAAATATTTTCTTTGGATACTATTTTAATTTTTCTAACTTTGGCCATAAATCTATACATTTCAGGCAGAGGAATGATAGGATATATTCCTACGACACTCATAGACAAGTGAATACTTTCTAACCAAATGGTGTTTCTATCTCAAACAGTTTTTCTCCTTTGGAAGAAGAGAATGAATATGAATAACCCATGTACATGGAAGAGATAATTGAAAGGTCATCAGTGTCCTACAATCAATCCAATATCCCATGGAAAGAAAAGAGGAAAATTAAAATATCTAATCTTGCAGAAGTATCCCTCAAAGATACAAAGAACAACAGCACCTGGATTCTTGATAGCGGATATTTTTCCCACATGACGGGTAATATTTTTCTATTAATGAATGTCAAGAAAAGGGTTAATATAATAGAGAGTTTTGGTAATTATTATTCTTTGATGATAAAATGCAATGGAAGTACTGATCTAGCTAATAGAGAGTTGAAGAAAAATAAAATCCTTTCATCAGATGGTCTACATCACAATCTCCTCAGTTTGAGTCAACTCTGTGATTCAGGACTTATAGTCACTTTCAATGAAAATGGATACTCTATAAAGGGAAAGATGGGGAATTATCTCATGAAAGGATAAAGAACAGATGGAAACTTGTATGAGGTTGACAACAAAGAGAACATTTGTTATCTAATAGTTTAAGAAGAAAAAAACCTATGGAATCTTAGATTGAGGAAAATCAACCAGAAAGACATGGAAAAGATATGTAATTTAAATATAGTCATGGATATCCCCAACTTGAAGCATGAAGAAGAAAAGGCATGTACTGCTTGCATACGAGGAAAACTGGTTTGCAGTTCCTATCGTCCAAAGAAGAAAAGAACATCTAATCTTCTTTACCTCATTCATACAGACATATGTAGCCTAATAAATGTTGTACGAATGCATGGAGAATGGTAATTCTTCCTTCTCATAGATGATTATAGTAAAATGTAATGTGTTATGGTTATACATAGGAAATTACAAGTGCTTGATTGCATGAAAACATATCACCGAATCACTGAGAATGATACTGGACGAACAATCAAAGTAATGTGATCTGACAATGGAAGGGGAATACACATCCATTGAGTTTGAAAATTACCTATAAAAATATGAAATTCAGTATGATGTGGTTTCTATGAGAACTCAACAGAAAAATGGAGTAGTTGAGCATCGAAATCGACAGGTAAACAACATGGCCAGGACTATGCTGATATAGAGTCGTATCTCACACCATTACTGGAAAGAATTTTTTAAAACTGTAGTGCACATTCAAAATCTAATGGGGCTTTATATGGAAGAGATGAAGACAGCATATGAATTGTGGCATGGAAGGAATCCTTCTTTGAAATATTTTTGTGTTTTTGGAAGTAAATTTTTCATCCGAAATAAAGAAGGAAATCAAGGTAAGTATGGTGAAAATTTAGACAAAGGAATATTACTTGGATATCCAATAAATAGAAAATCCTACAAGTGTTTCAATATGTTCTTGGGAAGGATTGTGGAAAGCAGTGATGTTAAGATCATTGAAGAGAAAACCACAAATACTTCAAGCAATTCCTATGCTGATGAGATAGAAGATGAGAATGAATGAAAACATAGAAAAAATAGAAATATAGAAGTAGAGTAAGGTTTAAAAACACTCAGCAGACGCATTATGATGTTTAATCAGAAGAGGAATTAGAAGAAGAAATCATGGCTGAAGTGAACCCAACTGAACCTCACAGGAGAAATCGAAGAGCATATATTGATCAATCCAACATAATTGGGTATAGGAATACACCAACACAAACAAGGATAATGAGGAATAATGAAAAATATTCATTCTTATCAGTTGTGGAACCATCCTCATTTGAAGAGGCTGCAAAGGATGAATCATTGGTGAAAGTTATGAATGAATAGTTAGATCAGATTGACAAGAATCAGACATGGGATCTAGTCAAGAGACCTGAAGGTCACAATGTGATTGGTACTAAGTGTATCTTTAATAAAAAATATGACGATCATGGTAATGTGATCTGAAATAAGGCATGACTGGTATGCAAGGGATATTCACATATTTAAGGTGTTGATGTAGAGGAAACATTTTCTCTTGTGGCTAAACTGGAGTCAATCAGTCTATTTCTTTCCATGCAAATCCAAAGAGGTTGTAAATTGTATCAAATGTATATTATTACATAATTCCTAAATGATGTTCTTGAATAAGAAGTCTACATTGAAAAATTTGTGGGTTTCCTTCTTAAAAATGATGACATGAAGGTATGAAAATTAAATAAATCACTCTATGGATAGATGCAAGCACCATGAGTGTGGTACTCTTGAATGGATTATTATCTGAAAAATATTTAATTCAAAAGAGAAGAAGTGTATCACAATCTATATGTGAGTAATTACCATAAGGATCAGTTCATGGTATTGGTATATATTGATGATATTATTTTTAGTGGAAGCAGGAAGGGATCGGTGGATGAATTTTCCAATCACATGAAATCAGAATTTGAAATGTTAATGATTGGAGAAATCACATACTTCTTAGAGATGAAGGCCATTCAAAAGAAGTATTAAAATTTAATTTCTCATAAAAATTATGCAAAAGATATTCTGAATAAATTTAATATGAAAGATTCTAAATTAATGGAGAATTTGATTATAGTTGGAACAAAACTCGAAAAGCATGAGGATGGGATGTCTGTGGATCCCAAAATGTATAGGAGTATCATTGGATGCTTACTGTACCTAATAGTGACACGACTAGATATTGTCTTTGAAAAATGCTTAGTGGCCCATTTTCAGAGTAATATAAAGGAAGAACATATGGAGGTAGTGAAAAGAATCATGAGGTACATTCAAGGTACTCATAATTATAGGTTATACTTTTCTACAAGAAGGGAGAGTGAACTATCATCATTTTCTGATGCTAACTGGGCTGGAGATGTAGTGGATATAAATTCCACCAGTGATGGAGCATTCTATATTGATAAGAAATGTTTGGTCTAGTTGAGCAAGAAACAGGAAACTACTTCTCTTAGCACTTCTAAAGCTGAATATATCTCCCCTACCAAGGCGTGCACTCAGTTACTTTGGATGAAGCATCAGCTGACTGACATAAGTGATGAGGTGAAACAACCAATGGTGATTTACTGTGATAATAAGAGAGAAATTTTTCTTACAAGGAATCATGTTCAGCATTCTCATATGAAACATATTGAAATCATATATCACTTCAACAAGTAAAAAGTTGAACAAGGAATGATAAAAATGGACCGTGTGGGAACGGATGAGAAAGTGAGTGACATTATGACCAAGCCACTGTCAGCAGTTGTGTTTGAGAAATGTCAGTTGATCCTTAGTGTTCAGCCACCTCCTAGTGCATGAGTAGGTTATGGATATTACCCTCTCCCCAATTGTTTTAACTATGTTAATCTGTTTGTGGAAGTGATACAGGCTTATGGGGGAGATACGATCTAGGGGGAGTATATTCTTAGCTCTAGAATGTTCAAATACCAGTCTTTGGGTTTATTTCCAATGGGTAAAGAATGGATAAATTCAATGTGAAAATGTGTAGGATGAAATGTTTTTATGGTTTCGGGATAATTGTAGGAGAATAAGGAATTTTAATGGAGAGAATGTGAAGGGAGAAAATAATTTGGGGTTATGAGGAAGAAGTTAGAGAATTCATTCGAACATATGAGAACATGATTCATGTATTAACTCTTTTTTTATACAATGATAATTCCTCACATAGACATAGAGTGTTGTATGAGTTGATTATTGCATCTCATGTTTTGATAGTAGTTGGTGCTCTACTAAATTTATCTACAGATTTCCAAGAAAGCCAAAGGGGGATATTGTTGGAACCAAGGTTGTTCTTTGCTGGAAATGAAGTATGGCTTGTGTTTGTTATTAATCCTCTAATGGATGATCAGTTATATTTCAAGTAAAGGGATTATATAGTTCAATACATAAGCAGTATTGAATGTGATGTCATTTCCAAGTGTTTAGAAAATTTTTGGGGTCTAAAATTTAGAGAATGGAAAACATTGAGAAAAGTGTTTTTTCTTGAATATCTCTTGAAAATATAGTAAAGTCATGAGTTTCACAGATATGGGATTCAAGAAGTGTGTTTCACAAAGATACGAAGATTTTGATGGTGTGCTATGCGATTATGATAATTTGAGCATTACGGAAGCATGAATGTTTGATGGAAGGCTTTGCGAGTGGATCATTATGTAGGAGTGATGAGATTTTATGGAGAGATATTTGGTTAGGATGAGCATTGTGAAATGGAAATATTCATGGAGATTTGAGAAGGGATATGCACTGCAAAGTCATTTTTGACTGATCCGGAAATCACGTCAGAAGAATCAGATCTCCGTGTTCGACCGTGCCTAAAAATAAGAGGCCACCCCTCTCCATTCAACAAAAACTTGATAGAGAAAATGAAAAGTCACTCTGATTTTGCGATGCAAGGGGTGCTCTACAAAGTCGGTTGTCTGTGAAATCTTGTTCTTTGCGAAAAGACTACTTTGGTCTTGAATGAAGTCAGTGCTTCTAAGTATTGAGTGCTTTGCAAAGATGGGACATTCCATGTTGGCTCGGTGAGCTTCTTAAAGTAAGGTGTTCCGCAAAGTCAGTGTGTTTCGCGAAGATATTGGGTTATGAAAAGGTGGCTAAGATTTGTGAAGGTGTTTTCTCTGCGAAGGCTCAAGCTCTGTGAAGGTATGATCTCTAAGAAGTAGTGAGATCTGCGAAGCAGTGAGCTCTGCGAAGCAGTGAGCTCTGCGAAGCAGTGACCTCTACGAAGCAGTGATCTTTGGGAAGTAGTGAGCTCTGTGAAGTAGTGTGCTTTGTGAAGGGTTGTTCTCTATGAAGTTTTGAGCTTCACAAAGGGGCTTCATAAAGTATAGTATTTAAAATAAGGTTTAAGTGGATAGGGATTTCAATGTGCATCTACTCATATCGGTTATGAAAGTGTATCATACTGAATAGAGACAAAGACTTCAATGCCAATCTATTGAAGTGACCTTCAAGTCGATAAACAGAGTGAGACTTCTCCAATGGCAGTGAGCTAGTGGATTCAATGGAAGTGTTCCATGGGAAGTAGTGAGATATCCCTAAACCATTATAAAGGAAGTGATCCTGTAATAGAGTAACTGTGACCGAACCATGTAATCCACAGTTAGTGAAGATTTGTGGTTTTTGTTATGATCGACACACTATTGACGTATGCTCCTTAGATATTTCCCTTTGTGGTGAACCAAGTAAAATTTTTGTTCCCTCTCTTTTCATGCATTTTTCTAATAGGTTTAACAGGTTCCTACTAACGTGGGAACAAGGTCCATCAGTTTAAAAGAAAAATTTGACACCCTGATTAACCCCTCCCCTCTCATGGTGTTTTGGGGTCCTTAAAAATAGACTATTAAGTTACAAAATAGATATTAAAATTTGAAATCAATAAAGTAAAACTTACAATCTTCTATTATGTCAGTTCGTTTACCATGCTTCTATCTTTTTCCTTTCTGCTCAAGAAAAATAGTTTTTCTCAACGCACACATCCTTAAATATTCAAATCCTCCCTCTATAACATTGAATATAGGAAACCATAATTTAAAATAGGTTACTAATAACGAATTTTGTAACTAAAATCAAATAGATATTAATTCTAAACAAAGATGAAAAGAAAAACATGTGGTAAATGAATTGTAACTATGTATCAATGAATGGGCTATCAATAGATATAACATATATATAAATGAACAAGTCATCATAGTAATCAATAATATGGTGGTTGTCTGATCACTATAATTAATGATAATATGAAAAGTTATTACTATAACATAAATTAATATTCTTGAATGGGTTATCAACACTATAATCATGACTATAACATAGAGGAATTATGTTTTGGTAAGATTTAATAATACAAATTACATTCCCTAAACTATAATTTTGATATTTTAAATGTATTACTTGAGTTGTTTTTATTTAATAATACAAGTGAAATTTTTTTCTCTATCACATGTGGTACTAGTGTTCTTTGGAACCCCTCATTCTATTATTTTGATCCAAATCATGACTAAAAGAATGATTTTTTAGGGGGTTTTTCTAATATTTATATAAATTATGTTTAGTTTGATTCAATTTAGTTTATTCTAGTATAATTTCATTATAATCATTTTTAGTCAGGACATATTCATTCATGTTTACTAATTTTTATTTAGTCCAATTTGATTCATTTCAATTTAGTTTGGTTCAGTTTGATTGTGGGTGGTTCAGGACAGTTCAATTCATTATTGATACATTTAATTATATTTTTTTAGTTTGACTTAGTTTTTTTTATATCTATTATATTTGGTTTGATTTATTTCATTATATTTTAGTTTTATTTGGTTTGAATCAATTTAATTTAATTATATTTAGGTTATTTAATTTTTTTTGTTAGATCCAGTTTCACTTCCTTCAAATTAGGATGGTGAAATCCTATTAGCTTCAGCTAAATTTACTTTAGTATAGACCATGCTGGGTTAATTCATATTGGTCCAATCTAATTTGGTTTTCTTATGATTTTTTTAATTTATTTTTTTTTAATTTAGTTTAGTTTAATATTGTTCAATTTGGTTCAGATTTGGTTGAGTCTATTTAGGCCAAGATAGTTCAATTTGGTTTAATTCAATTCATCATTATTTGGTTAGATTTTATTTGTTTCAATTTTATTCTATACAATCCATAAAATTTATTTATTTATGTACAGTCTGATCTAATTATATATAATTTGGCTCAGTGTAGTTTGTTTTGATAATATTTGATTTTATTGGATTTTGGTTTTTTTTAGTCTTTTTAATACAAATATATTCCTTTATAGTAAATTTCATTTGGTTTACCTCTACTTGAATTAGTGTAGAAATGTTTTTTTGGTTCACTTATGTTTATGTATTTCTCATCTAGTTTATTTTAGTTTAGTTCTATTTGATTCAGTTTGATTCAATTCAAAATTATTCAGGTCTAGATGATTTTGTTCGATTCCTTAAGGTTTCATTCAGTTGTATTTATCTCAAGTAATGTCAAATAAATTTGGTTCAAATATATTTGATTTAGTTGGGTTTGATACAATTATTCTTAGTTCGGTTTACTTCAGTTTAGTGTGGTTTGGGTTGAGTTGGGACAGTTTAGGTTAGTGCAGTTTTATTTTTTTAGTGTTTTATAGGGATTAATTCCATTTAGTTCTCATTGGTTTAATTTAGTTTGATTAAATTTTATTGAGTTTAGATAAATTTTTTCTTATGTGATTGATTAAGTTTCTATAATTTCTTTTAATTTGGTGTGTTTCAACTTGAATAAGGTGTAGATAGTTTAGTTTATTTTAGTTTTAATTAGTTAAGTTGGTTTGGTTTGATTATGTTTGGTGTAGATAAGTTATTTTCAGTGATATTTAGGTTTTGGTAAGGTTGTCTTGGTTTGATTTATTACAAGTAATTTCAAGTCAGTTTTGTTCTATTATTTTTTATCTATTTTATTCCATTTTTGTTCAATTCCATTCATTTTGGGTAGGGTTAAGTTTAGTTTTTTTGTTTTTACTTGGTTCAGTAAGGGTTGGCTTGGTTTAGGTTATTTCTATTTGATTTTATTTGGTTTGGGTTTGTTCAGGTCATCATCAATTCCATATTTATCATCTTTTCTATTATCTTCATTTTTTTAGGGAATTAAAACATGTGGTAATAACTCCCTATAGACTATAGAAAAATTAAACTATAAAATACGAGGTACAAGAATTCTAGACCTATCATGAAGGGATAAAACATAAAATTTATGTGTGAATTATCTAATAAGGACTAATTAAATTACTTTAAATAATTTTTTATCAAGGTAATTTTTAATTTTATTGACCCCCATATTTTCATGAGATATAAAAAATTAATTACATTTAAGTAAAATAAACATTCTATAAAATTATAGGAAAAATATCATGGATGTTTTGGGATCCTAATTTAATTTTTTAGACGATAAAAAGTCAGTACATATTGATTCATATTTGATTTCAACCGTATTTCATCTCGTATAGAAAAAAACTATAAAATACACCAAATCATATTCAATCTCCAATTCTCTACCAAAACTTTTGAAGAAACAATTGATCATCATCCCATTTGAATCCCTAAAAAATACACTTTATCCTATATATCTCAATATTCTATATATCTGAGGTTATCCTTCATCATACCATTGGTATTCACCTTTATCCATCCATCTAGTGGAAGCTTCCATGTAATATCATTAGAATTTATGTGATATTTATATCACCATCATCATTGAAGAGGACTGAAACATCACCATTGTCAGTATCCATATTAAAATCAACATAATCCCCATCAACCAATAATGTAATCAATACTATCAAATTATTTATTTCTAAAATAATAGTGGGATTATCATTCTAAATATCTAAAGGAGAGTTATGATCATGTTCCTCCTCAAATAATTAATTATAAAAATCCAAATAAGTACTTCATAATAATGAGCTCAATAAGATATGTATAATGTTTTCATGGGGTGGGCTATATATAATCTTGATTTTATTTATATAATCCTTCAATAATAAACTAAATAATACATTATTATTTATGTATCATAATTCAAAATGGAATGAAATATGGAGGGAAAAAAATAAAGTTCAAGTCCTAAAGAAAAAATATAAACGAGTTTCTTACCTGCTTCCTCTCATGATCTGGCATCGTAGTATTCCCAAAAGTGTAGAGGTATTTCATAGAATCCTTGTTTTTTTTATTTTTCCTTTATGGTTATTAAAAAAATCAATAATACAAAATAAATTATTAATGTAAATCATGGTAATTTTCATTTAAAAACATCAAATTTGATTAATACCTTGAACTCAGCAATCATCCAATGAGTAATCATTTCCCAATAATATTCCACTGAAAATTCATCCATGATAGGTGTCTCCTCTAAATCCATTCCAATTCTAACACACTATCTGTTATACAACTCATTCTTATAGCCTCTCCATATATCAGCTAATTCCATGAGATGTGTTGGCCTCACAACCTCACCATTGGGAAAATGAAAATGAAGTTGGAACCAAAATATAAATTCATATAAATACAATAATAATATAACATTAAATACAATTAAACTTTTTTCCCATATTTGTGCCTAATTGTTATACTTTACTTCATTTGGTAGGTGTTTCTAGGAGAGTGTAAGGACGAGAATGATGTTGGAGTATTTGGAAAGTGTCTTAAAAAAACTCCTACATTATCATCATGTTTTTTCAATCATTTGGTTATTTAATTGTACTCCACCATCAGCTGTATATGGCAGTTACACACTTCATGCATGTGTATACTCTCACACTTCTTATTAGTAGATCAAACTGTTAAATAAGAAAAATAAATATTATATCAATACATTTTATAATGAAAATAAATTATATTAAAAAAACATTTACTAGGGTTCTATAAATATACCTAAGGAATGTTGATCAGTGGTTGTTACTGGATCCCCAATCACTAAAGGAACGTCAACTTGTATAGATGGAGTGTGTCTTAGTGTATATCTCAGAGGCTCGGAATGTGTCTAAGTGGGATTTGAAGAAGTGGGAAGGTAGAATCTTGGGGAGAAGGAAGTAGAAGGAAAATAAGATGGAATATATGGTTGTGAAAATTTATAGTATGGATGTGGAGTAGAAATTATCATTAGATATTGGAAAGATAAGTAGGGAGGCTCAGATAAAAAATTGTGGTGAAAATATGGTCGGCCTAAATATCCCAGGTGTCTATAATGATACTGTAGGATCAAAAGGTGTGGTAGATGGTACATCAGGGGGAGGGACGGGGTGTGATCGGGGATACTGAATAGAGTTCCTAGCTCTAGTACCACCCCCTACCTCGTATCATTATCCTGAGCAAGGGAACCACTATGCTGGTTGGAGAATAATTGGCGCCTGGGTGGTGGATCTTGATTAAAAGTTAAAAAAAATAATCACATGAAATTATATGTTATTGATGTATATTTTTAAAATAAAATACTCACAATGGGCATTAAAGGAGGGACACCCATCTCACTCATTTGGTGATTGTTTTTTGTCATCCATTATCTTTGTAACTCTTCAATGTTTTTCCTTTCTTGTATTTTAAAACAAAAATGGAATTAATTATAAATTCATAACTAATGTGTAACCCAAACAAGAAAGAATATGAGACATGACTTAATCAATGAATTCCACTAGTCAAACAAAATATAGGATATATAGTGATATAATAAACATTTTATATCTAATGGGAAGAATATCAAAACATAATACATGTCAAAGAAAAAAAATACATTCAAATTAGCATGTTTATCATGTGTATGATATAGTTTTATTCTTTTTTCAATTCGATCCAATTCAATTTTGGTTAGTTCATTTGGTTCATTATGGTCAATTTCTTAGGTCATTTGTCCATTTTTATTTATCTTGGGTCATTTGATTCATTTTTATCAATTGATTAGTTCATTTATCAATTTTTATTTGACTTGGGTTAGTTGGTTTATATTTTGGGTTAGGTCATTTTTTCATTTTTTGGGTTATGTCATTATTTTCATTGGTTATGATTTTCATATCAATTAGTTTAATATGTCCAATTAAATTCATATTTTTTTTCTACAATTTAATTGTTTCATTTTTGTTTAGTTTGGTAGGTTTGAATACATTTGAATTCTATATTAGAAAATGAAACTCAAATAAAAATACAAATAGTAAATATTGTGTGGATAACCTTTCTTTATTAACATTACATTAGATAACTTTTGTGGAATACATAAACATTATACAAATAGACGTGAGAATACTATACTAGTATAGTTCCTTTGGAAACATGTAAACATAAACATCGGTACATAAAGAGACACATTATCACCCACTAGGTTCTCCTTGACTGCACCCTTCTTAGAAACATCAATCATAATACATATATTTATAACTTAGGGAAGGAAACATAAAAATGGGTGATCTCAAATGATCTATAAGGGTAAAAAATATAGAAATGTAATCATAAACATGAACATAAGGGTATTAGAACATGATCATGAAAATAGAAGATCATACACTACATATCAAAGATCATATACATAAATCATGGAATAAATCTTGGTAGTTAATAAGACATGAATAAAAACAAAGTAAAGGACATAAGCCATGAAATCAAAACATAGGAGTAAGACATGGAATTTTGGCAACCCATAAGCATATACTGATTTCCATAGTATCCCAGACATCAATTCCAAGACCATATTAGTGAACAAAGTCCTTTATTAGACCGAGTAACCTCCGTTCCAGCCCTATATTACCGAACCGAGTGACCATTGTTCCAGCCCTATATTACTGAACTGAGTAAACCTCATTCTAGCCTTGTATTACTGAACCGAGTAACCCTTGTTCCAGCCCTATTTTATCTCATGAGATATAAATCTTTACCCAGTACATTGGAGGGAGATATAGGTCTCACCCATCACATAATGAAATCATACATACATGTGCCACAAGATCATAAATGAACATATCATAACCAATGAAATTAAAAGGGTGTCATAAACATGTACATATATCATAACCTATGGAAAGATCTAGGTTTCATAATCATTTCATCATAAATATAACTCGTGAAAAGAAGCAGGTTTTAAAATCATATAATCTGTGAAAGAGAAATAGGTTTCATAACATCATGCCATAAAACATAATCCATTCAAAGAAATAATAAGAATGGAAACATTGAATAATTTCCCCATAAATTCAAGATCAAAACTAATGGATGTTATCTTATATGGGAAATAATTTTGAAAGATCTTTTAAAAACACTTCTTGAAGAAAATGTCCTTTATTCTTCGAAAAATGATTTTTATAACAAAAAAAATATGAAAACCTTTTTCTTTGAAAATAGATTTGAAAATATATAATGGAATCTTTTAAAACAATAAAACATTTTTAAAATACTTTTTCCTTGAAAATAATCTTCAAGGATATTTCGAAAACATTTTTAAAAATATTGTTTTCGAATATAATGGATTTTTTACCGAAGAGAGAGACGGCCCGATTTTACTAAAAACATTATCTTAAGTACGAAAGAGTGAAAACAATTTACTAAAAAATGAGGATATATTGAATAAATAGAGTATAAGGAAACTCATGAATAATATTAAGATATTTCATAAAATTAATCATAAACATAAACAATCTTGAAAAATGATAAGATTGTCTTAATAAACCCTTATAACTTGGTTACTTGGGATCATACTCTCCATGTAAGAAAAATAAATTCAATTAAGATTAATATATCCTGAAAATAAGGATATTTATGATATAACATGTACAATGTAAGTATATACACCTCAAAAAAGATTTTAGGTGCATAACAAAACATGAGCCTTAAAGAAGGAAAATTGAGACAAAATTGTTTTACCAATTTGGTAACTTTTGAAAGTTAACCCCCACGAAAGAATAATCATAGAATGGATATTTGAATACCCATAAATTTAGTTATAATATAAATATAATTAAATCTTGTTCATTACAGACAGCACATAAATTTAATGAGTGGTGAATATAACATGAATCTCACAAAAAATAAAAGTGACATGAAAATATCTTTAACTTGTGTCTTGACTCTCTCCGTACTCATACAAGATTCTGGCATAATAAATATAATTTTATTATAAATATTTTACAGAAGAATATTCTTATACATAATACCATATATGGTTTTATTATGACCTTATATTACCCACTTGTTAATGATCCTATGTTAAAGTTTCACTTTAGGTAATCATTCGCTTTGTTCTTCACATGTGTCTTAATTAGTTATAGCATTGGTCCTTATACTTATATCATGATTCTAGAATATATAAAATGATATAAATATCAGTTATATATTGAATATTTATATTATAATACTTTATTTCATAATGAATTATGAAATTTAATACACCATTCATGGATATGATAAGCCGTTCGTACGCATGAACGTTGTTTCTGTTTTTATTATCATATTGAAAGAAAGTATGTCAATGAAATATGTATATATATGTATATATATAAATATATCATTATTAAATTATCATTACTATATCATATAAGTTCATTAAAATCACCCTTAATACATTTCATGTGGTGTGTGAACGAATCACATCGCTTTGAGGGGACGGTAGTCCACACTTCCTCAAACGAGATTATCATATTAACACCAAATGGAATGTAAAAAGATGTGTGTTAAAAAATTAATAAATAATATTAAATACATAATAAATATAATATTTTATATATATAAATATATTTTTCATAACAATGTCCTCCCTGATTGGTGGTAATGTAGAAATGAACAATCTTTGTTTCGTGAGGCAGCAGTTCGCCGTACACAGAAACAGTATGTTCAACATCCATTAAATAGAGGTGTGTGTAAGTGTAGGTCAGACCCTTTTCAAAAAAACATACTTGTATATAAAATATAATGGTTTTTTCAGACAATAATAAAATAAATTTAGTAGAGTGGGTGGATAAGGAAAAGAATGGAAAAAAGTTTGAAAGAAGACGTTACTTCTAAATCGGGTAACTCCTTTTGGTTTGTGCCAAAAGGTTTCCTTGAGAGGTTTTCTACCCAAAGGGAGGATTCAAAGTTTAAGGGAGGATTTTTTGGAGGCTACTTGGGAATATATTTTATGAACTTAAAATTTTTGATAGCTGTGAGTAATCGGTAGAGGTGGTGGCCTTTTATAGGGAAGGAAAAGGACTCACAAGGAATTTTTAGAAACAAATTAGTTGTGCACATGTTCTTACCTAAATAAAGTCATAAAAACTAAAAAAAAAATCAATAATGGAAGTTTTATGGATGAACTATGAACATATAATGGGTTTTGAAAAGTTTCTAGGACATTTGGGACCTTAATTTTAAGGTTTAGTCCCTAATTAAGATTAATTTGGCCTTAATTATTGTGATTAATTTTAATCACTTTTACTAATCATTTTGATCAAAAATTAACACAGTATTATTAGACTATAAATATTATACTTAATAAAATGGTGTATGTTAGGTTCTTGAAATTCCAATCATAAAAGAGGAAAAATTTATATTAGTGTTAATCCTGTAGATGGGACGAAATAATGGGGTTTTAAAGTAGGAAAAAGTTCAAATGTTTGTTAAGATTTTATATTCAGTATCAAAGTAGAATTGATTATAATGAATTTAATTGTATTATTAGATGTAATATATATAATTTTACCTTAAAAATAATTTATAATATCATTTATCATTAATAATTAATTAGAAAAAAAAGTCATTTTTTAACTGAAAAACAATATTTTTCACTATTCATCAAAAAATGAAGTTTGTCAGAAAAATCCCAAAAATTCACCATAAGATAATTTTGAAATTATAAATTCAAAAAAAAATCTTATTTTATCAAATTAAATTTCTAAATTTTTCTAAAATTATTTTCCTTATTAGAAACAGTTCATTCAAGAAAATAAGGTTTTTAAACAAAAAGGACTTTAGAAAAAATTGTATCTTTTATTATCAATATGTTTAATTTATATAAAACTATTATAAATAATATTTGAAAATTATTTATTAATATTAATATTTATAATTTTAACCTCTAGGTTATAATTATCTTATTTAAATAATTAAAACTATAAAAAGTGATATTCTGTAGAAACTCAGTATTGTGAGTATCATACGCTAACTCAGTGTTGCATATATCATACGCTAGTTCAGTGTTGTGTGGAAAGTATGCTAAGTTAGTGTTTCATGTAATGTATTCCGATCCATTTCTGTGTGAAAGGAATATTTTAATTAGTTCATTGCAAGATATAAATTAAAATATAAATTTATTCAAAAAAACATGTCCATAAAAACTCGGGGTGTTACATTCTACCCCCTTAAAATGAATTTTTCCCTTTAAAGTCATCACTCGAGTAAAAAAAGTGAGGATACTTCTACTTCATCATATCATGAAGTTCCCACATAGCTTCCTCTGATTGGTGATTTCTCCACAAAACTTGACTAGGCGAGTGATCTTATTTCGTAGAAATTTCTCTTATCAGTCGAGAATTTCAATAGGTTTCTCCTCATAAGAAAGATCATGCTCAGGCAGTATGACCTCTAAATTTAATACATGTGAAGGGTCAATTATGTACTTCCTCAGGAGCGATACATGGAACACATCATGGACTTGAGAGATATTTGGAGGAATTTCCAAGCGATATGTTATTGTCCCGATACAATCAATAAATTCAAAGGGGATGATATACCCAGGGCTTAGTTTCCCCTTCTTCCTAAATCTCATAACTTTATTCTAGGGTGAGATTCATAAAAACACTTTTTCGTCAGCTTCAAATTCTATATCACACCAATAGTTATCAGTATAACATTTCTTCTATCTTTGAGCAGCCTTGATATGCTGCTAAATAGTTCTAACCTTCTCAACCATTTCTTCAGTGATCTCAGGCCCTAATAGATTTTTTTATCCAACCTCATCCCAAAACATTGGATCTCTACGTTTCTTCCCATATAGGTCTTCATAAGGTGTCATATGAATTCTTGAGTAAAAAATATTGTTGTAAGAAAACTCAACTAGAGGAATGTGTGGATCCCAAACACCACTACCATAAAACAGGGCAAGGGAAACACTGCCCTTTATCAATGCTAAACAGAAAGCACTGATAAAGGGGTGTGCCTTTATCAGTACTAGCTAAAATCAATGATAAAGGTAACCTTTATCAGTGTTAAAACAAGAACTGATAAAGGTATACCCTTTATCAGATTTTTTTTAGTGCTGATAAAAGTTACATTTATCAGCGCTATTATTAGCGCTGATAAAAGTTTTTATTATTGATTTATATAAAATTATTATATTTTTATTCAAAAATAATGTCTATCTTTATACAATAAATAAAAAACAATTATTTATATTTAATATATATTTTTTAATAATTCAAAAATATATATATAATGTTTTAATTGAAAAAATTATTTCTAAGATTATAATTAAATAAATAAATATATATAATTAAATAATTATAAGATTATAATAAATTACATTAAATAATAAATATATTTATTATATTTATTAGAGATTTATTAGATTAATTCACTGTATTTATTATATTTGTTATATTTAATATATTTATTTTATTTATTTCATTTATAAATATATAATACATTTTAATATATATATTTATAATTAAAATTATTGAATATATATGTGTTTTCTAATGAATTTGATCAACGAATATATGTGTATATATATGTTATGTATGCATTAATGTTCATTTGTATATTACATGATGTATTGATTAATTCATAATGTTACCCATATGAACTATATATGTTCTAAAAAATGTACTTATATAATTACATTAAATATATTTTGTTATATTTTGAATGATATATATAAATACTTTTCAAATACATTTGTAAGTTTAATTTTATTAATATATATTAACAATTATGTACAAATATTTATAAATATATACTATTTATAGTTATAATTATTAACAAATAAATATATATTCATCCTATATATTATTTTAAATAAATATATAAGAATATAAATAAATTATTAAAATTATACCTTTATTAAATAATTTTTTATCAGTGCTATAATTTTAGGACTGATAAATAGGTGTTTTATCAACACTTTTTTAGCGTTGATAAAGATAGACCTTTATTAGCGCTAAAAAAGTGCTTCTAAAACACCTATTTATTAGTTCTAAAATTATAGCGCTGATAAAGGTATGTTTTATCAGTGCTTTTATTTTAGCGTTGATAAAACATACCTTTATCAGTACTTTTAACTAGGGCTGATAAAGGTTCCAATAATTTTTATAAAAGAACCCTAATAGGCCCCTCCTCCCTCACACCCATTCAAGCCTTCATAGAAGCAAAACCCTCCGTTGTGACCCCTCCTCCTCCTCCTCCTCCTCATCCACTACCGCATCCTTTTCCTCCTCCTCCTCCTCATCCACTACCGCATCCTTTTCCTCCTCCTCTGCGGCGACCCTCCTCCTCCTCCTCCTTCGCCTCTGCCTCCGATGCCGCTGTCTCTATCGTGATCCCTCCTCCACCGTGATCCCTCCACCATGATCCCTCTTACTTGGTAACCCTTATAGATATGAATTTTTAGTTCATTCGGATCTATATAAGTTTTTTCATTACTGGTATCACACGATTCTGGGAAAAATATGGGAAACCTAGGTAAAACAATTTGGAACCATTGGTGCATATAGGTCATGGCTCAATTCTTGTGTATTTTTACAGAAACCATGAAATAATCATATGAGTTCACACTATAATTTTATAGTGTCATCTTCCAGGACTGGATGATGGAATTTCCTAATGTGGAATATCCATTTGAGAAACCATGGGGAGAGAATTTTCTTAGCATTGGCTACCACACTACTAGGATGCAACTTGGAAAACCATTTGGCTGATTTATATGATCTACCATGGAGTTAAAAATATTATAGTTTACAATAATTCCCTTTTCCATATAAGTCTTTAGATCCCCCTCATCCTTCACTTTATCTTGTAAATCCCTCCATGGTGTGTGGGGAGCTTCTCCCCCTTCATCTACATCATCATGGTGTATTTTTTCCTCTTTTAAAAAGTGTTTCCCAAAGAAATCTCCTTCTCATTCCTTCAATATTTTTTACCTTTCAATTCCCTTTTTAGTTTTCTCCTATGAAACCTAGAATATATGGATCTTGAAATCGTGGGTAAGGTGACTTTAATCATGGGGGTTTTATTTATTAATGGTTAATAAGGACATATTGTGTCTTGGTTTACTAGTTTTCATTGAAGGAAGAATCGTCTATCTTGTTTATATGTATGTGTCATATAATAGAATAATGTTGATTTCTATGAGGTTTATAAGACTAATTATGGAATAGGTTAAGTACCAATTGTATATAAAAATTCCCAAGTGGCCTTCAAAGCATGAAAATATTTTAAAAATTAAAATTTAGTACTATATAAAGGTTTCTAAATGAGATTTTTACACATATTGATTTCTAAATAATGTGTTTGGGGTGTGTAATGTTATTGAAGTTTACTAAAGGGGTTGTCATATTTTACAAGGGTGTGTTAAACCATATGGGTTATATTGTAAGCATCGTGATAGACTTTCACTATTAAAAATGTAATTATTTTGGGTTTTTGGATCCCATGTGGTTTTATAAAATTATACTCATAATATTGGTCTTAAGAGTTGATTTGGAAGATATTTTAAATCATTTTTTTTGGATTCGCACCTTAAATTTTTTTTGTTCATTTGGAACATTATGAGAAATGGTTTTTTATAAAATAATTATGATCAAATTATTCCCATTTTTGTTTTGTTCTAACCAATGGGTGGTTCTCTATACATGTGGTGTTATTGTGATAGAGAAATGTGATGTTTATTTCTAGGTAATTTGAGATTGGGTGATAATTTATTTATAAATGTATTAATTTTTTTTTGATTCTTGATGAATTGAATTTATTGATTTTTAACCACCTTGTTTGATGTCTCAGGACTCTTAGGAGACTAGGTATTGATCTGGATATGTGTAAACCATTGTATAGGATGTCTATAATATTTAGATGGTGGCCTACTGGACTGAGTGAGATAATAGATTAGAGAGTGATCATTAGATCATGGAAGGTAAGGAGATATAATTTTATATCCCATGGTATTTGTGTTCTCCTAATATATTTATCCCTCGACCATTCGATTGGGGGGGATTCCTTAGTGGGTACTAGTGATGGACTAACCAGTGGGTAGGTTGGTGTGTGAGATATATCAAGGATTATTTTAAATCTTATATCATATTGAGTACATGGTTTGTATTGATTATCCCATAGAAAATATTTATCATGGCTATATGAAATTGTGACATCTCTCTTAGAACCCTTATAGGTACAGTACATGGAAAGGGGTTGATTATGATGTTATTGGAAATGATAATGTGGATTCCTTATGACCTTAAGGGTAGGGAAATCAACACATGGGGTGGTGTAGGTTGGTAACTAAATATGAATAAAGATATTTCTTGTTGACATATTGTTACCTATATGTCTTGTGATCATAATGATATATTTTTTAACTATAGGATATGAAAATGATGGATATGTTTAGTGAGTCTTCTTAGGATGTGTCATGTATGAGCTTCTTATGTAACAGCCTCTTTCTAGATGCTAGGTATCAATCATTGGCTAGCTAAGATCTATGATGAGGCTTCTCTTCCATGCTTGTTCTTTATATCTTAATCGTTATTATATATCTATGATTAGGATGAGGCCTAGAGACCTTGGGATTGCAATGTAGAGATACTTCACCAAGGTAAACATTCTTTCAAATTTTTTAAAGTTTATGTTTGGCTATACATCGTGGAATATATGTGGTTTTTCACAATACATAAATTATTTTAGTCGTTCATATTGTGTTGATGGTTAGATTGGTTATTCCTATTTAGGTCCTACTTTATGTATGTTAGTTTATCCATGGGAAACTCCTTATGTTAATGGTTTGGATCATGTGGGAGGTTGGAAATGTTATGTCCTCCATACTATTTTTTGGGGGTGGATGTTATTCCATGAGGCATATAGTCACATCACAATTCATGATTAATATTTAATGGTTCTTCCTAGGGGATGAGTGTTTCAGTGTATACCTTGTGGTAATTCAACAATGTCCCATTCCTAAATTAGAGTAAATTTAAAATAATCTTTCTCCTGAAAAGCAGACTTGTCCTATTCATAAGTTGAACATCTTGGAAAATAGTAGATACACAAAAAATAAATAAACAGGAAGCAGATATCATAGATGGAAAATAAAATCCTGTTATTGGACAATAAAATTGTTTAAACATAAATGTACCATTTCTAAATCTCATTGGACCTATTTTGGATAGGTATAACATATGAGTTCTCATTTTATGTTTTCTTTTCAGTTGGAAATCTCCTCTATCGTGTACATATCCTCTATCGCGAACGCACCTCTGATGTGTGTTGAACAACACATTTACGGTGATTTTTATCCTATTACTCGTTGGTTTCATCTTGTTCTCATGTTATTATTGTTTGATATTTATGGTTATAATGTGAAATGTACGAGCTAAACACCCTATTGAAAATTGTGGCCATTGGTGGTCCCTGTTTGCGCACTAAATGAATTGCATGTTAGTTGGTTCTTGTTGAACATTTGAATATAAAAATTGGTAATTTATGTATACTTGACTAATGAATGAATTACCCAGGATGATAAAACTTCTATGATAATCCCTGAATTAACATAAATAATTGAATAATGGATGTTTTTTAAAATCTGAAATTGTGATAGTTTAGTTTGTATGGTGTTGCGATTGTGAGCACGATTGTGTGTTTGTATGGTGTTGCGGTTGTTGTCATGATTGGTATGCCATTTTTTTCCATGTTGTAATTCTTCCACCATTGAATATCAATTCAAACTTTACCCATTTCAATGGCACCACCAATTTTTTACTAGTGCAATTCCACCTAATCTTAGAAAATCACTTCACTAGAGGACTCTATGAGACACTTTATGGACACCCTAGTCAAATAACCATAAGAAAATGTAATGAATCCTTCCACCTGCAAGCACTCTATTGAAAATCATACCATCTATTAGTTTAGTACTATATTTCTTGACTATAAAAATTATCTTTCTAGAGAAACACTAAAAACAGTTTACAACAATGCATATAGATCACATGTGGGATACTAAAACATTCTAGTTCAAGGGATTCTCATAGCTTGTTGAACATATTTTGTGTAATTATTTTGTTAAATATTAATATTACTGTATCAAATAGGATGAATAAGAATAAAGAATGGATGAATGTCAATCGGTTGACAAAATAGTATGAAGATGGCGTGAAAGATTTTATAATGTTTTCAAAAGATCATGCATGTGACCCTTCTCAAATCCTTTGTCTGTGTTTACCTTATTGTTATTAAAGACACATTAGTCTAGAGGAGTTGTAAGAACACCTAATATGTCACAAAATAGATTGAAGTTATACATGTTGGAATAAATACGGGGAAAAAAGAATGTAGGTAGTGGCTGGGATAACACTATGTTTTATGGATCATCTGATATGATTACAAGCATGAACAATAAAGACAATCATATGGAGGATGTGATTACAGATGTGAATGATCATGAAGATCGTATTGAATAAATGACAAGGAAAGTTAAATATGAACCTTTTGATTTCCCAAAATTGTTTGAGATGTTAAAGAGTTGTGAAAAAACGTCATTGTATGTTTTTTGCACTAAATATACAACATTTTCAGTCGTACTGAAGATTAATAATTTTAATGAAAGCAAAGGGTGGAGTGATTCCAATTTTACAGAACTACTTTCTCTCCTGAATGACATGATCCCAAAAGATAATGATCTTCTAAGCCAAACAAATGATTCCAAATGAATGATATAATCGATGGGTATGATCTTTGAAAGAATACACGTCTTCCCCAATGATTGTATATTGTTTCGTAAGGACCGAAAATCACTTAAAAAATGCCCAAAGTGTGGTGTTTCTTGATACAAGAAAGATGAATACATCCCAAAAAAAGTTGTATGGTACTTTTCAATCATTCCAAGGTTTAGGCACCTATATGGAAGTGAGGATACTGTCGGAAAATTGACATGGCATACTGATACATGAATTAAAGATGGGAAACTACGCCACCTGACGGGCTCTCCTCAGTGGAAGAGAATTGATCATGAGTATCCTGAATTTTTAAATGATCCAAGAAACCTTCATCTTGCATTATCAACAGATGGGGTGAATACATTTAGTTTTCAAAGCAGTAGTCATAATACATGGCTGGTTATGTTGGTAAATTATAACTTACCACTGTGGTTATGCATGAAACGAAAATACATCATGTTATCTATTTTTATTTTAGGACCAAAACAATCGGATAATTATATTGATGTTAATTTAGCTCCATTGATCGAGAATTTGAAATTATTATGGGATTCAGGTGTTACATTTTACGATGCTTGTAAAAATAAAGATTTCACTTTAAGAGCCTTATTGTCTAAGATGATAAATGACTTTTCTACTTGTGAAAAATTTTCAGGATATAGCATTAAAGTAACTCAAGGGTGTCTTTTATGCGAACAAGATGCACGGTCAATTAGGTTGAAACATTCATCGAAAACTATGTTTCTAGGACATTGCAGATTTCTACCCCGACAAAATAAGTACTGATCTTGGACGACATCATTCAACGAAAGTTTAGAAGAACATACAGAACCATCTCCACTAATAGGTGATCAATTTTTTGAGAAAGTAAAATATGTGGACACTAATTTTGTTAAAACCATTTTCAAAAAACCTTACGAAAACTGGTTGGAAAAAGTGATCAAATTTTTTTTATTACCATACTGGAATTGTATCTATTTCAGAAATTTTCTTGATGTTATGCATGTTGAAAAAAATGTATTTGATAGTGTCATTGGCACATTTCTAAATGCACCTGGAAAAACAAAGGATGGAATTAAAGATATATTGGACATGGTTGAGATGGGAATACGAGAAGAGTTGGCACCAGTGAAGGGTGAAAAATGAACATTTATTCCTCCTGTTTCATACCCTCTTTCTAAGTGGGAGAGACATCAGTTTTGAAACTTCTTGAATGACGTAAAGGTTCTAGAGGGGTATTCATAAAATATAAAGAACATCGTGTCAATGAGTGATTTAAAATTAGAGGGTCTAAAATCACATGACTGTCATGTTTTGATGCAAGATCTAATTTCTATAGCTTTACATTGCATTTTTTCCAAGAATGTTCTCCATACACTAATGAAGCTCTGTTTCTTCTTCAAATCTATATGCAGCAAAGTTATAGAACCAACGAAATTTCCAACTATTGAAAGAGAAATTTCCATCATATTATTTGAGTTGTAAATGTTCTTCCCACCAACATTATTTTATATGATGGTTCATTTGATTCTTCATTTGATGGTTTATTTGTTGAGAGATATTCGACTATGTGGCCCTGTACATTATATATGGATATACCCCATTTAACGGTATATGAATATTTTTAAAGGGTATGTCAAAAATAGAAGTCGTCCAGAGGGTTGTATTATAGAGAAATATATTATTGAAGAAGATTTTGAATTCTATACCAAATACATATCTGGTGTAGAAAACATTGGCCTCCCAAAATATCATCACACTAGACGTCTTGAGGGTGAAGGAATTTTTGGAAGAGAGGTTGTCACAATCAATATTACAGATCAGGAGCATGCCCACCTTTATGTTTTGCATAACAGTTCCAACATTGACCCATATGTTCAAACCCAAAAAGAAATTATTAGTCTTTTGAATCCATCTGGGGATGAAAAATGTATATTAGATACACATAATTGACATTTTTTAGAATGGTTTTGGGGCCATATTTTTAATAAGTTAGATGAAAATCCAAACTCAATTTTATAACGACTTTGATGGCTAGATGGAGGATCAAGTGTGTATGTATTATCTTACAATGATTATGTAGTTAATGGTTATACATTCTATACTAATGAACATGATTAAGACAGTACCATACATAATAGTGAGGTTACACTTGTGGCTAAAGCGATTCATGTTTATAGTGCTAAGGACAGAAATCCAGTTTATACGAATATTTTATACTTTGGCATCATCAAACAAATAGGGGAGTTTGATTATACAAAATTCCAGTGCTGATTTTTCAATTCAAGTGGTTTGATAATATGAGTTTTGTTAAAATAAATTAATTGGGATTCGTGAAAGTTGATTTAAGTAAGGAAGGGGAGAAAGATGAACCATTTATAATGGCGTCATAGGAAGTACAAGTATTTTATGTTCTAGATCCCAGAAACTGGAACTAGTCAATTTTTCTGTTATCGACCAAAACAACTGAAGGGTCAGATGAAAGTTCAATGAAGGATGACCCTTTCATTGGGACTTCACAATCATTTCGTAACCATCCCAATGTAGATGGAATTTTTTATGTCATAGGAGACCACAATGAAGGGATTTACATTGTCAATAGAAAGGTCAAATCTCTTCAGCCTTTAAAAAAAAGAGAGTTCAATAATTAGGTTATTTTTTTATTTTAATATACATTGTGTTACATTATGTTATTATCTATTCACTACTAATTTTATGTAATATAAAATAAATTTTAAACCACTTTTGTAGATAATGGATTCTGTACCTGATGATGCGCTAAATCCCGAGGCACAATAGGTCTCTCAACTTACTGCTGCTGGTCCCAGTGCAGAGCAAAAATAGGTTTCTCAACCTGTTTCTGCTAGTCCTAGTGCTGAGGTACAACAGGTTTATCAACCTATTACTCTTATTCCTAGTTCTGATGTTAGCACTCCAGAAAAACATAATGATGATGCATATGAGGAAATGGTATGTAATGAAACCCGAATGGCGCAAAAAAAACAAGAGCGTCGTAGTTTGACATTGCTAGCCAAAATCCTTAAAGAAAAATCAAAAGACATCAAATTTGAGGTGGGATGGAATAATCAAGGGAAACATGTTAACCCCAAAAAATCAATCTTTAGTAGATACATTGGAATCATCACTCAGCAACACGTGCCGATTGATGTACAGTCGTGGAACCATATTGTCACAGGTCTTAAGAAACTAATGTGGGAAGTGATTATGGTAACATTATGATATCATTTCTTAATTTTTTTAAAATAAAATAAAATACTAAAACACGGACTTACTCTTCATCATCCATTACAGAGTGAATTTATTGTATATGACTTACACAAGGAATATGTATTAAGAGTTTTAGGAAGGATTCATATAGGCTTCCACACAATTTAAATGAAATATCATCTTAAAGATGCTAAAGGTAAAATCAAGCCAAACCCACCTCCTCTTTGTGCACACTTGATATCTTAATGAGTGTGGGATGCGTTTAGAAACCATCGTCCGGAGCAGAATTTCCAAGTACATTGTGTTTGGTAATATTTTATTGACATTGCATGTATTCATCAATTTGTTTGATAATTTTTTATTTATAAAACATCAACTGAGTGTTGAAAATAAATAATGTGAAACAAAACTAGCGTACCCCTACCTTAAAGCAAGGATGAGGTATGCTTCACTTGAGAAAAAATAGTACATCTTTTAAATCTACCATAATACTTTTATGTGACATAAAAACAACACCATAACCATGTTTCTTTATTTATATATAGATTGATGAATCGAAATCAAAATCCATATCTATCCCACGCCATGTGCTATGGAAGGAGGCTCATGTAAATAAAGAGGGGATACTGATAGATGAAAACACACAAAAAAGTGTGGGAAACATGTGTAAGTATGACATAATATAAATTTGATTTTCTTTAAATCGCCATTACACAACAATGACTACTTATTTTCCTATATTTTCTATTTCACATAGTCATAGGAATCAAAAACACCTGCACTAGATATAGACATACATTCAGCGGCCCTGAAGAAGCCAGACTAGTATGGCAACATTAGAAGTATGGGTTTTGGGGTGACACCCCAAACATATTTTCAGAAAAAAAAACAAGCGGATGATCAAACTGAGAAAATGAAAAAGATGCAAGATAAATTAGATATTTTTTAAGAAGAATTACAACACCAGAGAGATATGATAGCATGTTTTATAGGGGAGAGGCAAAGAGAAGAAAAAATTCAACAACAACTTGTGCGTGAAGATCCAACCCCACCCCACCAGCTTTGAGGCAATCCATTCCCCTCAAAAACATAACTTATATAAGGTAATCAATGTTCAAATAATTGTTTCTATGAAATTTGAATTACATAAACACTGATACCTTTACTATACTAATATTCTATAGGGTGAAAATGACTATGATTTATATTAATCAACTCCCACCAATTATTTTGTAGCGAGGGATATGGTGTTCAATATGCATAACAACATGCTACACAACAGAAAACTTCCAACAGATCATGTCAAATTGTTAATTAATGTAGCCAATGAATGAGTGATGAGCTACTTGTTCCAAATGAAGATTACGACATTCATAAGGTTGAACAAGTTGTTGGAACATTCATTGCATGGTCGTCAATTCTTGTAAAAAAATATGTCGAAAAGGAGGTTTCCATTCACAATTTATTTTTCAAGATGAACCATTAACATTTAATGAAAAAAAATTTAAAATGATGAATGTTATTATAGAATGACAAAGAAAAGGGGGGGAAACAAATGATTGACTCAAAACCTTCTCAAGGATCAACTAACCAATTGAAATGATCTACTGAGAGCACCTTCACCCCGCCCATTCTATATCCACATTTAATATCATTGTAGGCTCATGTGGATACAAATTTTATAGACATCAATGATAACATAGTTGATTTTGAAAAAAAATATGTACAGAGAGGAAAAAACACATTTCATTAGTTCTGAAAATGTAAATGAAATCCTCAAGTATGAATGGCTAGGCACCTCAGTTGTAAATGTATGCATGAGGTATGTTCTCATGATTTGATTTTACAAAAGATAATATACTATGATAATTATGAAAATATACATTCCATATTTTTCATAGGAGTATATATGAAAAATGATTGAAGGGGTTTCCCCATGAACAAAAATTTAGACTCGTTTGTCCTCACATCATCTATTCAAATAAAGAAATAAATTCTGATAAAGAGGCTAAAATAATTTCATCCCTACTCAAATCGTTTGAAAACAAAATTACAGATAACAAACACTTTTTAATACCAACGATTCAGGGGTAAAACTATATAATTTAATCATATCAACTATATTTTCATTCTTTCATTACATATTCCTTTTTGTGTTTTTAGGAAGCATTGGATACTGATAGCAGTCAATTTGGATACTCCAAAGATTTATTTTCTGGATTCAATGCATGGATATGCAACAAACTGACCATGAATGATGGTGTTTATCAATTTGTAATAATCTAGATCAAACATTTTAGAACTAAACATCTAGTTATTTAATTTATATTATATTTTAATGATGATTATGTTATGATAGGGTAGTATATCAATATTGTCTACTTCATGGAACGAATATAGGGCCTAAGGACAAGAATGCCTACAAGATTTAAAATGCACAAATATCCTGGTATATATAATAATATTTCACTATCCAAACACATATCAAAACAAATTACTTATTTTTATCGATGTTTCTACAGTTTTCAAAAAAACAAATGGAAAGGATTGTGGTTATTATGTTTGTAAATTTATGAAATAGGTCGTATTTCATGGACAAACTAGCATCCCTGAAGAGGTATTTTTAAAAATAATTATGAGTTAATTTAAAATATTTATTAATCCTTTGTGTATTTATATTTTTTCAGTACTAGCATGGCTGTCGCAAAAACTCATATTCAAAAGATGATATAGATGATTTTAGAAATGAATGGGTGGCATACCTGATGGAAGATTGTACACAAATAGGATGAAGGTGAACTCCTACTACTTATGTTATCCTTATACGATCATTGATATCTTCTTTTTTACACTTATTAAGCATATATGATCACCCTTTATTATGTTTTATATCCTTAGGTTATGAATAATGGTTTTAGAAATGATTTTTCTTTCTAGTAAATCATAACTTAATGAGAGAGTCTTATGAACTAGTTCTTTATCTTTCTATGATTCCAAAATCACTAGACCTAAACTATTATGACATGGATCATTTATATTCTATTTTTTTCACTTATGTAGATCTTTCTACTGATGTGGTGTGTTGGAATAATATTGGTTGTGAATCACTCACAAATTTAATAACAAAACTAAGGATTCTTCACTACTGTTGGTTAACTACCACTTAGCATGACATCTGATCTAAACTTTCGATCTGGCATCCCCATGATGCTCTCATCCGACACAATCTCTATGATATCATCATTCAGCATTCACTTTTCCTTCTCTTCCTTCACCCATCTAGGAAAATGGGTGCAGGAAGAGAAGGAAAAGTGAATGTTGAATGATGATATCATAGAGATGGTGTCGGATGATAGCATCATGTGGATGCCAGATTGGAAGTTCAGATTAGATGTTATAGTAATCAAAAGTTAACCAATAATAGTAAAGTGCATAAAGAATCATTAGTTTTGTTATTAGCTTATATATGTACCAAAGGAACCATTTGGAAATATGTAAAGGTAATGTTATGATATAATATGTCTATTTTAACAAAAAATTATAGAATAAAACGTTGATTTGATTTTCATTATTCCTTGTGGGGTTCGTTTATTTGAGAAGATTTATGTCCATGTGACATGCCTTTGTAGGAAGAGCAATGATGCTGTGTCTACTCAATCATAGAGGTAATCTTGATGTTTTCATAGTAAAATCAATGTCCATAGATCTTTCATCTCAAAAATTGATCAAATAAACCCGCATCATATATACATATGCATGACCATCAAAATCTGGGTACCTACGCGCCTCATATAGAACCTGCATCGCATCAATCCCCAAATGCATACACACCTCACATACAAATTCCAGAAGAAGAGAAAAAGACTTTGTTATAAGGAAGTGAATACCAGACTGATTCCCTTGGGATTCTATTTTTATATTAGTATTCTAAGATACCCTTGGTG
This sequence comes from Viscum album, assembly GCA_963277665.1. Lineage (NCBI taxonomy): Eukaryota > Viridiplantae > Streptophyta > Magnoliopsida > Santalales > Viscaceae > Viscum > Viscum album. The sequence goes on from OY728164.1 coordinate 1,176,439,048, forward strand.
CTACATGAAATTTCTTATAGATAGGAGAGTAATGGGAAATCTTTTTCATAATGACTCAATATTTCATAGCTCTACAAGAACTCTTAGGTTTTTTTATCTACTTCACATAAGCCTCTTCATGTGATCATGTCACATAAGATCCTTTGTATGAATGCTTCATGTGAACTAATCACATGATCTCATCACATGATCAAATCACATAAACAAGTCACATAATCAATTAAGTTAATTCACTTGAACCATGATTCGTGTATTCTTGTCTTATTTACATGATCTTATAAAGCTTCAAGGGTCGTGTAATCATATAAATCTCCCAGGTTCATTTGATTGCGTGATCCTATTATGGTCATGTGATCACATGACTTTGAAAAGGTCATGCACTTAATATGATATTTCTAATTAGTCACGTGCCCTTTTCTTACTCAAGTCCATTTTTTAACCCAAAATCCTCCATTTTTATAATTAATAAAAAAAATTATCTTGCTTTTGATACAAATGAATTCAAGAATTGAAGCTGAGGAGGATATAGTTCATTGGACTATAATGGTCGATAGTGTGGAAGTCGACCACAGCATATTCATTCAATCCACTAACAAATATCTTAAAAGATTGGTGGATACCAATATCTTGGATTTTCAATTTTCTAATTAGTTTCCCTTATATGTGGGTGGGGGTATCCAGGAAGGAGGGGTGTCCAGGTGGGTGGGTGGGTGGGGGTGTCTGGGAAGGAGGGGGTGTCCAAGTGGGAGGGGGTGTCCAGGGGTGTCCAAGAGTGGGGGTGCCCAATAGGAAGGGGGTTTCCAAGGGGTGTCCATGACTGGGGGTGTTCAGGAGGGGAGGGAGGGGGTGTGTCCATAAGGGAGGGGGTTTCTAGGAGGGAGGGGTGTCCAGGTGTGAGGGTGGGGGTTTAGGAAGGAGGGGTGTCCAAGAGGGAGGGGGTGTATAGGATTGGGGGTTTCCAGGGGGGGTATCCATGAGTGGGGGTGTCTAGGAGGGGAGGGGGGCTACCCAAGGGGTGGGGAGGGGTCTTTCCAGGGGGGTTGTGTAGGGTGGGGGATTGTCCAGGGGTGGGAGGGGGAGGGGGTTTTCCAGGGAAAGGGAGGGGTTGTAGGGGGTGGTGGGGGAAATCTAGGTAAAGGGAGGGGGCTGAAGGGGAGAGGGAAGGTTTTCCAGGGGGAGGGAGGGGGTTGTAGGTGGAGTGGTGGGGGTTGTCCAGGGGTAGGGAGGTGGCTGTCCAGGGGGTCTATCTTGGGGAGGGGAGGGAGGGGGTCTGGCTAATCACACTAAAGAACTAGGAGGGAGGGGGTATCCTGGTGGGAGGGTGGTTGGGTGGGTGGGGGTGTCCAAGAAGGAGGGGGTGTCTAGGTGGGAGGGGGTGTCTAGGAGTGGGGGTGTTCAGGAGGGGGTGTCCAAGAGGGGAGGGGGCTGTCTAAGGGGTGGGAAGGGGGTTGTCCAGGGGGTTGTGGGGGGGGGGGTTCCAGGGGTGGGAGGGGGAGGGGTTGTCCAGGGAAAGGGAGGGGGTTGCAGGGGGAGTGGTGGGGGAGTGGTGGGGGCTGTCCAGGGAAAGGGAGGGGGTTGTAGGGGGTGGGAGGGGGAGGGGTTGTCCAGGGAAAGGGAGGGGACTTTAGGGGGAGTGGGGGAGGGGTTGTCTAGGGAAAGGGAGGGGCTATAGGGGGAGGTAGGGGTTGTCCAGGGAAGATGGGGGCTACAGGTGGAGTGGTGGGGGCTGTCCAGGGGTAGGGAGGGGGCTGTCCATGGGGGCTGTCTCGGGGAGGGGAGGGAGGGGGTCTGGCTAATCACACTAAAGAACTATGATATCATGAGAAAAGTGAATGGGTTTGATCATGGCCTGTCTAATTATGTAGGTTCTCATCAGGACCTCTCTAAAACTAAGAAATACATTCCTTCCATACCTTGAATGGGACCTTAGATATTGTATGGGGTCCTTGGAGAGGCATAAGTGGTCAGGGTCCAAGCAGGTTTGGACCCGATGACTGGTGCTGACATGCTAGCACTCATTCCCTTTGACCTGGCATGGGAGAGTACACTCTTAGAGGCTCCTAATATATACAAATATTAGGTTTAAAACCTTTCTAGGATGGTGGTATCACTAGGAAAATGTTAGAATTTTTTCTAAAATTGAATACCTCTATGAAATTGAATACCCCATCATGTATGTGTCATATTCTATAACCGCTATTTACACTAATAGAACTTCAAGGTGAAGAATAATTAGTATTGATAGAAGGAACTTTATATGTGACTCAAGGTCATTTTTTATAGGAATATTTCATTATCACCAAAAAAAATTAAACGTTGAGGTGATGGAAGTGGCTAATAATGTGGCTGATAGAGGTATGTTCTCAATTATTATCATGAATATTCATTTTATGATGGAATTATTTTTATATTGACTAAAAATATTTATATTCTTTATCAGAGAAACTCGACCTTAGAGCTTAGAAGTCCCAGACCATTCCACTTTTTATCTCTCCCCACTATAATAACTAGGGCACAAGTCTTTCCTTTTTCATGCACATAAAGAGATGTGAGTATGAGTCCCTCACTCAGAAACTTGGTCCTTGAGTATATTCCTATTTCTGGATGAGTTCTGAATTGAGTTTCGGAACACGCAACATTTCATCAATACTTACAGTGACAAGTGTGGGGGATATTTGCAATATAATCATGGAGGGAAGATTCATAGAGCTAAAATAATAGTTTGGACACCTATGGTACATGTTCACAACCCTTGGTTATAGTGAGTTATATTATCAATAACTCCATGCTAGTGTAAAGTATGTGGTCACCATGAGGGATAAAAATAGGTTTATTGAGCTGAGAGTATCGATGGTGGAGGAATAAAATTCAGACATTCAACATCACAATGAGGACTTGAATGAAGCATCCATGTGTACAATAAAAGTAGAAGCTCATAAAAATTTAGTCATTGATGGGAGGTATGAGATAGACAGCTTCAAACATGAATTGTATCACCTATAATAAATGCTCAATGTTGTAGAGAAAATAGTGATTGAGCAGAATAATCTTATCAATGTGGAATAAAAGTCCATATTTGATGCTGCTAGAAAGTAAGAGGCACTAAAAGAGGGTGTAGATGTGGAAACTAAATCAGTTTCTCATTTGTGCTAATATATCGCCTACTCTAGAGAATTGGCTCATAGAGCTCGAGGGGTTATTCTGAGCACATACTATTTTGAGTACTCTAACTTTATCCAACCCCCCATATTTGGGTAGTTATGGGAGAGACTCCAGACTGTGGAGATTCCTCCCTTTTTTTATTGTCAATAAATGAAACCTTTTGGATTCCTTGTTGTTGTTGACATTTCTTCTTCTTCTTTTTTCATCCATGTAATCTTAACAAAACAATATTTATAAGTCAGTGAACCATGTTGAGCCTCTTATAAAATATTAATTCAATACAAGGAAATATGGACATGTAATGGTTGTAACATGTTACAATTGACATTTTATTAATGTATTTTTTCATATTAATGTTTAATTTATTTCATTATTGTATTACTAACATAATATTTGTTATCTTATATAGGTGGAATTTTTTTCCTAGGTTCGGATGCTTTGTTTAGCAACTAATACCATGGACGACAATTTTTGAGAGGGGATCAGGGATGAAAAACATATGAAACATTAATGTTTTTAACTCTTTATTGGATAATTGTAATTGTAACCATATAAAACATTTTTTGAAATATATATAGAAGTTTGTGTTTTTGTATTCATGGTTTCAAGTAAATTTATATATGATTTTTTTTAGAAACTCTTGTGCATGATGTTTTGTTCTTCTATGCTTTGTTTGTTTGTGTGTAGGTGTTGTTTTGTGCAGCAGTTTTTTGATGTGTGTGCAGGTGTTGTCTCAGGTGTACAGGTGTTGTGTAGGTGCTGGGTTTTCCCAGGAAACATGGCCTTTATCAGATCTATTTTGAGAGCTGATAAATGTGTTATATATCAGCGTTTAAAATAGTGCTGATAAAGGGGACCCCCCCATTATCTTCACCACAATTAACAGTGATTTTCTAGCACTGTTAAAGGTGGTTTTAGAATTTTTAAAAGACCTATTGTAGTAGTAAACCTTTGAAATCTAGAGAAAAAGTTCTCAACATATCCTCTAGGGTTTGGATTTTTCTTTTAGACTAACCATCTATTTGAGGATGATAAGCAGTGTTGAAACTTAATTTTGTATCAAGTGTTTTCTAAAGACTTCACCAAAACTTTGAGGTAAACCTCAGATCTCGATCTGATACAATATAATTTGGTACTCCCTGAAACCTTACCACTTCCTTAATGTATATTTTGGTAAGATGATCAATCGAGAAATAATCTTTGATAGCAATGAAGTGTGATGACTTAATAAGGCGATCAACTACCACCATATAGAATTAAACTCTTTAGAGGTTTAGGGTAGTCCAACAACAAAATCCATAGTGATTTTCTCCCATTTCCATTATGGTATGGGTAATGGATGAAACATCCCTTTATAATTTTTTCTTTTAGAATTAACTTGTTGGAATACCAAACACTGAGATACAAACTCTGTGATATCTCTCTTCATTCCATCCCAATAAAATTATTCTTTCAAGTCCCTAGACATCTTCATACTTCTAGGGTGAATAGAGAATGAAGAACCGTGATCTTCCCTTAACAACTCCTTCAAATATAGTATTTAAGGAACACATACATGGTTCCTAATCCTTATCATTCCATCCTGATCAAGTTTAACTCAAGAACATTGCTAACCTTCTTTTGCATCTCCCCATCTTCCTTTTTCTCCTCCTTAATCTTCACTTGGATGGAGGTCTGAACATTCATTTGAGAAAGATAATATTTTTCCCCTTATTTCAAGATTTCTAGATCCAACCTTTTAAAATCTAGAAATATTGGATCTTTTGTGATCCTCATTATAGATAAGCTATCATAATACTTCCAACTAAAAGCACGGGCCACCTTGTTCGCTTTCCCAGGGTGGTAATGTATTGAGCAGTCGTAATCCTTTATCAACTCTAACCATCTTCTTTGGCGCATGGTCAAATCCTTCTGTGTGAATATATTTTTAAGACTTTTATGATCAGTATATATAACTCACTTTTCAATATAAATATAATTCCTCCATAACATTAATGAAAAGATTACCGATGCTAACTCCAAATCATGAGTTGGTTAATTTTTCTCATGAATCTTCAACTACCATGAGGCATAGTCTATAACCATGTTATTTTTTATAAGAACACATGCCAATCTATTCTTGGATGCATAAATATAAATTAAAAACCCTTCTCCACAATAGGGTAATGTAAGAATAGATTCACTGAAAAACCTTCTCCTCAGTTCCTTGAAATTTTCCCCAAATTCATTTGTCCAGTGGAACTTCACACCCTTCTAAGTTAACTTTGTCATAGGATTAGTTATTCATGAGAAATCCTCCACAAACTGTCAATAATACCAAGCTCAACCAAGAAATATATGGATCTCAATCACCGTGTGTGGTCTAGTCCAGCTTTCAATTTCCTCCGTCTTTTATGGATCTACTACTATACCATCTCTTGAGATTATGTGACCCTAAAAAAGAAACCTTTTGCAGCCAAAATTTACATTTTGTAAGTTTTTCATATAAATTCACCTTCCTTAGGGTATTCAGTACAATTCTCAAGTGATCTTCATGATCTTAATTTCTCTTTTAATAGATAATAGTATCATCTATGAAGACTACGACAAAAATATTGAGGTAATCTCTGAAGACTCTATTCATTAAATCCAGGAAGATATCAGGGGCATTAGTGAGACCAAAAGGCATCACTATATATTCATAGTGACCATACCTTGTATAGAATTCTGTATTAGGTATATCCTTCTTCTTGACCATCAATTGATGATATCCATAATGAAGGTCAATCTTGGAAAATTATTGAGCTTCACGCAGTTGATTAAACAAGTCATCAATATGTGGAAGAGGATACTTGTTCTTGATTATTATCTTGTTCAAATCCCAATAATCAATGCAGAGTCACATTGATCCATCTTTCTTCTTCACAAAAAGAACCAATGCACCCCAAGGTGACACACTTGGATGAATAAATCCCTTATCAAGGTTTTCCTGGAGTTTCTTCTTCAATTCCTACAACTCAATTGGGGCTATTCTATAAGGAATCCTTGAAATTGGTGTGGAACCAGTTGTAAGTTCTATTAAGAAATAAAATTTACATTTTGGTGGAAGACTAGAAAAATATTTCAGAAATACATCCACAAAATCAGGAACAATAGGCATATCATCAATGTCGATCTTCTACCTAACCATTTCAGATAAACAACCCTTTTTAATGGGGATTAAGACTCGTACACTAGATGTAATATCCATAGGAAGTTCATACATATCGTCACATTGATGGATGATCATAAGAGGGTTTTAAATATTGAATGTAACTTACCTTCCTTGACAATTGATGTGGTATTTATGTAGAGGAAGTAAATCCTTTCCTAATATGACATCAAATTCAACCAAAGGAAAAATGATATGATTTTCAGGAATCACATTCCCACAAACTTCAACTGGAGAGGAATCAAAGACTTGAGATGCAATCATCATACCATTAGGGGTTTGTACTGATAATTCCACCTATAATTGTTTTGGAGGAATCTTAACACCCTTATCAAATTCTTTAGATATGAAAGAGTTGGCACATCTAGAATCAAATATGACATTAGCGGTTCTATAGAGGATGGTAAGTATACCTTTCATCACATTGTTATCACACCCCTCATCGGATATAGTGATTGAATGATATTTACCCTTATCCCTCTGCTTAATAGGTTGCAGATATCAATACTCATCACCAACCCTTGTGTTCGGGAAATGGTTAGCATAATTCCCATTCTCCATACACTTGAATCACTGAAATGTGGGAGGTTCATTCTGTGCAGCTTTTTCTCCATTAGTATTTTGAGAAAACTTCTTCCCATCACCTTGGAAATCAATTGCACGATGGCCTTCCCTTAAACATTTACAACATTTACTATACCCCTTAAATAAATTTCCTCCATGCTTCTTCCCACACTTCGGGTGTAAAGGAAAGTTCATCTTCTTTTCTCCATGGTTCTTAGGCTTTCCTTTGAACTCCATCTTCCTCTTCTTTTCAAATCCATGATATTGATATGTGACTACCACCTCTATTTCAACCTTGATTGCATACCGCACAATATCTTAGTAGCTACTAAAGTCTATTATGTCCAATTACCTTCTAAGACTTGGATTTAATCCACTAAAGAACCTATCAACTTTACTTTTATGTTGGATGATAATTCCTAAAGTGTACCTCACAAGTCTCGTGAAATTAGCCTCGTAGGTACCAACAAACTCATCATCCCGTTACTTCAAATTAAGGAACTCTTTCTTAATATTGGTATAAAGAATTAAAGGAATGTACTTATTGAAAAATAAGTTCTTTAACTCATCCTAAACCATGGATTCAATCTCATCAAGCAGCCTCATATGCTTGATTAGATTCCACCACTAATCTGCTTTGTCTTCAAAGTGATAAATAGCCATAATGAATTTCTCATGCTTTGAACACTTAAGAACAGAGAATATATTTTCAGTGGAACTAATCCATTATTCAGAAACAAGTGGATTAGGATACCCTTTTAAAGAAGGTGTACATTTCCTCATGAAATACTCAATATAATGTTGTTCCCTCCTTTTCTCATTTGGAACTCCACCATGATTCATAACCTAAGAAAGTTTTGTGAGCATAGCAATGAGGTTTTTCATTCCATATCCCATAATATTTGGTTTCATAGGAGAGAAATAGTTTCATTTTCCATTTCAATATCTATTAACATGGTTCCTTTAGGTTCCAACCATTGACTAAAACTAAAATCATAGAGTAAGAAATAGTTATCATAATGAGGAACCACATAATCATGAAAAATCACTTATATGATGTCTAACTTATGACACCATACTTAATCTATGAAACTTTAGGTTTATCCTAGCTTATTCATATCTGATATATATTTAAATTATTCATAATGGTTTGTGAAGAGTTTGTGAATTCCCAAAGAATATCCCCTAGGAGTTTCAAATCTAGTATGCAGAAAGGCCCATTGTCATGTACCAGATGGCCCCGAGTCAAGCTCAGAACATCTTTTTAGAGTTGTTACCCCTAGGTACATCTGTGCCAGATCCACATCCACTTGTAGTATCCATACATGGATGTATTTCTAGGAAACAACTCACACTATCCTTCAATAAAATTCTAGGACATTTTCTTATACTTTTTTTAGTCCTCAGTCTTATCCCTAGACATGTTCCTTAAGGATCTCACTAATTTTTTCTCATCCTAGTTTCCGAAGGTTAACTAAAATTTTCCTCTGATACCAACTGTAGAGACCCTATATTTATAAGCATTACATTAGATAAATTTTTTAGAATATATAAACATTATACAAATAGACACGAGAAGACTTTACTAGTCTAGTGCCTTTGGAAACATGGAAACATAAACACTGGTATATAAATGAGCTACCTTATCTCCCACTACGTTCTCCTTGACTAGTTCCCTTATTAGAAACATCAAACATAATACATATCTTCATAACCTGGGGAAGAAAATATAAAAAAGGGTGAGCTCAAATGCTCTGTAAGGGTAAAAAAGGGATACATGTAAGCATAAACATGAACATAAGGGTATTATAACATGATCATGAAAATATAAGATTGTACCATACATATCAAATATAATATACATGAATCATGGAATAAAGCATGGAAGTTCATAAGACATGAATCAAAATGAAGTAAATGTAATAAGCCATGAAAGCATAACATAGGAGTAAGACATGGAATTGTGGAAACACATAAGCATATACTGATTTCCATAGTAGCCATGGCATCAATTCCAAGACCATCATAGTGGAAAAATACTTTTACAAGACCGGGTAACCCCCATTCCAGCCCAATATTACCAAAATGAGGGACCCTTATTCCAGCCCTGTATTATTGAACTGAGTAACCCACATTCCATCCTTGTATTAATGAACCAAGTATCCCTTGTTCCAGCCCTGTTTTATCTCATTAGATATAAATCTTTACCCAATTCATTGGAGGGAGATATAGGTCTCATCCATCACATAATGAAATCATACATACATGTGACACAAGATCATAAATAAACTTATAATAAACCATGAAATGAAATGGGTATCATAAACATGTAAATATATCATAACCTAGGGAAATAGATAGGTTTTATAATCATTTCATCATAAACATAACTTGTGAAAATAAGTGGATTTCAAAATCATATAACCCGAGAATGATAAAGAGGTTTCATAACATCATGCCATCAAAATAAAATCCATTCAAATAAATAATATGAATGTAAAAATTGAATAATTTCCCCATAAAGTCATGAGAAACACCAATGTATGTTATCTTAGATGGTAAATAATTTTTAAAGATCTTTTAAAAACACTTCTTGAGGAAAATATCCTTTCTTCCTTGAAAAATGATTTTTATAACATAAAAACTTTTTAAAACGTTATTATTTGAAAATATATTTGAAAATTATAAAGAAATATCTGAAAATAATATAAAATATTTAAAATATTTTTTTTGAAAATTATCTTCAAGGATCTTTTGAAATTTTTTTTGAAAACATGGTTTCTGAAAACAATGGATTTCTGACCGAAGAGAGAGATGGTTTGATTTTACTAAAAACATTATCTTAAGAACCACATAGTGAAAAAATGGTACTAAAAAATGATTATATATTGAATAAATAGAGAATAAGGTAACTCGTGAATAATCTTGAGATATTTCTTCAAAGTAATTATAAACATAAACAATCCTGAAAAATGATAAGATTGTCTTAATAAACCCTTATGACTTGTTTACTTGGGATCATACTCTCCATGTAAGAAAAGGAAATTAATTGAAGCTTAACATATCATGAATATAAGGATATTAATTATATAATATTTACAATGGAATTATATACACCTCAAAAAATATTTTAGGTGCATAACAAAACATGATACTCAAAGAAGGAAATTGAGACAAAATTGTTTTACTAATTTGGTAACTTTTGAAAGTTAAACCCCATGAAAGAAGGATCATAGAATGGATATGTGAATTATAATAAACTTAGTTATAATATACATTTAATTCAATCATGTTCATTAAATACACGACATAAAATTAAAGAGTGTTGAACATAACATGAATCTCACAGAAATTAAAAGTGAGATGAACATCCCCTTACCTTGTTTCTTGAATCTCTCCGTACTCGTACAAGATTTTTGTATAATAAATATAATTTTATTATAAATATTTTAAAGAAGAATGTTATTATAAATAATAACATATATGGTTTTATTATGACCTTATATTACCCTATTGTTAATGATCATATGTTAAAATTTGTCTTCGGGCAATCATTCGCTTTGTTCTTCGTATGTGTCTTAATTTGTTATAACGTTGGTCCTTATACTTATATCATGATTACAGAATATAGAAAATTATATAAACATATGGAATATACATTATATGTATATTATAATAATTTATTTCATAATTAAGTACAAAATGGAATACACCGTTCATGGAGAAGGTAAGCCATTCGTACTCATGAACACTGTTTCTATTTTTATTGTCGTATTGAAAGAAAGTATGTCAATGACATATGTGTATATATGTATCTATATAAATATATATATAAATATTAACATATCATGACTATATAATATATATCATATAATTTCATTAAACTCACCCTTAATACATTCCATGTGGTGTGTGAATGAATCGCATCACATTGAGGGGGCGGTAGTCCACACATCCTTAAACGAGATGATCATATTAACACCAAATAGAAGGTAAAAATATGTGTGTTACAAAAGGAATAAATAAGATTAAATACATAATAAATATAATATATTGCATATATAAATATATTTTCCATCATAATGGCCACCATGATTGGTGGTAAAGGATAAATGAACAATTATCATTTTGTGAGGCAGTAGTTCCCCGTACACAAAAATAGTAAGTTCTACATTCATTAGATGGAGGTGTGTGTACATTTAGGTAATAAAATTTGAATAAAAACATAATAGTATATTTAATATTCTGTTTTTGTCACACAAGAATAAAATAAATATTCTGTAGGGGTGGATACGGAAAATAAAGGAAATGATCTTGAAAGAAGACGTTACCTCTAAATTGGGTAACTCCTTTTGGTTTGTGCCAAAAGGTTTCCTTGAGAGGGTTTTTTCCCAAATAGAGGCTTAAAATTAAAATGTAGGATTTTTTGGAGGATAATTGTTTAGATATTTGATGAACTTAAAAGGTTTTATAGGTGTGATGAATGGGTATATGTGGTGTCCTTTTATAGAAAATAAAATGACTCACATGGAATTTTTTTAAACAAATTAGGCGTTCACATGTTATTACATAATAAAAGTCATAAAAAACCAAAAACAACTCAACAATGGAAGTATTTTGGATGAACTATGGATATAAAATGGGTTTTGGACAAGTTTCTAATCCATTTGGGTCCATAATTTTAAGGTTTAGTCCCTAATTAAGCTTAATTTGGCCTTAATTGCTATGATTAATTTTAATCGCTTTTACTAATAATTGTGGTCAAAAATTAACATGATATTATTAGACTATAAATATTAGAATTAATATAATTTTGTTTTGTAAATTTTTTTTAATTTCAATCACATAAGTGGCAAAATTAAGATTAATGATAATCCTGTAGACGGGACGAAATAACAAGGTTTTAATGTAGGAAAAAGTTTGAATGTTTGTTAAGATTTTATATTTGGTATCAAAGTGGAATGGATTAAAATGAATTTAATTGTATTATTATATGTAATATTTATCTAATGTGACCTGAAAAATAATTTATAATATCATTAATCGTTAATAATTAATTTGACAAAAAGGCAGTTTTTAACTAAAAATCAGTATTTTCACAATTCATCAAAAAATAAAGTTTGTCAGAAAAATCCCAAAATTTCACCCAAGTATAATTTCAAAATTATAAATTAAAAAATAAAGTTTATTTTATAAAATTAAATTTTTAAATGTTTCTAAAATTATTTTATTATTGGAAGCAGTTCATTTAGGAAAATGATGTTTTTAAACATAAAAAAGACTTTACCAAAAAAACTATATCTTTTATTATCAATATGTTTTATTTATATAAAACAATTATAAAAAATATTTGAAAAGTAGTTATCACTCTTCATATTACTAATTTTAACTTCTAGGTTATAATTAGCTTATTTAAATAATTAAAACAATAAAAAGAGATATTTTGTAGAAACTCAGTGTTGTGTGTATCGTACGCTAACTTAGTTTTGCGTGAATCATATTCCAAGTTGGTGTTGTGTGGAATGTATGCCAATTCAATGTTGTGTGTAACGTATTCCAAGTAAGTTTCTTGTGAAATGAATCTTTGACATAGTTTATTGGAATATATAAATTGAAATTTAAATTTATAGGAAAAAATAGGTTCATAAAAACATGGGATGTTACATATTGAAAATGAACATAAAGGTCAAGTTGTATACAAAATATTTGTAATAAATGGTAAATAAATTTTAATAGAGCTAACCTCAGAAACCCAAGTTGATCTAAACCAAAATAACTGAGAATTAATATGGATGATTCTATATATTTCCCACTACAACTTCAGGTTCACAATTAAATCTTAATATTAAAGTGTTGGAGTCATCATAAGTAATAAATTGATCAGGTCCAATGGGAGTAGGGATGGTGTCAATTTCATCATCACAATCATCAAAAATATGTCTTTGGATTACTTCAATAATGACACAAAATTCATCTCTAATATGATCTTTGACATAAAAAACTTGTTTCTCCATTGATACAAATACATATGGTTCATCGGTAGGAAGAGTTTGAGTCATGTCAATAACATGAAATCCACAATCATCAATAAATGCACTATGTCTCATCATCGAATAAAACCACTAGAATTTTATCATAGTGACTCGACTATGAGAGTAATAATACAATATTAGTATTTTCTCAATGACTCCATAACATGATACATTTCCAAATCGAGGTCTAATATCTGATGTAGTGGCATAACAGTCTGTTGTGGTAGTTACTAAAACACCATCATGTTGTCTTATCATGTTCTTTTCTTGTTCAATGATAATAAATATATACCCATTTATCACAATTGATTTACATTCACAAACCATGTAATTTGGACCAAAAGTTAAAGATATCATTTCCTCATAGATAGATCCAGTAGGAAAATTCAATACCTAAAATATAAATAAATATTAAACTTAATTAAATATTCATTTTATTAATTTATTATAGTAATATTTCTACCCTAAATCTCAACCATGTATAAAACTTTTTTCTATGAAAAATCTCTCTCTTTCTCAAAGGTAAATAATTATGCATTCTATTTATCATTTTTTTATGTTACCATATGAAAAAAATAGAAATATTTTAACATATATATATAATTAAATGAGATAAAATAAGATATAAATGTTCAATTTACTTACTTGATGTAGTCATCGAACAAATCACAGTTAAAAAAACTATGTGATGTGCCATCTCTCTCTCTTCCATGCATAATGTTGTTAATGTATATGAATTGGGGATTCCCCTTATTTGGGGAAGTGATGGAAAATTGGGTTCAATTTTCTCATACTACTCTTATTCATTTCTCATTGTTCTGCTCTATCTCATAGTGATATTAGAAAAATACATTGAATTGAAATCCATACATTCTTGATCCAAGTAACCTTTAATGATAGAACCTTCAGGATGATTTCTGTTCTAGACATAATAATTCAATGTGAACATGTTTTTTTCAGTTGGATACATCTAACTAAAATAAATATGTCCTCAAAGATGTATTTTGGTTTGAATATGGATAGTTAGTTGCAGCATAAATGTGAAAAAATTATGGAGGAAATATTTTATGTAACTCGCACAAAATTAATGGTACCACTACCAATGTTTTTTCAAGAAATACTTTGAAAAATTCTGAGCAAAAATATCTCTAAATAAATGGAACAACCAAATAACTGACACCCTCACATTATTGGATAGAATATGATGGATTTCTATTAGAATCAACTCATGTAGAAGGATGCAATAATCACGAGTCTTCAAATATTTCAACTTCAACTCTCTTCTATTGACCCATTTTGACATTTTGTTGAATAGATATCAGGAACTTTAAAATTATCTAGTAATTCCAGAAATTTATTTTTTTCTATAGGTTTCATCACATAAGAAGCACATATAACTTTCAATTTATTTTCACTGATACACATAGGATACAATTCTAGTATGATTCCTCAATCCACCACATCATTCCATGATCATAAATTATATTTTTTATTTACCTTAACATTTAGAATAATTGAAAGCAACATTTCACATATATTATTTTCAATTTGAATTACGTTTAATAAATGATGTAACAAATTCGTTGACCAATAAGTCAACTCAAATAAGATACTACTCTTCTTCCAATTGTAACAGGTTTCAGTGGAAACATTCTTCCTCTTTCTAGATTTCATATGAACCTTGCTAAATAAAATTCTAGAATATTTAAATTCATTAATCACATCAGTTATAGTCATAGGTTGAGGTGGATTTTTGATCTCCGTGGTATTGTCAAATCTTCAATGATTATTTCTATATAGATGGTCCATTGGAAAGAATCATTGATGTCCCATTAAACTAAAACTATGATGATATTTTAGTCTTCTAAATTGTGTATTATTTATAAAAATAAGACATGATATTTTTTCCTTTGTGATCTATCAAGATATCGTTGCATAAGTAGAAAAATCATTGATCATCCACATAAGTGCATCACACATCTGGAATATATATTTTGAACATGCATTTTATGTGCACACACCCACATTCAAAATATATTTAAAATCTTTTATTAAAGGTTACATGTATACATCTATATCATTGTTGCAATTATAAGGTCCATAAATGAGTATTCTCATGAAAGTGAAATGTTTTTTATACACATCCATAGAGGAAGGTTATAAATGTGTATGAAAAATGGCCATATGCTGTAAAAAGTAAGAATCTACCCAAACATATTAAAACTATCACATGAAAGACCCATCCTCACATTATGAACATATACTATGAAGTCAATATGTAGAGCATCAAATATATACAATGAAAATCCATCTACAGAGTGAACCAAATCATTATTATTCTTCTTTATCTTGGTATCATTCCCCCACATTTTTATTGATATTTCATCGGACATGAAAAGATTCTAGATTATGGGGAACAATTGAAAGTGCCACATTACTCTTTATGGAACACGAGATGGTGTTTCGTCAGCTTTTTTCTTACATCAGGATGTTCTACATTTTATAAAATCATTTCATCCAGTTGTTTCCTCCCAAAATAAGTTGTAATATTTCAGGAAAGCATGAATTTTTTTTGAAAATCCAAGTTTCTCAACTAATTTCCATTCCATATTGTGTTTTGAGGGAATATCTACATCATCTAGAATAAATCCGTTCAAAAATGTATGAATGTAATTGATAGAAGTATTATAAATCTCATACATTATTTTCCCATGAAACAATTGAATTAAAAATTCCAACTTCTTCATTTTACCACATTACCGATATACTAGAGTCGTGGCAGCATCATTCAATTTTTTCACCCTGTCAACATCATCATTTTCATCAGAAACATCATGTGTGCTCATATAAAAGTATTCTTGGGTTAGTATACCTTCTTTATTATGATGAAAAATAAACATAAACTTTCTATCTAACAAATTATCCAATCCAGTCCTCTCATTTGGATCATGATCATTTTGATATTGTATTTTCTCCTCATTGTGATACCACATATAGTAGTTTATTTGAAAACCATATTTGGTTATATGGTAGATAAATTCTTCATAAATCATCCAAGGTATTCCAATATAATTATAAAATGGCTAGTGTTTGTGACCACTATCTAAAAAATTATCAAATGAGAAATATAAAAAACTCTCCAAATGTTTATGAAAATCTCTTGAGATCCGATCAATTTCATACATTCAAATTCTATCCATTATTTAAAAAAAATTATATGAAATTGTGTAAAATCAATTAAATAATATTAAAGTTTAATTGAAGATATATTTAAGGAAATGAGAAATGTTCAATTTATATGATACCATAACTGACACACTAGTATATATGAGAATCATAATATAGAAGAAAAAAAATACTATATATATAACAAGATATAATAAATATAAAACCATGATATTGAATTCCATTATATCAATGAGTAATAATGTTCCAAATCCATTGAGGTTCAAGGATTCATTATAAGAATAAAATAGAGTGCTTGATGATTTGATACACTATGAAGGAAGAGAAAATGCTATAATGGGTCTTGGATAAGAGTATAAAAATACTATGTAAGAGTGAAATTCACTATAACCTTTAATTTTTAATAATAAAAGCATTATATATAAGAGTAATTGATTAAGTATCATGCTATAATTATGTATATTTCACTAGGAAGAGGAAGGTTTTACTACAGTGAAGAAGGACATCACACGTCAATCTGGGTGAAGTCGAGGAAGATCATTCCATAATGATACATATAATTCCATGATCTAGTTATTTTTAGAATAACATGAAATTTTGGTTTACTTTCAGAAAGGATAATATTTCCTCACGATCTAGGGAATTGAATCAAATTGGAGTGGTATGATTTAACCACTTTAACAAAGTGGGACACATGGATTAACATTTAAGGATTAGTGGAAATAATATTTATCCTAACTATTAGAGGTATTATAGTGGGGGGTCGTGGTTTTTTATCATTCAGAGGCATACTACCCACTATAGTATGGACATTAATTTATATAGGAACTTTTTTTATCCCCTATTTTATTATCAATGTATACTGAGGTGGATCAAACCTTGATATTTTATACTAGTTGGTATAATAACTATAACATACTCAAAGAAAACATAGTACAACCTATGGAAGGTATCTTCTATTAGGGATGTGTCACAAGGTTCAACAGTGATTAACATTTATTCCCATTGGTAAGGGAGTTACCACAGTTGTCACAATCATGTGTGATGATCATAGACACTCTAGAACTAGCCAAAGAATTTTTTATCAGTCTTGGGTGTCACCATTGGAACTGAGTTATGTTATTGATTTATTATTTATATTTGTAGTGGTTCATTTGTTTATTTGAAAATGTCACATGCACAAACACTACATTTTCTAGACATGCACAGGACACTGTTGGCAGTACCCAATTTAGACTTACTAAAATATTTCTTAGGTGGCCATGAAAATTGGGTAGTTGGGCTACCCCCACTTATTGTAGGTACAGGTTGGAATGAGGTTGATACTACATGATCAATCATTATATCTAAAATGATAATAAATACACAGATGAGGTGAGGCTTAGTTATTTTAGTATAGACACGCATATTTTTATTAAGTCTCTATATTGTATATGTGATTGGTCGAGTGGTTGATCGTGTTTGCATGACTGTATGATATATTTATGCATGCTCGTTTTTATATCACTATTACTGAATATTTAATTTGTATACTCAAATGGTAATTATGTTTGTTGGTGTTTGGTTTATTTATTAATTATTATACACTTTTACAAGTTAGTATAGTCTCCACATGATATTACCCTAGACTCTACTACTAATTAGTATCCATTAGAATATAT
The DNA here is from genome assembly GCA_963277665.1 of Viscum album. Classification (NCBI taxonomy): domain Eukaryota; kingdom Viridiplantae; phylum Streptophyta; class Magnoliopsida; order Santalales; family Viscaceae; genus Viscum; species Viscum album. Next base: position 1,176,456,843 of record OY728164.1, read on the forward strand.
AGAGGAACACCTAAGGAAATGTGGAGACCTATTCTAGTTACAATTCATAGTGATTCGGGTGTAGATGTTATAGTCTAAAAAATGAAATTATGAATGGTTTAAAAAACCAATTTATAAGTGACTAGTGAATTGATGATCATAAATGAAATTAGAATACTAATACTCATTCTAATTTTAATAAATCACATCTCACATGTTTTGAGTATTGAGATAGTGTCCATATCTAATTGGGCCTTAGAATACTAAAGAATAAAAGAATTTAGATAATGATAAAAATTAAAAATAAAATGGAATTAACTACATGATGTAACTATAATAAAAAATCTAATTCTAATGATGAATCTAAAAAAAGTAGGAATCAACTAACATATGTTTCCTGGATATAAAAAATGAGGCCGAATAATTAGGTTTTGATTCTGAATTTGATATTAATATCGTATCTGATTTTTATTGACATATTACCAATGAAATTAAGGAATATAATGAATAATTACACCGAGATAATTATAATTTATGAGTTAAATAAGGAACTCAAGGGAATCAATAAGAAAAATTTTGAGGAAAACATGGATATTTCTCATTATAATGAAAAACTAAATAACACTATGTATATATATAATGAAAATGCATGTTAAGACATGGAATATTTTCAGATTCTGAATAAAAACCTTAGGAGTTAATTATAAAGTTTGATGAAAATATTTTCTACTTTTGTTTATGATAATTTTTTTTCAAGATGATGACTATAAAACTAATGTAATGAAATAAAAAAAATATTTGTTATAATGAGAAACTATAGAAAAAATGTATATAAATATCCTAGTTAAATGGTTGATAGGTTGTATATCAACTACTATGTGTCTCAAAAATATAATTTAAGGATAGAATGTTAGTAAACACTCACTTAGATTTCAAAAATATTTGATACACACAAAAGTGTATACTTTTAGATCATTATATTCTATATTTTTTATTAGAAATTTTTAAAAATATCTAAGGGTTCAAAAATATAGCTTCAAAAAATAGTATTGGACTCAATTTTTCATGGGTAACAAAGCTTTATATTAATTTATTTTATTAGAAATAATTTTTTGCAGCTCTGAAGAAATATGTACGGTATAAGTATAATGGTAATCTTGGTATATGATGAGACACCCATCAATATAAAGTTCATAAAACAGATGATTTAGGGGACCAAACTCTACTCATAGAATCTCACTAAAAAAACATATATTAGACCCTTTTTCAAGAAATCTTAGAGAAATATTTTGTTATCACCAATCTACACATAGTGACCTATTTTTTATAGAAACCACAAACAAATCTGGTGAAACTGTAGAAGTTGAATAGTAAATGATGGAACTAGAACTCATCGATTTGATTTTGAATAAAAATTGGATGAAAATAGAATATTGAGTATGGTTTGTTGTGGCTGGGTAAGAATATGGAAGTGCTCTGAGGGATCAATATTGAGAGAAATCAGAGGGGAGGGGCGCACACTACTGTGAGGGAAGCACCCGGGATGGGAGGAGGGGAGCACTGCTTGGGATCGGAGTGCTTCTATGGATTGGGATTAGAGGAGGGGATCACTTGGAATAGGATTTGTAGGGGAGTAGGGGATGAGCACCTGTGTTCAAATTTGGTGAAAACTTATGCCAACAGTTGTAAAAAATCATTTGTATAGGTAAGCTATCCCAAAAGTTTTTTAAAAAACATTGGGATGGACTTCAGTAAAAAAAACCTATCCCAATGGTTTTTATAAACTATTGGGATAGGTCCATGGGTATCACCCACATTTCTAGTAGTGTGTGAAAGATAGATCACATCGCTTCGTGAGGCAGTATCCCTCCATGCACACGAGCAGTGTTATCGTATCTCATACGTAGTGGAAGGTAAAAATATATATATGATATAGTGAATACCTAGGTATAAATATGTTATAAATATCATATATATACTTTATATTCATCATTATACCAAACCTTGAGAGGTGGAAAGGGAAAAATGAACAACATCAGTTCATGAGGCGGTAGTCCATCGTACACACAAATGATGACTGTCTAACCCATTTGATGGAAGTGGAGATGGTTTTAGGTCAAGAACTTATTATAACAAAATATCTATATATTTAAGATACTAGGGTTATTATATAATCATGTTTTAATAAAAATTTAAGGAGGTAGAGAAATAAGTAAAATAAAGATGCTCATTGAAGAAAATTACCTCTTCTTCGAGTATCTTCCTTAGGTTTGCATTAAATCCTTCAAAGGTTGGATTTCTACCCAAACTAAGGATTATAGGATGATGGAAGGTAATTTGGGAAGTTATTTTGGTAGGTATTGTTTGAACCAAATTGGTTTTAATGTGTGAATAAGTGAGGGGAGTGATTGACCTTTATAGTTAAGGAGGAGTGCAATTCTTGTAAATACTCAAAAGTATTCACTATTGAGAGGTCAATATTACCTAACGTGGCACAAAAATTGATTATTAATGGTTTGGAGGGGTTATATTTTATATAAAAACCTCATAAAAATTTAAAAACATTTTATACACATTTTTCCTTAAATTCTATGTTTCTTTATTTTTACCATTTTGTTTTTTCACTACTATAACTAGTATTTTTAATCTAGGTAATTTATACATTAGACAAAAATTAAAAGATAATTATTTGATAATTTATAACCCCTAATTATAAATATAATATATAATTTAAAAAATATAAATCCAATGTGTGTTGGAAATTAATTTCAACACAAGTTCATGTAACGTGCAAAAACATCGCCTTAACTTTAATCGTGCTAACATAGTTTTTACTATTTAGGAATTAGTATATTAATTATCAAAGAAAAATTGACATATGAATGGAAAATAGTTGATATTTATTTTTATTTAAAAATATCATTTCAGAATAAATTTTTTTTAGTAATTTTAAATAATTTAATAAAATATAATTTATCAAAAAATAACATTAATGTTAATTCTAACATTATTCATATAAATTAGATTTAAAATTTTCAATACAATTATGGAATTAAAATATATGATGCTAAAACCTATGTAACATGATATATTCATATAAAAGGATAATGGAACATAGTAATTCATGTAATTTACTTCACTTTTAATATTTTTAGTATCATTTATTTTATTTTATTATTAACTGAATAATTAATGTGTTGGTGTTTCTTAAGCATTTAAATTAATTATTTCATCTAAAAAAATTGAAATAAATTATCATGATAAAAAATTATTTATATTTCAAAAGTAAATATATAACTGAACATATGTTATTTTCCCCTATCCCAAGGCTTTATTGATATTAAAAGTAAGAAAAATATTTTATGTTTTTTTCTTTACTTAACTTATTATATGGGTCATATTGAAAGGAAAGTGGAAAGTAATTGACATATTTTAGGGAATATAATTTCAAATATCAAAATAAACTTATTAAATAAAATTAATATAATATTTTAGGTCATTTTCATGCTTATAATTCTAGTTTAACCCCCCAAGAAACTCATTTTTACCTTAACCACGGTAATTAATTTGTACTACTATTCATTTTGATAGAAAAAATTAAGTTGATCTTATTAGAAATTATAAATTATTATAATTTAAAATATTTAATTTATTTTTTCAAATTCAATTCACATAATTGGAAAATTTTAATTTAAAATTAATCCCACATATGTGACAAGAAATAAAATTTTTAAAGTGAAACTGTTCAAAAGCTTACAAAGTTTTTATATATAAATTCAATATAAGAATGATTATAATGACCTAAATTATTTTAATTGATATAAAATTGAACTAATTTTACTTTAAAACCAATTAAAAATATAATTTATCATTATAAATTATTTTAATGAAAATTCAATTTTCAATTAAAATTCAATATTTTTCACTATTCATCAGAAAATGAAATATTTCAAAAAAATACCAATAATTAACCCTATGATAATTTTGGTATTATAATTTCAAAAATTAAGTTTATTTTGTAAAATAAATTTTATAAAAGTGTTAAATTTTAATTTTAAATTAAGTGTGAAAAAGCATGACTAAGTAGTGTTTTGTTTAAACCCGGTGTTGTGTGCATTGCAAGTTATTAATGAAATTAAATTTATTCTTAAAAAGATATATTGTAAAATATCAGGGTTTTACATCATAATCCTGATAGCATGTATCATATGTGACCATTTATACAATATCATCCATCCATAGAACATGGGTTTAAGGAATATTGTGATGGCATCTAAAGTATCTCATCATAGTTGGGAAATGCTATGTACTTTTGACGTAGCGTGTATCCTTAGGACATTGTCACATACTATTATTTGTAGAGGAACAATAATGATGTGGTAATAATATTTATTAAAATTCAATCTAATAAATTCATGTAATCATCAAGTACATATAAGTTTGTTTTAGGGCACCAACTGTAACAGACTCTCACTTGCACTAGAAACAACTGTTAACAACCTTCAGTCTAATAGCTCTCACATTATGTGCATTCCTTAGCTAAGATAGAGACTTAATCAAGGGGTAAACCATGTTTTCCTCCTTGAATACTTTTCTCACTACAACTTCACCTCATTGAAAAAAATCTCTCAAGACATAAAACTTTTGAAGTATGTGCTTTGTCCTTTAATGTGACCTTGGCTCTTTGGAAAGAGCCACCTCCACAGTGTCATCATGTTAAATTATGTCATATTCTTGAATATTAGGCACCACATCAAGTTATTGGACAATGATTTTAATCCAAATAGCTTCCTTATCTATATCAGAATCCTCAATATACCCATACTTCATTGTAGAATCGAAAATAATTGGCTACTTTGAACTCTTCCAGCTCACAGCTCCTTCATTAAGACTAAAGACATATCCTAACTAAAAATTTAGATCATTATGATCTATCTAAAAGATAGAATATGTATAAACTTTAATTAATAGTTATTCATCTCTTCCATACACTATGAACATGTCCTTATTTTACCTTAGATACTTATGTATGGCCTTATTAGCAGTCCAATATTGGTCACCTGGGTCGGCTTGATATATGTCTACCATTCTCAAAGAATAGGAAAAATCAAGCCTCAAACATTACATATCATACATGATAGATCCTATTGTATATGTGTACGGTATCTTAATAATTATCTCTCTTTCCTATTATGTTTGAGGATACATTTTCTTGAAAAGATGTATACCATGTGACACTGGAACCAACCCCCTCTTGGATTGTTCTATACTAAACCTCCTCAGTATCTAGTTAATGTAGGTTCCTTGACTTAGTAAAAGAAATCTATTTGATCTATCACACATGATATTGATCCCTATAATATAGACTTATTCTTCTAATTCTTTCATATAAAATCACTTTCTCAACAATTATATAAATTTTTTTAGGATGGTGTCTCATTTTCAATTATTAATATGTCATCAACATATACTACTATGAAAATAACTATCCTCCCATTAAACCAATTTTAAACACATGGATCACATTTATTATTAATGAAACAAAGTTCTTTTATAGCTTCATCAAGCTTATTGTTCCATAACCTGGATTCTTTCCTTAATCTATAAATGGATCTCTACAACTTGCATACCCTTTTTGCATCACTTGGAGTCACAAAACCTTCTTGTTGTTTCATATTAACATCTTCTATAGGGTTCCCATTAAGGAAATTAATTTTGAAATATATATTATATAGCTCATAGTCTTGGAAAGGTGCTATTTCAAGTATAATTATGATGTATTTAAACATGTAAATTAGATAAAAGGTTTCATCATAGTCAATTCCTTGATTTTTTTTAAAAACCTTTAGTCACTCGTCATTCTTTATAGGTACTAAACTAACCTTTCATATCCAAATTTCTCTTGAATATACATTTTCACTCAATAGGCTTTATGTCTACTATAATATTAACCAACACTCACATGTGATTTTTGGTACATGGAATCCGTATATAATTCATAGATTCTTTCCATTTTGTAGCTTTGGATCTCTCTATTGCATCCTTATAGAATAAGGGATAATTATTATCAAACAATAAAGATTTGCCATATTATGTGAATATAAAACCATATATTTCTTGTTCTCAAACCTCTATGGTGCTCCTATGCAGTACTTATGTTTCATAAATAACTTCTTCCATGGGGACCTGTGGAATTTGTTCTTGTACCAACTCTATTGTATCTTGAGAATTAACTTCTTAGAAGTCGATCTTTCTCTCACTATACTTCTTGAGTATGTGTTCCCTCTCAATTAATACATATTTCATAGAAACTATAACCCTTTTATCTAAGGGGTAATATAGGTAGTATCCCTTATTTTCCTTGAGGTAACCTGTAAAGATACATTTTTGTGCCTTAGGGTGACAGTTTGTTGCTTTAGCTATCTTTAACAAACATCTCACACCCCCATGCATAAGTATGTGACAAAACTGGTTTCTTTCTACTCCATAACTCAAAATGAATACTATTCTCCACTTTATTTGGTACTCAGTTTAGTATTTATGTTATCATGTGTAATAAATATCCCTAAAAGGATAATGGAAGACTTGCATGATTCATCATAGACCTTACCATATCTAGTAAAGTATGGTTCCTCCTTTCACAAACAACATTCCATTATGTCATATAAGGATGAGTTAGTGGATATAAAATCCCATACACCCATATAAAATCAATAAACTCTTGGTTAAGATATTCACTACCTTGATCTGATCACATTTTCTTTATCTTCTTACCAAGATGATTATCAACTTCATTCTTAAACTCTTTGAAATTTTTAGATCATTTAGACTCATACCTCACCAAGTATATGTATTCATACCTACTCAAGTCATCAATAAATTTATACAATATAATAATACACCACTAGATTCTACTTGAAAAGGTCCTCACAAATCAGTGTGTTCCAATTCTAGAAGCTTTATGGCCCTTTCGCCCTGACCAAAAAATGGTGTTTTAGTCATATTTTCGTATAAATAATCACAACATCTTTCAAGTGGTTTAAGCTAAAAAGAGTCTAAGTAACCATCTTGATATATCTTCATTAAATTCTTATCACTTATATGACCAAGGTGGTGATTCCATGACTGGGTGTAAAATGAGTCATGTGAATTTGATTCATTATCAATTGTAGATATTTGTTTTTTTAATTTTAATACATAAAGACCATTATTCAACTATTTCATACCATAACATATCCTATATTTATAAAATTATCAACTATTCTTTCTAAAACTAAAAATAAATTCATCCATGTATAAACAATAAACATATATGATGTTCTTAGTAACACTAGGAACATAATAATAGTTATTTAAAACCAAAATCATTCATGTTGTAAATGTGATATGGGAGTTTCCAATGGATAGAGTAGCCAGTCTTGCTCCATTGGAAACCTGTAGATCCACCTCACCTCTAGAAACCTTCTAAAATATACTTGGTTGTTATATTTGGATAGATATATGAGAACCACATGTAGTATCTAATACCCAACATGTAGATATTGAATGATTATGATTGATAAATAATACACCTAAAGCTTCCCCTCAATCCATTGGATGGGTGCAGTTCCTATTCCAGTGTCCTTGCTTTCCACATCAAAAACACACCACATTTTGCTCCATTGTTTTCCACTATGTCTTCTTATTCTTGGAAGGATGGTGTTCTAGAGCCTTAGACTTGTATTGAGTCTTCGGACCCTTTTCCTTTTTATTCCTTTTCTTATTCACCATAAGGATCATAGGTTTTTTATACCCCAACTCGGAGAATAAGAGTAATAAGTTATAAAATATTCTTCTCATTGTTTCTCATTTTATAATTCAAAATAAAATTAGAGAAGGTTTTACATAGTGATGATAGAATGAGATATGTGCACAACTCATCAGGTATCTTAAACCCCAATATTTTTAATATTTCTATATATCCAATCATCTTTACTATATGAGTCCCAGCTATCACCGACTCTCTAATATTTCACATTAACAATGTATTGGAGATCTCATATATCTTGTGTATCACCTTATCCTAATAAAGATCACAATAGTGAGATATTATGCTATATGAATCCATGTCCTTATATTTCTTTACAATCTCACTAGACATGAAGGATAGCATGAAACGTTAGGAAACCATTGCATCATCCACATGTTTCAAGTAGATAGATACTTATTCCTCACTAACCTCTTTCACAAGAGACTCTAGAAGTGAGGTTTCTAGCATGTATAATTTCCATTCATGGAATCGTATAACGCATAATCTTTTATACCATTCATAGATATTCATATAGGTGAGGAGGTTATCCTTCTATAAATAGATCACATAGATATTTTTGAATTCATATGGTCTTCCATTTCTACAAAATTAAGAGAATATTATTAGTACTTTCTCAATTACCAGATCAGATTAATAGACTAAATTTTATTAATCACTCAATATTTTATCAAAACTTAAAATACATCACTATTATTTTTGAAATATTGTGTTTCATATATATGTTAGTGTAAAAGACCCATATTCCAATTCGCATAACCCAGACTAGGGATTATGTAGCATCCCACCTCAGATGCCACTCACCGGTGCTCTGAGATGGTTGGCCACAAGAGCTCAAGCTCACCTCCCTAAATACCAGAGGTTGTCAACTAGTAGCGAGGTCCTTAGGTAATTCCATGGGGAGTCTATTACCTCCTTGATCATAGTGGAATGCAACAGTAAATAATAATGAGAAACAACATAAGCTTATAAAACCAATACACAGTAGCAGAAATAGAAAATCAATAAGATACAATATGATGATCATGTCATGGTAATGTAACTATAAAAAATGACTATTTTGGGGTAGGGGATACAATCATATAAAACATGATATAATAATAAACAAAAAGGAAAAAAACTTATATATCTATAATCTTGAGTATAGGCTTGGTCCACTTCCCCCAGACTCTATCCTAAAGCTGGAATCAAACATTGGAATTTGGTTGCTTCCCTTTATTTAAACCTAAAACCATAAAGTCTACTCAGGTACCAAAGTCGCCTGAGTAGGGTGTGAGATAAAATCTCAGTAAACCATCACCCATGGTGTCTAAGACAGTCCATAATGTGAATTATAAATTTAATAGTGTGTCGTATTAATTTAAATGAAATACAGGATAAATAAATAATCACATTAGACTAGGTTCCACTTAGAGACCCTTATAATCGACCTACTTTGGCCTAAGTTGGTCTGTATGATCCAATAGATCCTAAAATAGTAAGGTGAGTATGGTAAAGTTCCATAGGATGAACTATCCCTAATATTTTTATTGGTCTTGTAGGACACATCCCTATGCTTTCTAATCCAACTGATAAATTTTTCATTTTAAAACATCTATTTTACTTTTTAATTCAATAAAAAACACTTTATAAAACATAATGAGACACCCTCAGCTCGTCCATGACAATCCAGAAGTACTTTCCATGTATCTCTCAAGGGGATCCTCATATGACCAATGCGAAGGAGTCTATGCATGGAGACCCAAGGTTGAAGTCCCACATCTCACTCCAATCATGGTAAGAAAAGTTTAGTGATAGCCTCTGAGTCCGTACCAGGTATCGCACATAGGGACTCGAGTCTCTCCTGAGGCATGGTTTAACCAATCATGCCTTAAATACCATACAATGGGTCTCCCCTAGGGAATTGGTTTCACACATTTAGAGGTAAAAATAGATAACGCTTGGAGAGCCTGTTCCAAGCATAGCTGGTGTCACCACTCGCATGTTTACTAACCATTAATAAATTTTTCAAGAAGGCACAAGATTCTGTCCAAGGGGTCCTTAAGTCAGAACCCCTTGTTTCACCCTTGTCACTATAGTAAAGGCATTAAACAAGAAATTTATTTACAAACAATTCAATCAATAGTGACCATCTCATTTAATTCAATTTGTTAGATCATATTAGGCATGGTCAAGGCGTGTCATTGGGAAAACCCTTTATGTCATAAGGCATGTGGCTTTAAAACTTGTCCAATTAATTCAATTCAACCATTTCATTTATAGCATGCGTGTTTAGGGTCATAATACATGGATCATCACCCTAATCAATCTAATTAATCAGTTTAAGGTATTATTCAGGTAGTGAAACACCCAAGGGTGTTTAACCAATTTTAAACCAAGGGACAATTAGTCCATAAGGGATAAAACACACCCATTGGGGTGGTCTAGGTAAATTTAATCAACCTCGGAGTTTATTCTCTACTTTTTAGGATCATAATACATGTGTGAAACCATGTGTAATAATTTAATTGACATTTTGGAGGCATATTTGGAATGGATCGATGAGCATCACAATGATGAAATTTATAGAAAACAATGAAATGATGGAAAAAGGCTCTAACCACCTACTTTGGACTCATAGAGCTTCCCTCATCTTGTATCAACCTTTGATTCAAGATAGGTTGGAAGAAATCAATGAAATCATCAAATTACCTAAAAATTGGGGAAAAGAGTTTACGCCTAATAATAAAGTGGATAGGAAGAAGAAATATAAATATATTGGAGAGGATTCGAGATTGTACCTCTAGCTTCTCATTGGATCCAATAGCGAATGAATCAGAGATCAGATAGAGGAGTTGTATGAAATCCTAGATTCTTGAGAGAGGAGAGTTTCAATGTAAGTGAGGAAAGCCAATTTCTAGAGAAAATAGGGGAAGAAGAAATAAATATGTTAGGACCAATAGGGGCCTATATACCCTGAGAGGGGGGGTGAATCAGGGTATGGATATTCTTTTTCAAAGTTCTTCCTGCCCCACTGGATCTTGACCTCTTTATTACAAGTGTCACTTTGTTTTCACTTGTGTGTTTATTATGATCACTTATTTTCTTCTTTATCTGATAATGATGCTTTAAATGCATTGCAGGGAGTAAGCAGGCAGGCACGTAGATTTTTACTCAGTTCACCCTCACTGGGCTACGCCCAAGGAGCATACGCCGACAAGTTATCGGTCGTACCAAATTACACTATTCTTCACTATATGTGGATACAAAGGTTTGGGAATAGTCACTATGTCCTAGGATCACTACCTTTACAAGGTTTAAGGTCATCTCACTGCTTTCCCAAGGGTCACTCCCTATTTCTCTCTCTCTCTGGATCACTGTCGGTGGAGAGGATCACCTTCTTCCTCTTCCTTTCCTCACTGCTCCGGAAAGGATCCACTCACAGTTTATAGACTTGTAGGTCTCTTCATTATCTCTAATGAATACATCCTATGTTGTATGTGGATGCTCTGTTGAAGTCCAACTTTCACCTGTAGATGAATTTCTCTTTGAACCGAAGGTATCAGGCAAACTTCCAGCTTCCATGCAGCCCGAAAACACTGCCGAGGAATCAACCTTACTTGGCACGCAGGTATAACCCGGTTCACAAGTATCGGCGCGCAAGTCACAACTGGCGTGCAGGTCTACCTCTACCACCTACGCGACATAATCTTCGAAAACTCTAAACCTACGCAACTCCATCCCTTTTACGCCCAAGCCAATATTGGAACGCAACTACCAACCGGCGCGCAACTTCAAACACTGGCGCGCAAGTCCACCTGCGCGACCACACACCACCTGCGCGACCACCACACCAGTGCGACGAGAGCTATGATTTTTCTAAGTGTTGAACTCCGTTAAAAATGAGGAGGGTTGGTCCTGTATTTATAGGCATTTGGTCAACCTACACGGCGGTGTGCAATTCTCCCCTCGGCGCGCAAGTCTCGGCACACAGTTTTCTTCCCCTATAATACACCTGTGTGACCCTATTTCCTTTACCATATTTCGAAGATCTGATCTTGAAAAACATATGGTGCGCAACTTTCCAACCCTCCTAGGCACCGGCACATAGTTCCTTTCACAGCGGGCAAGTCACCTGCATGACCACACCAATACCTATGCGACCCTCTTTTCTTTTCCATATTTTGACCTTATGATCTTGAAAAACATTAGTTGTGAAAGTTTCCTCTCCTTCAAGTACATGGTGCACAAGTCCCTTTTCCAAAAACCACTTTTCTTCATTTGTCAATTTTCAGGCCCAAAAATTTGGCAAACACTGGAAAATGGGGCCACCTTGTATTTGTTATTTTTATACCGCCTCCATATCATCCATTCCTTTGTCGAAGTTCTTGAATCAAACATGGATCATTGACCACAACTCTTGAACTCAACATTCCACCATGAAATTTGCTTTGTCAACAAATTTTTTATGTCATGGTTTTCTTTTTCAACTATCACAAAACAAATGTCTACTTTGTCAACAAACACAATCACCTTAAAAATGATTCAATGATACCTTGAGGGAGTTTTTTCCAACAATATCTCCCTTTGGGTTTGTTGAAAACTCTTCCATAAAAAGATACATCATAAATTCTTCAGCCACCATTCGCCTATTGCGATTCCGATATCGATCAAGGATTTAATCAACACATACTCTAAGACCACATGAGCAATACTCGGCATGATAAACAAGAGTAAATGAAAAGTTCATCAATGAATCACTTCATCTATGACACCCACTATTGGCACCCAACTGATACCAATTTTTACCAAAATGATACCAATATTTGGAAATATTCTTACCACATTCCAACACCACTCTTCTGCTTTTGTCATGATCCTCATCTGTCATGATATCTATTCATTGATCAATCACTTCTAGCATCATCATATTTAATACTCTCCCCCATTCTCATTGCTCCCCCTATCTCTATGATCCACTTGTCAGCTTCTCCCTATATCAATTATGATTTATCAAATTGTCACACTGTCTCCCCCTTGAACAATCACTAGTTTCTCCCCATTTGTCAACGAACCCAAAGGTCACCCCTTTGTAGTCTGTAACAGAGTAGAGAACACATATCATCACATTAGGGAAAAACACATCATACCTCGGGGAGAGGGGAGGTGTCCCACATCCACACTATTTTAAGTGCAGGGAGTTGACTGAACTCCCAGAGCCAGTCGATGCCTCTTAAAAACTACCTTGGGTAAGGCCTATTTCAGAATGTTTGCAACCTGTAGCTCTGTAGGCACATACTCCAACTTCATGATTACCTGCTCAACCTTATCCTTGATAAAATTATACTTTATCTCAATGTGCTTTGTCCTTGAATGATGGACGATATTTTTACTGAGATTGATAGCACTTGATTTATCACACTGGATTCTGTTCGGAGACTTTGCTTCAACTCCCATATCTTCAAGCTGATGCTTCATCCAAAATAACTGTGTGCATTCTTGAGTGGTCGCAATATACTCAACCTCTATGGTGCTCAATGACATTAAATATTACTTGTTTCTTATCCAAGAAATAAACAATCCACCAAGATATAATACACCTCCTAACGTTGATTTTCTGTCATCTGCTGATCCATCCCAATCTGCATCTGTGTAACCGAATAATACTGATTGAGATTTGTCATTATACATCAGATCGAAATACATAGTTCCTTTGATATACCAAAGTATTCTTTTAACTATAATCATGTGGCTTTCCTTGGGATTACTTTAATATCTCGCTGCTTGGCATGTGTCGAAAACTATATCAGGCCTTGTCGCGGTCAAGTACAACAAACTTCCAATGATTTTCCTATATTCTGTGATATTAACTACCTTTCCATCCTCATATTTTGATAATTTCATCCAAGTAGAAACCAGAGTCTTCATATCCTTGGAATTTTTCATTCAAAATCTTTTTAAAACCTCTTTGTAATATTTGTATTGATAAATGAATGTTCCATTCCTTCCTTGTGTCACTTGTAGACAAAGGAAAAATGTTAGCTCTTCAATCATTGACATTTCAAACTCATTTTTCATGAATTCATAAAACTGTCTGTTCTAAGATTCATCTGATCCACCAAATATTATTTCATCGACATAAACTAACACCATCATCCTTTGATTACTATTTTTGTTGAAATAGAGATTGTAATAAACTCCCCCACGCTGGAAACCAAGCTTCTACAAGTACTGATCAAGCCTTGAGTACCATGCTCTTGGTGCTTGTTTCAACCCATACAATGCCTTCTTCAGCCTACAAACTTTGTCCTCATCCTCATGAATAAGAAAACCATCTGGATGCTCAATATACACCTCATCTTCCAGAACTCCATTCAAGAATGTAGATTTGACATCCAACTGGAATTATTTGAACTTATGTTGCACTACAATGTCTCGAAATAATCTGATTGTCTCCATCCTTGCAACCGGTGAAAAATGTCTTATCAACATCTATTCCTTCTATCTAGGAGTAACCCTTGAATAGTAGTCGTGATTTGATTCAAATCACTATTCCAAATTCGTTCATCTTATTGCGAAAAACCCATTTAGTCATGATGACATTCTTATCTGCTGGCCTCGAAACAATCTCCCATGTCTGATTCTTCTCAATCTGATTTAGCTCTTCATTCATGGCCTGAACCCAGTTTTCATCTTCAGATGCATCAACAAAGAATTTCAGCTCATCCTGTGATAGTAATGATGTCTGCTGCAGTGATTTCATTCTTCTTGATTGAACTGGAGCTCACTAATCACTGATGATATTATGCCTGTCAATTTCAGCTCGACTCTTTGGCTTTTTTGTAGATAAGGATTTTAATTCCTCGTACTCACCATTAGTATCCTCTTCTAAGTCATCTTCAGCCACTTATTCTTTCCCTGAGTCTCTTACTACTTCCTCACATTTAACAGAAAACTTTTCACTGTGTCATTTTTTAATGACATCATTTCTTTGAACATATTCTCTCAAATTTTTGTTGACACGCCGTTGATTTTCTCTCACAGCTTCTTTGTATCCTGAAAGCAGTCAGCTGATACCACATTGTTAGAGAAAAATAGATAATCATGAGATGCATGATTATTGTTGCTTCTCTGACAATAAGTCTTCCCTCGATTGAAAACTCATGAGTTGATTCATCCGATTATTGCATTAATGGATCATTGAACTGATTTTGCTATTAAATGATGCTCCCCCTATGTTATGAAACTATTCTTGGGGTTAGTCCCACTGTTTAGACTCATAACCATTCTTCTACTCATGCATCATTTATTCTAATTTTCCATACAACATCAAGCCATTAACCAAATCTATAATCCTACTAAGTTGGAACTCGGTGTAGGAAACAAGAGATAAATTTAATAACACAATCACATCATATTGTGATCTGTTTCTTGCTTTCTTCTTCATCTTTGGTACCTGATTTGAGTCAATCAAAACTCTGAAGCATATCAACATTCCACATTGCATCTTTAGATGCCACTTCCCCTTGGATCGTATCTCCCTAAAACCTGAAACACATGAATAATCAGTTAATAACATTTATATACATAGGGAGAGGAGTACTCCTGGAATCTTCAAGAAGAGGATTGTGGTTGATCCTGATGGGTCAAACCTTTCATTCGTTCTTGCAAAGCATCACACTATTTTTTTTCTTCTTCTAGCTGCCTAGCCAACTTCAACTCCTCTAGCCATACGACTAAGAATCCATCACCTATATGTTGAGTCTTTTTCTGATATGATGATTCTACAGTCCTGGCCTTTCTCACCATTTTGGGTTTAAACCCACTAGTACAAATTTCTATCTTTGATGTTCCACCAAAACTCCATTTCCTTTGATTTTTTCTCTGATCAGGAATATCTCTTCTTGTCATCTTCCTTGGATCCTTCCTCCATTGTAGGGATCTTCTTCTTTTCTCCACCTCTTTTTGTGGCACACAACTTGAAAATTTTTCAATGCATTCTTTGTTTATTTTCCTTTTATCATATTTCTGAGTCACCACACTATTTTTTATTGGTGGTGGGTCCTCCACTAAACGTACATTCTTCTTACTCAATACTTTAGTGTTTACTCCCTTTTTCTTCCAGATTTTTTCATGTTCTTTCTTAGAGGGTGCTTGTGAGTGTGACAGAGTAGGTGATTGATACACCTTTCGTTCAGCTCCAAGTGATTATCCTGAGGCTCTAAGCCTCCTTTCCAATTTATCTCTTTGACTTCCAGTGTAGGTTTTCTCATTATACACCACCAGAGTCATGAATCTCCTTTCAATTTCTTTTCCCTTTCCTGCTTTCTTCTTTCTACAATTTCATGCCAAATGCCCATAATCAGAACATATAAAACATTTTCCATCAAATGTGTACCTAATTTCATCATTTCTCTGTCGAGATGTTGATATAACTTGAGTTCTGCCTCTGACATTGAGCTCCTGAGATTCCTGACACATACTCATGGTGTGCCCCATTCTTCCATAGTAATAGCATCTAACGAATTATTTCCTCTGAGAGACTCTTCTTTCTGATTTCTCATGACACATATTCTTCTTCTCAAATCTAGTAATGTTTCTATTTTCACAACCTCAGATATATTCTTGTGCCTCTGAACAGAAGCTTGATGTATGACCATGAATCCCACAAAAATAGCACATGCTATCATTTCTTCCTATAAAATCCTGTTTAGGTCTATCTCCAACACCTACAAGGTTTTTCTTATCTCTAGAGATTTTCAATGCACTTTTCCTATCATGTATGGGAGTGAGATCATCATATCCAATTCCATATTTTCCCAATATGGATAGCCTTTGGGATGATACAATCCTTTCATGCTTCTCCTCTAATGTAGCATATTTGGCTTTCATTTCATCATCACCTACCGAAGGATAATAAAATAATAAGTGCAGTGATTCCTTCAACTTGGGCTTATCTTTGGATTTAGATTTCTTCATTTCTTTCTTGACTGATTCTAGCCCTTCTTCCAACTTTTGAATCTTCATATCTTTTGATTCAATTTGGGCATTGAGTTCTCTTCTGATATTATTTCCACAACTCATCTCATCTTCCAATTCTCGTGTGAGCTTCTCTACCATGTCACCTTGCTCCTTTACTTTCAATTTTCCCTGAGAAACAGATTCATAGACAGATTCATTCTCTTATTATAGCCTTTTATTCTTCTTATCTTCTTCAGAAAACTGTGTTTCTAGATCATCATTTCTAGCTTTCAGATTCCTAAGTTCATCTGAACTTTGATTCTCTTCATAATCATCAGATTTTTGTTTTCCTTTCATTTTAGCCATCGTTTGTAGTTATTAACTTTGAGAATCATTCTTCTCTTTTAGGTCAGTAGCATCATTAATAAGACTTGGATTTAATCCTCTTATCTTGTGGACCTCAATTTCCAATACTTGGATCCGGATATCTGTAGATTTAACTTCTTCATCCAATTTCTGATCTAACTTCTTTTTCTTGTTGACAACATCTACAGGTGGCCTCCTTCTAAAACTCCTTCATCATCAGTTGTTTTAGTATCACATTTATGTTCATGTACTTAACTCATTCCAACATTATGATTGAGTGAATCAATATTTTCCCTATCAGATTCATCCAGGCCATCCTTCAATAAGTCGTTTGATTCTTTTAGCTCAATCACACTTTTCCATAAACACTTCCACACTGAGAGATATCACCTGACTTCTGATTCTTCTTTGATGTTTTTCCCTTTTCCATGGTACACTGAGATAAGAGCAGACTGATTATTTAACCACACAGATCGACTATACCAATTCAGAGCAAACAAATATGATGAAAGCAAACCTCCCTCTGATACCAATTATTAGGACCAATAGGGGCCTATATACCCTGAGGGGGGTGAATCAGGGTGTGAATATTCTTTTTCAAAGTTCTTCCTGCCCCACTGGATCATGACCTCTTTATTACAAGGGTCACTTTGTTTGCACTTGTGTTTTTATTATGATCACTTATTTTCTTCTTTATCTGATGACGATGATTTAAATGCAATGCAGGGAAGTAAGCAGGCAGACACATAGATTTTTACTTGGTTCACCCTCACTGGGCTACGTCCAAGGAGCATATGCCGACAAGTTTCCGGTCGTACCAAATTCCACTATTCTTCACTAGATGTAGATACAAAGGTTCTGGAATATTCACTCTGTCCCAGGCTCACTGCCTTTACAAGGTTTAGGGTCATATCACTGCTTTCCCAAGGGTCACTCCATATTTCTCTCTCTCTGGCTCACTGCCAGTGGAGAGGATCACCTTCTTCCTCTTCATTTTCTCACTGCTCTGGAAAGGATCCACTCACAGTTTATATACTTTTAGGTCTTCTTATTATATCTAATGAATACATCTTATGTTGTGTGTGGATGCTCTATTGAAGTCCAACTTTCACCCGTAGATTAATTTCTATTTGTACCAAAGGTATCGGGAAAACTTCCAGCTTCCACGCAGCCTGAAAACACTGTTGAGGAATCAACCTTACTTGGCATGTAGGTCTAACCCAGTGCACAAGTATCGGTGTGCAAGTCACAACTGCTGCACAGTTCTACCTCTACCACCTGTGTGGCACAATCTTCTGCAACTCCAAACCTGCGCGACTCAATCCCTTTTACGCCCAAGCTAATATTGGTGTGCAACTACCAACGGGCGCGCAACTTCAAACACTGGCACACAAGTCCACCTGCGTGACCACACATAACCTACCCGACCACCACACCAGCGTGACGGGATCTCTAATTTTTCTAAGTGTTGAACTCCATTAAAAATGAGGAGGGGTGGTCCTGTATTTATAGGCATTTGGTCAACTTATGCGGTGGTGAGCAAGTATCCCCTTGGCGCGCAAGTCCCGGTGCACAGGTTTCTTCCCCTGTAATAAACCTGCGTGACCCTCTTTCCTTTTACATATTTCGAAGATCTGATCTTGAAAAACATGTGGTGCGTAACTTTCCAACCCTCCTAGGCACCGGTGCACTGGTCCTTTCACATCACGCAAGTCACCTGTGCAACCACACCAATACCTACACGACCCTGTTTCCTTTGCCATATTTTGACCTTCTAATCATGAAAAAAATTATGCATGCATGTTTTCTCTCCTTCAATTACATGGCGCATAAGTCCCTTTTCCAAAAACCACTTTTCATTATTTGTTGATTTTCAGGCCCAAAAATTTGGCAAACACTGGAAAAAAGTGCCACCTTGTATATGTTCTTTTTATACCACCTCTGGATCATCCATTCCTTTGTCGAAGTTCTTGAATCAAACATGGATTATTGACCACAGCTCTTGAACTCAACATTCCACCATGAAATCCCCTTTGTCAACAAATTTGTATGTCATGGTTTAATTTGTCAACAATCACAACACAGATGTCCAGTTTGTCAACAAACACAATCACCTCAAAAATGCTTCAATGATAACTTGAGGGATTTTTTCCAACAAAATACTTAAAATAATATAATAGGGGAAAGGTTTTAATTTAATCCATTGTTTCACTACGCACGGTTTAGTCACACGGTTGGAAAATTGTGCACCAATCGTGCGCTAGTTAATGCTTGAAAGGGGAACATTGCATGGTTAGATGAACGGTTTGACTAACCATGATAAATATATATGTCCAAAACCTCTTAAATATTTCACAATTGTGTGCCTTGGGTTGCTTGGTTTTAGAAAAACCATGTGTCTCCCAGGTTCCCAATGTCTGCAGCTGCACTGTTTTAGAGAAACTGTGTAGCCCAGTATTTTCTTCCCACTTCATGGATCTAAGAACTGAACTATCCCTGGACGCACTCGATCCCTAATTTAATTGACTAGACATAATTATTAGGGCCATTTAAAGGAATTATAACAAAAAATTAAAAGTTCTTACCATTGAGAAAAGTTGGAATGTTACAACCTCCCCTCCTTAGGACAACTCATCCCCGAGTTTCTCTTCTAAGAAAAGTAGAACATCATCTGAGAAGAGTTCTGGCCACTGAGCATGTACATAAACCTCCTTATCCTAGTTCTCATCTTGTACGTGTTCGTGCTTCCATAATTCCTAGATCATAGGAGTTGACCTACCTTGGATAGCCTTTGTGATTTGATCAATGATACATATCGAATGTTTGTCATAGGAAGAATCTGCCTCCAACTCAATATCATTGGGGTCAAATGAATGAGATAGGTTTTCATGATATTGTTGAAGCTGAGATATGCAGAAGATGTTGCTCATGGTACAGTACCTCTAAGGTAATAGAAACCAATAGGCTACTGGCCCAACTCATTCCACTATCTCAAAAGTCCCAATATATATCAGAAATAATTTTCCCTTTCTTTTAATTCGTCTTTGAACAAATCTTGGAGATACACGTAGAAAGACCTAATGTCCCACCTCAAACTTCATAGTTCTACGATAACTATTAGTATAATACTTCTTCCTAGACTATGTTGTATCCATATGATTTTAAATCAGTTGAACCTTCTTCGAAGTATCCTGAATAAGATAAGGACCCAATAGAGCTGGATCACTTACCTCAAGCTAGTATATAGGTAAATAGAACATTATACCATAGATATCCATGTACAAATCCATCAAAATTATTTCTTAGAAAATTTTTTTGTAGTAAAAATCAACCAAAGGAATATGATTTCCCAAGAATCTCCAAAATCAAGGATATAGGCCTGTAACATATCCTCTAACACTAGTATGGTCTACTCGAATTGTCCGTCAGTTTGAGGGTGATATGCAGAACTCAAGAGAACCTGTAAACCCAGTACTTTCTACAACCATTTCTAAAACTGTGAAGTGAACCAGGAATCTCAGACTGACATGATATAATTGGGTACACCATATAGTTTAACTATCTCCTATATGTATAGCCTTCCTAACTCATCAATGGAGAAGGTCATCCAGATTGGTAGGAAGTGTTCAACCTCAATCAGCCTATAAATTATCACCCATATTGAATTGTTGCCACAAGGTAATCTCAGAAATCCCATAATGAAGTCCATGGTGATGTCATTCCATTTCCACTCATGAATGGAGAGAGGTTGTAGAAGTAGAGTAGTGAATTGGTGATATTCCTTTACTTGCTGATAGGTGGAGCATCAAGTGATGAAATCTATAATCTACCTCTTCAAACCTATCCACCAATACTGATGATGAATATATTTGTAAATCTTGGTAAGACCAGGATTAACTTCCCTTACAAATGCTTGGGATTCCCTCATCAACTCTTCTTGTATATCCATAGTCACCCATACATAGTCACGTAAGAGCAGGGTTTCACTCTCATGAAAAACCCAACCATGAGGTGGGTTCTCTCCTGTAATGCTCTCACTCATAACGAGGCCCTAGAAGTCTGATAACTGCCTCATATAAATTTTTCTATAAGAGAATATGTCACTACTAGAGCTATTAGAATTGGTTTCCCATGATATTCCTGAACCTCTAGATGAATCTCAGAGAAAAAATTCATCAATTTCCACTCATTTCTGGATTCCTTAACAGATTTCATATGAGTCTTCCAGATAAAGGAATCAGCTACAGTATTTCCCATTCTGGGTGTGTATATCAGCTCAAAGTCGAACAACTACAGGTATTTGACCCACCTACACTACCTCATATTTAAGTATCTCTATAAGGATATTTATTTGAGACTTTAATGGCCTATGGAAACAATGAAATGATCACCCAAAAGTAATTCCTCCAATGGTGCAGATAATGAACCATGGATGCTAGCTCGAGGTCATGCATAGGATAGTTTTGTTCATAAGGCCTCAGCTGATGAGATTTATACACTAAAACACAATCACCTTGCATCATAACAGAAACCATCCCAATACTAAAGTAATCACAATAAACTATATAACTTCTTCCCATATCAGGAAGAACCAGGATCGGCACTGAAGTCAGTATCCCCTTTAACTCCTAAAAGGTTGTCTCACAAGCCTTAGTCCAGTCAAATTTCATACCCTTCTTGATAAATCCCGTAATCAATGCTTCCAAATGTGAAAAGTCCTAGATGAATTTCCTATATTAACTAGATAGACCTAAGAAGATACATATGTCAAACACATTCTTGGGTTTCTCTCAAGAAACCATGTCACTCACTTTCTCTAGGTCAGCTGATATGCTTGACTTAGACATGATATGTCCCAAAAAGTGAAAAATGTTGATCCAAAAGATTAATTTACTGAGCTTCACATATAGATGGTGCTACCTCATTTTACTCATCATGATATCAAGAAGATTTTAATGTTGGTTTATGATGTGAGAATACACTAAGATGAAATTTATAAAGAGGAATCAATATATGGGTGGAAAACCTGATTCATCAAGGCCATGAAAACTTTTGGTGTGTTTGGTAGATCAAACAGTGTAACCAAATACTAATTCAAGATATACCTAATGTAGAACATTGTGTGTGGTATTTATGATAGCCTCACATGAACCTGATGGTAGTCTGACCTCAGATCGATCTTGGAGAAAATAGTTTCTCCTCATAGATGGTTGAAGAGGTCATGTATCTGAGGAAATGAATACCAGTTCTTCAACATAATATGGTTTTTTCAGTAGTAATCCACACATAATCTAAGGGTACCATCCACCTTCTCGGTGAAAAGTACTGGTGAACCCCATAGATATTTTTTGGGTTTGATAAAACCCTTAACCATGGTACTCACCTTCTCTAGGTCACCTGATATGCTTGACTTAGATATTATATGTCCCAAGAAGTGAAAAATGTTGATCCAAAAGTGGAATTTACTGAGCTTCACATATATATGGTTCTACCTCAGTTTACTCATCATGATCTCAAGAAGATTTTCATGTTCTTTTCTGATGTGATAATGCACTAAGATGACATTTATGAAGAGGAATCAATATATGGGTGGAAAACCTGATTCATCAAGGCCATGAAAACTTTCGGTGTGTTTGGAAGACCAAACAGCATAACCAAATACTCATACAATCTATACCTAATCTAGAACATTGTGTGTGGTATGTATGATAGCCTCACATGAACCTGATGGTAGTCTGACCTCAGATCGATCTTGGAGAAAATATTTGCTCCTCATAGTTGGTTGAAGAGGTCATATATCTGACTAAATGCATACTAGTTCTTCAACATAAGATGGTTTAGTCAGTAGTAATCCACACATGATCTAAGGTTACCATCCTCCTTCTTGGTGAAATGTACTGGTGAACCCCATAGATTTTTTTTGGGTTTGATAAAACCCTTAGACATTAATTATTTAAGCTACATATTAACTTCCAGGAGCTCTGTAGGTGTCATCCTATATGGAGGAATGAATACTTGTTTCAAACTTATAATATGCTCGATGGTGAACTCAATCTATATATCTGGAGTTAAACTAGATAAATCATCAAGGAATACATCCCTAAAAATATCCATGATAAGAGGGAATTTCACAAGCTATAATCCTTTCTCACTCATGAAGCGATTGGCCATCTAATCGGTCACTCCCCCCAACCTGATACGCTTGAGTCCATCTTGACAATAATGGAGATCCCACTAACCCTTATGGATATATATGTTTACTTTGGGTGATATGAAAGATACATAATGGCTATAAAAATTCACCTAGGCTTGATAAGGAACAAACTAGCCCATACCGAGAATGACATTAAATTTGGTCATCTCGAGGACAAATAAACTCCACAGAAAACGGTACCGACCTATTTCAAGGGGGGAAATCCTTGAACTCTAATATACCCTCTACTCAAACTCTTAATAGTATTTCAAGGGTTATAACAACACTGGAGTACTCTACAACTAATCCCTAACTTCCCATTGTTACAGAAGATAGAAAGGAGTGAGATGAACTGGTGTCGAATAAGGAAGATAATGAAGTAGAGGATACCAGAATAGTACCTCTAACTATATATGGACTTGGGATCTACTCCTCTGGCATAGGATGAATAGAATAATTGTGACCTAAATTATAGACCTGAGATGCTAACTTTATATCCTGATCAGGTCCACTCTACTGACGATGGAACTCTGAAGCCTGACTGCCTCAACCGCGAACACCTACTCCTCCTAAATAGAATGTATAAGACCAACTTCATAACTGGTGGGGTTTCACTAATCCTGAAATAGAATTATGTGTTGGCATAGAACCTTGTTCACTAGGAATTTAAGGAAAATACTTACAGAAATGTTGTAGGTGACCCATCTTGCTGCAAGACCGGCACTCGATCGGGTTCCTCATACATTGGGGCTTTTTGTGTCATGGTATTACACACTTGTGACACACTAAAAATTTTTCTATGCATTCCACTTTTATGTTACATCCCTCATGTGTACCCTTGAAGCATCCCTTCTTACCACTAGATAATCCACTATTCTTCTTGGAAGCTAAACTGCCCTGCTTCACATCAACTAATTCCCTCAGGTTCCACTTAGTAATGAGGGTATGGTTTATTATCGCTGAAATGGTGGTCAATCGGAAGATTTTAATCAATTAATGGATGGAATAAGAAAGATCATCTTCAAAGAACCTTACAGTAGTCATCTCATCACCAGTTAATTTTGGTGTGAAGCTGCAATTCGGTGAAGCGAGCTGAAGATTCCATCGCTGATATGTCACCTTGCTCAAGGTTCATGAATTCTTGAACATGGTCTATTCTCAATGTCTAGGGGAATAAATATTAATAAAATGATATTTAGAAGTCCACCTAGACCATACCCTAATTTCGACTAGCGTGAGTCAGAACATCCCGCCAACACTTGGTGGAGTCGTGTAACAGATAGGTCTCGAGCTTGACCATCCACTCAGGAGTCATCTCGATATGCTCAAATATTAACACCATATCCTCCATCCATGATTCAATAGCCTGAGTTACACCATCCCCCAATAAGGTGGGATGATACTACAACTGGAACTCATGGGTTAGTTATACCATAGAAGGGGCAGGTCGAGGTGCACCCTAAATTGTTTGCATAAAGTGAAGGAAGTAGTCATCGAATAGAGCATCGTCACCCAGTGGAGGATCTAGAGGATGTTCCTCAAGTAGAACTACAAGAGGTATCATGGGTGTCTCAGGTCCCACCACCTCATGAGTACGCTCATCACTACTCTCTTGGTATACGACATGAGGTCGTCGTGGTGGAATACCTCTACAATTGTAAATTGCATACCTCAGACATGATTTATAACAGATAAGAAATGTTATATATAAGGATAGGTACAAAGCCTGAATAATAATGCCAAAACCCTTAGCCTAATTTAGGAGAAAATTCTGGGTGATAATAATGAGCAACTAAAGGATCAAAGGAGACACATCCTATAGCCCACTACTAGGATCGGGTCATGCTATGGTCTCACATTTCCCTTATAAAGTAACAGTTTAATTTTAATTCATTTAGATTAATTATTATTTAATTTATTATTATAATCACGATTTAGTCAATTTTATCACAAATTCTAATTCATAAGGTCCCATACACCTTATAAATTTAAACTAGGGCATCAACTAACTATATCCTGACTCTTACACTAGAAAAAGGGTGTAACAGTCAATAATTGTGGTTTGATCAGACAAGCATCCAATGGAACTCACCAATCAAACCAACTAATGTAGAATTATTGGTCAATTAAACCAATTATTACATCATTAAGAGTACTAGAACACTAAAAATCATAACAAACAAGGCACAAATAGAAATCACAGGGAAAACAAGCAATGCACGCATGAAAGTAGATATGGCATGGTATAATTCATGGTAGTTTAAATACTATCATTCCAAGTATTATGTATGCTTCTAAAATTCCCTCGTATCATTGAGATAAAGTTAAAAAATAGTATGAACAATGGAACTTCACAAATAGGTGTGTCACCCAATAGTGAAATTCAATGAAATGATAACAAATGAAAGCAATAACAGCATTTACCCACCCTAGGAAATTTGGGTTTCCCCTATACATGGGGTAGATACTCCTAGGAATGGGATCATTACCAAATTATTATATCCTAGTCTCCTGTCTAAATCCAAATAGTAAAAAAAAGGAAAATAAACCTTTTATACCACTTTGTAGCATTCTACCCTAGATGTCACTCATCGGTGCTTTAGCGCGGTTGGCCACAATATCTCAAGCACGCCTCTCTGAATTTCAGAGGCTTTTGACTAGTAGTGAGGGCCTTGGGTAAGTCTATGAGAATATTATTCCCTCCTTGATCATATTGGAATGAATTAGTATATAATATTGAGAAATAACAGAATAATATATAACCAATACAGAGTAGTATAAATAGAAAATTAATAAGATACAATATGATGATCATGTCATGGTAATGTAACTATACAAAAAATAAATATGCTAGGGTAGGAGATAAAATCATATAAAACATTCTATAAAAATAATGAAAAAGTCAAAAAAAATTATAGCTACCATCTAGAGCATGGGCTCGGTTTTCTAGCCCTAGGCTCCATCATAAATCTGGAATCAAACATTGGAAGTTGGTTGATTCCCTTTGTCGAAAACTAGAGCCATAAAGTCTACCTAGGTACCCAAGGTTCCCAAGAAAGGTGTGAGATACAATATCATTAGGACAACACCCATGGTGTCTAGGCCAATCCATAACATACATTATAAATTTAATAGTGTTTCGTAATATTTTAAATGAAATATAGGATAAATAAATAATCACATTGGAATGGGTTCCACTTGGAGACCCATCCAATCTACCTACTTCGGCCTAATCTGGTGTGTCTAATTTGGGAGATCTTGAAATGGTAGAGTGAGGTAAAGTGCCATAGGCTGGACTATCCCCAAGATTATGAATGGGCTTTGAGGATACATCCCTATGTTTTTTGAGCCAACTGATAAATTTTTCATTTGAAAACATCTATTTTCCTTTTTAATTCAACAGAAACCACTTTAAAAAACATAAAGATACAACCTAAGCCTATCCATGACAATTTGGAAAGACCACATATCACTCTATGGGCTTCTCATATGACCAATGCTAAAGAGTTCATACGTGGTGACCCAAGGTTTAAGTCCCATGTCTCACTCCAATCCTGGTAATAAAGGATAATTGATAGCCTCCAAGTCCATAACAGGTATCTCACATAGGGTCCTGAGTCTCTCCTAAGGCATGGTTCAAACAATCATGACTCTGAGCCTATCCAAGGGGTCTCCCCTATGGAACTAGTGTCACTTGTCTTGAGGTAAAATTTTATAATTCTAGGTGATCTTATCCCATGCATAGTTGGTGTCACCCCTGGCATGTTTACTAACCATTAAAAATGTTATCAAGAAGGAATGAGATTTCACACAAGGGGTCTTTAAGTCATAACCCCTAGTTTCACCCTCAGCACTAAAGTGAATTCATTAAATAATAAATGAATTTATAAACAATTATAGAAAGAGGGACCATCTCATTTAATTCAATCCATTAGATCATATTAGGCATAATAGTCAAGGAATGTCATTGGGAAAAACCTCCATGGCGTAAGGCATGTGGCTTTGGCACTTTTCAATTAATTAAATTCAACCATTTCATTTATGGAATCGGTTTTTAGGGGAATAAGACACGGATCATCACCTGAATCAATCCAATTAATCAATTCAAGGTATTATTAATGTATTAACACGCCCAAGGGTTTTTAATAAATTTTAAACCAAGGTAAAATTAGGCCATAAGTTGTAAAACACACCCATTGGGGTTGTCTGGATCAAGTAAATCAACCTCATATGTAATTCACCACTTGTTAGGATCATAATAAATGCATGAAACCACATGTAATAATTTAATTGATATTTTGGAGGCATCGTCGAAATTTCCCGATGAGCGGAATAATTGTATAATTTGTAAAATTCAATGAAATGATGAAAAAAGGTCATAACCACCTACCTCAGCATCCTAGATCTTCTATCATCTAGTATAAACCTCTGATTCAAGACAGGTTGGATGAAATTGACCAAACTATCAAATTCCCTGAAAATAGGGGACATGATTTTTCACCTAAAAAGCACAGTAGATATGAATAAGAACTGGAAATAAATTAGAGAGGATTCTAGAACATACTTTTAGCTTCCCATTGGATCTAACGGTTAATGAATCAGATATCAGGTGGAGGAGTTGTATGAAATACTAGATTCTTGATAGAGGAGGGTTTCAACATGAGGGGGGGATGCCAACCACTGGAGAAAAGAGGAGAAGAAGAAGGAAATAATTAAAATCATTTAAGAGGGGAAAGGTTGTAATTTCACCTATTTTTATCACTGCGCACGGTTTAGCTGCACGGTTGGAAAAATTTGTGCCAACCTTGTGTAAGTTACTACTTGAAATGGGAACATCACACAGTTAAGCACATGGTTTGAATAACTGCGCACAAACTATATGAAATATCTCTTTCCAAACCCTATGAAATCCTGCAAGGTTGTGCACCTCATGTCTCATGGTTATAGAAAAATTGTTCGGACCCTAGGTTCTCATAGTCTACAATTGTACAGTTTCAGAGAAACCATGCAGGTTGGGCTGCACGATTTTCTCTAACCGTGTAGACCAGTCTTTTCTTCCCACTTTGAGGCTCCAAACGAGCCTCGGACTCACCTAATAACTCCTTTACCTAACTAGGTATCATTATTAGGTCTATTTAAAGTAATTTGAACCATAAATTAATGGTATTTACATTTAATAAAATCTGATACATTATAGCTTGACAATTTATTTAAAGGTTTTTAGATAGGTCTAACTCACCAAATACATTAACTCATGGTTCCTTGATTTATTAAGTATACTCCCCTATCCTAAAATCCTATATATATATTTCCTTAACCTTTTTCTCTTAGTTACACCAAGTCCAGCTTGGGCAGTCAACCCTTGATGTGAACCAAGTTAAGTCGTCCCAAAACTTCAAGCTAAAGGTTCCCCGATGATTGAAAGCACCCTAACTTGGGTCAATAAAGAACTCTAAATTATGGGTTTGAATCTAAATTAAGTAATAGAAGTTTATACCAAATTAATATTTTAGTTGTGGGATTTATATCCTTATGCATAAAAACCTAGTTTTATCTTATCATATTCTTTTTTAATATTAAGTAGATTTTACATAAGTGATTTACCATGTATGATAAAATTTATAAATAATTCAGTTTTATTTTATTCAATATTGCATGCTTGGTAATTCATTTATTAAGTGACCGTATAGAATCCACATAAATAATCAACCATGCAGCTAGTAGAAAAAAAATATAAGTGGCATGATCATGAGATTATCTAATGGTTATTTTATCTGGAGTATGATAAAATCACCCTCAAACCTAGGGTAAAACACCTTGAACTGTAGCTTGGTTCATGTTGCAACATTCCACCTCAACTCCAATGTATCACTTTGACTATTTTTTCCTCAAATCCGAGACTCAGACTGCCTCCCCTCACCTAGGATCTCAATCCTTGCATAATCTTTTACTCACATGTAGGTGAGGGGATCTGATATTTTGTATAAAGTGGATTTACATAAAATAGACCATGGGTATACATACCATTACATAATAAGGAGAGGTGATGTCATATTGGCCATCATTTTAATTTAAATATAATAATAAATTAAAAACGGAACTAATCACATATATAGGTCTGGTCTAATCTCATGATCATCCACACAAAATGCAATGAACATACATTTGTAATCTAGCTGTCAATTACTTCAATTCATTCTTCAATTAGGATAAAACAACATAGATTAATCCAAATCATCTTAATTCCATCCAAGAATCCTTAAATCACTATAATCCATTATTTTAAATAAAATAAATTGTATTTAAAATTAATAAAGTGCAAAAGTGTACTTGGAGGAAACAACATGTACTCGCCCAAACTACCTAGCATGATCCTTGTGCTTGTGTATTCCCTTGTAATCCAATACACACTACATGATAGGTAATTACATGACATGTATTTTTAAACACCATGGGAAGGTTTGTGATTTTTATTATTTTATCATATAGAGTCCAAAACCTATATTTAGAAATATATAAAGAATTTCCCTCTTTTTTTCTATAAATACCCACCCAACATCCCATTACAATTCACTCAAAATCCATTTATCATGAATTTAATCTCCCTGTGCCTCTCTAAATCCCTGCCAAGGTTGTCCCAATCTCTTAATAATTTCCTCCTAAGCTTTTATAAGTTCCCTCTCAAGGTAAGGGATTATCTTCTTCTATTTATTCAAGAATTTTGTTTGTATTATGCCATTTGATTTTCAATTTTTAATAATGGAATGTATTTTTAAACATATATTTTATTGTCCTTATGATTTCCAAGTAATTATATACCACTTTCACTATCATTAAACCCTTCCAAGAATCGTTATGTACAGTTATTATGTTGCAAAAATTATCTTGAGATTTTTCAATACCAAAAATTTATGTAGTGAATGCCCATCCCTATTTACACTCAATGGTATTCATCTAGATGTACCTATCCTTCATTGATTGTGAAATTATATGTATGTAACCCAAAATTCATGATCATGGGATTAAAAGTGATCAATGGAATTCTTATGTTGTATGATCTATGTGGCACACTAATGCATGTACATGGTGTGAATGTGACAGGTAGTTTATAAATTATATATCCCTACAATGAATTGGGTAATATTTTTATCTCATGAGATACCATTTATAGTGAATATGAGGTTATATTAAGCATCCTATTTTATGATTTCTCAGCAGTTAGCATTGACTTATGCTTATGATTCCATGTTTTATGTTGTTGTCACATTTCTATGTTGTCTTAATGTTATCATCTTGTATCATGCTTTAATGTTCATTTTTATGATCCTCACCCCTTTTATTTCAACTTTATTTTCCTCTTGACTAACATGTATTAATTTCATAATATTATACTTTTCTTATTCCCTTAATGGGATTTATATCTCACCTCTTTCTTATGTATATCCTTGGGTTATCCCATGTAATTTTAGAGGAGCAATGAAATTTTAAGAGCATGTTAAGGAGTTTGAAATAATTTTGTTGTATCCCTATTTCAACTTATGGTTTTATGTATCTAATTACCCAAATACAATAGGAAATTTGATCTTTTGTTATTTTATTATGGTGTATTAAATATATGGGTTGACATAGTTGATATCAAAGAAAGGTATAGTTATATTTTGGGATTAGGATTAGAAAAAATTAGTTAAATCCTTAAGGATAAGATTAAGCATAGGAAAACATCACCAAATTATGGTAAAGTATAGATTAAGTAGTTTCCAAGCAATAAAATCTATGTTTGGATACTACAAGTGGGTGTGGTTCTGGCACATTTGTACCTTGGGGAAATAACCTCAAAAAGGGAACATTGGGAATTGACTTTATTTTCATCTAGTGTAAGATATAGAGGCCTTAATACACACCTTGTTTGACACTCCGGGGTGATATGATTTAGTAAATTCACAAGATCTTTATAAACCGTCATTAAGGGAATAAAAATGACCATAAAACTTTATATTAGGAAATAGACCATGGATTAATTATATTGAAACATATAAATTCATAAGTTAAGGAATTTATGTCATTTAAAAGTTATCTTATCAATGGTTATAGTTTCCATTTTATATGATTAATAGTTTAAAATTTTCATCCCTAATTTTCCCTTTATTTTAGTCAATAGATGGAAGTAGGAGGAACTGAGTCAAAAATAAATGTGATGGTAAATTCCCAAATGAGATTACTAACCCAATGGTAGTAGGAGTTGATAAATTCATAAAAATTCTTACTCAGTTAACTCAAGATACGAATGGAAACTAGAATCATGGGGCAACCCACATCCTCATAAGAAAGAGCAAGCTGTAATTGAGACCTTTATGTGATAAAGGCCTCTGAATTTCAATGGATCTCCTGATCCTTTAAACATGGAACAATGGATCTGTAGGATCAAAATGATGAAAGAAGATACTTATTTTAGTATCTAATGATTTAGATGCTCAATATACAAGAGGGGGGTGAATTGTATACTTTAAAACATCATTTTCAACCTTTAAAGTTAGTATAAAAACTTTCATTTTTAACCTTAACCAAAACTATGTTTAACAAAGTTAAACAAGGTAAATTCACAAGACCTCTAAGTTCTACAAACTTTCTAGATTCTGGAAAAGTGGTTCTGAATATAAAACTTAACAAAAGTTTACAAATATAAAGATTCTACCTTAAAGCATATAGAATCTTACTAAATCAGAGTACAAGTATAAGAATGTATAAGATAGTTATTCTTTCCTCAACAATCAAAATTCAGCGGAAAACTTGAAACAAAACAAGTAAAAAGTAGTAAATCTTTTAACCCAAAGAGAAGGGTATCCAACAACCTTGGATAAAGTTCCCTTGATTTATACTTTCAAGAAATTTTTTCTTACCCACACCAGGGTAAGCCCTCGATATGAAGATCGGAGTCTGTCTTACTATCCCTGCAAGCCCTCAACTTCAAGGTAGTCGGAACCTCTGTCTTCCTATCCTCGGATGCCCTCGAATGTACTCAACAACATTCAGAGTCGCACGAAGCAATTCTAATCAAGAAGTTCAGTATGGACTAAGAATGAAAGTATCTCTCTAGAAATCACTTCAAAAGCATGTAATCTCTAGATTCATAGAATAGTTTATCAAAAGTTTTGAGATCTTTCAAATGAGCTCCTATTTATAGGCAAAGCACCAACGGTCAGCTCCCTCCTCCAACGGTCATATTTTTCCTTGAATTTAGGAGGGACCTATACACATTTCACTTAAACAATAGTTAGTTAGTAACTGAATGCATGACATCATTTTATAACCATAATAAAAGTGAGCAAAAAATATGGTCCTTAACTAAATCTATTTTTTAGAGTCTAAGAAAAAAATGAATGTTTGAAATATAACCGAAAACTATTTGGAGCCTATAATACATAGATATTCAGATTCTGTTTATCAAAGAATTTAGAGTTAGAATTATATAAACTTTGGAGTCTGAAATCATAAGAATTCGGAGTCTGAGTTTACAAGAATTCAGAGTCTGAACTCGTAAGAGTTCGGAGTCTGAATTCATAGAAATTGGAGTCAGAACTCATAAGAGTTCGGAGTCTGAATTCAGAGAACTCAGCTTCAAAACTCATAAGATTTTGTAGAATGATTTCAGAGAACTCAGAGTCAGAACTCATAAGAGTTCAGAGTCTGAATCCAGAGAACTCTGAGTCAAACTCATAATATTTCGGAATCTGAATTCAAATAACTCGAAACCTAAATTCAGATACTGAAAATATAATGATTTATATCTAAGTATATATATGATTCCAAGGTTTTGGAAAAGAAACTAATATTTATACATTGAATATGAACAATGAAAACAAGGTGAGGATAAATTTCCTTGGGAAAGGAAATATTTTCTTTATGAAGATAAAACATAGGAAAATGAAAATTTTCCTTAAGATAGAGTGTTTGTGATTTTAAAAACATGAAGAAATGGAAAACTCATAAGGAAACCTTATTGACTCAACAATCTCCCCCTTTTTGGAAAGAACAAACATCCTTATGAAAAATTATATAAGGACTTAGAAAATATTTTTCTGAACATTGAAAGAATAAAACTTATCTCCCTTAACACATGGGCAATGATGAATACGATTAACTCCCCCATAGATGAACTCCCCCTGTATTAGGCTTAGTATTATTTTTGACATTCTTTTCTCCTCCTTTGTGATTTTCAAAAAGGATTAAAGGGAATGGAAAAGAAATTATGGTACCTGAAATATTAGTACTAAACATCCAAAAGACAAGCAACCAAAAATTCCATTAAGATTGGAAAATTTTATACAAGGAAGTAAATACAACAAAATATCGTAATTAAAAAGGTTTATCCTTCCTTCTTCTTGGGAATCAGCTTCTTTACTATTGTTTTCAACTTTTTGATCTCCTTTTGATCTTCCTCTACTCACTTAAGAATCGGATCCCAGTCTTCTACTTTCTTCTCTAAATCATTGATTTTATCTTCCTGAGATTTGAGAGATTTGGCCTGGTCCTTCAGAGCTTCTTCCTGCTTGATTGGCTTCTCTTCTATCTCTATTCTGAGATCTCTTTACCTATTCCAACTCTGGGAAACTAAACACAACTTCCCATTCAGATATTTTACTTCTTGCATTTGGGTATTCTGTTCCAGGGTTAGCTTTTTCTTAAAAGACTTGGTGAGATCTGAGAATTTACTATCTTCTATGTCAAATACCTCCTTGACACTATCTTGGAACTCATCAAGAATCCGCATATCTTTAACATTCTTCCTTGACCATCTAGATATCTTTTTACATGACCTTTTATGGGCTTCATAGTTGATAAGGAAAGATTTGAAGTCTGCCTCCAGTTTTACACACTTATCCATCACCGTGGACACTGAATCCAATTTCTGATTTAGTGTGTGTTGAAGCATCTGGCATTTGGATTCAATGCTTAGAAAAATCGTAATATTCCCCGCAAGCTTCTTCAACGACTGAACAACAAAATCATGTCCAAGGGATGATGATTCCGAATCTGAAACTTTTCTTGGTGAGGTTTCTTTCTCAAGCTCAGCATGTTTCCTCTTTGAAGATCCACCAACATTTTTCTTCTTCACAACAGCTTTACTAGGTGTATCAATTACCACCTATTTTCCCTTACCATCTTTTGGAATGGCTTCCTCATTAAGAGATTCATGTTCACTGTCAGAAAGCTGAACGATTTTATCTTTATCTACCTTTTCCTTCTCAGCTCCTGCCTCAGCAGCCTCAAGATTAATGAAATCATGATTAGAACTCCCTTCTTCAGACAGCTTATTCACTTATTCTTCAACCTTGTCATCTTCACCTTTCTCATCTTTCCCATGGGTAGAATGCTTTGAAGACTCAACTTCAGAAGTTCATATTGATAGCTTCTCATATGGTCATTATTTCTCATGGAAATCTTCTACTTTCTTAACTCTGTGGTGTCACCACTTTTTTCTTCTTATTCTTCAACTTCTTCTACTACTTCTACTAATTTTTCTTTGACTTTTTCTGGAGTAACATACTTCTTTCTCGGTTTCTCTAGTAAAGCTTCTACCTGGAAGGATTCTGGTACCGGAATATTTTCGGATGCTCGCTCAGCATCCTTCAGAAGCTATTGAACTATTTCAGCCTCATACATCTTCTTCTTTTGTTTCTTTTCTTTTGCTTTATTTTCAAGCTCATCAGCAGTCTTTTCCATTAAGTATTTTTCTTCAGTAGGATCCAAACCAAAGCTAGGATCCCCTACTTTCTTATTCTTTTTGTCTTCCATCCACTTAGTTACTACGTCATCTAGATAATCTTTTTTTTTCTTAGGTTTTGGAGGTGCAGATTGGATTTCCTTAGGCTCTTGGGTTTTTCCTTCCTCTTCTATTTCCTTCTACTTCCTCTTCCTTCCAGCCTTTTTAGATGGTCCATTCACTTCCTATTTCTTCAGTATGGCTTCATCTTATTCTTCTGGAAAGTCATAAAATTCTTCAGATTCCTTATAAAAACCTACTTTAATCCTTTTCAAGGCATCATTGCTAATCAACATGACTTTGAAATTCCTTGGATTTGAACTGAAAGGAATTTTGAAAGACTCCAATAACCGAACAATTAGTTTCTGAAAGAATGGCTAGATACAGAATGATCTGAGCCTTCAGATTTACATTCTTTATATTCTCAATCATAATTAGAATATTCTTAACCAAATTAACCTTCCTCAGATTTACCAAGAAATCCAGGATATACATGTCACTTTTCTTCAATGTACCCTTTTCCCCTTTTTTTGGAATTATGAATCCTTAAACCCATAATTTTAGAATCTGATAATTTGTAGATAGATGAGAAATACTTGGAGTCTTTACTTTAGAATGTCCAAGATAATCCATACCCTTAACCATATTGAAACTTCCTTGATTATCAGGAAACTTATGAGAAAAAAACTCACCTTCTCCTTCATACGGAATACCAACCAAGCTAGTAGCCTTGGTGTATGAAAGAGCATAAGTCTTCCCATAGCTCTTGAAAGAGACCTTATATCTACCTTATTCCTTGAAAAAACATACTATTTCATAAAATTCAACTAGAAAATCTGGATATACTAAATCTTGAGCTCCTGGATTCGATACAGAAACACTCTCCCATCCATTTAGTTTTATATTCTTTGAGATGATGGAATCATACTTAGGGAAGAAGTTTAGATGCACTCACATTTCTCTATAAATCTGCCACTCTGATATTGGCTTGACATTTGAAATGTATTTCTGAAATTATTCTTCGATAGACATTCATATTTAAGAAAGATCTGAGAAGTTCAGAATGGGCTTAAGTAGAAGGACAGAACATTAGCACGCAAGAGCTTGAGTTTCGATGTGGGACAACCATCAGGGGTCCTTTATATAAAAAAAGGGATGATGGTTCATCTTCCAATCTTAATACAATGGTTGAAAATTATTATGATCAAATCTAACGTTTGATATGATAGCCACAAGGAAATCTTGGTATAATTCGATCTTTTGAGGTTTTTAAGAAATAATTTCGGATTTAAGGAAAAGAGAATCCGGAAAATTTAAAAAACAAATGAAAATACCAACAAGTAAAATATGATTATGAACACTTCAGAAAGGAAACATACCTTTCAGATTTCTAGGAATATTATTTGTATTGGGAAAAATTCATCTTTAATAACATTAGATTCTGAATAATTTTGAAAAATAATTTGAAAAACAAACTACGAATTTTTTGAAAATATTCATTACGAAAATTTTGGAAAATCTCCATTACAAAAATTTAGAAAATCTTCATTATGAAATTTTAGA
Source organism: Viscum album (assembly GCA_963277665.1). Lineage (NCBI taxonomy): Eukaryota > Viridiplantae > Streptophyta > Magnoliopsida > Santalales > Viscaceae > Viscum > Viscum album. The sequence goes on from OY728164.1 coordinate 1,176,493,452, forward strand.
AAATATTCATTATGAAAATTTATAAAATATTTATTACAAAAATTTAGAAAATCTTCATTATTAAAATTTAGAAAATCTTCATTACGAAAATTTAGAAAATCTTCATTACAAAAATTTTAGAAAATATTCATTATGAAAATTTAGAAAATCTTCATTACAAAAATTTTAAAAAATCTTCACTACGAAAATTTATAAAATCTTCATTATGAAAATTTATAAAATCTTCATTAGAAAAAATTTTGAAAATATTCATTACAAAAATTTAGAAAATCTTCATTACGAAAAATTAAGACTACGAAAAAATTTTGGCTACAAAAAAATTTGTTCTAACTAACAAGAAAATGTACTCCCCCTATGAAAAGGAGTTTATTACTATAAAGAGATTAATTTCAACAAGAATTTAATAAGGAATATTACCTTATGGTTATCATTCCTAACTTCTATTTAATGTATTCAAATCTATCGGATGACAAAGATTTTGTGAAAATATCATCACGTTGATCTTGTGTTCTGATAAATTGAAGAATGATATCTACTTTTTGTGTGTGATCCCTAAGAAAGTGATGCCTAATATCTATGTGTTTTTCATGAGATTAATGTTAAGAGTTTTTTCGTAAAGTAATATCACTCGTATTATCTCACAAAATTTGTGTTTTGGTAAAACTCATACCATAGTCTGTGATTGTGTGTTGCATCCACAACACTTAAGCACAACAACTTCCAACTGCTACATATTCGGCTTCAGCAGTGGAAAGTTCTACTGAGTATTGCTTCTTGCATGACAAAGAAACTAATTAATCTCCTAAGAAATGACATATTCTGAATTATCTTTTTCTTATCCATTCTACATCCACCAAAGTAAGCATCTGAAAAAAAAATTCAATACAAAATCATTTCCATAAGTATAAAAGAGTCCTAAATCCATAGTTCCCTTTAAGTAGAGAAAAATTCTTTTCACTACCTTTAAATGAGATTCCATAGGATTGTATTGATATCTTTCACATAATCATACTGAAAACATTAAGTATAGATGACTAGCTGTCAAGTAATGTAGACTTCCTATCATACCTCTAAAAGATGTTTGATCTACTGGTTTCCCAACTTCATCAAGACCAAGTGAATTTGAGATACCAATTGGAGTACTTATACTCTTAGTGTTGTCATATCCATACTTTTTTAGAATATATTTCATATACTTATGTTGGGATATATATATTCCTTTTGGTTTTTGAGAAATTTGAAAACCATGGAAAAATGTTAACTCACCCATCATACTCATTTCAAACTCATATTTCATTAGATCTGCAAAGGAATCAGTTAAATATTGCTGAGTTGAACCAAATATAATGTCATCAACATAAATTTTAAAAATAAAAACATTTTTCTTATCTATATTTATAAAAAGGTTTGGATCTTAATTTCCCTTAATGTAATTATTTTGAAGAAAAAATCTTGTAAGTCTATCATACCAATCTCAAGGGGCTTGATTAAGTCCATACAAAGATTTGGTAAGTTTTTAAACATGATCAGGATGTTTTGAATATTCAAAACCAAGAGGTTATTCAACAAAAACTTCATCTTGTACAAAAACATTAAGAAAAGCACATTTCACATCCATTTGAAAGTTTGAAATTGAAAAATGCTACAAAGGCTAGTAAAATAAGAATTGATTCAAGTCTAGCTACTGGAGCATAGGATTCTTCATAGTCTATTCCTTTTTGTTGATTATAGCCTTTAGAAACCAATATATATTTATTTCATACTGTGATTCCATTTTCATCACACTTATTTATGAAGACCCATTTTACTCCAATAACAAAAGTTTACTTAGGTCTTTCAACCAAGGTCCATACTTTATTCCTTTTGAATTCATTTAGCTCATTTTTCATAGGTTTTATCCAATCATAATCACCTAAAGCTTCATCAGTGTTTTTTGTTTTTAATTGGGAAAGGAATGCTAGATGTTCTACTTCATTTCTTAAAGAACTTGTAGTCCTTACCAGTTGATTCACATCACCAATGATACTATAATTGGGATGATTCTTTAGAAACAACTGATTTGGGTTTTGTAAAACCTGTTCATCAATATAAGGTAGAAAGTCTTCTAGGGTAAATTCTTCAAAAACATTTTCTTGGAAATCTTCCTTATTAGAAGGATCTTCTAACAAAGTTTGATAATCAGTTTTTGAAAACGCATATGAAGATGTAGGTTGGGGTTGTTTAAAAACAAAGGGATCAGTTTTATAAAATTTGACATGTACTTTCTCTTCAATAGTACAAGTGTTTTTATTGAAAACTCTATAATCCTTAGAAGTTGTGGAGTAGCCTAAGAAAATAACTTCATCGGATTTTGGTGTGAATTTGTGTAGATTATATTTCGTATTCATAATGTATACCTTGCAACCAAAAACCTTGAAGTAGGAAAGTCTAGGTTTTCTACCATTCCATAACTTATAAAGAGTTTTATTAAGAAAAGCTCTAATCAAAACTGGATTTATAGTATAATAAGTAGTACTTACAACTTCATCCCAAAAATGTTTGGCTACAAAATACTCACTCAACATGGTTCTAGTTATCTCTTGAAGAATTATATTTCTTCTTTCAACAACACCATTTCGTTGAGGCGTTCTAGGTGCTGAGAAGTTATGAGTAATGCCTTTTCTACTACAAAAAGTTTCAAAATCAGAATCTTGAAATTATCCTCCATGATCACTATGAATAGTTATAAAAAGAAGGTTTTCTCATTTTTAACATGGGCTCTAAAACTTTTTAAATAAGAGAAATCTTCAGATTTCTTTGCTAAAAAATAGACCCATATAAATCTAGTGTAATCATCAACTAAGACTAATACATAATACTTTCCTCCAATGCTTCTAGTTTGTGTTGGGATAAAAATATCCATATGCAATAACTATAATGCATCAGTAGTTGAGACTTCACCGACTGATTTAAAACTTGATTTATGTTGCTTTCCAAATTAACGTGGACTACAATCTTTTGAAGAATCAAATCTAAGATCCAGTAGATCCTTAACTAATATTTTCCTAGAGTGTTTGCATAGGTTCCTAAGGTTACAGTGTTCTAACCTTCTATGCCACAACAAAGAATGATCTTCCATTACACTAAGTCAAGGTAAGTCTTGGATCCTAAGGTCTTCTAAGTTTAGTGTGTATACATTCTCTTACCTATGGGCAGAAAGAATAAACTCTTCCTTGGAATTGTGTACTAAGTACTCGCCATTCCTAAAATTCACAAGGTAACCTTCATCACATAATTGGATTATGATAATGAGGTTTTGCATAAGACCCTTAACGAATAAAACATTTGAAATCAATGTTTTTCCATGAATAACAATGTTTCCTATACCAATAATTTATCCCTGGTCATTATCTTCGAATGTTACTTTTCCTCCTTTCGTCTTGATAATTTTTTTAAAGTAGTTTTTCTTACCAGTCATATGCCAGGAATATGCACTATCCATGTACCATGTATTTTTGTTGGCACTATCTCTATTTTCCTGAAAATAAGAGATTTAGACTTTTGGAATCCAAACTTTCTTGGATCTGGAAACTTTAGAAAGAAAATCTTAGGAATCAACATCTTTTTTGAAAAATAATCTTTATTAAAACCTAAAGACTGAGTTTTGTTTAAGGAATAATTATTTTTCCAATTCCCACCACACTGACACATAGTGCAGAATGGAGTACTTTGAGGAAAAAAATAATTGTTACTAAAAATCAGTTTAGAACTAGTGTAACCAAAACCAGAATTATTCCTTAGAGGTCGAATTTGAGAATACATCTTATCATAATTTTCCTTACCTAAGGTAAAGTTTGGAAAACACTTACTCAAGAAAAATATCTCTAACTTTAGTTTAATAACTAAGTTCTTGTCTTCTAAAACATTTTTTTTACTAGAGTTAGGCTCGAAAAAAAATTTCTTAGAATTTACTTTTTCTAGATCCTTATAAAGTTTAACCTTCTCAGAATTTACTTCCTCAAGGTTTTTTGAAATAATTTCACAATAAAAAATTTTATTATCAAGATGTTTATAAAGATATGATATTTTCTTAGTAAGAATAGTATTTCTAGAATTTTCTTTATCAAGCTTTTTCTTGAGTTTTGAATTTTCATTCTTAATGAGTTTAGAACAACTAGAAAATTATTTATAGGTAGGCAAAGTATCATCTTCATCAAAAGAAGATTCTTCATCAGAAGAATTATAATATTTACTATCACTATAATTATAATTCAAAGACACATTGGTCATATATTTAGCATTGTGTACCTTATCCATTAAATAATGATTTTCAATAGGTAGTCTGGCTATTAGACCAAGATTCTTCTATCCAGAAGATTTGTAATATGAGGATTCATCTGAAGAGTCTCCACCACTGGCACTCCAGGTGTCATTAGCTTTTATAACATTCTTATCTTTACCTTTGTAGTACTTATTTCTATTTATCTCAGAATGTTTTTCCTTTATTTCTTTTCTCTTAAGCATAGGACAATCAGGCCATATATGTCCATCTCTTTTTCATTCATAACATGTGACTTCTGAATTTTTATTATCTTTCCTTTCTTTCTTCTTGTGTCTGGATTGAAAGTTCTTCTATCCAACAATCTTGTTAATCCTTTAATAAATATTGGATAGTTCATTTTTTGAAGATTCACTTCCACTAGATTTAGATTGAATAGAAACTTTCTTGGATTTGGATCTTTTAACTCTCTCAGGAGTCTTGGATTTCATATGATTTGAATTTGTAGTAAAAGAAACACTACCATTCCCATTCTTATTCTTAATAATTTCAGTATCTCTCTTTATTCTAGTCTCATGTTGATGAAGAGTTCCAAAAATTTCATCAAGAGAAATCTGAGTGACCTTTCTATTTTCATCTATAGTTGTCCTCTTGGATTCCCACTCATTGGGCATGATATCTATGATCTTGTCCAAAATAGATTCATCATCTAATCCTTTCTCACCCATAGATTGTAAACTATTAACAGTAGTCATGAATCTTTGTTGCACCTTACATATGGGTTCTCCATAAGGAAATCAAAAACCATGATATTCAGCTATGAGCATGGCTCTTCTAGTTTCAATAACTTTTGAAGTTACAAAGTGAGTAACTTAAAGTTTCTTCCAAATACAATTTGCTGATTCACAATATGAAAATTGGCTATATATATTTCTAGTCATGGAATAAAGAAATGTATTGCATACCTTATAATTCAGTTGATATTCATGCTTTTCTTGGTTGGTGAAAGTATTAACTTCCTTGTCTGGGATTTTATATCCTTTAGTAAGCATAACAAATTTATCTACTCTAGTATTGATAATAATTGTATTCATGCGATCTCTCTAATATTGGTAATAATTACAATAAAAAATAGGTGGTCTTGTTGGATTTAGTTTGTCTATGGAACCAACATTGATTCCTGCCATCTTAAAAGAAACTTTCCATACAAACTTGTTAGTAATAAAAGTTTGTAAACAAGGAAAATGTTCCTCAGAAAGGAAAAAGAAGAACAATGAAAAACTTGAGCAAGGGAAACATATATGTGAATATAAGTATTTCATAGACCTACCTCTGATACCAATTGTTGGATCAAAATGATGAAAGAAGATACTAATTGTAGTATCTAATGATATAGATGCTCAATATACAAGAAGGGGTGAATAGTATACTTAAAAAATTCCTTTGGAACCTTTAAAGTTAGTATAAAAACTTTCATTTTTAATCTTAACCAAAACTATGTTTAACAAAGTTAAACAAGGTAAATTCACAAGACCTCTAAGTTCTACAAACTTTCTTGATTATGGAAAAGTGGTTCTGGAAATGAAACTTAAAAAAAGTTTACAAAGATAAAGATTCTACATTAAAGCATATAGAATCTTACTAAATTGGAGTACAATTATAAGAAAGTATAATATAGTTATACTTTCCTCAAAAATCAAAATGTAGCAGAAAACTTGAAACAAAACAAGTAACAAGTATTAAATCTTTTAACCCAAAGAGAATGGTGTCCAACATCCTTAGATAAAGGTCCCTTGATTTATACTTTCAAGAAAGTCTGTCTTACCCACACTAGGGTAAGCCCTCGATATGAAGATCGGATTCTGTCTTGATATCCCCTTAAGCCCTCAACTTCAAGGTAGTCGGAACCTCTGTCTTCCTATCCTCAGAAGCCCTCGAATGTACTCAGCAAAATTCAGAGTCTCACAAAGAAATTCTAAACAAGAAGTTCAGTACACACTAATCATGAAATTCAATCTCTATAAATCAATTAAACAGCATGTAATCTCTAGATTCGTAGAACAGTTTATCAAAAATTTTGAGCTCCTTCAAATGAGCTCCTATTTATAGAAACCACACCAACGGTCAGCTCCCTCCTCCAATGGTCATATTTTTCATTTAATTTCAGAGGGACCTATACATGTGTCACTTAAACAATGATTAGTTAGTAACTGAATGCACTAAATTGTTTTATAAACATAACAAAGGTAAGAAAAAAATATGGTTCTTAGCAAAATCTATTTTTTGGAGTCTATGCAAAAAATGAAAGTTTGGAATATAACCAAAAACTATTAAGAGTCTATACTACATGGATATTCAGATTCTATTTATCAATGAATTCATATTTAGAATTCTATAAACTTTGGAGTTTGAAATCATAAGAATTCATAGTCTGAACTCATAAATGTTCAGATTCTAAACTCGTAAGAGTTCGGAGTCTGAATTCAGATAACTTGGAGTCAGAACTCATAATAGTTCGGAGTCTGAATTCAGAGAACTCGGAGTCAGAACTCATAAGAGTTCAGATTCTGAATTCAGAGAACTCAGAACCTGAATTCAGATCCTAAAAACAGAATGCTTTATATCTAAGTATATATATGATTCTGAGGTTTTGGATATATAACTGAAATTTATACTTAGAATATGAACAATGAAAACATGGTAAGGATAAATTTCCTTGGGAAAGGAAATATTTTCCTTATGAAGATAAAAAATTGGAAAATGAAAATTTTCCTTAAGATAGAGTGTTTGTGATTTTCAAAACATGAAGAAATGAAAAAGTCATAAGTAAACCTTATTGACTCAACGGGATCAACTCTTTTAAAAATATATTTTTTGTTATTCAATGTTATGAGAAATATAAGGTTCTGATGGATATTTATCAGGTAGAGGGAGAAATTGGTCAACATTGTATGTTGATCAAGAATACAAATCTCAGAGAGGAGATAGAAACAATGGAGTGGAAATAATTCTAGAAAATGTTTTTCAATAAATATTTTCATCACACTCTATGACTAGTAATGGAAAGGGAGTTTCTTTACCTCAAGTAGAAGGAGGTTTAATCCATTGGTTTGTATGAGGAAAAATTTATAAGACTTTTGCAATATGCCTTCAACTTTATTATTGACCCTAAAAGTAAAGTTGACCGCTTCATTAATGGTCTGAAGTTGAATCTATGAAGATTTTATGTGATTCGATTCTTTGACATCTATGAGGAAATTGTTTGATGTTCCCTCAAATTTGAAATGGTGGTCAGTGAATCTTAAGGGTTGAGAGATAGGAAGTGGGAAATGGATTTCAATTCTGGTGGAGTGATGTAGATATTTTAGGGTGGTAAAAAGGTTCAACATCTAGCTCTTCAAAAGTGTGGGAAGAAGTATCCTAGAAATTACCTAAAGGGTACAAGGAAATTATTAAGGTGTGGAATGGAAGGGAACCAAGATAGTGAATGTTTATGGGAGAAATCCTCTAATGTGATGGAAGAAAATAATGATATATTCAAACCTCAGTTTACTTTCCAATGTTTTAGATTCAAGGAATAAGCACACCATACAAATCAATGCAATAAGCCAAGGGTTATCAATGATCACCAAAAACAACAACCTCCAAGGCCTAGTGATCAAGGGTGAGCTTGTTTCATTATAACTGATGAGGTGGATCCTAACAATGCCATGGTGACAAGTATGCTAGTTATTTATTTAAGAATAAAAATGTGCTATTTAATTATAGTTCTACACATTCTTCCATATCATGAAATTTTATATAACAATTCAAACACCACCTCAAAATATGTATGTGAAGTTATAAATGAAAATAGAAAATTGAGAAATTATTGTATCCTAGGTATATAACTCCTCCTCTATCCACATTTTCATGCTGAATTTCCCAGTGAACCTTGTGATACTCCATTTAGTGGAATTTGATGCAATTCTGGGTATATATTGGGTTTCCTTATATAGATCAATGATAAATTTCCAAGAGAATGAAATCACCTTTCGTATCATGAATCTCCCTCTGGTTTTATACAAGTTAAAGGAGAAGGATGAGTCTTATTTGGCATCATCATCTCAAGCAAGGATATTATTTCCTTATAAGAAATTTTATCTAGCTCAAATGATTCAGAATAAGGAAAAGATCATCCTTGATGACATGCCCATTGTAATGGAATATGTTGTTGTGTTTCCTGAAGAATTTTCTAGTCTTCCTCCATGCTTTGAGGTTGAGTTATCAATTGATTTTATACCTAAAAATTTTCTAATATCCAATAATCTATATAAAATGTCCATTGTTGAACTTGAAGAGATGAAGATGAAACTACAGGAGAATCTAGATAAATGGTTTATATTCCCAAGTGCTTCAATATGGGGTTTTTTGATCCTCTTTTTCAAGAATAAGGATGGGTCAATGTGCCTTTAAATTGATTATGGTAAGCTCAACAAGATTGGGATAAATAAAAAGTATCATCTACTATGGATTTATGACTTGTTCAATCAGCTCTATGGAACCCAATACTTCTCTATGATTAATCTTCATTAAGGATATTATAAATTAAAATTGAAGGAGGGAATCCCTAAGATTTATTCTCATACAATATTTGACCACTATGAGTTCATAGTGATTCCATTTAGACTCGCTAATGTTCTATCTATATTCACGTACATAATGAATAAAGTATTTAGGAATTACCTTGAAAAAATTGTGGTTGTATTTATAGATAATATTATTATATGTTTAAAAAGTGAGGAACATGAGTATAATTTGAATGTTATAATAAAGACCTTGTAAAAGATAATTTTTTATATGAAGTACAGTAAATACATGTTTTGGATGGGCTAAGTAACAATCTTGGGGTATGTTATCACCAGCAAATGGATGTCTATGGATCCTTTGAAAATAAAGGCAATTGAATGATGGCCTAGACCAACTTATATGATAGAGATTTATAGTTTCCTTAGATTAGCTAGGTATTATCATTAATTTGTGAGAAACTTCTCATGATTTTCAAGCCCACTAACCAAAATAACTTGTACGTGAGTGATGTTTTTCTAGACTTATGAATGTGAGGAAATATTTAAAGAGTTAAAGAATAGGATAACCACTACACTTGTGCTCACATTACCCACCAGTGGGGAAGGATTTTGATCCAAAGAAATGCGTCCAAAAAGGGCTTGGGTTGTGTACTCATGCAAGATGAAAAATTGATAGCCTATGCCTCCTTCCAATTAAATATTCATGAGTGTAACTTCCCAACACATGATCTGGAATTGGATGTAGTAATAATCGTATTGAAGATTTAGAGGTGTTATCTTTATAGGGAGAAGTGTGATATATATATATATAGATCAAAAGTTTCAAGTATATATTCACACAAAATAGATCAATATGCACCATTGAATATGGTTAGAGCTGATCAAGTATTATGACTATTCAATCTATTACCATCCTAGGAAGGTGAACAAAGTGGCAGATTCTATAAGTATAAAGGATTATGAAACCCCATCCATGATGAGGATTGAAAGGGATCTTGTCTTCTTAGACATGAAAAGTATGGACATGATAATAATAAATAGATCTCAATCCTACCTTTCTTAAATAACTGCTCAATTATCCATTCTTGAGAGGATCAAGGAGGCCCAAAAAAGATGGTGAGGAGCTACAAAAAAGGTAGTGAATATTATGGAGTCCAACTTTGCTAAAGATTGAGTTATATAGTTTGGAACCTAGATATCTGTCTCATTAAAACGAAAACTGAAGAGGGAACTTCTAGGATGATGTGAATAGCTCTTCCTTCTATATTCATCCAGAAAACACTAAGATATATAGAGATCTAAAGTAAAACTTCTAGTGGGATAACATGAAAATGGAGATTTCAGAATTTGAATTTTGATGCTTGGTATGTCAACATGTTAATGTTGAATGAAAGAAGTACAAGGGTGTGATGAAACCATTTCCCATACCAATATGGAAACGGGAAAATATAACCATAGATTTCATCGTAGGACTCTCCAAGACATTAAAAATCAATAACATCATCTTAGTGGCAATCGATCGCCTTACAAAGTTTATGCATTTCATTACTATCAAGGATGATTTCTCTCCTTTCCAAGTCACCAATATATATATAACAGAAGTGGTAAGACTGCATGGAGTGACACTCTCTATTTTATCTGATTGAGGTCTGAGGTTTACCTCGAGCCTCTAGAGAAGTATGTAGCAAGCGTTCCATATAGTTCCAAGTTTTAGTACTGCATAGCTATTTATTTATTCTTTTTATTTTTATTTTCTTTTATTTTCTTTTTTTATATATTTTTACTCTTATTTTTTTCTCAATTATTCTTAATTTTTATTTCATTTTTTTATTTCATTTTTCATTTAATATTTCTTTATCATGTTATTTCTTTCTTTTTTTATTATATTTTTTTATTATATTTCTAATTATATTTTTTTTATTTTTTATTTTCTTCTTATTTATTTCATATTTATTTTATTTTTAATATATTTATTTCATGTATTTTATTTTATTTTATTTTTTTATTTTTCTTGTTTTTTTTATTTTTTTATTTTTTTCTATTTTTTATCTCACTATTCGTTCTATACTATTATTTATATAAATTTTTCTATTTATTTTTTAATTTGTACTTTTATCCCATTTTTTATTTCATTTATTCATTTCCTTATATTTTTATTTTTATTTCTTTATAATTATTTATTTTTATTTTTTATATCTATTTTTATTAACTCATTATTTTCTTTTCTTACATCTCTTTATCTATTTTTTTCATAATATTTTTTTACTCTTTATATTTTTATATATATTTATTTTTTCTTTTATTTATATCACTAGTTATTTATTTTTATTTTACTAATTTCTATTTTTTTCTTTCTTATCTATATTATATATTTTTTATCTATATTTCATTTCTCTTTTATTTTTTTATTTTCATTTTTATTTTTCCATTCTTATTTTTTCTAACTTATTAATTTTTTTGTTTTTCTTTTTTTATTTCATTTCATCTTTCTTTCCTTTTTCTTATTGTTTTTCTTTCTTTTTATTTTTCTTCTTTCATTTTTTGTTCATATATTTCTTTTTTTCATTTTTATTTTTTTTTTTCATTTTTTCATTTTTTTATTCTCATATCCATTTTTTTCTTTTTATTTATTCTCATATTTTTTTATTTTATTTTTTTTGTATTTATATTTTTTATATTTTTTTTGTTATTTTGTAATTTTTTATTTTTTTCATTACTTTTTCTTTTATCCTTTTCTTTTATTTTAATATATATTATCACTCGTTTTCTCATAATTCCTTTATTTTTTTTCTTATTTCTATTATTGTATTTTTAATTTATATTTTTCTTTTCATATTATTTTTTAATTTATTTATTCTCATTTTATTCTTTTTATTATTTTCATCCTTTTTCATTTATTTTTATTTTTTTTAATTCATTATTTTTTCTAATTTCACTGTTTTTATATATTATTATTATTATTATTATTATTATTATTATTTATTTCATCATTATTTATTTATTTATATATTTTATCATTTTTTCTATTTTTTCAAAAAATTGGCATGAGAATTGTTGAACTCATATAAAATTTAACCTACAGACTACTGAAGGTATCAGGGCACACAATGAAACCCCATCAGCCAGGAATTTAATATTTTTCATCACTGAAGTAATGAAACTTGTCGTCTCTAGCGATCCGAGCCCTAGTAGAGGTCTGAGAATCTCGCGTGAATTAATCTAAGCACAAAATTAAATAAATGAGTAGCTCGTTCAGTTCGGTAGCACGTTCGACTGTGGCTTGTCACTGATGATCATTTCTTAAAGGATATAAAGTTGAACCTGAATAGATCATCCACACACACTTTAATAATCTATATGCTCATTGTTCTTCAAATTATGGGTGCTAGCACAGATCTCTGACAAATCCTTTTGCGTCATGATGATCACCTTGATCTCATCTTTTCGATTCATCGAAGGAATTCATGGATCAGTTTCTCAGAGAGAAACTTTCTCTCTCTATAATATGGGACAAGATAGAATCTCTCATTTTCAACTAATGAATAGTACATGGAATGAGCTTCTCCTTTACTTATATAATAGATGTGTAAAAACCTAGTTACGATTCCCCGACCCCTGTTTATTTATCATCCACTAAATATGCACTAAATAAATAATTATGACCAACAAACTGTGTCATAAATATTATTTATATTTTATCACATACTTGTAATATATATTAAACATATTACATGATAAACCTGATTCATTAACTCAAATCGTAAATCCAGCTAATATTAAATGAACCTTGAATATTAAAATTATATTTTTTTCGTATAATATTATTCCTTGTATTAACTTAAACATTTGTAAATAATTTTAATAAATAAATTAATTCGAATTATTCTATACTTGAATAATAATGAATTTATTTATTTATCGGTGATCGATAATTCTTGGACAACTCTCAAACCCCGTTGTGGGGTCCGCCATGTCCTATATACCTATTCACCATCATAAGACAGATTCTTGAATATGCTATTATGTGTGACCCTCGAGGCCCTTATCTCGATAGTAGTGAATAGTATTCATAGACCAAGAGTAGAGTCTAGTAACTCATCAAGGCTGATAAAGAGATAAGTAATAGTCATTACAACAAAAAATATCCTACAAACACACACTATGTAATATAGTCTTTTTGTCACATGATATCTCATAAAGCAGGACACGCACTTATGTCATCTTCCTTTCTTTTTTTTTATTTTTTATTAAACTGGATGGACTTCCCTTCGACTACCATGGATATGGATTTATAAAAGTAGTATTATCCTGAGCAATCATACCCAAGATATAACTTCCTTAACTCATAATTGAAAAATTCTATTTTGATCAATCGAGCAATTTTATACCACTAATGACGCACCCAACACAAGCTACCTCACCACAAGTTCATTTTCGTGGTTTTTTCCTTGAATCAAAGTACACGATCAAATGGCATGCATTGATAATGATCTTAAGTCAGGAGACCAATAAACATGTTCATAAATAGTAACTACCAATGAGACCTAAAACATGTGGTGTTCCTTTTGGAGGGTATGTCCTCATGATCTCACCTACTCGAGATCACCAAGTAAAAACTTCATAAGAAGAATCCTTAATGCTTATGATCCCACAACACCTGATAATCATACATCTACCGTGTCCATTCGGTATGATGTATCTATTTAGGATCAATGTCATAGTATTTCAAGGTTCTCATTATATCCTAGGAACTACTATAACCATTAGATATGAAAAATAGTATATAGACATTACCATTTAAATAGTGGATGCAGAAATTTCTACACTATAATGGTAAGTGTACATCATGCATAACTCAATGTACATATGCTATGGTTTTCAAAATTACTAATAAATTTGGGTCTCGGGAACCTACTTTTACAACACTATCACTTACACTAGATTCAACTTACTAATTCCTTGTTAGCTCTCACATGATTAAGATAAAGTTTCTACTGAGCCATGGATTTAGTTTTTGGGTCTGCTACATCTCTGTAGTGTGTCTATTCTGCTATGTGCGACCTCACCTCCATGAGAAAAACTCCTCAAGAGATGTAAACCCTGAGTAGATATTCTTTTTTCCACTATCTAAACTTGAATTCTTGGCTAGTAAGAGTAGTATAATTATCATAATTTACATTTTGATAATAATTTACTTACTAGGTTTGATTCCAGGAATTAGAACAAATCATTGTGTATTTTACACTATTTCTTTAGATCTCTCAAAATCCGCAATGCACACGATATTTCTAGACTTGGCTACCATTGGCTTGTATGAACTTGTCTCACTCATTACCTTATCTTGACTATGATATTAAATCACAGTGATCTAAGGGATACTAATTTGTGTCCCTTGAAAACTAGTATCCTTTCCTCTCCACTAACTAGGAGCATATCTTTTGTACATGCTCATGTACAATCATAAAGTTCTAACTACTTACCTTGTAGTTCTCCTATATATAACTGATATTTTCTTACTATAAATTATATGTTGGAAATATCATATCTTATAAATATCAGGGCATATATGATTTTTCCATCTAAAAATCATATTGAATTCAAATCACCTATTTAATCTCCTATTATGCATATTCATGTCTTCTTGGATAGATTTATTCAATGTGACATTGGTAACAATTCTCTCTCAAATTGTTCTAAGTTGTATTTTTCAATACATTGTCAATATATCTAAATTGGTCTAAGAAACTATTATATCTACCTTAGTATATCCAGTTTCCTAGAATATTAGTTGATAATTTAACACAATCTCTAAAGAGTTACTTTCATCTTCATCTTAACTAACTTTAATACCAATATTTGTTTCTTCATGTGTTATTGAACATATTTTACTTAGAAAACCATGGTTCTCCCACTAACCTCTTGTAGACACAAGACGTTAATTTATTCCAAATGAATATTCTATAATATTATTGCTTACTTAAATCATAAACTATATTTTAGTAACTTTCACCCCTTATTGGAATTCTATGATTTCATCATCCCTTTTTAGTTGTGTCATATAGATACTTTCCATGATTAGTGGTCTTGACATCCATGCTCAATAAAATGATCATATAAAATTATCTACGAAAAATTAATTTCTAATGAATTTAGGCATAATTACTTGGTATTACCAATTGATCCTTATTGGTACCACTCTTATACCATCCATGTATGGTATGACTTGAATACCCACCACAATACTCAAAATAATAAGTCCCCTATACTTTGATTCATGGAATACATTATAAATTTCAATTGATCTTGTAAGTTTTAGCTAATATCCATATACTTCCTACTTTTTAGGAATTATTATTCTCAATGAATAAGGTATCACCATCCGTGGTGAATATAAAACCATCATTATGGTTTTATCCTTCCTACATAGTATGCGTCTCTATAATATTCCTCTTTTACCCTCTTTTTGAGCTCATTCTTATGACAACTACTTGCACATCCCCAACTATAAGGACCCAGCCTTAAACATTTCATAATCTATCTATTTCAACTATATTTAACTTCATTACATTCCAAAATATCTTTTTTATTTAGAGTTTTATAATGTTAGGACATAAATTATACATTTTAACCCACAAGCATGTAAAGTGGGTACCATTAAATCAATATCCATTTCTTCCAAAACATAATTTTCTTAACACAAAACAACAACATAATTTATTTAAAAAAAATTACTTCCTTATTTCTCTTAAACATCTTTATAACCTGTGAAAAAATTTAAATATATGGTATGGGAATAAAAACCTCAGTAAGGGATATAAAAAGAAGGGAAGAAACCATTAGTCCATGAATACTTAAAAACATATGAAATCATTTCCACAAAGACATACTTCTCACCCATATATACTTACTTTTTGAAACATGATATTTCCATAAAACATTGAAGAACATATATAAAACCATAAGGGTAACTTGGGGAATTACTTACTTATATTGTAACCCTGTCAGCTACCTTATGATTTATAACTCTCACAGTTACACTTGGAGTAACCATACGACCAACCTCCAACTTACACATACCCAATGTATTGGAGGGATATATAGGTCCCACCATTCATCATAAATAATTCTCAATAACCAGAAAATAATCATAAAACGTGAATAATTGCATAAAAACATTGCTTTTTAATTTCGTAAAATAGAATGTTAAAAGAGGATTTTTAAAGGAAAGTCCCTTACATAAATAATATAATTGAAGTTAGAATTAATATAATGAAAGGATTATGTTTATAAACTATAAATACACATAATAAATTATAATATAAATGAAATTAATTACATAAATAATCTTAGCAACACATAATTAATGAAGTATAAGGTTAAAGCAAAGAATGAAAATTGGGTTAAAAATTCCTTTACATCGGTTTTGTCTTAATTCAAACATGTTTAAACCTCTTGTATAATTGTTAAAAGAGTTTTATTAATATTTTATAGAAACATTTTCATGTTTATAACACCTTATATGATAATTATATGACATCATTCGACCCATTTATAAATATTATTTTGTTATTTCCATTGTTGCGGGTGCATGCTTCACATGATTTCCATGGTCGGTTCGTAAAGGATTTTCTTGTAGAATGGAAGATAAACTCCATAAGTGAAATTAAATGGTGTTGATATGTTTCTAGAATATTAAATGATTCCATAAACTATTTTTGTTATATATTATAAGGATGAATCATTAGATAAACCATTAGTGATATTTGTTTAGATCATTTTGGTGGTTCTTCGATAATCACAAACTTGTTTCATCATATATCTTTAATATTTTGCATATAAGTAAATTACATAACATAAGAGAGGTCATATGATAAAAGTGAAAAAAAATAACCATTAAAATGGTTTTACATCGAGATTTGAAGGAATTAAAGTAAATTTAAGACACATCGTCCATGATGTTGGTAAATCGACACATCACGACGGTGTTTTTATTTTTAGAATAAGAGGAAGAGGAGAGGAAGAATGGTGATGAATTTTTCCATAAACATGATAAAAATACAGAATATATATAATAATGGATGTTTCGTTCCTATTGGATAAGGGGGGATAAGGTAATATAAGAAAATAAAATAATTGAAAAGAAAAATCAAGAAAATGAAAGAGGATCTTTACCTCTTGATCTCTTCTCCTTGAGATCCTCCTTAAGGCCTTTGGTTTTGGACTTTTGGTGAGACAAGAAGGTCTTGGATGTTGGTAAGATCCTTGGGAAGGTTATTAGGTAGAATTTAGATAATTCTAAAATCTTTATATGTGTGAGAGGAAGAGGGGTGAGGGTGGTATTTATAGTGAAAGTAAAGGAGTTTTTAATTAATTTCAAAGGACACCTCATTAGTGGTATTTGAATAACCATGGGCTTGACCATGGTTTTTCCCATGGTATTGGCCACTTAAAATACCTCATATCATATTTTAATCCTCAAGAGTCGACCAGAATGATTACATAGTTATTACATCATTATGATGTCATTAAACACCCAAAAACTTAAAACTGTATTTTTACTATTCCCCAAAAATTCATCTATCTTAGAAAAATCCCAAAAAAACACCATAAACATTTTTTGATGTGTAGAATTCAAAAATGAACTCCATTTTTTGAAAATAATTTTCTAGATATGATTAATTTAATTTTTAAATAAAATCATAATTTATTCAAAAAATAACAATTTAAAAACTATAACTCATTTTATATCACCTTGAAAAATTAATAAAGATCTAGTTTTATTATAAAATTAATAAAATAAAATAATATTATTATTTACTATTCATAAGGGTCATATTACTATTCATAGTACTATTCATAAGGGTATTTTACTATTCATAAAAAATAAGTTGGTTCTATAAGACTCCAAATTACTTACCGATCACAATTGTAGATGTCCATTTTTCAAAATTCAAATCATTGAAGCAGAAAAATCATGTTTAATGTATATTTTATAACTATCTACTTAAAACAAAGTTTTATTATTTATAGATTTAGTGTTTCATGCATTTCAATTTATTTTTAAAACCTTGTGGTGTTATATTCTCCCCACCTTCTAGAAATTGCATCCTCACAGTTTTATTTACTTATTAAACAAGTGAGGGTACCTTTACCTCATAGAATTTTCAGATTCCCGTTTTGGTTCTTTAACCATATGGGTTTTCCAAAAAACCTTTACCTAGTGGATTAACTTATTCTACAGTACTTGTTCTATTCGATCAAGAATCTGAACAGGTTTCTCTTCATAAGAAAGGTTCTCTTCCAGGTGAACTGCTTCTGGGATCAAAGCATGAGCTGAATTTTCCACAGACTTTCTCAAAATTAAAACATAAAAACATTGTGTACCTTAGATAAACTCAAAGTCAAAGCTACTTAGTTGTGACTAGTCCAAATTTATTAAGGATTTCATAAGGTATAATGAATTGTGGACTCAGCTTCCCTTTATTACCAAAACACATTACACTTTTCTATGGTGAGATTCTAAAAAAACATGATCACCTACCTTAAAAGAAATTTTTTCCTCCTGTTGTCTACATACATTTTATGCTTACTCGGAATTTTCCTCATGTGTTGTTAGATCATCTTCACTTTCTCATCCACTTCCTCTGATAATTATAGTCCCATCAACTTACTTTCCCTGAATTCATCCCAAAATGCTAGAGTTTGACACTACAACCTATATAATGCCTCAAAAGGTGCCATTTGTATACTGGAATTAAAACTATTATTATAAGAAAATATAACTAATGAAATATGTTTATCCCAACTTCCCTGGTAATTCATTGAACAAGATCAAATCATATCCTCCAAAGTATGAATCGTCCATTCTAAATGCCCATCTGATTAAGGATGAAAATATGTACTAAAATTTAATTATGTTCCCAACGACTTCTGAAGTTCTTTCCAAAAGGTATAAGTGAACCTGGGATCACGATCAAATATAATGGAGAGAGGAACTCCATGTAACCTAACAATCTCTTTGAGGTATAGTTGAGAAATATGATCCAAATACATAGTATCTCAAATAGGAAAGAAATGAGATGATTTAGTCGGTCAATCAACAATAATCCAGATTGCATTGTTACCTCGAGAAGTCTTTGGTAGTCCCACAATGAAGTCCATTGATATATTTTCCTATTTCCACTCTAGAACTGGTAAAGGATGCAGAATCCCCTTTGGTAACTACTGCTCTTCTTTAACCTATTGAAATTTCAAACATTTCACAATAAAATCTGTAATATATATTTTTATTCCATCCCACCAGTAATACTCTCAAAAGTCTTTGTACATCTTAGTACTTCTAGGATGAACTGAAAACAGAGAACTATAAGCTTTTCACAACAACTCTTTCTTCAGGTGAGAATCACAAGGCATACATAATATTTTTCCAAATCTCAAAACATGATCTTTATCAATGTTAAATTATGGAAACTTTCCTATTTTAACAAATTCTACATTTTTCTATAGCTCCTTGTCTACCTTCTGCACTTGTTTAATTTTGTCTGACAAAGATGACTGCATTGAAACTTGAAACAAAATAGATGAATTTCCAACACCAACAACTTCCAAGACAAAATTCATCAAATCATTATTCTAAGGGTCTTATTCCAACCATAATATAGTTAATGATGCATGATGTCTTCAACTCAAGTCATATTCCACTTTTTTTACTTTTTTAGGATAACAATTGATCATGAAATCATAATATTTTCTCAATCTAATCCATCTTATCTGCCTCATGTTTAATTCTTTTTGAGTGAATATATACTTCAGACTTTTATAGTAA
Source organism: Viscum album (assembly GCA_963277665.1). Lineage (NCBI taxonomy): Eukaryota > Viridiplantae > Streptophyta > Magnoliopsida > Santalales > Viscaceae > Viscum > Viscum album. Next base: position 1,176,513,103 of record OY728164.1, read on the forward strand.
GTATCTATTTTACATTTGGCTCTATATAAATGATACCTCCAAATTTTCAAAGAAAAAAACTATAGCTGCTAATTGAAAATCATCTGTGGGATAATTTAACTCATGAGGTTTTAGTTATCTAGAATCATAGGAAAATACCTAATCATTCTGCATCAGAACAAAAACAAGTCCCTTTAATGAAGCATCATTGTAGATGAAAAATATTCCATTTTTAGAAGGTAGGGTGAGAACTGGAGAATTCACCAATCTTCTTTTCAATTCCTGAAAACAATCATCACATTCTTTTGTCTAAATAACTTTAACTTCTTTTGAGTTAACTTAGTCAGTAGACTAGATAAGCGTGCAAAGTTTTCAACAAACCTCTGATAATATCATGTTAAACCAAGAAACCTATGTATCTTGGTTATATTTGTGGGTCTTGGCCATTCTTCAAAAAAAAATCATTTTAGTAGGATCAACAGTTATGCCATATTTAGAAACAATGTGACCAAGGAAAGAAATTTTTTGCAACCAAAATTCACACTTGCTGAATTTTCCATACAATTTCTTTTTTTTAAGGTTTGAAAAATAACCCTTATATGTTTTTCATGCTCCTATTTACTTCTAGAATATACCATAATTTCATTAATAAACACAACCATAAACATATCCAAGAATTCATGAAATATTCTATTTATAAGATCCATTAATACAGTAGGTGCATTAGTTAACCCAAACATCATAACAAAAAAATCATAATGACCATATCTAGTTCTAAAAGTTGTTTTTGGAATGTCATACTCCTTCACCTTCAGCTGATGGTACTCAGATCTCAATTCAATCTTATAAAAATACTGAGCTCCCAGGAGCTGATCAAACAAGTCATCGATGTGAGGCAAAAGATACTTATTCTTAACAGTAATGTTATTCAAAGATCTATAATAAATGAAAAGGCTCATGGAACCATATTTATTTTTAACAAAAAAATATGAGATCCTTGTGGTGAAGTGTTAGGATGAATAAAGCCTTTATCAAGATCCTCCCACAATTTATTTTTCAATTCCAGAAGTTCTATTTGATCCATTGGATAAGGGGTCTTTGAAATTGGATTAGCATCAAGAACTGATTCAATTGTCAATTCATCTTCCTAGTCAGGTATAACACCAGATAACTTATTAAGAAAATCATCAAGGTATTCATTTACCATTGATACATCATTAATATGAACAGTTCCCTTGTTTTCAACAATATGAGCAAGATAACTTTCATTTCCATTTTTCGAAAATTTCTCATCTTGTTGATATGTTATCAATTTTATGGGTTAATTATTTTTTACAAACTGAAAATCTTTCTAAAAAACAACTTATTTAGCTCTACAATCAATCTTAGCATGATAAACAGAATGTCATTCCATACCCAAAATGACATCAAAATCTACCAATGGAAAAACAATAAGGTTTATAAGTAATTTATTTCCACAAATAACAATAGAAAAATTATTAAAATTACTTTTTTTTGTAACATTTCCCCATTGTGTTTTAACAATAAGCTTTTGTCTCATTTTTTGAGGTGATATTTCAAATTTACCAGAACATTTCTCAGAAATAAAGGAATGTGTATACCCCATATCAAGTAATATTTTATCAAAATCTGAGTAAACAAACAAAGTACTTGATACCACTTCATTGAATGGCCCAACATCTGCTAACGTAGTTTCAAAGGATCTAACTACACCTTTCTACTTATATTTTGGATGCTTTCCATCACTTGGATCTTTCTTTGGGCAAGCATTTGCATAATGACTCATCTCACCACATTTAAAACACTTTACATTTTTCTTGTCAGGATTAATCTTAGGATCATTTTCATTACAATCTCGGGCCATATGTCCAAACTTACAACATTAAAAAAACTTCCCAATTTTGGAAAGTCATTCCCCAGGATACTTTTCACCACACTTTTCACAAACTAGATACTGAAATTTCTTACCATCATATTTCTTTGATTGATTCTTACCCATCGCTTTCCATTTGGACCTATTCTTATCTTTTTTCTCAAAGTACATGTGATCATCTGCAAACTTTATTTCTATCCTCTCAGCACATCATAAAAGTTTCTCATAACTTTTGAATTCTTGGGTTTCCAATACCCTTTGATATATTGGCTTCAATCTTAAGTAAAAATGGTTGATTTTGTTATCAAGGTCTAGAATAAGATTTGGAGCATACCTTTCCAGTCGGGTGAAGTTTTCTTCATATATGACCACTGAATCTTTCTCCCTTTTCCTCAATTCAAGGAATTTCTTCTCTATCCTAAGTCGAACCACCATAGGAAAATATTTCTCAAGGAAAACACTTTTAAATTCATCGCACTATAGGGATTAAATATCCTCTTTATCCCTAATATTCTTTAACATTTACCACCACTGATTAGATTCACCTTCAAAATGATAAATGGAAATATCGGGCTTTTGATTATTTGAACATACCATGACATTGAATATCTTTTCAAGGGCTTTAATATATCCTTCAGCTGCTACTGGGTCAAAAGATCTACTGAAAGTAGGAGGGTGTTGCCTTATAAAATGTTCCACTATCAGCACGTTACTTTATGGCATACTTGGTTGTTCTCTTGAATGGATGTCACTGCCATTTATTGCCTACGTCAGCTGATCCATTACAATCACAAACATCTCGGTTCCAATTCCCACTATTTCTAGTTGCGGATTCGGAAAGATATCATCCTCTCGTTTCCTTCTATCTTTTTCTTCCCTGTTTCTTCTACGGAAAACCATTCTGAATATACATATCTTAGATGAAACAAGATGGTAATATTTAAATAATATACCATTTCAACATAAACATAATGTAAAAAAATCATTTATGGTATTCTATTAACATCATCCTAACCCTTAAAGTTATCTAAATTGTGTTCCAATACCAACTATAAGGACCCAACCTTAAATATTTCATAATAAAGCTATTTAAACTAAATTTCACTTCTTTACATTCCCAAATATCTTTTTGGTTTATAGTTTTATAATGTTAGGACATAACTTATAAATTTCAACCCACATGCATACAAAGTGGGTACCATTAAATCAGTATCCATTTCTTCCAAAATGTAACAATTTTAACACAAAACAACAACATGTTTTCTTTGACAAATCGTGACTTCCTTATTTCTCTTAAAAATCCTTATAACCTGTGAAAAATATTTAAAAATATGGGATGAGCATAAAAATATTAGTAAGGGATATAAAAATAAGGAAAGAAATTATTAGTCCATGAATACATAAAAACATATGAAATCATTTCCACAAATACATACTTCTCACCCATTTATACTTACTTTGTAAAAAATGATATTTTATAAAACATTGAAGAAAATATATAAAACCATAAGGGTAGCTTGGGTCATTACTTAATTATATTTTAACCCTCTCTAACACCTTGTTATTTGTAACTCTCATGGCTACCTTACAATGTAACCCTTGCGGCTACCTAATTGTGTTACCATTACAGTTAAACTTGGAGTAATCATACGACCAACCTTCAACTTACACATACCCAATGCATTGGAAGGAGATATAGTTCCCACCCTTCATTATAAACAATTCCCAATAACAAAAACAAAATCATAAAACCTGAATAATTTCATAAAATATTTCTTTTGAATTTCATAAAATAGAATTTTAAAAGAGGATTTTTTATGGAAAGTCCCTTACAAAAATCATATAATTGAAGTGAGAATTAATATAATGAAATTATTATGTGTATAAAATATAAATATGCATGATAAATTATAATATAAATGAAATTAATTATAAAAATAATCTCAGCAACACTTAATTAATGAAGTATATAGTTAACCCAAAGAATGGAAATTGGGTTAAGAATTATCTTACCTTGGGTTCGTCTTACTTAAAACTTATTTAAACATCCTTTATAATGGTTAAAAGAGTTGTATTAATATTTTAAAAAAACATATTCATACTTATAACACCTTATATGATTATTTTATAACATCATTCAACCCATTTATAAATATTACTTTGTTATTTCCATTGTTTCGGGTGCATGCTTCACATGATTTCCATGGTCGGTTTGTAAAGGATTTTCTTACAGAATGAAAGATAACTCCATAAGTGGAATGAAATGGTGTTAATATTTTTCTGCAATATTAAATGATTCCATAAATCATTTTGTTTATATGGTATGAGGATGAATCATTAGATAAATCATTAGTGATATTTGTTTAGATCATTTTGGATGTTCTTTGATAATCACGAACTTGTTTCATCATATACCTTTAATATTTTGTGTATAAGTTAATTAAAAAAGATAACAAATGTCATATCATACACTTTAAAAACTGATTTAACCATTAAAATGGTTTTAAAATCGTATTTGAAGGAATTAAAGTAAATTGAAGACACATCATCCACGATGTCGGTAAATCGACATATCACGGATGGTGTTTTTATTTTATGAATAAGAGGAAGAGGAGAGGAATAATGATGATGAATTTTTCCATAAACATGATAAAAATACAGAATATATATAATAATAGATATTTCATTCCTATTGGATAAGGGGAGGATAATAGAGTATAATAAAACAAAATAATTGAAAAGAAAACACAAGAAAATGAATAAGGATTTTTACCTCTTGATGTCTTCTCCTTGAGATCCTCCTTAAGGCCTTTGTTTTTGACCTTTTGGTGATACCAAAAGGTCTTGGACATGAGGTAGAGCCTTGTTAAGGGAATTGGGTGTAATTTAGACAATTATAAAAGATTTATAGGTGTGATAGGAAGAGGGGGTGAGGGTGGTATTTATACTGAAAGTGAGTGAGTTTTAAATTAATTTCAAAGGACATGTCATTAGTGGTATTTACAAAACTATGGGCTTTCCTATGGTTTTTTAAAATTTTATTGGACACTTTGAACATGTCATATAATATTTTAATCCTCAAGAATCTACCAGAATCATTACATAATTATTATTTCATTATGATGTCATTAAACACCAGAAAACTTAAAACCATATTTTTACTATTCATCAAAAATTCATCTATCTCAGAAAATTCCCAAAAAAAACACCCTAACCATTTTTTGACTTTTATAATTCAAAAATGAACTCCATTATTTAAAAATAATTTTCTAAATATTATTAATTAAATATTTAAATAAAATCATAATTTATTCAAAAAATAACAATTTTAAAACTATAACTCATTTTATATCACCTTGAAAAATTAATCAAGATATCATTATCTTATAACCTTAATAAAATAAAATAATAATATGGTTTACTATTCATAAGGGTCATATTATTATTCATAATGGTATGTTACTATTCACTAAAAAAACAAGTTGGTTCTATTAGACTCCAAATAACAAACTAATCATAACAGTAGATGTCCATTTTTTAAAATTAAAATCATAGAAGCAAACAAATCATGTTTAATAGATAATTTATAAATATCAAATTAAAAAAAGTTTTGTTATGTACAGATTCAGTGTTTCATGCATTTTGATGTATTTCTAAAACCTTGGGGTGTTACACCAGCATTGACTAAACCCAAGTCAATCTTGTTCCCACTATCTCAAGTAGTGATGTGCACCCTTTTATTGAAATATAGTCTATCACTTATCTACAGCTTTTCTATCATAGGTATTTGTGTAATGTCCTGAGAAACTTTTAGATTAATTACTTTAGAATCACATTGTATTTTTTTTATGCAAGTTTATTTATATCCAAACAAACCATTTTCATAGAAACATATTTTCTTATGACATAATGGATTCCCATCATACTATAACTCATATGATATCCATTTTTCCCTATAGATGGCATGTCATTATGGGATAACATAATTATTTTCAATGAATTTATTGAAAATAATGGAAGTATCTACAATGCATGAATTTTAACATTGGTTCTCCTTTTACATACATCATGAATCTAATGTATATAAGGAAATGTGTGTTTGGGAATTACTCCATGCTGAATTTTTTTGATCAATGTTAACATGTAAGACTCATCATCGGTCCTCTTTATTAGAATCATAGATCTGATGTGGATAATCTCATGTGTGTTTAGGAATTACTCCATGCTATATTATAATGATCGATGATTACTTGGTCAAGATATTCTTTGACACGTGGGCTTGAAGAAACTAATATCTTATGGACATGCATATTACATACATCACTTTCAAATTTCTTGATAACACTTAAAGGAATAATATAAAGTATATTTACGACTATATTACCCTTAGAATAGTTCATGATATCTAGATAAACTAATTCTGAAAGCTTTATAGAATACCATTATTTATAAAGGTTTCTTTGTTCAAAATAAATAAGTATATTCATCGATAATACCTAAGGTGTTTAACTCCACTAAGTCTAAATAGCATACTAGTTATATCCTTGATATCCAATTTTAGTTTTTCTTTACAAGGTATTATCTGGCCACAACTGGGTAAATAAGTCTTACATTTTATATTCATCGTGTATTACTAATGATTATAGCATTATAGAACTATTGTTTTAAGTATTAAACACCACAAAAAACATTCATTCTAGAACTGGAATAATGTATCCTTGTGTCCAAAGGACATGTGAGATAATTTTTTTGGTAATACTTATCAAAATTTCAATTATAACCATTTCTCTTGGCAATTAGAAATTGTGTGTTTCTCACCACTGGCTTAGGAACCACCCTTTCTTAGTCACTTGGAGAATACACCTTACATCTAGTAACATTTCTCTACTTACTTGGATACTATATTCAAATACACATATGTGATAGGTGTATTTTATTTAATACTTAAAAAGTAAATTTTGAAACAGTACTTACAAGTGAGGAATATACCTGAAGAATAAGCAAATACTTACTTCTTTGATTCAGTTCATTGCATTTAAACTTCAATAGATTTATTTCATGATATGAAAATAAAATAACCTTCTATATAATACCTCTATATTTAAAGTGAATTGTGAATTCCCCTTTGGTGTGACACTTCCCATTGGATTTTTTATTTTCTTTCAAATTTTTCTCCATAAGAACTAGAGATTGATCTTTCTTTAATGTTCTTATTTCAGGGAGATCCTTACCCAAAAGGTAATGAATCATTTTCTCCATACTGTTCATTTTTTAATCTTAAAAAAAACTATCATAAATGGGTGAAAAAGATATAATAATGGTATGTCTTGAAAGATCTTGATCTTCATTTAATATTTACACATAACCAGTGTAATTATCACCTATTCATTTCATCACTTCTATTTATCCTTAAAATACTTTTCGAAGTACTTTGCACGAGTGCTAGTATTAATTTTTGGAAACTCGTGCTAGTTTGGACATTTTCATTGTCCAATATTATCATATTGTACTTTCCATTTTCTACAAAAAACAAAATCTATCAGATTAGTACTTTTATCTTGATTGCTATTTAGAAATTATTGATCATTTGATTCATTAAATGTCTCCCACAATTTTATCAAACTCTAACAACCTTCTGTACTAGAATTAGAATACTTTATCACTTGAGTATTCTAGTGGAAAGTATCCTTGAAACATCTCCTCATAGTTTATAATATTTGGTTACACCACTATTTGGAGAGTTTTTAGGTAGGTGTTTGACTATCCAACTGCATTAACTCATGGTTCCTTGATCTGTTGAGTGAAGTCTCGGCTTCTAAAATCATAAACTTGATTTACTCAATTTTTGGATATAAAGTTGCAACAAGATAGCTTTGGATATTTATTTATTTCCAACTTTAGTTAATTCAACACATCATTCTCACAAGAACTCCATCGTAGTAGGATACACCCTCAACTTTGGATAATGATGACCCCAAACACCTTGTTTTGTTCTAATTTAAATGATAGAAGGCATTTGTGACTTAATATTTCTTTGAGAGGTTTTATATTTTTCGGTGAATGTAATCCATTTCTATTAATATTTTAATTCTATTTTATCATGCTCACAAGTGAGCATTAAAAAAACATTTATCACATATTTATTCATTTTATTGTTTATTATTTTATGTGCTTCTCGCTATCTTGAAAATTCATAAAATAATAAAAAATGCATAAATGAAATAAAAATACTTGAATGGTCTTGAGAATATAATATTGGTTGATCCATTTAAAATTAATGGATCAACCATAACCCAGGGGAATCATACCTAAGACATGTCTTGACTCATGATGTATCTCATCTATATCCAGTGTGTCCATTTCTCTTCCAGATTTCACCTCGACTTGGCATTTTCCATGTCGTGCATCGTCTTCGCCATAATACAAATGTACTCGCAAGAAAGTAAGGGGGTCTTGGGAAGCGCAATGTATATACAGAAATATTGATGGATGCATATACCCTTATACATATTTAAATGAAAAATGTGATGCACATACCATCATAAAAATTAACTACTTATTACAAACATTGTGCACAAGTAATAAGTAAGTAAATAAAATAAACTATACATGCACGGGGTCGGTCAGTGCTCAAGACTAGTCAGTGAGATAAAATTAAATTGTAGTAAATTAAAAGTTCAAGGGTTTTTAAATAAATTAAATGAATTGTTTAAATTTAAATAATTTGTTTGGTATTAGTATTAATTTAATTTTAATTCCAAAAATTAAATTAATAATTTTTTTAGAGTATTAAAATATTAGTATATTGAAACCAAAAAATAATATTTAATTAATTAAATTTATACTAAAATTAAATTAATTAATTCAATTAAATTGTGATTATCTAAAAATTTCTCAAGCCTTGAAATCCGGCCCAAGCCCATTGTGGGTTGAGTTGTAGCCCCACAGGCCGGCTTCAGGCCAGGTAGACCCCATACAGGACTGTTCTAAGTTGGGTCAGTCGGACTCCCCTAGGCTCATTTTAGGGTGGATCAGGTCCAGCGGGTCTAAGAGAGGTTGTGGTATTGGGTTACCTCAGGTCATGTTTATCCACGTTGCTCAGTAGCAACTCAGTCAGTTTGGGGAAAATGTTGATAGTGGAAAACCGACCACGGAAGGTGGATGCGGTGGTAGCTGGACCAAGGAAGTCCGCGGGGCGCGGTCATGTGGCTAGATACATGGTGGGAGGCGGTCACCATCTCAGATGAAGGTGGCATGGACAGAGACCACAGTTGGTGTCTAACACTGATCGAGGGAGGCTAAGGCGGCTGATAGGGGACGATGACCTCACGGTTGGCGGGCTAGAGAGGGGAGGAGGGCAGTGGTTCTGGCCACTACGGGAGGAGGCACTAGCGACAGAAGAGGGAGATGGCCTCGGCTAGAAGCAGGTTGGGGGTGATGTCATCCAGTGAAGGGAGAGGGGCGGTGCTTCACTTGAGAGATCAGGCGGTGCTTCACTTGTTACTCAAGTCATCGGCCTAAAAATCAAAATGTTATTAACTTTATCTTTTTTCGGTGTTGTGGAAATATCCAAGTCATCACCCACAGGTGTAGATTTTCTATTTTTGTTTTGTTTTTTGTTGCTAGAAATTTCACAAAATGCGGGGAATTTCAAATCACCGACAGGAGGAGTTCCGACTACAGGATTTTGTCCAAATTACAACCGGTTCTTGGTTGGAATAAATCAGATCATCTAGATTAAATTTCAAATGATTCGACACCATGATAGTATAATATATAATATATATATATATAATACAGGTTAAGAGTTTTAATACCCAAAAATCACTGCTCTCGATCGATAATTTTTTTTCAAATGGTCGTAACTTGGCCATTCAAGATCGGATCGAAGCACGACTGGATCCATTGGGACTAATTTCATACCCTATACTTAAATTTAAAGAAAAATAATTTTCTTAGTGATGTACATGGATTTCACTAGATTTTTTATTTTTATAACATCAAATCATTTACTAGTTTGCCATTTTTTATTTATTTTTTTAATTTTTCATAATTTCTTAGTTTTGTAGTGTTTTTATTATTTTTATATTTTTTAATTATTTATTTATTAATTTTAGTAATTTAAAATTTTATTAGTTTATTTTAATTTTATGTTTTATTATTTATTATTAGGTTTATAATTATTAATTTAATTTACCATTTAGCCCTAGTTTATTTAATTACTAGTACATTGCTTGTGCATTTGCATGGCATTATAAATCAAATTTTATTTTCAATAATATAATACAATTTTACAAAGATAGTAATGAGCATTAATATTTATTTATAGGTACAAAGATAGTAATCAACTCTTATTTTTAATAATGAACATTAATATTAATATATTAAAATTATAAATAAGTGGTAGATAATATTGTAATACTAGTGGAGAAACTAGTGAAACGTCATCAAAATAGTAGAAATCATTGTTGAAAAATGTGTAGGAATTTTAATTTATTTTGAGCATGGAGAATTCAATTACATGAATGAACCTACATTTCAAATAAAATTCACAATAAACATTGTTTTCTATAAAGAAATAAAAAGTGATGATAATTAAAATAGAAGACATTGGTTTTAATAATGAATACGGGAGAAGATAAACTCAGAAGATGATAGCCATGGACTCGTAGAACAATTGAAATTTGAGTTATAAAACACCAATAAAGAGAACTTAATTTTAAAATTTTAGTTTATCAGCAACTAAAAATGAATAAAAGAATCAATAAAATATTGTCTTTAAACATCACATGTTGAAGTAGGAGAAACCAAATCAACACATGGAGGTGAGTCCTCATTGTGAAATTGGTGACACATATTGACCTATTGAAAAAATAAATATTGTCATCAGTTGATAAAATATGATATTCTTGGAAATTTTATGTTGTAGTCAATGAAATTAGCAGATACAATTTTTCACATAATTCCTTGATGGAATGATTTAACATAGAATTAATCATATATATATATATGTATATTACCCCCACAGCCTAGTAACTATAAGATTTCTATAATATACTATAATACTAAAAATTGAAAATTTAAAAATCAGTTTTATTAAAACTAGATCTGCCACTTATTATGAAGCAAACAGGTCTGCCACATGTGATGAAGTTGTTCTAAGATTAGCATATACATTGTTGAATAAAATGTAATACAATTCCTCAAATAAAGGCTACTTACAAATGGGTAAACATGTAATAAAAAATCATGAAAATGAAAATGCATACACATGAAAATACAAAGACAGTATACCTTTTAGTATGCACAAAATATATTCCTATTTTAAATGTAGTTAATGATGCATATTTAATATCTTGAGTCTTAACAATGATGTACAAAAAACTTTTAATGCAACTGAAGAATAATGTCACCTGAGGAATATCAATCAGGTGACAATGGTGATTCCAACCTTGTTCTTACATAGGGAGTAGTATAGGACGAGCTAGCTCAAGCTTGATTATGTAATCTCATGTATGGATTTATAGGGAATTGTTTGCTTGATATTTGATAGTGGTTTTATAATAGGAACACCACTAGGTTGTAAGGTTACTCTATTTATTACTTATACAAATATTCAAAACCACTTCACTATGTATTATAGTATTGAAAAACAAATAAGACTGTATAAAAATATATTGAATGTTAAAAAAATGAATATATATAAATTCATTTAAGTTCAAAATGATCATATAATACTATGTGATTAAATTTAAATTCAGATTTGTGACTATCAAAAAATTGAACAAACCATAAAAGAACAACCAATTGACCTATAGTATACATACTAATAGGTTGTTCTCTATAGTATTTTTTATACCAGCATCCTATACAGTAATAGCATCATTAGAAATAGCACCCTGAAGCATCTATAGTGATACACATCATCATCATCATAATAGTTAATCTAATATTTACATTTAAGCAGTCCATGATTTTTAAAATGAATTAGTTAATACAGTAAAAGTTTAAGAACAGTGAAAAACGTATTGTAGTTTAAAAAAACTATATTGAAATAATATTTTAACAGTTCAAAATATATCTTAAAATTACGTTTAAAACAATTTTATATACTCATTTTTTAATATAGGTTAAAATTATAGTGAATTGAAAGATGATTTTGTTGAATATAAAATATTTGATTCGTTTAATAAAATTAGCATATAAACTGCATGAATTTTATGGTCTGAAATTGTCAAAAAAACACCATATATGCTGAAACAGTTCAAAAAAATAAACATATTGGTTGTATGAACTGAAACAATATTAACATAAACATAAAAAATGTAATAAAATATAATCTATATGAATATATAAATAGTATTAACATATAGGCATAGAGAAATAGAAATATTTATGTATATACTCTTAAGTGAATAAAACTTGTTAGGCCTACCTAAACTACAATAGGCTTTGATCTGGTGGAACAATTAAGAGTGGACCTTAAAAAATGAATAGGACAATGAATATAGAGAGACCGAATGAAAAAAACACAACCACTTGAATAATGGTACCTTTAAGTTGCAATATAGGTGATATATGTTCTATCATTATAATAAAAATCTTCACAGTTCATCATACCACCTTTATCTTTAGGTTTGAATGATTCTAGAATATGTGTATATTTAAATTACATATCAACAATCATCCAAGAATGAAAACTTATAATTTAAGTAAGACAACTACAAATGTGATTTTTTTTACATATAATGGTATAATGTAAACATATCAATAGGTAAAAAACAAATTTCTATATGATAGGCCAAATTTGTGTAGAAATTTAATTTAACATGTAACCCTAGTTTATTTAATTATATATTTATATATGTAATTCTATCTCTTTAACTTTATTAGCTTTTTATTATTATTTTTTTTAGTTTATATTGATTTTATACATTCTTAACATTTAATGTCTACCAATTTTTGTTTCTAGCGGTTTAATTTATATTATTTATATTATTAGTTTATTAATATTTATTAGTAATTATATTAATTTTTTATATTTATATTTTTTATTTGTATTTCTTTTTAAATATTTATAGTTTTAATAAAAATAGTATTAATTTTATTAGTTTATTTTTTTTATGAAATTGGATTAATTTCTAATATTAGTATTATTATTATTTTGCGTATAGATTAAATTTTTTATCAAACTATTAATTTTATTTTATTTTATGTAACTATATATATTTATCTACTTTAAGTTATTTTTGTTGAGTAATTATTTACATAAATTTATTTTATTATTATTATTATAATTTTAATCTAAAATTTATTAATATTAATGTTTTTAAATTTTCTTAATTGTTTTCCTTTTTTATTTTACATAAATGCAGGCCATTTAAGTCTTGTTAATTGGTTTTTATGTATTTTTATTTATTTTCAATTGTTGATTTCTTATTAAATGTAGGTGTCTCCTCCTATTTAAATATTCCTCCTCCACTGGCCAGAAGGCATCACGGATGATCCCTCCACTACTTAGCGCACCACCAGAGCATCAAACCCCTCTCCTCTCCAGCGCACCACCTGCAACCCAACACATCGCCCCCACCCTTCCCTCATACCTCCAACACCCCTCCCATCCCCCTCCTTCCCAAAACGTCCCCCCTCCTACCCAGCATGTCGCCACCCCCAGAATACCCATGGGCAGCCATCTCCGCAGGCCAACTGCAACCCTTGGGCACGCAACCCTCCTTTTTCTGTACACAGTCGGTGTCCTCCCTCAAGCAGCAACCCACGACACCAACCTCTCCTCCATCATCCACTGCAACCGAACATGCCTCCACCCTTGTTGTACACCACCAATAGTAGGTCGGCCTTCCTCTACTGCACAGTAGCAGTTGACACCGACGTCGACCCCTCACCTCTACTAAAATCCCAATTGAGCACAATCCCAGCAAGTCAGACCTCCTCTATTGTTGGTGCATGATTCCATAGAGGGTCCACTTGAATTTGAAGTCCGATGAGACTTGTGTTTCATCGCATGACGGGTGTGAGTACCGATCTGGTCATATTTTTAGATAACATGAATACAATTTTAATGATTTGTCATTTTGTTATCAGGTGTATTTTTTCATTGATGATGTTGGGGTAATTTCTATGTGTCGGGATATTGAATGAGGAAATAAATTTATTTCGCATTTCATAGTGAAGTTTTATTTTGCGGTTAATTTTTCAATTGAATTTATTTTCATTTGTATTTTTATATGTTTTAGTTATATTTGTTTAAGAATTAATTTCTAAAATTATAATTGGATATTTTATTTATTGATTGATTCAGTGATACTGAGAAAGTTAATTGTTTTGACCGATTGTAGTGAAAATAGGTGGCTCATCTTTATGAGAAACGGGTTGTTCCATTTTACCGTTTGGTTTGTTATTTAAAATAATCTCCTAATTTATTTATAACACCAGAGAACGAGACCTTAAATAAATTAGGTGATATAAAAAATAAGCCTCTAAAAAAGAATTTATTAATTTTGAACTGGCAATAATTGAGCTTCATAAATTTTTGATCACAAGAGAAAATGGTTTTGCATGGTTGCTCAGTAATTTGATTATGATGTCACTGCGGGAAAAATGGCTTTTTGCGATGAGTTATTTGTGATGGGAATAAATCCCATCGCAAATAGTCCGTCAAAGAGGTTATTTGCAATGGGGGCTTCGACCCGTCACAAATAATTAGTTATTTGCGATGGGACTTGGAGTCTCATCGAAATAAGTTAGGCACGATTTGACACGGTTTGCGCGCCAAACCACGAGAAGGGTATTTACGACGGGGAGGCACCCCCCGTCGCAAAACCCGGAGGCGGTAAATACTATTTGTGACGGGGAATTTCCCCACTGTAAATAGTTCATATGCGGGTCACTATTTGAGACGAGTCCCATCACAAATACCCGACGGCGGTAAATAATATTTGCGATGGGATGTTGTCCTGTTGCAAATAGTGTGTCAACAAGACACTATTTGTGACGGGTCCCGTCGCAAATACCCTTTTAACCAATGACATTAATTAATGCGACCGAAGGTATTTGCGACGGGACCCATCGTAAATAGTACCGTCGTAACTAATCTAACCTATATATACCTCCATCCGTTTTTTTCATCCTTTCCCTCAATTCCTACTTTATATCTCTTTAAACTCAAATTTTAGAGTGAAAATTTCTCTCAGTTAGTTTTTTTTACGAAGAAGTTGTGAGGTCGTCTACACCTATAAGAGATCAAGCTTTAAGGTATTTTTGTTTTATTTAATTTAGTATTTATTTCATTTTTTTATATTAAATTTAAATATTGTTGATTAGTTCTAATTAAATTAGATTTAAATTTTTTTTCATCGCTATTTATATGTAATATAAATTGAAATTATAAAATCTAATTCATAGTAATTTGCAGTAATTAATAGTAATTAACGCTAATTAGTAATAATTAGGGGTAATTATTAATAATTAGCAGTAAATAGTAATAATTAGTAGTAAATAGTAATAATTAGGGAAAAATAGTAGTAATTAGGAAAAAATAGTAATAATTAGGAATAATTAGGAATAATTAGGAATAATTAGTAGTAATTAGTAATAATTAGTAATAATTAGTAATAATTAGTAATAATTAGTAATAATTAGTAATAATTAGTAATAATTAGTAATAATTAGTAATAATTAGTACTAATTAGTAATAATTAGTACTAAATAGTAATAATTAGTAGTAACTAGTAATAATTAGTAGTAATCAGCAGTAATTAGTAGTAATTAGTAATAATTAGTAGTAATCAGTAATAATTAGTAATAATTAGTAATAATTAGTAATAATTAGTACTGATTAGTAATAATTAGTAATAATTAGTAATAATTAGTAATAATTATTAATAATTAGTAATAAATATTAATAATTAGTAATAAATAGTAATAATTAGTAATAATTAGTTATAATTAGTAATAATTAGTAATAATTCGTAATAATGGGTAATAATTGGTAATAATGTGTAATAATTGGTAATAATTGGTAATAATTGGTAATAATTTCTTAATAATTGGCAATAATTCGTAATAATTGGTAATAATTAGTAATAATTAGTAATAATTAGTAATAAATTGTAATAAATAATAATAAATAGTAATAATTAGTAATAAAATGTAATAATTGGTAATAATTAGTAATAAATAATAATAATTAGTAATAATTAGTAATAATTATTAATAATTATTAATAATTAGTAATAATTATTAATAATTATTAATAATTAGTAATAATTAGTAATAATTAGTAATAATTAGAAATAAATAGTAATAAATAGTAATAAATAGTAATAATTAGTAATAATTAGTAATAGTTAGTAATAATTAGTAATAATTAGTAATAATTAGTAATAAATAGTAATTATTTGACTCCTGAGACTTATTTTGGTACTACTGCGATGTCGGCATCCAACTCGAGAGGAGCTCATGGAGAGGCATTATATTCCGGCTCACAGTATTAGGAGCAGCTACGAGCTCATAGTGAGCTTATAGAGAGTTTGCAGAAGCAACAGGAAGAGATGCATCAACAACAGCAGTAGTAGCAACAGTACGATGATGATATGCATCGATGACAGGAGCAACAGTAGCAGTATAAGGAGGAGACGTGTCGATGGAAGTAGTAGGAGCACGAGCAGATGGAGTGCAAGCGTCATCTGACTCGTAGTTTAGAGATGAATTTTTCTCCACTATTTTCTCCAGCTCATCCACCTCCTCTAGAAGACTACCCCCAATGATTTTTTTTGTTATGTTAAAAACATTTGAATTCAATATTTGTTGTAATATAAACTATTTACAGTTTCTGTCTTTTATATTGGTGTGAATATTACATAATTTAATTTTTTTAATTTTTTAATTTTGATATTTTGATATTTTATTATTTATTATTAGCATTATATTTTTCAATATTTTTTTATTTTTCTAATAATAATAATAATAATAATAATAATAATTTATGATTTTTTAATATTTTTTTGCGAATATTGAGAATTTTCATATTTTTTTAATAATATTAATATGATTTTTTCATTAATCATAATTTTATTAAATATATTTTTTTATTCAGTTTTTTCAATGGGACCTTTTGCGATGGGACCCTGTTGCAAATAGTTTATATATATTTTTTAAATAAGTATTTTCAATGGGAAAAAGGGCTCGTCGCAAAAGGTTTAGATATATATAACATATATAAATGGAGAACTATTTTCCATGGGCCCATCACAACACATTGTTATATATATAATTTATATAATTAGAGATCTATTTGTGACGGGATGGTTTCCTATCGCAAATAGTATTTTTTGCAACGGGCCCGTCGCAAAAAATACTATTTGCGATGCCATTTTCTACAACGGGATATTTGCGACGGGACCACATCACAAATACCTCAAATTATAGTAGTGTGTCAGCATCCCGAACAAAAATTTTTGATGTGTAGTTCATCGTCATTTTTTCCACTGTATTTTATTTTATTTCGTTCTCTTCCTCAATTTTTAGTTTTATTAAAAAAATTAAAAAATAGGAATTCCATCATTTGATTGTTCATCTGAACATTGTCCAAATGAGATAATTTTAGTGAACTAGAGTTCTTGATCTCTGTGGTTCAACCATGCACGCCACTTTTATAGTTTCCTGTTGGTTGTCAAAATTTGAAAATTGGATGCGTTGTGATGCACATACCAAATTTCTGGTATCGTTGCTAGGGAGCACACACACTTCTAACATTAAAAAAAATCTCAAGAAGACATTGTTTTAGGCATTATTTTCTTATATGGTGAACACTCATAATTCTTCTCCATTAAAAAATGACCCACCTCTTAAGCAAGAACAAGAACACAAAGGAAAAGGGAAATCTCACATTTGTAGCTTTACCGAAAACCAAATGAACCAATGGGAGGAAAGTGTTGAGACTCACATTCCAACGCTTCCTAGTGGACAAGTCCCCCCGCTTTTCCAAAATTGTCTCGGTATTCAAAGACCTAAAACTGCTATGAGACAAGAGTTGCAACCCAAAATAGTTGGAGTCTGGTCAAGCATAACAAGACCTAGAATTAAAGTGACACATTTTTAATTGAATTCATCAATGATCAACCTACTCCAAAAACAAGTGTAATTTTATGGATTGAGTAGTGAAGATCCTTATATGCATGTGATAAGATTTCTAAAATTCAGTGACACATTTAAATATCATGGGGTGATTGACGATGCATTGATCATAAGACTGTTTCCATTCTCATTGAAATGGAAAGTGAAGGACTGGTTGGAAAGTCTTCACGAATATACAGTCTTCACTTGGGAAGTGCTAAGAAGAGAATTTTTAGATGTATATTACACAACTTCACAATATTTCAAAAACAATAGATAACATTACTATTTTTACCAAAATGATTATAAATCGTTGTAAGAATCTTGGGAAATATTCAAGTCCATGTTAAGGTGTTGTCCTCATCATGGGATTAAGTTGATGAAACCAGTTGCAAGATTTCTATTATGGACTTTAACCCAAGAGTAAGTCTATAATCAACAAAGCTACTGAAAATGCATTCATGGATATGGATCCTGAAGATCTCTACACATTAATTCAAAACATTGAAAAACACTTTTTCCAGTGACCAGAAGGTTTTTCAAGAAGGAAAGAAGGAGTGCATCAAGTTGATTCGCACACATTTATAGCTGCACAATTTTAAGCTCTCAATAATAGGATCGGAAAATTGTCAGTGAGCCCGGCTAAGCCAGTCCATTTTGTTCAATCTAAACACTGCCCATATTATAGTGGTCCTTAGGATTATCCCATGTGTCCATATAACACCTCTGAGAAAAATATGTCTGAAGCTAACATTGTCATTTATAATAGAGGAAATTATGGAAACAATTACAACACAAACTAAAAAATCAATAACCAAAATAAATGTTAGAAGGAACTAGTGGCTACTCAGCCAATGAACCAGAACATGGGTCCACTTAGGTTCCATGCTAAAACTTCCTTTAGAACCTCCATGCAATTACAAGAGTAAGGATCTCAATAGAAATATCAACAACCATTTAATCAATAACAATAGTACAAAGAGAAAAAGAAAACAAAAAAATTCCCCTACTCTAATGAAAGGTCAAAAATATTGGGAAGAAATTGTAGAAAAATTAATGATGTCTAATCAATAAAGATTTGAATCACAAGAAATAGAAACCCAATACTTATAATTATCCATGCACAACATTGAAAATCAAGTTGGTCAGTTAGCCACACAAATGAAAAACTGACAACAGGGAACTCTACCGAGAAAAATAAGAGTTAACCTAAGAGATGAGGAAAAAATATATCATATTACGCAGTGGCACAAAATTTCTAGAGTTCCAAATTCCTGATTCTCAACCAATATATGAGACACCTACACCTACCACTAACAATGATGACTCAACAAAAAAAACAATAAAACTTGAAGATAAAGAGGGGGAAGATCAAAACAAACTTGAAAAAATTTAAAAGGCAAGAAAAGAGAAGTAAAATGAGGCCCTTAATGAAAGAGTAAAAGCTCACACACTACCTCTTCTATTTCAATAAAGACTGAAGAAAATGAAGTTGGATGCTCAAATTTTAAAATCCATGGATATGTTCAAGAAGCTTCACATAAGTATCCTTTTGTTTAAAGTCATCACACAAATGCCCCACTAAGATAAATTTCTCAAGGATCTTCTATAAAAAAGAAGAAAACTAGATGATGTGGGAATAGTCATAATGCATGAGAAATGTTCGGCAGTTACACCTAGATCCATACCTCTTAAACTAAGAGACCCTAGAAGTTTCATAATTCCTTGTAATTTTAGAGGATGTCAATTTGGGAGAGATTTATGTGAAGTCAGAGCTATCATAAACCTCATGCCATATAGAGTTCATGAAGAACTGAGAATCACGAAATTAAATTCAATGATGGTCACCTTGAAAATGGTTGACCGATCGGTGAAGTATCCCTGAGGAATTATAGAGGACTCACTCATAAAGGTTGATAAATATTACTTCCCTACAAATTTCATTATCCTAGATATGGAATAAGATAAGGATACCCTACTCATTCTTGGGAGACCATTCCTAGAAATATGCAAAGCGCTAATTAATTTCCAAGAGGGAAAATTAATCTTCAAAGTTAAAGAAGAAAACAGAACATTTGATTTTCTGAAAGCTATGAAAAAACCCTCTATAACTGACTGTCATTTCTTGGATACGATTGAAGAATGGGATTAGTTATGAAGCGATGAACTAAATATTGATTAATTATATAATGAAAATGATAGGTTAACTAAATAAATCAAGGAAGTATAATTCATTAGAAACGTAGTCAAACCTTTGGATAGGTAGGAGTTCACCTCAATGACTCCATCATTTGAAAATACACCAACACTTGAGCTTAAACATCTTCCACCAAACTTGAGATATAGTTACTTGGGAGATTTAAACAACTTTCAATTCATCATAAATCATAATCTTTCAAGTGAATAAAAAGTAAATTGCTTAACTCCCTCTCAAAAAAGAATCCAATAATAGGATAAACAATTACTAATTTAAAAGGGATAAGTCTTGTTATCTACACTCACATAATACATATGGAATAAAATTCAAAACCTTACTGGAAACCACAAAGATTCTTAACACATCCTATGAATTAATTAGACAAGAAATAATTCATTAAAATTATCAATGTTAGTTTAATTTTTCCTATCTCTGATAGTCAGTAGGTCAACCCATTGCAATTGGTACCTAAAAAGGGTGGGACCATAGTGGTTGAGAATGATAATGTAGAATTAATACCCATAAGAACAATGACTAGATATAGAGTTTACATCAATTATAGAAAATTGAATGATTTTACTAGAAAGGATCACTTTCCATTACCATTTATTGATCAAATCCTTGAACAGATGGAAAAAAAGATTAATATTATTTTTTAGATTGATACCCAAGATATAATAAAATAGTGGTGACACTATAAGATCAAGAGAAAAGTATGTTCACTTTTCCATATGGTACATTCTCTTATCGGAAAATGCCTTTTGGGATGTTTAATGTGCCAGCCACATTTTAATGATGCATGATGGAAATATTCCATGACATAATTGAAGAGTTATTGAAAATATTTATAGATGAATTATCTATTTATGGGAATTATTTTGATGAATGTTTAGAGCACTTAGATAAGGTTTTAGTGAGATGTGAAGAAAATAATTTCGTGCTCAATTGGGAAAAATCACACTTCATGGTAAAAAGTGGGATATTTTTAGGTCATTGAATATTAAAAAAAGACATTAATGTTGATGCAATCAAGACTGGTACAGTCTATAAGCAACCCACTCCTACTTGAGTTCATTCAATTCAAGGTTTTCTTGGGCATGTTGGATTATAACGACGTTTCATTAAGGATTTCTCTATTATTTTCCACACCCTTACCACCCTGTTGGAAAAATATGTCACATTCCACTTTCATCCTGAATGTTAGGACACATTTAAATTATTAAGGAAACATTTGGTTGAAGTCCCAATACATATTTCACCAGATTGGGAGTATACATTTGAGTTAATGTGTGATGACAGTGACTGGGTAGTTGGTTCTGCATTGGGACAAATGAAAGAAAGGATATTTAGACCAATCTATTATGCTAGTCACACCTTGAATGAGGCTCAACATAGTTACACAACAACTGAAAAAGATTTTCTAGTAGTTTTCTTCACTTTCGATAAATTCTGATCTCACCTATTGTTATCTAAGGTCGTTGTCTATACAGATAACTCTTCCCTACGGTATCTGATGACCAAGAAAGATGTGAATCCTAGACTCATTTGATGGATATTTTTACTTAAAGAATTTTTCATTGAAGTCAAGAGCAATAAGGTAACTAAGAATTCCATTTCTAATCATTTATCGTTCCTAGACCATGAAACAATTGAAATCAAAGTGGAATTAATTAATGAACTTTTTTTTTGATGAACAAATATATTCCACTGAGACAATCACACCTTGGTATGAAGATTTCGTGAATTAATTAGATCTAGGTGTGGTACACAAAAATTTATCAAAGGAGCAGAGAAAAATATTTTTGAATGAAGCATGACATTACTATGGGGATGATTCATTACTTTTCAAGGACTGTGTAAATGGAATTATTAAAAGATGCATCCCAAAAGAAGAAGTTAATAGAATTATGAACTTTTGATATTCTTGAGAAGATGGAGGACGCTATGGAATTTATCAATCAATTAGTAAAGTGTTACAATGTGGTTTGTACTGGCCTACCATGCATCATGATATTTGTCATTTTTTCATGAATTGTGATAAATTCCACAGAACATAGGGTGTTAGATGGAAGCATGATATTCTATAACATTCAATAATGGGTGTTGAAATTTTTTACATATGGGGAATCGTCTTCATGGGTCCTTTTCCAAAATATTTTGGAAAATCATACATCCTTTTCTATGTTGACTATATATCAAAGTGGGTAGAAGATGAAGTGTTTGCATAAAATATTGCTCTACTGGTCATTAAATTTTTAAAGAAACACATTTGTACCATGTTCGGAATTTCAAGGCTCATTATCAGTGACTATGGTACCCACTTCAATAATGACCTATTTCATAATCTAATGACTCACCATAGATGTAACCACTACATGATCACCCCATACCATTCATAGACCAATGGCCAATCTGATGTTTAAAAAATATAGATCAGGGGAATTTTGGAGAAAATTGTGAGTGCGCCTCGAAAAGATTTGGAAACCAAAATTGACGATGCACTTATAGATTAATAGACTATGTAAAAAACACTTTCTGGAATGTTCCTATATAACTTGGTCTTTGGAAAAACTTTCCATCTCCCTGAAGAACTAGAACATGAATCTTATTGGACTATGGAGAAGCTAAATTTTGTTTTCAAAACTGCTCAAGAGAAGCATTTTTTACAGATGAATGGAGGAGAGAAGTGTATGAAAAATCTTTGATCTATAAAGAGAAAAAATGAACCTATAATGATAAAAGGATCCAAAAAAGAAAATTTTCACTGGGTGAAAAAGTTCTACTCTTCAACTCAAGACTTTAGATCATGGAAGGAAATTTCACATCAAAGTGGTTGGGTCTTTAAACTGTTACAATTGTTTATCCCATGGTGATATTGAAATATTTGATGGTAATATGCCTCTATTTAAGTTTAATGTCCAACATCTCATAATTTATAACACCTTTGATAAAATAGGAATCATTGAAGAAGTTCACTTAAATTGAGAATGTGATATTCTAGCTAAAGACATTATAATTAGTGTTAATCGGGAGGCAACCCAACTACCAGGGTGATAATTTTTTTATACTATATGTATTCGATTTCACTGATGTATCATTACACTTATTATATACACGAGATACTTATTTTTCTTCACTCTTTATTGGACTATTTTTCTTTACACTATTATAGTAGCCATGTCTAGATCTTCTACCTAAACTATGGTCATCGATGTGCATGTTCTGTCACTTTCTGCACTCTTACTATGGGTGAATAAGCATCTAGCTGATGTTGAGTTCCATATTGGGGAGATTTCATTAGATATCCATGCTTATCAGCTTTCACCACCATGACGAGCACAAATGTTATTCCTATCGCACCAGATTCATGATCAGTACGCTCCTGAGGTGGTTAATCTCACCAAACTTCCATCTGAGCTCGATGAAACAGCCACCAGTTCTTATAGAAGATAAAGGAATTAAAATCTAATAGACCGAGATGATTGAACTTTTTATATCTGTCTATCTGAATATATAAAACTTAACACTTTTTGGGAGGCAAACCATGTTTTTATCTTTTCCTTGTATTTTATTTATTTTCTCTTGTTTGTTTTCAAAAATAAACCTGGCACGTGTGGAACATCTTCAGTTACTCTTGAAATATTTCGTGTTCTTGTTATTCACCCACGTATCTTCTTTCATTTATATGATCTTTGGTGTTGTCTTTATGATATAATGTGATTATATGTTGTCCATGTGTAGATTTTACAGGTACATCATTTTTGGCACTTCATCAGATACAGACAGCCTTTCCGCGTCTATCTGCACTTACTCAGGGACGTTTTTTTTATTTTCATTCATATTTTAGTCATCCAAAAACACTATGTAAAACAAATAACTTCTAAATATTAAAAAATACCATATAAAAAATTAAAAAAATCAAAAATTGAAAAAAATAACATTCCTTTCATTTATTGAACCCACATGAAATCTATTATATTTTTGTCATAACATAGTCTAATTCATGGAACTTTTCTCCCTAGGTTGTTCAATCATATGATTCCTATTTGAAATTATTTGATTTTTGATATATTTTTTTAAATTATTATTGATATCAGACTATGCATTGAATTTTTTTTTTTCTGAAAATAGTTTATTTTTAGACACCTTTTTTCACTCATGTTCATATATGTTGTGCAAAATTTTATTTCCATACCCCTGAGGATTCTGGACCATTTTTTCATCAACTATTGTTTCTCTTTTTCTTAAGGGAATCTTAACCATGTTTTGTCTTCTAGAAATTTCCATGTTTTTCCATCAAAGCGAAAGAAATTTTAAAAATTTCACTAAAATGATTAAGGAATTTATTTGATATTTATCCCCTTTGACCCATTGATCCACACTTGAATTTTCTATATCGGGTAACCCTTAAAAAACATGGGGAATCCCTTTTAAGATGACCATATAGCCGATACCCTTCCCTACCCATTTCTTGGCTATTTTCATGATAACATTCATTCTAAGTATGGCGGAGAGATTTAATCATAGAGATGGTTATTTGAGGGATAGTAAGGAATTTGATACACACATATTGGAATTATCTCATCATGATCATATGTGTTTTATTTCATATTATCCACAATCATTAAATGTATTTTGATACGGCAAGGTAGATTCATTTTTTTCCATCAATGAGTACTTCTGTGGTCATTACGTGGTAATCCTTACTTTTGGAGATACCTATAAAAGTGATGATACATTACTCTAGGATCTAGAGAGTTTTTTAAACAAGATACTTTCACTGAGATTATACTATGTATGAGCTACTTGGGTACTTTTTCTTTAGAATATTTTATGATATTTCTTTCATGGGGTTTGAGAGCTGATACTTTGTGTCCTTAAAAAAAGAAGGGGAAATTTTTTGAAGAAAAGAAACATTGGATTATCATATGCTTAGGAATACGCAATGTTTTAAGTGTGGGGGGGGGGGGGGAGAAATTTTGAGGAATAATTTTGGATTGATATTTATGATGCATTAATTTCATGATCCAACCCTCCTTTTTTCCAAAAACGACCACAATTGTTTTATGACCCATCATCCCGCAGCCTTAGAGACATTTGAACCTCATGTAAAGTCCTTGAGATTAATGTATTATTTTTATTTCCACTAGTGGGTATGTGAAATTCATGTCAAGTCTATGGTAAGCATGCATGTGTATGATAATTGAGAAAATATTTGACCAAATTGTTTTAGTGGTGAGATTGATGGAATGTTACGTCACATAATGCATGAGTATAGGTACTTATCTTGGAAAAAATTCTAGTGGAAGGGAAACTATTTTGAAAAATGGAATTTTAAATGAAGTATGATATCAAATGGGTAAAAAGGGATTGAAAAATTTTGAACTCGTAATTTTGATATATTGATCTATCCACAGGTCGAGTTGTGTTTTCTTTCTGATTATTTTTCCCAGAAGTGTAAAAGTTTAAATGTGGGGGATTTGATGTACATGGATTTCACCAATTTTTTTATTTTTCTAACATCATTTCATTTAATAGTTTAACATTTTTTTATTTTATTTGTTTAATTTTTCACAATTTCATAGTTTTGTAGTGTTTATATTATTTTTATAGTTTTTAGTTATTTATTTATTAATTTTAGTAATTTAGTATTTTATTAGTTTATTTGAATTTTATTATTTATTATTTATTATTATGTGTACAATCATTAATTTAATTTAACATGTAGCCCTAGTTTATTTAAATATATATTTATATATGTAATTATATCTCTTTAACTTTATTAGCTTTTTATTAGTATTTTATTAGTTTATATTGATTTTATACATTATTAACATTTAATGCCCAAATATTTTTTAGCAGTTTAATTCAGATTAGTTTTATTATTAGTTTAATATTTATTAGTAATTATATTAATTTTCAATATTTGTATATTTGTATTTATTTTTAAATATTAATAGTTTTAATAAAAGTAATATTAGTTTTATTAGTTTATTTTTTTAGTAAATTAGATTAATTTTTAATAGTATTATTATTATTATGTATATAGAATAAATTTTTTACATAACTATTAATTTTATTTTATTTTATGTACCTGTATATATTTATCTAGTTTAATTTATTTTAGTTGAGTAATTATTTACATAAATTTATTTTATTTTTATTTTTATTTTTTTAATCTAACATTTATTAATATTAATGTTTTTAACTTTCTTTAACTGCTTTTCCATTTTTATTTTACTTAAATGCAGGCCATTTTTTAATTTTCATTAATGGGTTTTTCTATTTTTTTATTTATTTTCAATTTTTGTTTTCTTATTAATTGCAGGCACCTCCTCCTTAAATATTCTTCCTCCGCTGGCTAGAAGGCATCATAGATGATCCCTGCACTACTGAGCGCCACCAGAGCATCAGACCCCTCTCCTCTCCAGCGCACCACCTGCAACCCAACACATCCCCACCCCACTGCCTCCACCCCCCGCATACCCATAAGAATCCATCTTTGTGGGCCTCCTACAACCCTCGGGCACACCACCCTCACCTTGCTACACATAGTCGGCATCTTCCCTCAAACAGAAATTTATAACGTCGACCTCTCCTCCATGATCCGCTGTAACCAGACTCGCCTCCACCCTTGGTGTGAACCACCAACGGCAGGTCATCCCTCCTCCACAACATAGTAGAAGCCAACACCACTATCAACCCCTCACCTCCACTACAATACCAACCAAATGTAATCCTAGTAGGTTGAACCTCCTCCGTTGTTGGTGTAAGATTCCATAAAGGGTTCGCTTGCATTTGGAGATCTACGAGCCTCACGTTTCATAGCGAGGCGGGTGTGAAGACCGATTCGATCATTTTTTCAGATAACACAGATACAATTTTAATGATTTATCATTTTATTGTCACATGTATTTTTTCAGTCATGATTCCAAGGTAATTTCTATGTGTCAGGCTGTTGACTAAGGAATTAAATTTGATGTGCATACCATACTGAAATTTTATTTTGTGGTTAATTTTTCAATTGAATTTATTTCCATTTGAATTGTTATCTGTTTTAATTATATTTTCACTAGAATTAATTTATAAAATTGAAATTTACCATTTTAATTATTAGTCGATTCAATGATACTGATAATGTTAATTATTTTGATTGACTGTAGTGAAAATGGGTGGCGCTTCTTTGTGAGAGACTGGTTGTGCCATTTTTCCGTTTGGTTCGTTATTTAAATGCATCTCCTAATTTATTTATAAAAGCAGAGAATGAGACCTTAAATAAATTAGGAGATAAAAAATAATCCTCTAAAATGGGATTTATTAATTTTGAACTAGAGATAATTGATCTTGATAAATTTTTTATCACATGAGAAATTATTTTTGCAAGGATGAGTAATGATTTGATTACGATGCCAACATTCTCAACACAATTTATATATGTAATTTTATCACTTTAAAATTTATTAGCTTATTATTATTATTTATTATTAGTTTATATTGATTTTATACATTATTAACATTTAATGTCCAACAATTTTTATTTTTATCATTTTAATTTATATTAGTTTTATTATTAGAATATTAATATTTATTAGTAATGATATTAATTTGTTATATTAGTATTTTTATTTTATTTCTTTTTAAATATTTCTAGTTTTAATAAAAGTAGTATTAATATTATTAGTTTATTTTTTATTAAATTAGTTTAATTTTTAATATTAGTATTATTATTATTATGTCTATTGATTAAATTTTTTATTTAACTATTTATTTTATTTTATTTTATTTACCCATATATATTTATCTAGTTTAATTTATTTTAGTTGAGTAATTATTTAACTAAATTTTTATTATTATTATTATTATTATTATTATTATTATTATTATCTATCATTTATTAATATCAATGCTTTTAACTTCCTTTAATTGTTTTCCTTTTTTATTTTACCTAAATGCAGACCAATTTTAACTATCATTAACTGGTTTTTCTATTTTTTTATTTTTAATTATTGTTTTCTTATTAATTGCATGTGTCTCCTACTCTTTAAATTTTCCTCCTCCACTGGCTAGAAGGAATCACTGATGATCCCTCTGCTGCTAAGCGCACCACCAGAGTGTCGGACCCCTCTCCTCTCCAGCACACCACTTTCAACCAAGCACATCACCCCCCATCTCTCTCCTACCCAACACATCCCTCCCCCCACCCTGCATACCCACGAGCAGCCATCTCTATAGGCCACCTGCAACCCTCGGGCACGCCACCATCCTCTTGTTCCATGCATCTGACATCCTCCCTCGAGCATCATCCCACAATGTCAGCCTATCCTCCGTCATCCACTATAATCGGACCTGCCTCCGCCCTTGTTGTGCACCACCAATAGTAGGTCGATCCTCCTTCGTTGCACAGTGGCATCTGACACCACCGTTGACCCCTCACCTTTGTTTAAACCCAACCAAGCACAATCCTAGTAGGCCAGCCTTCCTATATTGTTGGTGCATGACGCCATAGAGGGTTTTCATGCATTTAGAGACTGATAAGCCTAATGTTTCATTATGTGGTGGGTGTGTAGACCGATCTGATCATTTTTTCAAATAACATGGGTACAATTTTAATTATTCATTATTTTATTGTCATGTGTATTTTTTTGGTCGTGATTTTGGGGTAATTTCTATGTGCCGGGGTGTTGATTGAAGAATTAAATTTGTTGTGGATGCCATGGTGACGTTTTATTTTGAGTTTAATTTGTCGATTGAATTTATTTTCATTTTAATTTTCATATGATTTAATTATATTTTCATTGGAATTAATTTCTAAAATTGAAATTATTATTTTTAATTATTAGTCAATTTAGTGATACTGAGAAACTTAATTATTTTGACTAACTGTAGTGCAAATAGGTGGCACAACTTTATGAGAAATGGGTTGTTCCATTTCACTGTTTGGTTCATTATTTAAAAGCATCCCATAATTTATTTATAACACTAGATAATGTGACCTTAAATAAATTTTAAGATAAAAAAAGCCCTTAAAAATGATTTATTAATTTTGAATCAGTGATAATTGAGAAAGATAAATTTTTGATCACATGAGAAAATAGTTTTGCATGGTTGCACAATAATTTGATTACGATGTCAGTATCCTGAACACAATTTGTTAACTCAGAGTCCATCATTATTTTTTCCACTTCATTTTATTTTGTTTCGTTCAATTTTTCTGTATTTAGTTTTATTAAAATAATTAAAAAAAATATTAATTCCACCATGTGATTGTCTGTCTGAACATTGGCCAAATGAGATGATTTTAGTGAACTAGAGTTTATGCTCCCTATTTTTTGACCATGCTCTCCACTTTTATAGTTTTTAGTTGGTTATAAATATTTTCAAAATGGGCGTGCTTTTATGCACATACCACTTGTCTTAGAAAATTCACATGATTGCTCTGATGTCAATTGAAGGTACAAGGGAGCGCAACAGAAGTCGATAGGCTGGGGATTTAAAAAATTCCATCACTAGAGCAATGAATCTTGTCATCTCTAATGATATGAGATCTGATAGAGGCCTTAGGATCTTTCATGAATTAATCAAATAACAAAATTAAATAAATGAGTATTTTGTTTGCTTCAGTAGCGTGATCAACTATAACTAGTCGGCGGTGATCGTTGCTCAAAGGATCCGAAGCTAAACCCCTCTAGATCATCCACATACACTTCAAGAATCTATGCACTCAACATTCATCGAATTCTGGGTTCTAACATAGAGATATGATGAATCCTTCAACGTTGCAATGATCATCTCGGTCTCTTCCCTTCGATTCGTCGAATGCGCTCTTGGATCGGTCGCTCAGAGAGAAACTTTCTCTCACTATAATGCAAGAGGAGAGATAATCTCTCATTTCTGATCGATGAATATTACATGGAATGATCTAATCCTTCACTTATATAGTGGATATGAAAAATACCCAGTTATGGTTCCCCAACCCTGTTTGTAGTGGATGTTCAAAATAATCAATTAGGGCATGTGAAGCCTTAGCGTGATAGAAACCCTTTGGAGTGTCGTGCTTATAGACAGATGGGTCATATTCAATGGTTTTTTCAGACCTTTATGCCTAATTCTAGTGGAATAGGACTCACGCCATCTCCACCTTCAAGAACAGGATCAGTGACTCTACGTTTGGTAGGAAGCTAGAGTAGCACCGACTGAACAGGCTGAGGAGGAGGTCGTGACCAAGGTAGCCTAACTTCTAATTTTTAGTGCCAGCAAAGTAGACCTACTGAGGGTAGTATATTTGTAGCTCCGGGTCATGGATCAGGCCAGTTACACACATTACAATAGATAACTGAGCAGTAGGGTGTAGAAATGTTTACTGTAAGAGGTATTATTCTAGTAGCCTCTACTATCATATCTACTTTGCTCGATATTGGTGCCCCCACACTCCTTTATCTCTCTATCGGTCGTAGAATGTATTGGGATTGAAATTATGTAACTTTGTGGTGTGATGACCATAGACACACCATTGGGTATATAGTTAGAGGGTATATGCCAATGCGAGTATTTTCCTCTTGATATTGGTGGCTATCAATTCTTGTGGAATTTCATCATCTTTGAGATGAAAGGGTTTGATTTCATACTTGGGATGGAATAGATCATGCCTCATCATGACCACATTGACTTTTATCACTGAAGGGTGACTTTCACATCACCTAAGGGTAATAGATATGTGCATAAGGGTGAATGGGATGTCCATGCCAGTCAATTTGGACCAATGCATCGTGTATTGGGAGGAGTGACAAGCCGAACTGACAACATTTTCTTGGATGATTGGATAGTGCGTGTGACAAATTTTCCTCTGGTGGTGGATCATTTTAAGGATGTTTTCCCAAAAAAATTCTCTAGAGAACCTCTTGAGAGAGTGATAGAGAGTGTTTACAATTGATCTTGTTCTAGAAGCAGCTCTAGTATATATTCCTCCATACAGGAAGGAACGTACCGAGCTCTAAGAGCTCAAGAGATAGTTGGGGGATTTAGAATCTAAGTGTTTTATCCAACCCAGTACTTCTTATTTGGGTTCGCCTATCCTTTTCACTAAGAAGACAGATGGAACCCTCTAACATTACATGGATTACTGATGGTTGAACCGGCTTACGGTTAAGAATCTATATCCTTTACCTCAAATATATGATCTCTTCGACCAACTCTGAGGAGCAAGATTGTTCTCAAAGATCAACCTGAGATCAAGCTATCATCAGGTGGTAGTAAGGCCTTTACACATACCACATATGACCTTCTGTAGTCAGTACCATTTATATGAGTACCTTGTTATATCATTCATTCTTACATAAATGCATGTTGTTTTCATGGACTTGATGAATAGGGTTTTCTAGCCTTACTTGGATTCCTTCTTCATGATTTTTTTGGATGACATCTTGGAGTATTCTCATACTCGAAGAAACCATGAAAAATATCTTGAGATTGTATTGAGTACACTAAAATGGCATTAGTTATATGATAATATCACAAAGTTCAACTTCTAGATTGATAAGGTTCACTTATTGGGTCATATTATCTTGGAATTAGGAGTATTAATTGACCCAATGAATGTGTGTGTTGTTGTTTCCTGGTAGCATCCCAAGAATGTCTTTCATATACAGAGCTTCTTGGGGATAACTAGATATTACAAGAATTATATATAATACTTACCATTCCTTGCAGAACCTCTTACCAGTCTAACTAAGAAGGATGTGAAGTTCTTATGGTCTGGAGCATGTGAGAAGGCCTTTCAAGAGATAAAAAAAGACTTACTTCAACACCGATCCTAATTCTGCCAGAGCCTGACATAGGTTATACGGTGTTCTGTAATGCATCAAGCATCAGGCTGGGTGAAGTACTAGTACAAGAGGATTGATTCATTGTATAAATGTCTCGCTAATTGACACCTCATGAGCATATTTACCCGATGCATGACCTCGATCTTGTAGCAGTCGTTCAATCCTTGCGTTGCTGGAGGAATTATATGATGGGTGAGTTCTTTGTAGTATTTATAAACCACAAGAGCCTCAAACATATCTTCACATAGAATGACTTGGACCACATACATCGTATATGGGTTGAATATCTTCTGTCCTTCCACTTTGAGCTTTCCTATATGCTTGGAAAGGGTAATATGATAACTGATGTGATGAGCTGAAAAACTCAAGAAAAATATGTTCAAGAAGCCAATGATGAATGGAAGTTGATGAACCTATTTTTTAAGATGAATCAGGTGTTTTAAGAAATTCATGAGAGCCCTTTTCTTTTATCTTTAGTAGTTACCTGTTCACTTTTAGATAGTGTAAAGAGAAGACAATTTTCATATTCTGAAGGTTAGGTCCTATGGGAAAGTGTTTCAAGTGTGGACTTACCTCCAAATAATTGTATAAATAGAGATGGAATCTTGTGTGTCCATTGAAATTTCTAGGTTCCTACATACATGTGAGAGAAACTAAAGTAAGGATCCCATGCATTGTAATGGGCAGTGCACCCAGGGATTTCTAATATGTACTGTGACATGTGTCGTCGATATTTATGGTCTATAATGAAATGTTAGATTGTAAGTTTTATCACTAAGTGTTCCACCTATTGACATGTGATGGTGGAGCACCAATGGGCTATTGGCTTGTCACATCCATTATCAGTCCCAAAATGGAAATGAGATGACATCACAATGGTTTTTGTGAGTGGTTTACTGAGGTTGCCTCAAGGTAGCGATTTGGTTTGGGTAGTCATAGATTGACTAGTGAATTTAATCCCACTTCTTTTATATCTGGGAGACTTTATCAGTTTATGATATGGGAATATTTTTTGTCTATGAGATTGTATTCCTACACGAGGTCCCTTTTACTATCATTTAAGATAAGGATGCTCATTTCACATTAAGGTTCTGGAAAGGGTTACAAAAATATTTGGGTATATAGGTGCTTATGAGCACGGATTTTCACCCTCAGACTGATGGCCAGTCATAATAGACTATACAGGTGTTGGATGAAATGATTTGAACATGTGTCCTTGATTTCGAAGGTTCTTGGAAAAAACATATACCTCTCATCGGGTTTTCCTACAATAACATCTTTTAGGAAACAATTTAGATGGATTCGTATAAGGATTTATATAGTAGGCCATGTCATTCACCTTTGTGCTAGCTAGAGGTAGGGGAGGTAGTGACACTAGGTCCTCGTCTCATGTAAGAGACTTCACAGTATGTGTATTTGATCAAAAACTAGGTGGCTACTACTTATTCTAGGAAAAAATTGTATGTTGATCACTGTCGATGACCTCTGGAATTCAAATTCAGGGATCGTTTTTTCTTGTGATTATCACCTGGGATTGGGTATAGGCGGATACAGAGACAAGGGAAGTTGTCATCTCGTTTTTTTGGCCTTTTAAGATCTTGGAAAGAGTCAGGCCAGTAGTCTATCAATTTTTGTTACCTCATAGGTACCATGTCACGCACAACATCTTCCACGTTTCATAGCTTCTCTATTACAATACTGACCCATCTCATACTTTTGATCCCGAGGATGTTGAATTGGATGTCAATGATTATTTTGAGTAGTATCCCATTCACATCGTTGATTGGAGCACAATCGTTCTTCGAGGTAGGTTTGTCCCTTTAGTTTGGGTGTTATGGAAGCACGCCATGTACAAGATGAGACATGGGAGCAGGAGGTCGATGCATGTGCTTAGTGGTTGGAGTTATTCTCAGATGAAGTTTTACCACCCTTGGAAGGGAAACTCAGGATGAGTTCCTTTAAAGGGGGAAGACTATGAGAACCTGGTTTTTCTTCTTGGCATGAAACCTTTTAATTTAGGATTAATTCCATTATTTTATCCTTATAAATGCACCCTATGGTTTATGTAAGGGTTTGGGAGCGTCTATGTATTATTCGGAACTCAGAGCTCTAGATTTTGGAGGACATAGCTGGGTCGCACGGTTAGTAGAAATTGTGTGGCCCAAGTGATATGATTTTTTTAAATTGTGTGGGGTGCTACAAGGATCCTCAGAGGCGAGCACACAAGTGACATACTGTTTATCGAATCATACACTGAAAGTTGTGTGAGGTGTGACCCCTGGGAATAAGAGGCATGGGTAGAGCACAATTATATAGACCGTGCTCCCAAACTATATAGGCTATTGTCCTTAGATAGTAGCCGGTGCACGGTTGGCACACGGTTTTTCCAAACATGTGGCCAAATTGTACACCTCTTTAAATCATGGGGGGAGACTATTTTGACCCACACACTTTATAACTCACCACTCCTCCTTCTTTCTTTATTTCCAGTGGACAAAACCCTCTCCTCATCTCCTTTGAAACACTCTCACACCTAAAGCTAGGCCGTAGAATATCTTCTTCATCCAAACTTCGAATCAAGATATGTCTGTTGCGTTGGATAGCCATCAGTAAGTTATCCACTCCTTTAGATACTTTCACTATTCATCTTTCCATAAACATCATTATTTTAGTGTGAGGTCATATGCCCTGTTTTCAAGACATTCACATATTCTTCTATTTTATTCTGACCCAGGACAAACTAAGGGTCGATACCAGATGATACATCTATTATAGGCATAAGGTAGGTGGTTTATGATTTTTCCCTCAAGGTATCACCTTTTTATAAACTGTTGTTGTTTTATGAATGCCTGTTTCATCAGGAATTGCTTCTAAAATTCTTATACCTTCAATTTAAATCATTAAAAATGTATTATATGGCCCTAATGATGCCTCTTGACATCAGCACAGGTTGATAC
Source organism: Viscum album (assembly GCA_963277665.1). Classification (NCBI taxonomy): domain Eukaryota; kingdom Viridiplantae; phylum Streptophyta; class Magnoliopsida; order Santalales; family Viscaceae; genus Viscum; species Viscum album. The sequence goes on from OY728164.1 coordinate 1,176,548,086, forward strand.
CACAATGTTAACCACCCCAAGTAGGGTGTGTTATTTGTTATGCCTTTAGTGACCCGTGTTGGGATTACCTGAGACACCGTTCGAGTGCATTTGACTTGACCTTAATAAGGTACGTGTTTCATCATAATAAATAAATATTTAATGCATTAAATGGAAAGTGTACATGCTTATGTATAGATATCCCTTGGCCCTTATCCTTATTAATTAATTTTATAATTTGTTGCATGTCCTTATTCAACCTTATCATGTATGATGGAAGGTAGTGGAATGAAACTAATGAAAATATAATTGTCATGAGTATTACATGGCCTAAAATGATTTTTGATATATGTTTGTATGTATGTATGTATGTATGTATGTATGTATGTATGTATGTATGTATGTATGTATGTATGTATGTATGTATGTATGTATGTATGTATGTATGTATGTATGTATGTATGTATGTATGTATGTATGTATGTATGTATGTATGTATGTATGTATGTATGTATGTATGTATGTATGTATGTATGTATGTATGTATGTATGTATGTATGTATGTATGTATTAAATTTATAAGGTGCCTATTTCATATGGAACTTTTTTCATCTTTATAGGAAAGGTTATACTTATACCAATCTTGAATTCCCAAGGAAATACCTTGAGCACTAGGAGGATGTCATTCTGATTCATTGAGTTAGTTTCCAAGGGAGATACCCACCATGGAACATGGACTTTGTCTACTAGTGGATGCCTGACATGATGATGTAGGATCCATTCACTTTCTATCCTGAAATTAGAATGTATCAGGTACACTCCTTGGAATCATATTAACATGTAACAACCTATGTAGTAATAGAATAATTTTTTTTCATATTTATTAGTATTCTTGAATTAAATAGTTAAATTCATTATGTTAAGTAATTCTTAAAATAAATAATTTTATTAAACTAATTTCTTTTATGGTTATATTTAAAAGATTAATTTTCAAATTATAGAATTTTAATTTGAAAAAACTAATTTCATTTTAGAATTAATCATGTCAAAATTATATTATTATGAATTTTTGAGAATTTTATGAAAATGTTAAATTTCTGTTAAATAGTAAAAAATACAGCTTTTTTAAATACTGTATTTTTGTGACATCGTCAAGACATAATTATGATATATAATTTATTAAAATTATGTAATGAATAAATTATGATATTATAATAGAAATATTTATTAAAAATAATTCATAACATGTAAATTATAATTTATTTCATGATAAGTATAAAAATCAATTTTAGTGCCAATGCAGTGCCTGTGCAGTGTTGGAAAAGTATAAATTAGTGCCTTATAGATAATAATTGAGTGATAAAAAGTATTTGGAAAACTTTTTTATTAATTATTATGTATAATTTATGTTTTAGGGTGATATTTTAAAACTTTATAGTTGTATAACATGAATCTTATCCAAATGTATGCGCAATGCTTATGCAAGGCAAGAAAAATCAAATTAACAGATTAAAGAAGTTGTCTTGACATGGATATAAGTAAATATATATAATGAATGAATCTAAAAGATTATATTGAACGTAATATATTTATTTTTATTATATTAATTTATTTTTAATAAGGTGGTTTGAATTAGGATGAAAAATCAATTCCTTTAATTGAAATAAAAGGAGAAAGATTCAGTGGTTATGTACGAATCAAGCTTCACTCAATTGGAAAGGTACACTCTAAATCTTATTCGGGATCTTGATAGTAAAATTTATCATTTTTACTTAGAATTCAAGCCAAGATATCAAAGGTAATTGACTTCTTGTGAGTTCAAAAGTTATGAGAAACTTGTTTGATGTGATGTGAAGGTAGAAATGGAGTTTTTTGATGACCATGTGTATTTTGAAAACAAGCAGATGAAAAGGTCTGGTTGGAAAGAAATGGGTAAGAATCAATCAAATAAATATAAAGGTAATAAAATCCAATTTCTAGTTCGTGGAAAGAGTGGTAAAAATCACCATATGGAATGCCTTAACAAATATAGGAAGTGTTTCTAATGTGGTAAGTTTGGACATATGGCTTGAGATTACAATGAAAAGGATCTTAGTGTTGGTAAGTTTAATTTTGATAAGTAAATTGTAAAGTGTTTTAAATGTGGAGAGATGAAGAATTATGCACATACCTAAACAAAGAAGGATATAAATGATGGGAATAATCCAGACTATAAGAAAAATGTGTAGTTAAATCCTTTGCGACTACTTCAGTAGATGTTGGGATAACCAATAAAGTGGTATCATGTACATTATTTGTTTACTTGAATTTTTCTAATCTCTTGTTTAATATGGGGTATACACATTACTTTATTTTTTAGAAATTTTCTAGTAAATTGGAAATTTCACCTCAAGAATTGAAAATATAACTTATGGTAAAAACACTATGGAATCACGCCTTTATAAAACATAACTTTTCATTACATTTTACATATAGAAGATCTTTAAAGTCTAGTGTCTTGGAAATCAGGAACAATAAAACTTGAATACAACATAAAAAATTCTTCTAATTCAATTGTAAGGATTCATAATAAGATCATACTAGGAACAATTACTTCCTTTCATATCCTGGAGACATACATCAAAGGAAAGGGTGAGCAGAAGGCCCAGTAAGGGTAAATAAGGGAATCAATGTACTTATGATATCAATAAGAACTTGAATAACAACATAAAGATATGGGCAGTGGAAGTATAGGCATATCATAATGAAAATAACTTGAAAAATAACTTGAATATTTGTCTACAAAATTTCATTTATACATTCCTGAACATATCACCAAGTTTCAACCCCAAGGTGTCATAAAAATTACCAAGGTTATTCACCAAGGTATCATGAAACTTGTCATCTCTAGAGATTAAATATTTACCCAATGCATTGCAGCGATATCATAGCACACCCTTAATATGTCTTTAATTACATCTGATCCACATATATCATAATCAAACATTTCATAAATAACCCATAGAGAATAAAATGAATGGGTTTCATTTCAAAATTGTGACCTTTTAAAAGCTCTTAAAAATAAGATCATTATATCATTTATAAGTCATGGAAAGGGAGTGCGGGTTATATGTATGTCAATTAAAAAATAAAATATATCATATTTATATATTTATGAAAACCCATAGAAATAAAATAGGTATGGTTATTCACATAAATAAACAAGGCCTTGAGAGAAAGAGATAGAAATTTTGAGATGAAATTTCTACAGCATAACGGCTATATAACATGGTTTTAGAAAACAATGAAAAGAGGGGGGACAAGGGTCACCCACTCATAAATAATTAATAATATAGTATGGGTACTTAATAAGATCATGGTATGGATATTTTAATGACATACCATATGGAAAGGAAACAAGAAAGAAAAAAGAAGATGCGATTTCTTTTAGGAGAAATTCGGCAGCCTAACGGCGTCACATAAATATTGAGAAAAAAATTGATGAGAGAATAAAGGGTATCTCATCATTTTTACATGAAATGGGAAGTAATATGAACATATAAGAACATACCCTCAACATAAAGTGATGGAAAATATAAGACACAACATAAAGGAAGTCATGACTTAAAAGAGGAGGGTGAAAGAATCCCTTACCTTGAATAGTAACTTCGAAAGCTTGAAGGTCAGGACCTTGGGAGGCTTGAGGGAAACATGGGAGGACTCCTTGGGAGGTAAGGAGACCAGAACTTATTTAAGGAGGATTTAAAAATGAAAATAATGAGGGAAAGTCTTGGTATTTATTGGAGAAGTGAGGGGACAACTCATTAATGGCCAACGGGACAACTCATCGGTGGTATTGGAAAAACCATGGGTTTGCCCATGGTATTGGACACTTGGGACACCTCATACCTTATATTACTATTCATAAGTCTACCAGAATTATTACATAATTATTACATACTTAATTATGTCATTAAACACCCAAAACTAAAAACTGTATTTTCACTATTCACCAAAAATTCATTTTTTTCAGAAAAATCCCCAAAAATCACCTTAACCTAATATCAATGCTCTGAATTCAAAAATGAACTCCATTTTATAAAAATATTTTTATAAATATTTTTAATTTAATTTCTAATTAAAAAACATTATTCACCTGAAAAAACTAATACTTGACTAATAATTTATGAAACAGTTTTTTTACTTATTTTATTGAATCACATTACTTAATCATTGTGCCTAAATTATTTTAATACTTTTTTAAATGATATTACTAATCCATTTGGTCACATTACTAATCTTAAGCGTAAAATCACTATTCATGATTTACTATTCACAAAAAATTAAGTTGATCTTATTAGATTCTAAATTTCTTACTGAACACATTTCTAGAAGACCATTTTTTGAAAATCATTACACATCATTAATTATTTATGTTTTACATAAATATTTTAAAATATCATCTTTTTCCAAAATTCATCAATATACATCCTATATTTATTCGAACATCTGAAAAAAACACAAACTTCACCAAGGAAGAAATCACAATTTTATTTATCTCAAAGGATTACACAGAGTAGCTAATGTCTCGTTACATAACCCCTTATAACCCCAGCATAGGACCTAAGTGTAAGGTGTGATAAGGTGATAGAATCCAAGGGTGGCTCAGCCAACATTGCCCGAGTAGTGATTTCTATAAGCTTGAACTTCTCCCGAAGGCGATTCCACTCCAGCTTCACACGATGAAGTTTGACTTGGGTTTGGTCCAGAGCAAAGCCCAGTGGTGCTACCTCCTTCCCCAGTTTTGTCAGATGGGATTTGATCGGCCTGAGACTATTGGACGAGGCCATCGAATCTTCTTTCTATATTAATTAACCAAAATCACTTGTATTTAGAGACAAAAATTGCAACATAGTGTTTCCAATGGTCATATTGACCAATGGTCATATAACAGTCAAAACCCAACGGTTTCATTTTAATTATACTCATATCATTAATTAAATAATATAGTTTTGTTGAGTATAAACTAAAATAACACACACACACACAAAGGAAACAAAAATTCATTCAAAATTTCCGGTTGTTGCAAACACCATGGAATAAATATTAGGGGAAAATGAATTATAATAATCTCTATGTTGTTTTTTGTGGAAATAAATCACCTGAAAACCTTATTGTTTTTTCCATAGTAGAGTTTACTGTTATTCTGAGTATGGATTATCTTTTTGTTTACCATGCTAAGATTGATTATGGAGCTAAAAAGGTTTTTTTATAAAGAGTTTCAGTTTTTATACAAGAATAAACCCATACCATTGATAACATATCATAAAGCTGAGAAACTATTAAAAGATGAAAATGAAAGTTATCTTGCATATATTGATAAAAATAAGGTAATTATTCTGATTAATGATGTGTGAGTGGTAAATGAATACCTGGATGTTTTTCCTGATGAGTTGTTCAGTGTTATACCTGATCAGGAGGTTGAATTTTCCATTGACTTAGTTCCGGATACTAATCCAATTTCAAAACCCCTTATCGAATGGATCAAGTGGAACTTCTAGAATTTAAAAAGAAATTACAAGAGTTTCTTGATAAAGGTTTCATTCATCGCAGTACTTCACAATGGGGTTCCCCTATTTTATTTGTTAAAAAGAAATATTGTTTCATGAGGCTTTGTGTTGATTATAGAAATTTGAATAACATTATTGTTAACAATAAGTATCCATTGCCTCATGTCGATGAATTGTTTGATCAGCTCCAGGGAGCATGATATTTCTCCTAGATTAAAATGAGATATGGGTACCATCAATTGAAGTTGAAAGAGTATAAAATTCCAAAATCAACATTCCATACTAGATGTGTCCATTATGAGTTTTTTGTTATGCCCTTTGGTTTGATAAATTCTCCTATTGTATTTATAAATCTTATGAATAGAATATTTTGTGAATATTTGGATAAGTTTGTGGTTTTTTATATTCATGATATTCTGGTTTTATCAAAAAAATTATAAGGATCATGAAAAACATCTAAGGATTGTCCTAAAAACTCTCAAAGAAAATAAGTTATACGAAAAATTTAGCAAATATGATTTTTGGTTACAAAAAATTTCTTTCCTTGGGCACATTTTCAATAAATATGGTATAGTAGTTGATACCGCCAAAACAAAAGTGGTTAATGAATGGACAAGACCTACAAATGTTACTAATATTCGAAGTTTTTGTGGATTATAAAGTTATTACTGGCAGATTGTTGAAAACTTTGCATGGTTATCTAGACCACTTACTAAGTTAACATGAAAATGAGTTAAATTTATCCAGAAAAAAATATTGTGATGATTATTTTTAGGGATTAAAAAGAAGATTGGTGACTGGTCTGGTTTTGGTCTTTCTCTCAAGAAATAGTGATTGTGTCATCTGTAGTGATGCTTAATTGAATAGAAATGGTTGAGTTTTGATGCAGAATGATCTAGGAATTTCTTATGCTTGAATAGAACTGAAACCTCATGATTTAAATTATCCCACATGTGATTTGGAATTATCTACTATTGTTTTTTCTATAAAATTTTAGATACATAATTTATAAAAAGCTAAGTGTGAAATATATATTGATCATAAAAGTTTAAAATATATATTTTCTCAAAAGTAATTGAACATGAGGAAAAGAAGATGACTAAAACTGATAAAGGATTATGATTTTATGATCAATTACCATATAGGAAAAGTGAACAAAGTGGCAGATGACTTGAGCCTAAAACATCATGCATCATTAACCATATTTCATGTAGAACATGACCCTTTTATTACTGATTTGATTAATTTTATTCCTAGAAGTTATGGGAGTAGGAAATTGTTATGTTTTGTTTCAGGTGTCAATGTAATCATCTTTGTCAAACAAAATTAAGCATGATCAAAAGGAAGAGTGTGAGTTACAGAAAAAGGTAAAATTGGTTAAGAAAGGTAAGTTAACTGAATTTAATGTTAATAGAGATTGTGTTTTGAGATTTGAAAAGAGATTATGTGTGCTATGTGATTCCCAGCTAAAGAAATAATTGTTAAATGAATATCATAGTTCTCTATTTTCAGTTCATCAAGGCGGTACTTAGATGTACAGAGACCTTTGGGGGTATTACAGTTGGGATGGAATGAAAATAGATATTATTGATTTTACCATTAAATTTTTGACTTGTCAATAGGTTAAAGTAGAACATTAACTATCAAAGGTTATGCTTCATCCTTTACCAGTTCTAGAGTGTAAATGGGAGAATATATCCATGTATTTCGTGGTGGGACTACCAAAGAATGCTTGAGGTAACAATATGATTTGAGTTATTTTTGATTGAATGAATAAATATGTACATTTCCTTCCTATTTGAGATACTCTGTCCTTAGATCGATTTTTTTTACAATAACTCAAAGGTATTATCAGTTTACATGTAGTTCCACTCTCCATTATATCTTACCGTGATCCAAAATTCACTTCTAACTTTTGGAAAGACCTTCAGAATTTGTTGGGAACTGAATTAAATTGAAGAATATTCTTTCATCCTCAATATGATAGATAGTTGGAATGAAAAATTCAGAACATGGAATACATGCTACATGTTTATTCAATGGATTCACAAGGAAGTTGGGATCAACGTATTTCTTTAGTTGAGTTATCATATGATAACAGTTTTCATTCCAGTATACAGATGACACCTTTTGAGGCATTATATGGAAAGTAGTGTCGAACTCTAGAATTATGGGATAATGGTTCACGCCCAAATTTACCCAAGAGAAGAAGGGTAGAACGGTCCTTGTAGTGTATCTTGGGTTGTCGATTCCACAGAGACCTAAGAAGATACCTAAGATACACAACCTAAGGGATGGATTTTTGGCTATGAAGTGGCCAACTTGGATTGATTTTGGATGGGTTTTAAAGATATCTAAAATATTTAAGTGGATTCAATTTAAAAGAATGAGTTGATCCTAGGTTATCACTCGGGGTGGATTGGACGTATTTTCTTTTTAATGATTTCAATTTCTTAAATTTGAGATGGGTTCATTTAAGGAGATAAAACAACATCATCACTTACTGGTTTAATGCCTAAAACCTCTAATACCAATCACCTATACACTTGAAGGATCAAAGTTTTGAGCACTTCAAGGTAAAGGATCGTATTAGTACTTGAAGTGTGTGGCGTTAAATTCAACAAGGATGATGGAGTTTAAAAATCATCAAATAAAAATCCCAATTAAAGAAGTGATTATACATTAATTAGGTGATAAATAACATCCAATCCATCCCCTTGCTACTCCCTTGGATCAACCCATAAGTGGGTTAGCCCTCCATTGATCCCATGGTTTCAATGGAAGCGGAAAGTAGACTCATAAAGGAGGAAATGGAGAAGTAAAGAAAACAACAAAAATAAAATGATCACTCCACCGTTGTGTGAATGATTTCACAAGGGTTGGTGTGAATAAATTCACACCTTGATCCAAAGGTATCAAAGTGATATTAAGAACAACATAATAAGAGTAGAAGAAGAACTTTTATTAAGAAACTAAAGAGAATTGAACAACTTACATGTGAAAGACAAAATTGAGGCAACAAAAATGCAGCATAACATTACAATTGAACAAAGCATCCAAGATCTTCAACTCCTTCACCACCACTGCCTTAAATAGGCATTTTGGGAGCCTTGGGTCGAACCACCAACAGTACAAGTCATCCCAATCAATGAGGGTAGGCATAGGTGGTGGAAAGTAGGTGGAGAGGTGACTTCTCCACCCTTGACCCGAGGTGGCAGCCAGTTTTCATCCACCGAACAGACGCGTCTGGAAGACCTTCTAGAATTCCGAATCAGGGTGGGCCATAGAAGACGAAAATTGAGCTCCGGATGTCTTCTAACCGCCTGTAAAATTTGGGCCTATTTGGAGTTGTGTATTCCTAGATATGATCAAAATGGTGGACTGTTTTTCTGGGCCGCAGAATCTGGCCCAGAATTTTATCTCTAACTTGGGCCGCCTAAATGACCAACATGGTGGCCGAATTAGTATTAACTCCTGAAGAGTGATTTGTTCCTGTACATGTCTTCTATCATCCCACGAAATTTGGGATTAATTGGGATTGTATGTTGGGCCCCACAGTCTCATCAGTGGGCTGGTGTCCAATCTGCCTTCTCTAGAATTGCTTCCTTTCATTGCCAATTATCTCCATCATCCTCCATGAATTATCCATTGATCCCTGAATCAAACATGTTCATATTTAAGTGTAGATCAATTTCCAAAAATATAAAATTAAAATATGTAAAATTAAATTCCTTAAAATCAGATGAATCATTGGGTACTTTAAATGATGTTCAAAAATGTACCACATAATAGTGCATTTTAAGAAGGTATTACAATCATAATGTGAAATGATGTTCAAAGTGTAAAATGCACTAAAATGGTGTTTATGAATAACAAATAACATGAAAATTATGTATATTAACAATTAATATTAGCCTCATTTAGTGGCTAATCACACCCCCCAACTTGAGTTTTGCTAGTCCCGAGCAAAATATATCTCATCAAAAAATGAAATTCGAATTCCCTTTTCCAAAAACATTTTAATACACAATGATCACCAAAAAAACCTTATACCAAACAATCATGAAACCCATCAAAATATTTTAATACGAGATAGTTTCATAAGCAGATCCCAATCCCAAGCCCATTCCTTTGATCAAATCCATCATCATACTTCATCCAACACAATTAGGTGTAATGATGTGTTGTGAACACAATAGATATGGGGGTTCATTTTCATTCAAGGGGGAAATCATGGAAGCGCTAGGTGGAATCACATTTAATCCTAATATGAGTATTCTTCATTCATCTTTTTTTTTTGCAATATTGCTATAGTAATTGAGATTGCAATTAATCAAATTAACCCATGTAGCAAGACTTTGCCGATGACTCCCAGACTCAAAGGCCTTAGGGCACCAAGTGAAGCCCACATACTCGGGCATCGTCTCGAGTTAACTTAATCAAAACAAAGTCATATTACCATAAATAGAGATAGATTGAAAAACTCAGGGCTAGACAACTCTGGAGTCACGATCCCCAAGTGCCGAAAGCCTCGCATTTTATCAATCCATTGCTCTACACGCAAATTTTTATTTTTATTTTTTTATTTTTTTATTTTTTTAATATTTTTTTTTTAATAATAATTTTTTTTTTGAATACTCATATTATTCATAAAAATAAAACCATCCTATGCTATTTATTATGGGACCCCAAAAATTCAAATTAGTACCCCACAGTCTAGAGGACGTGCATTGTGGCATTTTTTTATTTGGATGAAAATATAAACGATGAAATATCACATTGGACAGCCACACTTTCCAAAATCTATGCTCATGAAATTATACAAGGATTAAAATCAGAATCAGGGCATGCTAAATTATTTGATATTCAGTTTCAAAGTGTGCAATGTGTATTACCATGTTCAAAGTTAAAGGAATTTTTCCTTCCATTTACTTTTTTTTTCTTCAAATCATTCAATTTTTGTTTTTGACACAAAAGCATTTTTTTTTTATTTTATCTCCCCCCCAACTTAAAACAACACTGTCCCCAGTGTTTGAAGAAATGAAAAATTAGAAGGAGTAGAGGCAGGGAATAAAAATTGAAAAAGGAAATTGAAAATGAGGATTATGGAATGAAGTCACCTGGTGGTTGAAGTTTGAAGTTCTTGCCGCTCGAATTTATTCCTTTGATATCCATGTCGCTTGCAAAGTTCCCTAGTGGAAAAAGGAAAAAACAAAACAAACAAACAAAACAAACAAAAGCAAACAATATATATATATATATATTTATATAATAAAGGAAGTAAAATATAAGAATATATATAAAAATTATAGAATAAGGTAGCATAAGAAGCCGCAGGTCAGTGGTAAGCGCACGCCCCTGTCTCCCTTCGGTCCCGGGTTCGAGTCCCCGCGGCTTCGCCGGTTGTGACGGGGTTTGCCCCACGGCCTATGGCGTGGACTTTTTTTTTTGTATTATTATATTTTTTTTTCTTAACCTATTGAATAATAAAAACAAAATAAACTGATGATACATTGTCTTCTTTTTAAATTTCTGGGTAAGGTATTACTCAAGGATCACACCACGTGACACGGATGAATATGGTGCTCCTCTTTCGTACCCATCCATACTCATAATAGAAGAACAGGTCAAAAGTCTATTTTTTTTTATTTTTAAATATAAAAATGATTAAGTAATCTTATTTGAAAAATAAAGATGATTCAGAAATATTAGAAACATAAAAACCACGGGTTGCCTCCCGTGCAGCGCTTTGTTTAACGTCATTAGCTCGACTTAAACCCCTTATTGATTAATTGTTGTTTTTTTTTTCATCAAAGGTAGGTTCACTCAGGTCTTCATCAACTTCATGTTTTTGGAATGGTTCTATGAATGGTTTGACTCTATGACCATTAACTTTAAATATTTGACCATTGGTGGGATCTTGAATTTCAACAGCCCCATGGGGGTACACCTTATGCACTATGTATGGACCGGACCATCTAGACCTCAACTTTCCCGGGTGCAAATGAAGTTTAGAACTATACAAAAGCACAGGTTTCCCTGGTTCAATGTGTTTAGTTTTAAGATTCCTAGACTGGTAGGCTTGAACTCTAGCTTTATTGATCCTTGAATTTTCATAAGCCTCCATCCTAAGTTCCTCAAGCTCGTTTAGATCCAATTTCCTCTTTATTCCGGCCAAAGAAATGTCAAAGTTCATTTTTTTGATTGCCCAAAAGGCCTTATGCTCAATCTCCACTGGCAAATGACATGATTTACCATAAACCAACCTATATGGGGACATTCCTAGGATAGTTTTAAATGCTGTTCGATATGCCCAAAGAGCATCTAAGAGTTTGCTCGACCAATCTTTCCTAGATGGATTAACAGTTTTCTCAAGAATTTGTTTGATTTCTCGATTGGCTAACTCAGCTTGACCATTGGTTTGTGGATGGTAAGCGGTGGACACTTTGTGAGAAATTCCATACTTCTCCATGAGCGATGAGAATGGGCGATTGCAGAAATGAGTTCCACGATCACTAATGATAGCCCTAGGAATCCCAAATCTAGAGAAGATGTTTTCTTTAAGGAATCTAATCACAGTTTGATGGTCATTGGATTTTGTAGGAATGGCCTCAACCCATTTTGAGACATAATCGACAGCCAAGAGAATGTAAAGATATCCCCTAGAGTTTGGGAAGGGACCCATGAAATCAATTCCCCAACAGTCAAAGATTTCAACCACTAATATTGGAGTGAGAGGCATTTGATTCCTTCTTGTGATGGACCCTACTTATTGACACCTAGGACAGCTTTGACAAAATGTGTAGGAGTCCCTTGAGAGGGTGGGCCAAAAGAGACCACATTGAAGAACCTTGGCAGAAGTTTTCTTGGAGGAAAAGTGACCTCCACAAGCCTCACTATGACAGAACATTAGGATGGACTCTTGTTCGGATTCTGGCACACACCTCCTAATAACTTGGTCAGGACAGAACTTATATAGGTATGGATCATCAAACACATAATGCTTGACATCAGAAAGAAATTTTCTTCTAGCTTGGGTCCCTAAGAATTTTGGAATGACCCCTGAAACTAAGAAGTTGGCTATGTCAGCATACCAAGGGCAATCACTCACAGAATAGAGGTTCTCATCGGGAAATGAATCAGACACAGAAAGGTGATGTGATTTGTCCTTGAATTCCAACCTAGAGAGGTGATCAGCTACAACATTCTCGACACCTTTTTTATCCTTAATGGTTAAATCGAACTCTTGAAGAAGAAGGACCCACCTAATCAATCTAGCCTTTGCATCTTGTTTTTGGAAGAGATATTTTAGAGCTGAATGGTCGGTGAATACAATGATGGGTGATCCTAAGAGGTAGGACCTGAATTTCTCTAAGGCAAACACAACAGCAAGTAACTCCTTTTCAGTGGTGGTGTAATTGATTTGGGTATCATTTAAGGATTTGCTTGCATAAGAAATGACATATGGAGTTTTATCACACCGTTGTCCTAACACAGTTCCTACAGCAAAGTCACTGGCATCACACATGAGTTCGAAAGGAAGGTCCCAGTTTGGAGATTTCATAATGGGAGGAGAGGTGAGAGCGGATTTAAGGGTTGAAAATGAACCCTCACAGCTTTCTGTCCAAACAAATGGAGCATCCTTTGCTAGGAGAGCACAAAGAGGGCGAGAGATTGAACTAAAGTCCTTAATGAATCTTCTATAGAAACCAGCATGTCCTAAGAAGGACCTCACTTCCTTAATAGTTCTGGGTGATGGAAGGTGACGAATGATGTCAACCTTTGCTTTATCAACTTCAATTCCCCTACCCGAGACTATATGGCCAAGGACTAACCCCTCTTTTACCATGAAATGGCATTTTTCCCAGTTTAGGACCAGATTCTTTTCTTCACATCTTGACAAAACTCTCTCCACATTCCTAAGACATCCCTCAAATGTATCCCCAAAGACAGAGAAGTCATCCATGAAGACCTCTAGAAAATCCCCTACCATATCTGAGAAGATTCCCATCATGCACCGCTGGAAGGTTCCAGGGGCATTGCATAACCCGAAGGGCATGCGTTTGAAGGCAAAGGTACCAAAAGGACATGTGAATGTAGTCTTCCCTTGATCCTCTAGGGAGACCTCAATTTGATTGTAACCTGAGTACCCATCTAGGAAGCAATAGAATTGATGACCCGCCACTCGCTCGAGGACTTGATCAATAAAGGGCAAGGGAAAATGGTCCTTCTTGGTACAAGAGTTGAGCTTCCTATAGTCAATACAGACTCTCCAGCCACTACTCACCCTAGTTGGAAGAATTTCCCCATCCTTATTAGTGATCACAGTGATTCCAGCTTTCTTTGGGACAACTTGAATTGGGCTTACCCACTCACTCTCAGCTATGGGGTAGATGATACCAGCTTTCAACAACTTAAGAAGTTCTTTCCTTACCACATCCATAAGATTTGGATTGAGTCTCCTCTGAGGTTGACGACATGGTTTGGATTCAGATTCAAGAGTAATCCTATGAGTTCCAATAAGTGGGCTAATCCCAGGAATATCAGACAGGGTCCAACCAATGGCTTTCTTGTGTTTCCTAAGGACATCTAGAAGCATCCCCTCCTGATTGGCTTCAAGAGAAGAAGATATGACTATAGGATGTGTTTGATTTTCCCCTAGGAAGGCATACTTGAGGGAAGTAGGAAGTTCCTTCAATTCAAGATCTGGTTGGTTCAGAATTTCAGCAGAAGATTGGGACATTGGATCAAGATCAAATTTGTTTCCTAGATTTTCAGATTGAATTGATTCCCCATGTGTAGAAGTTTCAGCCACAAGATTGTATTGACCTGGGTTAGGGAAGGGAGTTTGAGTTGTCTCCATGAATGTGTTTTCCTGAAAGTTTTCACTGATTTTTGGTCCTAAGACATCATTATAGGAGCAATTTGAAAATGATTCGAGCCAAGGAGATAAACTTCCTTCATGTGAACAAAGGAAATCAATCTCATTCTGACTTAAACATTCATCAAATATTCCTTGATGTTCCATGGATTCATTATCAATTCTTCCTATCATGTTTACTTCATGAATATCCTCGTCATCCCCTATTTGTGAGCTTGCATTATAGATGTTCAAGTCTAGACTCATGTTCCCAAAGGTGATGGTCATGTTCCCATTTCGGACTCGGATAACAGAGTTGATTGTTGCAAGGAAAGGACGACCAAGGATGATTGGGGTTTGTTCTTTATTTCCTAAATTTGGATGGTTGTCAAGGACAATGAAATCAGCAGGGTAGATGAAGTTTTCAACCTTTACCAGAACATCCTTTAAAATCCCCTTGGGAACCCTAATGCTACGATCAGCAAGCTGAAGTGTGACAGATGTGGGTTGGAGCTCTTCTAGGCCTAACTGGCAGTACACAGCATATGGGATGAGATTGACACTAGCACCTAGGTCACACAAGGCCTTGACAACTTTGCTTTCTCCTAGTTCAACATTGATGTAAGGGCAACCTGGGTCTTTCAACTTAGGAGGAATGGTCCCTTGAATGGTGGTACTCACATTAGCAGCCAAAAGGACTTGGTTTTTATGTGAAAATTTTCTTTTAAAAGTGCACAAGTCCTTAAGGTACTTTGAGTAGGCAGGTATGGTTTGGATTGCATCGAGAAGAGGAATGTTCAACTTGACTTGTGAGAAGATTTCCCTCAATGTTTCACTCAGTTCAGGCTTGGATTTCCCCCTCATGCGTTGAGGAAATGGTGCAGGTTGTGGGGTTGTTTGTTGAAGAGTTGTTTCTTTCACATTGTTATCAGTTTCCTCAGTTTGATCTTGTGGTTCATTTGAATTTTCATCCAAGTTTGAATCTTCAGGTGGGTTCTGAATTAGTTGTTCAGGTTTCTCAATTGATTTCCCACTTCTTAAAACAGTCACAGCCTTTAGTTGTTCATGAGTTGTTTGAGCACAACTTGACTCTCCCCTTGAAGTTGAGGATGGCACCGCCTGAGTAGGCATGGGTGCCTTTCCAGTTTTTATGGTTTGAAGTTCTTGTTTTAGGGAAGAGACTTCTGAGTTCATCCTCTCCATTTGTTTGCACAGTTGTTCTAGTAGGCTTTGTGGAACAGTTTGGGTTGGTGCTTGAGTTGGTTGGTTTATCCCAGGGGGGTATTTTGGAGGTGGGATGGTTTGTTGAAAATGGACCGGTGGCTGTTGATATTGGATAGGTTGGGTTTGGAACTGGTTATGGGTTTGGTAGCTCTGTTGAGGGTAAGGATTTTGTCCCTGTGGTTGGCTAGGTTGTTGGTTATCTTTCCAGCGGAAGCCTGGGTGGTCATTGTACCTTGGATTGAAGGTGTTTTGGTATTGGGGCTTTTGAAAGTTTAGGGCATTGACTTCTGCTGGGGGTCCTCCTAGAAGAACATCCTTGATGGATGGAATGGTTGGGCAGTTGTCTGTTTTATGGTCATGTTTGTCACAAATTGTGCAAACAAGGTCTACATTTTGGATTTCATGGACTTTCCTAAGGTCTATCTCTTCAACCTTCCTAGAGAGTGCTGCGAGTTTAGCCCTAAGGCTTTCCTCTTCTCTAAGTGTATGAATTCCAGTGGTTCTTTGTGTCTTTTCAGAATAAGGTGAAGTTCCCCAAGTTTGGTTTTGTTCAGCCAGACTTTCGAGATACTCGTAAGCATCATTTGGGGCCTTGTTTTTAAAGGTTCCATTACACATCATGTCAATGAATTGTTTATTACCCGGACCCAACCCTTCATAGAAAATTCTCACTTGTTCAGGTATGGAAAACCCATGGTGTGGAACCATGTTTAGGGTGTCTTTGAACCTCTCCCATGTTTCATAGAATGACTCTCCCTCTTTTTCAAAAAAGTTTTGGATGCTCTTTTTAAGTGCGATTGTTTTGTGATGAGGGAAGTATTTTTTGTAGAATTCTCTTTGCAGTTGGTCCCAAGAGTGGATTGATGCAGGTCTCAAGTTGTTTAGCCAATTTTTAGCTCGATCCTTTAGTGAAAAAGGAAATAGCCTCATCTTAGCGGATTCTAGTTGATGTGGGGGGCACATGGTTTCAACAATGTCGTTGAACTCTTTGACATGAAGGTATGGCATTTCTGACTCCATCCCATGAAAGGTTGGAAGGTAGTTTAGGACATGGGGTTTGAATATGTAGTTGGTGTCTCCTATGGAATTGTGTCTAATGCATGAGGGGGCATTGGTCCAAGCTGGAGTGAGGTAGTCGTTCATGGTTTGATCAACTACATTCCCTAAGTTTGGAGCTTCTTGGTTTTGGATTCCCATTTGATTCCCCCCAGGGTTTACAATTTGATTTTGTGGATGACCCTCCATTGGACTTGTTTCAAGTTCTGACTTTGGGGTTTCAAGAATATTTGAATCTGATTTAAACAATCCCTTAGGTGCACTTGACTCCCCTATCCTAGGACTTTCCACCCTAACTAGTCTGTTTGAGAAATCGCGGGCGTAGGCGGACATGCGCCAAAAAAAAATCGAGAAAGGGGCAAGATAAGAGATCTTGGGTGAGAGTAGAAGAATGGAGGTGAGGAAAGAAGGTTTTTTTTTTGATCTAAGGTACTTACTTGGTCCCCGGCAACGGCGCCAAAATTTGGTTCACGCCCAAATTTACCCAAGAGAAGAAGGGTAGAACGGTCCTTGTAGTGTAGCTTGGGTTGTCGATTCCACAGAGACCTAAGAAGATACCTAAGATACACAACCTAAGGGATGGATTTTTGGCTATGAAGTGGCCAACTTGGATTGATTTTGGATGGGTTTTAAAGATATCTAAAATATTTAAGTGGATTCAATTTAAAAGAATGAGTTGATCCTAGGTTATCACTCGGGGTGGATTGGACATATTTTCTTTTTAATGATTTCAATTTCTTAAATTTGAGATGGGTTCATTTAAGGAGATAAAACAACATCATCACTTACTGGTTTAATGCCTAAAACCTCTAATACCAATCACCTATACACTTGAAGGATCAAAGTTTTGAGCACTTCAAGGTAAAGGATCGTATTAGTACTTGAAGTGTGTGGCGTTAAATTCAACAAGGATGATGGAGTTTAAAAATCATCAAATAAAAATCCCAATTAAAGAAGTGATTATACATTAATTAGGTGATAAATAACATCCAATCCAGCCCCTTGCTACTCCCTTGGATCAACCCATAAGTGGGTTAGCCCTCCATTGATCTCATGGTTTCAATGGAAGCAGAAAGTAGACTCATAAAGGAGGAAATGGAGAAGTAAAGAAAACAACAAAAATAAAATGATCACTCCACCGTTGTGTGAATGATTTCACAAGGGTTGGTGTGAATAAATTCACACCTTGATCCAACGGTATCAAAGTGATATTAAGAACAACAGAATAAGAGTAGAAGAAGAACTTTTATTAAGAAACTAAAGAGAATTGAACAACTTACATGTGAAAGACAAAATTGAGGCAACAAAAATGCAGCATAACATTACAATTGAACAAAGCATCCAAGATCTTCAACTCCTTCACCACCACTGCCTTAAATAGGCATTTTGGGAGCCTTGGGTCGAACCACCAACAGTACAAGTCATCCCAATCAATGAGGGTAGGCATAGGTGGTGGAAAGTAGGTGGAGAGGTGACTTCTCCACCCTTGACCCGAGGTGGCAGCCAGTTTTCATCCACCGAACAGACGCGTCTGGAAGACCTTCTAGAAGTCCGAATCAGGGTGGGCCATAGAAGACGAGAATTGAGCTCCTGATGTCTGCTAACCGCCTGTAAAATTTGGGCCTATTTGGAGTTGTGTATTCCGAGATATGATCAAAATGGTGGACTGTTTTTCTGGGCCGCAGAATCTGGCCCAGAATTTTATCTCTAACTTGGGCCGCCTAAATTACCAACATGGTGGCCGAATTAGTATTAACTCCTGAAGAGTGATTTGTTCCTGTACATGTCTTCTATCATCCCACGAAATTTGGGATTAATTGGGCTTGTATGTTGGGCCCCACAGTCTCATCAGTGGGCTGGTGTCCAATCTGCCTTCTCTAGAATTGCTTCCTTTCATTGCCAATTATCTCCATCATCCTCCATGAATTATCCATTGATCCCTGAATCAAACATGTTCATATTTAAGTGTAGATCAATTTCCAAAAATATAAAATTAAAATATGTAAAATTAAATTCCTTAAAATCAGATGAATCATTGGGTACTTTAAATGATGTTCAAAAATGTACCACATAATAGTGCATTTTAAGAAGGTATTACAATCATAATGTGAAATGATGTTCAAAGTGTAAAATGCACTAAAATGGTGTTTATGAATAACAAAGAACATGAAAATTATGTATATTAACAATTAATATTAGCCTCATTTAGTGGCTAATCAGATAAAGTTAGGGGAAGGAAGTTGATGGGACCATAATTAGTAGGGGAAGTTTCTGAGAATGTAAAGATGATCCAACAACATATGATGATAGCTCTGAGCGGACAGAAAAGTTATGCAGATAACAGGAGGAAAGTCCTTTTTTTCGAGGTAGATGATCATGTTTTCCTTAAAATATCTCCATGGAAAAGTGTTATTTGTTTTGGTAAGAAATGAAATATAAGTCTATGGTTCATTGGACCTTATGAAATCCCATATAAATTTGGATTATTTACCAACTGATTAGCCTTACTTCCAAGTTTATCCCAAATACACAATGTTTTTCATGTTTCGTTGTTAAGAAAGTATGTGCCAAATTTATCTCATGTTTTGAGCCCAAAAGTACTTCAGATAGAAGAGAACCTTTCTTATAAAGAAAAACCTTCTCAGATTTGTGACTGTATAAAGCAATTATTGCAGAATAAGTTAATTTACCAGGTTAAGGTTTTGTAGAGAACCCAAATGGTTGAAGAATCAACATGGTAATATGAAATTCTATGAGGGAAAGGTTTTCTCATTTGTTTAATAAATGAATAAATTGTTAGGACACAATTTCTAAATGGGGGGATAATTTAACAACCCAGGTACTAATATAATAATTTTTTTCATATTTATTTGTATTCTTTAATTAAATAGTTAAATTCATTATGTTAGGTAATTCTTAAAATAAATAATTTTATTAAACCAATTTCTTATACAGTTATATTTAAAAGATTAATTTTCAAATTATTTAATTTTAATTTGAAAAAACTAATTTCATTTTTGAATTCATCGTGTTAAAATTATCTTAGTATGAATTTTTGTGATCTTTCTAAAAATGTTAATTTTTTTATGAATACTAAAAAATATGGTTTTTTTAAATATAATATTTTTGTGAAATTTTCAAGACATAATTATGATATAAAATTTATTAAACTTTTTTAATTACTAAATTATGATATTATAATATAAATATTTTATAAAAATAATTCAGAACATTTAAATTATAATTTATTTCATGATAAGTATAAAAATCATTGTCGGTGTCGACGCAATATCTATATAGTGTTGATAAAGTCAAAATTAGTGCCTTATAGATAATAATTGAGAGATAAACCGTATTTTAGAAAAAATTTAATTAATTATTATGTATAATTGATATTTTTGTCTGATAATTAAGAATTTTAGAGTTATATAACATGAATCTTATCCAAATGTGTGTGCAATGCTTGTGCAAGGCAAGAAAAGTTAAATTAACAAATTAAAGAAGTTGTCTTGACATGGATATGAGTAAATATATATAATGTCGGGAAAAAATCTCTCAAGGTAACATTGCAGTATTTTTGGGTTGATTGTGATTGTTGACAAAGCATGATTTCATGGATATTTGACGAGTTCCCGAGAAGTTGTTGACAATCCTTGTTGACAAAGAATGATGACAAAGGAAAGGATGATCTGGAGGCGGTACAAAAAGAGAAGTACAAGGTGTCGCCATTTCCCAGTGTTTGACAAATTTTTGGGGTCCAAAATTTTGAGTTTGGTGAGCATCGCGAAAATAGGATTTCCATGAAGAGCATAATTTAATATGGAAAAGGCATGAATTTCGCGAAGATAGGATTCATTTTTTGGAAATCGCGAAGACCAGAAGAATGGAGGTGGTGAGTCTTCGCGATTACGTCAAGCTTTGTGAACGGAAGAGGCTGAAGCGCATCGCGGCGGTGAAGGGCTTTGTGAGTGAGCTTCGCGGCGAAGGCGCAAAGGTATGTTGACGGTGATTCTTCGTGACTAGGTCAAGCTCCGCAAACGAAAAATTGCCGTGGTGCTTCGCGATTTGGATAGAATTCCAGCGGAAACTTTGGAGCTTCGCGATTTGTGATGACGTGGCGTTGACTTCGCACGGAAAGTTCGAGGGTCGGTGGAATCACCTATAAATAGAGGCCGACCCCCTCAAGAGAAGTGGAGATAATTTTCAGAGAAAATCCATTGCTCTCGGTTCGCATAGGTGGTTCGTGAAGGCAGTGTGCTTCGCGAAAGGGGAGCTTCGCGGCGGCTATTCTAGCTCCGCGAAAGGCATGTGCCCCGCGTTGGCTTAGTGAGCTTTGCGGAGAGGCAGGAGCTCCGCGACGGCCTAAGCATTGAGAAGTTCTATGCATCGTGAGAGTGCTTCGTGATAGAGCTTCGTGAAAAGGTTGGAGCTTTGGGAAGGCTTGTTTGAGCTTCGTGAAATTGGGAGCCTAGCGAAGTAGGGTGCTTCGCGAAGGTCATTCCAAAGGTAGTTTGCCCAGTGGATAGTGGAAAAGGGGTATTCATCTACGGGTGAAAGTTGAACTTCAACAGAGCATCTACATACAGAGAAAGATGCATTCCTTAATGGAAATGAAGAGACCTATAGTTCTATAAACTATGAGTGAATCCCTTCACAGAGCAGTGAGCTTAGGAAGAGGAAGAAGGTGATCCTCTCCACCGGCAGTGAGCCAGAGAGAGAAACAGGGAGTGACCCTTGAGAAAGCAGTGAGCTGACCCTAAACCTTGTATAGTCAGTGAGCCTTGGCATAGAAGTGATCTAGCCCGAACTTTGTAATCCACAGCTAGTGAAGTTTAGTGGAATTGGTACAATCGGCAACCTGTCGGTGTATGCTCCTTGGACGTAGCCCAGTGAGGGTGAACCAAGTAAAAATCTCTGCGTCTGCCTGCTAATTTGCCTGCATTGCTTTCAAAGCATCATCATAATATAAAGGAGAAAGTAAGTGATCATAAAATACACACAAGTGCAAACAAAGTGACCCTTGTACCAAATAGGTCAAGATCCAGTGGAGCGGGAAGAACTTTGAAAAAGAATATCCATACCCTGATTCACCCCCCCTATCAGGATATATAGGCCCCTATTGGTCTTAACAATTGGTATCAGAGTGATAGGTGTCTTTTATCAGATTTGTTTTCATCGACTTGGTGTATTCGATCTGTGTGGTTGAAGATACAGTTTTCTCTTATCACAATCTGCCATGGGAAAAGGAAAAGCATCAAAGAAGAATCAGAAGTCAGGTAATTTCCCTCAGTATGGAAGTGTTTTTGGAAAAAGTGTGATTCAACTAAAAGAATCAAATAGCTTACTGAAGGAAGGTCTGGATGACTCTGATAGGGAAAAGATTGATTCACTCAATCATGATGTTGGAATGAGTTAAGTACATGAGCATCAGCGTGGTACTAAAAGAGAATAAGAAATTGAAGGAAGAATAGATATGAGAGCTGAGTTAGAGGATGCTCTTGAGGAGATTGATGTTTGGAGAGCTAAAACAAAGAAATCTAACAAAGTTGTTCACGATGCCAAACTCTATATGCAGCAGCAGGAAGAAGAGAAGTCTGAGTTGATGGAAGAAATTGAGAAACCCAAGTTATCAACACGAGAGTACTCAGAATTAGTTAGTGAGTATAAGCATAAGATTGAAGAACAGAAAATGGAGATCGATGGCTTTAATAGAAAAGTGAAAGATCAAGTCAAGTGCATCGAAGAACCTGATATTCCATGTTATGTTGGAAACACCGATGAAATTAAGTCTAAAGATATTAGGATCCATGCACTGGAAATTGAGGTCAACAATCTAAGAGGCTTAAATCAAAGGCTCATTAATGTGGCAACTGACCTAAAGGAGAAGAATGATTCTTAGGGTGAGGAACTACAAAAGATGGCTAAAATTAAAGGAAAACAAAAGGCTGGTGATTATGAAGAGAGTCAAAATTCAGATGAAGTTTAGAATCTAAAAGCCATAAATGTTGATCTTTCTGCACATCTATCTGAGCTAGCTCAGAAGAATCAAAGACTACAGCAAGATAATGCATGTTGTTCTGATTCGGTTGCTCAAGAAAAACTGAAAGTAAAGGAACAGAGTGACATGATGGATAAGCTGACACAAAAGTTGGAAGAAGAGCTAGAACCAGTAAAGAAAAAATTGGAGAAATCCAATACTAAAGAAATTCCAAAAATGAAGGATGCCTTACACTTTCTATTTGATCATCCTTCGACAAATGGTGATAAAATGAAGAGAAAATATGCTATTTCTAAAGAGAAACAACAGAATATTTTCTCAGATCAAAGACCAGCATGTTTTGGAAAAGCTGGTATTGGGTTTGATAAATCAACTCCCATGCATGATAAGAAGAGAGCTGTGAATAACTCCAAAAATGGAGAAAATCATGTAGGCACTGGAGATAGGCCTAAGATGATAGCTACACAAAGAAGTGATGACATGTGCTATTTCTGTGTGATTCATGGCCACACATCAAGCTCATGTTCAGAGGCTCTGGAATACATTTCTGGCTGTGAAAACAGAATCTGTAAAAACTCTGAGAATAAGAATAAGCATCATGAGAAATCAGAGAGAAGAGTCTCTCAGAGGAAATCACTTAATAGATGCTATTACTGTGGAAGAATGGGACATACCATGTGTATGTGTCAGGAATATCAAGAGCACAATGTCAGAAGAAGAACTCAAGATGCATCAACATATCGACAGAGAAATGATGAAATGAGGTATGCCTTTGATGTTAAATGTTATATATGTTATGATTATGGGAGTTTGGCAATACAATGTTGCAAGAAGAAAGCAGGAAAAGAAAAGGAACTCGAAAAGAGATTCTCAACTCCAGGTGTGCATGATAAGGAATTATGCACTGGAAGAAAAAGTGAAATGCTCTCGTGGAGAGAATGTGAACAAACTCAGAAGATTATGGTGAGATCTACTTCAGCTGTGAGTAAGAAGAATGAAAATTCAGTAGAGGACTCACCACCAGTGAAAGAGAGTGTGGTGACTCAAACATCTGGCAAAATAATGATAAACAAATATTACATTGAAAAATCGGCATGTCGTGTTCCTCAGCGAGAAGTGGAGGAAAGAGAACAATCCTTGCAATGGTGAAAGAGGCAAGGGAAGATGGAAATCAAAGAGATTCCTACTCAGAGAAAGAATCAAGTGAAGTGGAATTTTGGTGGAACATCAAAGACGTAGATGTGCACTCGTGGATTTAAACCCCAAATGGTGAGAAAGGCCAGGCCTACAGAAGGTTCAGATCAAGAAAAAGACTCAGCATGCAGGTAATGAATGCTTAGTCATATGGCCAGAGCAGTTGAAGTTGGCCAGGAAGCTGGAGGAAGCTCGAAGGGAATGTGACGTGCTCCACGAATGAATCAAAGGGTTGACCCATCAGGATCAACCACTATCCTCATCTTGAGGATTCAAGAAACATCCCCTCTCCCTATGAATATAAATGCTATTAACTGATGATTCATGTGTTTCAGGTTTTAGGGAGATACGATCCAAGGGGAAGTGGAATCTAAAGATGCAAAGTGGAAAGGTGATATGATTCAGAGGTTAAATTGATTCAAATTAGGTAGAAGAATTTAAAATGAAAGGGAGAAACTGAGCACAATTATAAGTGATTGTGTTATTAGCTTTGTCTCTTATTTCCTACACCGAGTTCCAACTCAGTAGGCTTAGAGATTTGGTTAATGGATCGATGCTGAGTGCTAGATTAGTATAAATGGTGCACGTGGAGAAGAATGGTTATGGGTCTCTATTGTTGGGCCTACCAGATAGAATTGTTGTGTAACACAGGGGGAGCATTCTAAATCAAAATCAGATTCAAGAGCCATCAATGCAATAATTGGATGACTCGGCTCAGGTGTTTCCTATTGAGGGAAGAAAGAAACACAGTGAGAAGAAGTAATAACAATGTATTTCATTCTTATCTATTTGCTCTAACAATATGGTATCAGCTGACTATTTTCAGGATACTAAGAAGCTGCAAGAGAAAATCAATGGCGTCTCAACAAAAATCTGAGAATAGTAGCTGAATGAAATGAAGCCACTGAAAAATGAGTCAGTGAATAACTTCCTGATGAAAGTTTTGAGGAAGAAAGAAACACAGGGAGAGAAGAAGTGGCTAATGCTGATTCAAAAGAAGACACCGATGATGAACATGAAAGTGTCTAGTTTGTTCCTACAAGGAAGCCAAATAGCTAAGCTAAAATTGATAGATAGAATATCATTGGTGATCAGGCAACTTCTGTTCAAACAAGAATAATGAAGTCACTGCAGCAGACATCTTTCCTACCTCAAGTAGAGTTGAAATGCTTTGCTGATGCAGCTGATGTTGAAAACTGGGTTCATGCTATGAATAAAATGCTTGATCAGATTGTGAAGAACCAGATGTGGTAGATTGTTTCAAGGGAAGCAGATAAAAACGTCATTAGGACAAAATGGGTTTATTAAGACAAGATTAATGAATATGTCACAGTGATTCAGAACAAAGCACGACTGATGTGTAAAGGAGACTCCCAGATAGAGGTAATAGATGGTGATGAGACATTTTCACCGATTGCAAGGCAGGAGACAATCAGATTATTCCTAGCCATTACAGGGCAAATATACTTAAAAGAGTTCCAGATGGATGTAAAGACTGCATTTCTAAATGGGTTTCTAGAAGAAGAGGTGTATATTGAGCAGCCAGATGGTTTTCTCATTCATGAGGATGATAACAAAGTTTTCGGGTAGAAGAAGGTGTTATATGGGATGAAACAAGCACCAAGAGCATTGTACTGAAGGCTATATCAGTATTTGAAGAAGCTTGGTTTTCAGCATTACACAAGGCAGGAATGAAACATTCATTTCTCAATCCAAATATTACAAGGATACTTTGGAATGATTTGGAATGGAAAATTCCAAGGATATGAAGTCTCCGGTTTCTACCCGGATGAAATCATCAAAAGATGACAGTGGCAGGGCAGTTAATCTCACTGAAAATAGACAGATTATCAGTAGTTTTCTATACATGACCGCACCAAAGCCTGATATTGTTTTCGCCACATGCCAAACAGAGAGATATAAGAGTAATCCCAAAGAAAGCCACATCATTATAGTGAAAAGAATACTTAGGTATATCAGGGGCATGGTGGATTTCGGCTTGACATATACTGATAAATCATAGACAGAGTTATTGGGATATACTGATGCAGACTGGGCCGGTTCAGCAGATGATATAAAATCAACGTCAGGTGGTGCTTTCTCTCTTGGTGGATTGTGTATTTCTTGGCTAAGCAAGAAGCATGATTGTATTTCATTGAGCACCGCAGAAGATGAATATATTGCGGCCACTAAAGCATGCACCCAACAATTATGGATGAAGCAGCAGCTTGAATATATGGGAGTTGAAGTGAAGTCTCCGATCGGAATCCAGTGCGATAACTAAAGTTCTATAAATCATAGCAAAAACCTCGTCCATCACTCAAGGACAAAGAACATTGAGATAAAGTATCATTTTATCAAGGAGAAAGTTGAGAAGGGAATCGTGAAGTTGGAGTATGTGCCTACAGAGCTACAGGTTGTAGACATTCTGACAAAGACCTTACCCAAGGAAGCATTTAAAAGGAATCGACTGGCTCTTGGAGTTCAGTCGATTCCCCGCACCTGAAATAGTGTGGTTGTGGGACCCCCCCACTCCCCGAGGTATGATGTGTTTTTCCCTAATGTGCTGATATGTGTTCTCTACTATGTTACAGACTACAAAGGAGTGACCTTTGGGTTTGTTGACAAAGGGGGAGAAAAGTGTTTGTTAAAGGGGAGAAAATAGTGATTGTTGGAGACAATGCAGAGATTTGATAAATCATAATTGATACGGCTCGAAGCTAAAAGGTGGAGTAGCCAGAAAGGGGGAGCAATGAGCAAGGGGGAGATTTTTAAACATGAAGATGCTAGAAGTGATCGATCAAAGCATAGATATCATGAAAACTGAAGATCGTGATAAAAGTAGAACAGTGGTGTTGGAATGGTGTGAGACGGTGTCCAGCTATCACTAATTGGTATCAGTGTGGTTCAAAAATTGGTATCAATTTATGAATTGGTATCAGGTTGGAATCGACAATTGGTATTTGACATGAAGTTATTCATTTATGAACGTTTCATACTACTCTTGTTTCTCACGCCGAGCATTGCTCATGTGGGCTTAGAGTACGTGTTAAGTGAATCCTTGAACGCTATCAGAATCGCAAGAGGTGAATAGTGGTAGTGGCTGGAAGAAGACTCAGTGAGGTATCAAAGTGCAGAAAATCATCCTGAGCAGAGTTGTGAAGAGTTGTCTACAAACCCAAAGGGGGAAATTGTTGGGCAAAAATCCCTCAAGGTAACATTGCAGTATTTTTGGGTTGATTGTGTTTGTTGACAAAGAAGGTTTTCATGGATATTTGTCAAGTTCCCGAGAAGTTGTTGACAATCCTTGTTGACAAATAATGATGACAAAGGAAAGGACGATCTGTAGGCGGTACGAAAAGAGAAGTACAAGGTGGCGTCGTTTCCCAGTGTTTGCCAAATTTTTGGGGTCCAAAATTTGGAGTTTTGTGAGAATCGCGAAAATAGAATTTCCATGAAGAGCATAATTTAATATGGAAAAGGCATGAATTTCGCAAATATAGGATTCATGGTTTGGAAATCACGGAGACCAGAATAATGGAGGTGGTGAGTCTTCACGATTACGTCAAGCTTCGCGAATGGCAGAGGCTGAAGCGCATCGCGGCGGTGAAGGGCTTTGTGAGGGAGCTTTGCGGCGAAGGCGCGAAGGTATGTTGATGGTGATTCTTCATGACTACGTCATGCTCCGTGAACTAAAATTGACGTGGTGTTTCGCGATTTGGACAGAATTCCAGCGGAAACTTTGGAGCTTCATGATTTGAGATGACGTGGCGTTGACTTCGCGCGGAAAGTTCGAGGGTCGGTGGAATCGCCTATAAATAGAGGACGACCCCCTCAAGAGAAGTGGAGATAATTTTCAGAGAAAATCCGTTGCTCTTGGTTCACAGAGGTGGTTCGTGAAGGCAGTGAGCTTCACGAAAGGGGAGCTTCGCGGCGGCTATTCGAGCTCCACGAAAGGCGTGTTCCCCGCGTTGGCTCAGTGAGCTTCACAGAGAGGCAGGAGCTCCGCGACGGCCTAAGCATTGCGAAGGTCTGTGCATCGCGAGAGTGATTCATGATAGAGCTTCGCAAAAAGGCTGGAGCTTCGAGAAGGCTTTTTTGAGCTTCGCAAAATTGGGAGCCTAGCAAAGTAGGGTGCTTCACGAAGGTCATTCCAAAGGTAGTTTGCCCAGTGGATAGTGGAAAAGGGGTATTCATCTACGGATTAAAGTTGAACTTCAACAGAGCATCTACATACAGATAAAGATGCATTCATTAATGGAAATGAGGAGACCTACAGGTCTATAAACTGTGAGTGAATCCCTTCACAGAGCAGTGAGATTAGGAAGAGGAAGAAGGTGATCCTCTCCACCGGCAGTGAGCCAGAGAGAGAAACAAGGAGTGACCCCTGGGAAAGCATTGAGCTGACCCTAAACCTTGTATAGGTAGTGAGCCTGGGCATAGTAGTGATCTAGCCTGAACTTTGTAATCCACAGCTAGTGAAGTTTAGTGGAATTGGTACAACCGGCAACCTGTCGGTGTATGCTCCTTGGACGTAGCCCAGTGAGGTTGAACCAAGTAAAAATCTCTACGTCTACCTGCTAATTTGCCTGCATTGCATTTAAAGCATCATCATCAGATAAAGGAGAAAGTAAGTGATCATAACATACACACAAGTGCAAACAAAGTGACCCTTGTAACAAAGAGGTCAAGATCCAGCGGGGTAGGAAGAACTTTGAAAAAGAATATCCATACCCTGATTCACCCCCCTCTCAGGGTATATAGGCCCCTATTGGTCCTAACATATAATGAATAAATCTAAAAGATTATATTGAATATAATTAATTTAGTTTTATTATATTAATTTTTTTTAATTTTTATATATGAAATAATTAACTTTAATTCGTATGAAACGCTAATGCAATGCTTGTAGAAGCAGAAGAAAAATCAATAAAATGATTTTAATTAAAATTATAAAAACCATTAAATAAATATAAATTTTTAATAAATATTTTTTGATGAGTGTTTTTTATCCATAATCTTATTTTATTCAAATTTGTTACCTTATGAATCCACTTGGATTACTTTAAGCCCCTTATAATATTTTATTTAAAAGAAAGTCAAGTTGTTCATGCTATGGTTTTTAATTAGTATAACATTTTAATATATGGTTTTCCAGAAGATATTTTTGACCATAAATAATATTTTAACATATAAAAAATATGTCTTAATTATGATAATTTTTTAAATTTTTAGGCAACAAATAAATATCTTAAATTCTTTCACAACGATGATGTGGTAATTATTAAATTAATAAAAAAATAAAATAAATGATATTAAAAATATTAAAATAAATATAATATGAGATAATTAATATTTCCCATGAATTATATAGATAAATATAACATGTCTGATATATGATAAAATATTTTTTTCGAATTGTTTTCATGTTTTCAAAGCCTTAGTTATGAATACTGTTAAATTTGACAAAAATGATATTTCATGAATATAATATTTTATTAAATTATTTAAAAATCACAAAAATCATGAATAAGGCCAAATGGGATAATATTTGGTCTAAAATTTAATCCCTTGATCTTTTTAGAACTTTTTAAAGTCTTTACCCCTATAATATCCTTATTATACTTTAATATTTTAAGTAATTATTAAATTTCCCCTGACCTCAATTATAAAAGGGGACTCCTTCCTTCACTTAATTTCATAACCTTTAGAATTATTGCTTGATCATCCACTACCAAATTCTCTTATTCTCATCTCTGGAAACATTATAGTGTTTTTGGTCTCACAAAAATACCAATTTCAAGAGTCTTAATGAGTTTTTCAAAGAGAAGATATTCAAGAATTAAATTCCTCCTCCTTCACTTTTAAATTCTTTCTCACTTATACATTATCCAAACCCCCTATCCAATGTTTTATGATAAATCCAGTATCATATATATATATATATATATATATTGTAATTTCATTGTTTTGATAGTATATCCATCATCAAATCTCTTATCTTATTCTTTTATTCTTAAAAACAAAATCAGCCTCCATGGTATGTCGATCCACCGCCTTCATGGACGATGAATTTTCATTTCTCAAAATCACATTCATGAAAAGTTTAAATTCACTTATAATTTTTTAAAATGGCCTAAATACATGTATTATATATGGTCTCACATTCTGTATTTAATATATGTCCATAATATTAAACAAAATGAAACAAGTCATGAATGTCGGAAAAACCGCCAAAATAAACTAAACTTTTATCATTAAAGTTTTTTTAAATGAATATTATTCATGTTAGAAATAAAAATGGTATATAATACCATTTAAGCTTCTGGAGGTGGATTAATAACATTTATTTCCACTTTTGAAGTATTACTTTCAATTTGAAAAGAAAATCCATAATGAACTGACCATGAAACCATGAAACGAACGCACCTAAATCAATGAAAATAACGAAATATTATTAATAAATGGGTGGAAAGATGTTATAAAAAGATCATTTAAGGTATTATAAATATGAATATAGTTCTTAAATAAATTAATAACAATCTTTAAACCATTATACAGTAGTTTTGAACACATTTTATTGAAGTATAATATGAGGTAAGAGACTTCCCTTTTAAAATCCTCTTTAGTGTCTCTTTTTATGAAATTCAAAAAGAATGTTTTTTAACTTATACGGTATGAGAGGTTTTCCCTGTTTTCATGATGTCTTAATGTTTTGAAGCCTGATTTATAGGATTAAATGGTTATTTTCAAAGAAAATGGTTTACTTTTTAAGTGTACAATATACTTTTAAAATAAGTGTTTTTTCTCAAAGAATGTTTTTATGGCGCAATTATTCATGTTTTATGATTATGTTTTGGTTTTTGAGCATTGTTTATAATAAAAAATGGTTCTATTATAAACCAAATATGAGTGGATCCGTGATAGACCTCCAATGCATTGGGTATGTTGGAATTTTACCATAATTATTATTCTAAGTATAACGATGTTGGTTACATCATAAGGTAGTCATGAGGATTACATTGTAAGACAGTCGTGAGGATTACAAATCAAATGGTAGTCAAGAGGATTATAATCATAAGTAAGTATGGTAAGAAAATGATGCCCCAAGTTGCCTAAATGTTTTGCTTATTCTTGTTATGTTTTATGGGAATATCATGTTTTCACAAAGCATATGTTAATCTTAAGGGTGATGAGTATATTTTTCATGTGTTTATGAGTATTTATGGACTAATAGTTTATTTCCTTTTTATTTTTTACTCTTTTACTGAGATATTTATGCTCATACAAAGTTTTAAAATGTTTTTCACAGGGTTTAATGTTGGGTAAGAGAAAATAAGATACCAAACATAATATTGTGAATATTTTTCATTAAAAGAAACCATGTTTTATTTTTAAAGACTTTTATATTATAGAAAAAAGGGATATTGTTTTAGTAGTATCCACTTTGTATGCTTGTGGGTTTTTATACATGAATCATGACTGAGTTATCTAAAACTATAAACCTAAAATATTTTTGAGAATGTAAGAAATCAAACTCTAGTTGAATTAACTATAATTAGTAAAGGTTAATGTCGCATCCTTACATGATGTCTATGAACATGTCATGCCATGGATCATTCTCCTTGGATCTAGTCATGCTTAGCCCAGGATTTATTGTGGATTTGCTTCATGGATTTGGTTAAAAACTCTTCCACTAGAATGACTTAGGTAAACCCTTCTAATTAAACTTTTTCCCTCATGACAGGATACTTGGTTTTATACCACGAGCTGAATCAACATTTTATGATCAAGGATGCCTTGGTTTCATCTTGGATCCTCTGTTATTATTATTTTTTTACAGTATTTTTGACACTTTTACTTATTATCTCTTTATTATAAACTGAATTGTACTTAATTAAATCAACGCTTGTTCAGAGAAACCAGTTGAGGCTGAAGCATGTTTGAGTTATTTATTTTCACACTGATTTACTTTTATACACCCACACATAGTGATAGTTTATATTCATAGACTGGATTTGTATAGACATTGTTGGTGGTGACATGTTGAGTTTATCTCAAACCTTATCCGGGCAGCCATTAGCACCCGAGAAAATTATATGATCACAGGTGTGAACAAGAGAAGTGTCCCTCTTTGGACACCTGATTTCTTATTTTAGGATGATAGCTTGGCGGTAGATAATGAACCATTGATCAGGATGTTTAGATAATTGTTGTCCTTTTTTAGTCTTTTATGTATCATGTATATGTATGACAACTTTAATTTTTTGTAGATACATGCCATCATCTTGTGTATATGATATAATCTATAACTTTTGATGATTATTTATTCCCATTATACTTATACTTGTTTTTGGTGATTTATTCTTTATTATTATGCTTCAATTGTTTATTTATCTTTTTCACCATTGTACTACATTTTGATCAGAGGGTATAGTCTCTCTATGGATACAATCTAGGTATTCGGTGTTAGTTGATAGTCTCTGACGTACAGAGAGACACCTTTGAGACCATATAGCCAACCAGATTCAGTTAATTAAGAGTGAACCGAGTCCCGAAACCGAGTCTTGAAACTAGGTCTAGGGTTCACATCTTGATCCTTTTACAACTCTTATATTGAAATGAAATGAATGAAAAAAAATTCAGTCATATCCACCCCTAAGAAAACAAAAGAATATTTAGGTCTCAAAGATTACTGACGAAGTTTTCGAGCACAGTGGAAGTGTGTTTGGGCCGACACCCAACTTTGATTTTTACCATGATCAATGATTATTTTGGGATCAATACAACTATGAATGCTAGTCTCCACATAATAGGATCAAAGATTTATATAAATAAGGAAGAGGTCTGAAACCTTTAGAGAGGATCTTTCACATCATGTTTATAATTAATTTAATTAATTTCATAAAGAAAATACTACCTGGATATTTGTTTTTTACTTCGTTGATGATGTTGATAGTTTGGAATGACCATTCTGGATTATCTTGTTGCAATTGCAAGGATCCAAACTAGAAACCCTCTAGCATTGATCCACACGTACTCTGATGGCCTCCAATCGACACTGCTCGTTCTTCAAGCGCTAGAGCGGCGAAGTGAGTGTCTTGTGTCGGTTGTTCTTGATCGCTTGTTCTTCAGCCTTGAAGAACGTCTCTCATTCTTGAGAGGGGTGGGAAGAGGATTTGAGAGAGAAATTGTTTAGCTCAATAATTCTCAATTCACCGGGTGTGTGGGTTGGTACATGGAACGATAGACGTATGTGTCTATTTATTGACATGGGGCTTCCGTTATAGTATTTAATTGTGTAACAACAATTAAATACATTCATAACCTTAGAGAAAACTCATGTTATTAATAATAATACCGCATCATTAGTTATGGTGTGCCAACTTGCGCAAAACGAAATTATAAATAAAATTCCACGTCATAAAAATAATAGAAGTGTTATTTTAATTTGTGACAACTAGTTAAATAATTATTTATCATCTTGAAAATAATTATTTTACTACCAGACCGTCCTTGGTCCTCTCGAACTCCACTTCCATTTATTGAACACTGGAATAAATAAATATATAATTTATTCTCTTAAATAAATATTTTATTTACAAACTATTAAATAAATATTTATTAAATGTTCAATAAAATAAATAAATAAATTTTACGCATAATTCGGTGAATAAATATTTATTTAATTTATGAAATCATTTTAATTGAATAAAATTATTCCATTATCTTAAGAATAATATTTATTAATTAAATTCAAATAGAATTTAACTGAGACCACCAAAAACACTTAGTGTGTAACCCTCTAGGATTATTTCTCATTGGCATTAGGCGGGCTTGCCTAAAGTCCAAGAGTACTGTCTAGAAATAGGTCAAGGCACCCAATATAAAGAACTTAAATGTGCAATAAAAACATCCACATATGAATGTTCCCTGTGTAATATAATCCCATTTTCGCAATATCTCATCAAGAAGGTTTCATGATAGTGTCATCAACTTTTATGCTTGATATGTCGTTCTTTAACTGCCTGAAATAAACTCATCATTACACCATGGAAATGGAATTTCACGTGATGGTTCTATTTCAATCAAAGGGCCTAGATATCAACATCCATAAGTAGAAGGGACAAGTCCTTCCTCGACCTATCCATTAACAACATGCCACTCGTAACGCATCCAACGTACCCTACTTCATGCCAACTATCTGCATAATGATTTTTATCAGTAAATCAAAGTGCATGAGTCATGACACATATTAATGATAATATTAAAGTATAAGGATCATTACACATGCTCGTAGATACAAATATCCAATGACACCAAAACACACGGAATTCCTATTGGTAGGTTTGTTCTCGTAATCTCCTATCTTAGAGATTACCAAGTGCAAAATTTATGAGAGGAAGTCTCATCTGCTTATGAGTACTCACACCAGACAGTCTACATGCTATGTGTCCCATCATAGTATGTCATCCAACCATATAACTATATTTAAGAATATTGTTATATCATTTTAAGGTTCTCATCAATACAGGGAACTGCCATGGACTTATCAATGCAATAAATAATCTCGGAAATTATTACATCATAGTCATGTGGAACAATGAATAAGATGTTTAATATTTAAATACATTAAATATCTATGTAATAAAAGTACAACCAGTTGGTTCTAGTACACCAACTCTTACAAAATCCCACTTAGACTAGAGCCAACTAACTATAACTTTCAGTCTGCTAGACCTCACATGGTGATCATGTTTTTGTTGAGTCAAGGCTTTAGTCAAGGGGTTTTCCATGTTGTCTTTCATATAAATACTACTCATTGCAACTTCACCTCTTTGAGAAAAATACCTCAAGAGATGTTACTTATGATTTATGTGTTTCATCCACTGATGTGACCTTGGATCTTTTGTGAGAGTCACCGCTATAGTATTATCACAGTATAGTGTGATGGGATCTTTACTACTAGGTATCACATCTAGCTCCTGGACAAATATTTTCATCCAAACTGCTTCTTTAGTTGCCTCAGAATCTACGATATACTCAAACTCTGTTGTAGAATCTATGACCACACTCTTCTTTGAGCTCTTCTAGCTCACTGCACCTCCATTCAAAGTGAATATGTATCTTGTTTGTAACTTCATGTCATCTTGATCAGTCTGTAAACTAACATATGTATATCCTATGATGACTAGTTCCTCATCTCCTCTATAAACTAGGAATATATCCTTAGTATTCCTCAGATACTTTAGGATAGTCTTGACTGCCATCCAATGGCGGTCACCAGATTCAGCTTGGTATCTACCTACCACACTCAATGCGTAGGAAACATCCATCCTAGTACATAGCACAACATACATGACTGATCCAATGACTGATGAATATGAAGTCTTTGCCATTATTTATCTTTCCTCATGTGTCTGAGGACACATTTTCATGGAAAGATGAATGTCATGTGATGCTGGCAACAATCCCCTCTTGGATTGTTCCATACTGAATCTCTTCAGTATCTTATCAATGTATGTACTTTGACTTAGGCCCAACAATCTCTTGGATCTATCACGATTGATCTTGATCCCAATAATATATGATGCCTCTCCCAATTCCATCACGGAGAATCATTAATTCAACCATGTCTTAATAGACTGTAAGACTAGTATCTCATTTCCAATAAGTAATATGTCATCAACATATACTATTAGGAAAACGACTGTACTCCCATTAAACCTTTTGTAGACACAAGGCTCACATTCGTTCTTGATAAAACCAAATTTCGTTATGGCTTAATCAAAATGAATGTTCTATGACCTGGATTCTTACTTTAATCCATAAATGTATTTCTGCAACTTGCATACATTATCATCATCATTTGTAGTCAAAACCCCTCCAGGTTGTGTCATGTAGACATATTCCTGAAGGTTCTCGTTAAGGAAGGCTGTTTTGATATCCATTTTCCAAATCTCATAGTTCTGGTAAGTGGTAATGGCCAATATAATTATGATGTATTTCAGCATTGCAACTGGTGAAAAGGTTTTTTCATACTCAATGCCTTGATGTTGTTTGAATCCTTTTGAAACTAGTCATGCCTTATAGGTACTGACTTGTCCTTCCATGTCCAATTTCTTATTGAATACCCATTTGCATCCAACAGGATTTACATCAACTGAAGGATCTACCAAAATCTATACTTGGGTTGGTACATGGAATCCATTTTAGAATTCATGGCTTCTTACCACTTGGAAGCATCTATGCCACTTAATGCTTCTTTTTAGGTTAGAGGATCATTATTATCAACTAATAATGAGTCTCCATCCTCAGTAACTAGAAAACTATACCATTTCGGTTCTCTAACCTCTCTTGTACTTCTACATAGCTCTTGTATCTCTGGAACAGTTCTTTCTTCCATGGGGCTTTGTGGAATCTATTCCTATACCAAATCTTATGTACCTTGAGCATCAACTTCATCAATGTCTATCTTTCTACGACTACCTATTTTGGAGATGTGATCCCTCTCAAGGAATATGGCATGTCTTGCAACTATGACCTTTTTTCCTGATGGTTATATAGGTAATATCCTCTTTTTTCCTTAGGGTATTCTATAAAGGTACATTTTGTGCCTCGAGGTGTAAGTTTGTTACCTGAAGAGGAATTAACAAATACATCACTCCCTCACACATGTAAATTCGATAATATGGATTTCTTTCCACTCCAAAACTCATATGGAATACCAGTTATCGATTTAGTTGGTACTTGGTTTAGTATGTGCGCCATTGTTTGTAATGAATATCCATAAAAGGATAATAGAAGAATCACATGACTCATCATTAATCTCACCATGTCCAACAGGGTTTGGTTCGTCCTTTCGCTCACACCATTCCACTAGGCATGTATGGAGGAGTGAGTTGGGATAGGATCTCAAACTTCTGTAAGTAATCAATGAAGTCTTGATTAAGATATTCTCCACCTCTGTCTGAGTAAAGTTTCTTAATCTTCTTACCAAGATGGTTTTCAACTTCATTCTTGTATTCTTTGAACTTATCAAAACAATCCAACTTATACCTCATTAAGTAGATATATCCATATCTACTAAAATCATTAGTAAAAGTTATTAATTATGAGTACCCTCTCCTTGCTTCAACAAGAAATGGTCCACACACATAGGTATGAACCAATTCAAGAAGTTCTTTAGCCCTTTCACCTTTCCCACTAAATAGGGAATTGGTAATTTTTCTTTGTAAACACACAAGACATACACCAAGTGGTTTTAGTTAGAAATAATCTAAATATCTATCTTGCTGTAACTTTAATAAGTGTTTCTCATTTACATGACCTAGTCGGTGATGTCAAAGTTGGGTGTGGTATGAGTCATGTGAAGAATATTTGTTATCGATTTTCATTACTTGGTTTGTGTAATACAACACATAAATACCATTGTATAAATTTTCCCTACCAAAACACATGTTATCTATGTAAAAGAAGCAAAATTCAAATCCAAAACTGAAAACAAATCCTTCTGTATCTAATCTGGATACAGAAATAATGTTTTTAGTAACAAATGACACATAATAAAGACACTTTAACTGTAAAGACCTTGAAATTCTATGTAATTTTTTTTAATTATATGGGAATTTTACGAGTCTGTGAAAATTGACGGTGCATGAATCCGAATCCCGGAGTGTCCAGAATGAATTTCTGATCTTTTTTAAGTACGTTCAGTAAACGTGAGAGCAGGTTTTTGTAAATTTTGAACCGGCACTCGAAATTAAAATCTGAGTACATCGTTGAACTCGCAATGCTGATATTCACTTAAGGATACCTTCACCTCGACCTCAGTAGGTCGATGGTGGAAGATAGTTTTTCACTTTTTCGTGGAAGAAGAAAAAATAAAATAATTAACATTTTTCTTTTTCTTTTGAAACACCTCTTTTGAAATTATGGAGGTGGGGACCACCCGAGATAGAAAAACCTCCCAATTTTAATTCATGGTGGTGGGTACCACCTGAACCTCTCTTAATGTGGGAAAACCTATCAACTCTCCAATTAATAAATTGAGCCAACTATAATTAATTAAATGTGTCAACTTTAATTAATTATTAGACTTATTTTTAATAAGTTGCCTCTTTTTTTCGGTTGGGTTGGAGGATTTTGTTGGAAAATGCGTTTGGGGGAGAACTTTGGAGAAACTCATTCTCTCCAATAAAGAACTTGCTCCAATGAAGAATGAAGAACCGACCTCGAGCCCGGATCGGAAGTGCCTTGCAGAAGCAACGAACGCCGATGTTCTTCAACGGCTTAATCTTATTCCTCTCGACACCTCCAATGAACGAAAAGGTAGGGTTTTTTGTTTTTGAATACCTCCTTGCCCATTCTTGACGTTCTTCATGATTTGAGAACAAATAATCCGCTTTCTACCATTCTAACGTGGAGGGTTCGGGCCAAACAGACATGGCTTGACCCCTCTGCAACCTTTGTGGATCATGGTGGTTTAAAATCAATGGCGACGTCTCGAGGTGAGTGTGAAAGTCTACGGAATGAAGAATGGTAAACTGGGGCACGCCTGGTGACCCGAGGAACGTCGTCAGTGACCCGTACTGGAGACCGGCACCGGTGGGACTCGGGAGTGGCGATCAGTACTCCAGTAGGGCGTGGAGACAGTGACGGCACAACCGCGCCACCGGATAAGGGCAGTGGCCCGTCGGCCGCGGTGGAGCGAGGGAGACAGCTGGCGCACGACCGGACGCATGGTGGTGATGGAGGCACACATCCACGTTTCCTGGCATGTAGGTGTTGTGGTGCAAGGATGCGATGATGGTGGAGGGGCGGTCGGCTCACTGCTGGCCATCGGTGATGGTGTGGCACGCGACCATGCCACGCGGAGGAGGGCTGGCCATTCGGCCATCCGCGAGCTGAGCGGACCGCCCAATGGGCCTCTGTCACGGCCCCTGTCGGCAGGAAGGGTTGGACCCAATGGGCCGGGCCGGACCAGTGAGCCGGGCCGGACCCAGCAGGCCGGGTTGGACCCAGGGTCGGACCCGGGTCAGATTGGACCCGGACCAGCTTCAACCCTTTCCACTCTTTCGGTCATATCGTGAGCTTCAGGTGTCCGTTTAACGAACCATCTATGGAAATAGAAACCTTGGATCGATACGGTCCTTTTGATATACTCCACTTGAGTTTTGGATAAGTTTTGGGTATTTTCAAGTTGGATCGAACACGAATCCAACCTGGCCCTTGGGACTAAAAGGCCAATAACTTACAGACTGGGTGTATTATTGGCTCACTGTATGTTGCATTGAGACCCCTATTATGTGGTGGTCCTTTGGGATACTTCTTATTAGGACTTTGTGGCATTTGGAGTATTGACCTGCGTCTTGAGGAGCGGATTCTCCCAGAATCATGCGAGCTTAGTGCGGGAACCATGTAGCTTGCTGTAACATGAGAAAGGGATCCTATGTGGGTATGTGCTTTGGGATCCTATGTGGGTATGTACTTTGGGATTCTATGTGGGTCTATGTTCGAGAGTCCCACTTGGATCCGCTCTAGGAAATCCACGTGGGACTACTCTAGGATCCTACGTTGGTCTGCTGTATTAGGATCCTACGTGGGTCTGATGATTTAGGATCCTACGTGGGTCTACCTTTTAATAAAGTAAGATGATTCAGTAGTTACATCTAATCATATTTACTACCATACCTAAGTTATACCTATTATGAGATGAGTCTTTACCTTTGTTTTAATCTTCTATGCAGTGTATCTTTGTGGTAATTATCTTCGAGGTGATACCTTTGTGGTAATCCTCTGTGCTGCATGCCTTTGTGGTACTTACCTTCATGGCGATACCTTTGTGGTATTATTCTGTGTGGCGTTACCTTTGTGGTACTTACCTTTGTGGTGTTAACTTTGTGGTATTACTTTGTGGAAAAATTGAGATTTGGGCTTTTGAGTTTGACCTTGTGTTTCCTCATAAATGAGATGGGTATACTTGATAACTTAGGTATATGTATGGGCATATACCAAAGTAGGGTTTTCAGTTGTTTCCATAATTTGTGGTTTTTCCTTTTTGGATTTTGTGAGACCTTTGAGGGTCTCAGGGTCCCTACTGAGTATCGTTATACTCACCCCTGCATGGGCTATGCCCACACATTGTTGCGTTTGGTGTAGACAACAGACAGTGCTGACTGAGGAAGAGGGTACTAGGACGGGAGGTAGCTCGAAGGTGGACCTTAGATGAGGCGTACCGCAGAGATGACCATTCAAGAGCCATACCTACCCTTTAGGTGGGGTCCTTGGTGGGTGTTCACAAGGTCTATTTCAGTTTACTTGTACTTTCCAGTTTTTTTGTACTTTTCAGTTGGGCTTGTATTCTGCCCCCTTTTTAACCACTGTACACACTCTTTTTACTATACGGTTTACTTGTGTTTGTATCATTTTGTGTGATTGGTTGTGTGTGTTACAGGATATAAAGGCAATGCCTTCCTGGTATTAGGGAATACACCTTTCGGTGCTAGCCGTCATCCCCTGGTCTATGGAAGGCGGTCTTGGGGTAGTCACGATACAGGTTTCGAGGGACGGGTCATGACATTAACAACAAGATCATCCCAGTTGGGAACATGAGGTGGTAGTTCCTGACAGCTACAATAGTAAGTCTAGCTTTGTTAGATGCTCGTAGATCTACCTCCCTCTGTCAATCTTCCTGAATTTACTTGGTTCATATATTTGGACACATATGTGAACACCACAAGTTATATCTAGTACCCAATTTGTAGAAATAGATAGATTTCATTCGACAAAAAATACACCTAAAGCTTCCCCTTGCTTCTTAGGTTGGGTGCAGTTCTTCTTCTAGTGCCCCTTCTTACCACATGCGAAACAAACAACCTCATGTTCCCTTGCCTCCCCTTTGATATTCCTTTTCTTGGAAGGCCGTGAAGAATCTTTGGGCTTAAATCTTTTCAGCTTCCCTTTCCTCTTATTAACCATAAGGACAGAAGGATTTTAGCTCTTCACATCTTTTTCCACTTGGAGAATGAGGATAAAAAGATCAGATAGATAATTTTCAATGTTGTTCATATTGAAATTAACAACAAAGTTAGAGAAGATTTGAGGGAGTGATGCAAGAATGAGATCTATGCCCAGTTCTTCGGGGAGTTTAAACCCTAGAACCTCTAGGAGCACAATGTAGCCAATGATCTTGACTACATGAGGCCCAGCTAGGGCACCTTCTCCAAGATTACTCTGAAAGAGTTCCTTAGAGCTCTCAAATCTTTCAGGTCTTGCTCTCTCATGGTAATGACCACGGAGGAGCTCGAGCATGCTATAAGAATCCATGTTTTCATTAGACTTAATGAGATCAATAGACATTGATGATATCATCAAACATTGATCATTGACCACATCGTTCATATGTTTCTCATAGACCAAGAAATCCTCATCACTCACCTCTTTGGTAGGCGGACCAGGTAATGATGGCTTCAGCATGTAAGATTTCTGTTCATGGCGTAGGATAACTCGAAGGTGTCTAAACCATTCCTAGAAGTTACTGTCGGTGAAGATGTTGTCTTTATCCATAATTGATCGCAGGGATAGTGTGGTTGAAGAGCTTGTAATTTTTATTCCACAATTAAAAGAGAAAATCATTAGTATTTTCTTAATAAAATTTTATGAGAAATAATAAATTTTATTAAGTCTCGCACTATTTTATCAGGTCCCAATGGCCCTCACCATTGAACTAGAAATGTTTAGTTGTCGTAACATTCCAGTGGAAAGGATCCATATTCTCCTTCGTATAACCCCAACAAGGGTTGGTAAAGATATTAGATGGTATTTGGGTAGGCAGGTCTTTGTTAACTGCAGGCTTGCAGTTCCTTGATCTATTGAGTGGACTCTCCAATCCTGAAATCATGACTTTTGATTTCATCAACTCTTGCCTCCAATATTACACCAATTCTGGAAAGGGCTACTCCTCTTGATGTAATATGGTTAAGTAAACCTAAAACCTTTCATAAGGGCTTCCTGTATAAAAGTAAGTGTCCCAACAAGGGTTGGTCAAACACATAGTTTTATTGAGTTTTTCCCTTAATCAAGTAATGAAAAGATTGGTCTGACATAATATTTTATATGATGTATTTTTATCTATTATGTGTAAATTTTTTATTATCATTATCACATACTTGTTAATATTAAGTGGAACTTACTTAAGTGATTAACCATTTCTTGATAATATTTATGAATAAGTCTGATTTATTTTAGTTTCATATTGCATGCTTGTTTAATTCATTAATTATGTGATCATGACAACACATCCATAATGATAAACCATGAAACTGATAGAAATAAAATAAAATAAAGGGAATGATCATGAGATTTTCTAATGGTTAGTTTATCTAGCAGTTGATAAACAAACCCTGACCTAGGGGAGAAACACCATGAACATTTTGGGTTCGTGTTTACAGCTTTCCACATGTCCACCTTTGTATCTTCTGGGATTGGTTTCATCTTTGCTCCAGTTTGAACCGCCTCTACTAGCTTGTGAGTTCCATCCATTACAAATGCCCCATTTTTAACTCACACGAAGGTGAGGGGTAAAAGGGGGTTTTACATAAAATAATCCTTGGGCACATAGGCCCTTCATATTAATGAGGTGAAGGCTCGCATGCCAACAAATTTAATTTAAATAAATTAATTAAAATAAACCATTCACATACAAAGGTCTTGGTCATGCTCATGATCATTCATACATGCAACGATATTTACGCATAAATAAAACCAGCATTCAATTTTTTAATAGTTCTTGTTTAAGATAAATCACGCTTGAATCAATTAATTATCATATTTAATTAATCAATCCTTTTATCTTAAACCATTTTCTGAATTTTCTTGAGATTATCATCCATCATAATTTTAAACAAATAAATTTATTTAAAATTATCTTTGTACGTAACTTGTACCTTGGAGGAAACCCGAGGAATTCATATTCATAACTACCCAATGAGTATAAATGAACATTAAACAGATGTTAAATTAAACATATATATATATAACACCTATCACGTGTTGTGTCTCAGCTTTACGCCCACATGATGGTACACGTCTCAAGGGTTTGTATAATATAATAATAAATTTTAATAAATCTGTGTAATTTGGATGAGTACAGGGCGTGTAGTTCCAACTATACGGTGTGTACTATTTTTCACCGTCTATCCAAATTACACGCCTGGGGAAACAACATGTCAGTGTACTTCGGAAATCATTAAAGTACACGACGTGTCCAGTGGTCCACACACCGTGTAGTACCTCGTTACGTGGTCTGCATCCGGGAAAGTCATGTACGAGGTACACGGTCCAACCCTAACCCGAAGGGACTACACGTTGTGTCCAGTTGGCCACACGAAATGTAATCCAGAAACCACGTGGCCATCTATTCCTCGTCAATACACTGAGTCATTAATACTTAGACAGACTCTAATGACATGACTTGGTTTGGTGGACCAAACCCGGTGCATTAAACCTTGGCTACATGGCATGTACTACTGAATGCACATTGTGTGTTCTGGTGTTATACGACCAGGAACCTTTAGCACATCCGGATGAGATCCTCTGTTTTGTTTTAATCAAAAATAAAATAAAATATTATTTCTGTAAGGTGAATGAGAAATGAAAGAGGAGGAACAGATCTTGAGATTCATATTTACATAATGATTAACTTGAATTGAAAAAACTAAATTATTAAATGCGTAAATCATCAACAAAATATTTAAATAATTATAAACAGTGATGTAATATGGCTTTGATACCACTTGAAGGTTTTAGGCATAGCGGAAGCGTGGTTGGGTCGAAACCCAAATTTGATTTTTACCACGATCAATGGTTATTCTAGGATCAATACGAAGATGAACGCCAGTCTCCACGGAATAGGATCAAAATTTTAGATAAAGAATGAAGAGACCCAAAACCTTTAGAGATGATCTTGGACATAATATTTATAATTAATTTAATTAATTTCATAAAGAAAATAATACCTAGATCTTCGGTATTTTTTCGTTGATGATGTTGATTGTCTGTAATGACCCTTATGGGTTATTTTTTTGGGCTTACAAGGATCCAAACTAGAATACATATAGCGGTGATCCACACGCACTCCGATGAGCTTTGATCGACACCGCTCGTTCTCCGGGTGCTAGCGTGGTGAAACGAGTGTCTTGTGACCGTCATTCTTGATCAATTGTTCTT
Organism: Viscum album; assembly: GCA_963277665.1. NCBI lineage: Eukaryota > Viridiplantae > Streptophyta > Magnoliopsida > Santalales > Viscaceae > Viscum > Viscum album. Next base: position 1,176,592,175 of record OY728164.1, read on the forward strand.
AGGCATTGAAGAACATCTATCGTTATTGAGAGGGGAGGGAAGAGGATTCGAGAGAGAAATTTTTTAGCTCAAAAATTCTCAATTCACCGGGTGTGCGGTTCGGTACATGACACAAATAGACGTATGTGTCTATTTATTGACATGGGGCTTCGGTTACAATATTTAATTATGTAACATCAATTAAATATATTTATAGCCTTAGGGAAAACTCTTGCTATTAATAATAATACCGCGTCATTATTTATGGTGTGTCAACTTGCAAAAAACAGAATTATAAATAAAATCTCTTGTCACAAAATAATAGCAGCATTATTTTAATTTGTGTCTACAAGTTAAATAATTATTTATCGTATTACAAATAATTATTTTACTACCAGACTAGTTTTTGTCCTCCTAAACTCCACTTCTATTTATTAAACATCCGAATAAATATATAATTTATTTTCATAAATAAATATTTTATTTACAAACTAGTAAATGAACATTTATTAAATGTTCAATAAAATAAATATATCTATTTTACCTACAATCCGGTGAAAAAATATTTATTTAATTTGTGCAATCATTTTAACTTGAATAAAATTATTTCATTGTCTTGAGAATAATATTTATTAATTAAATTCAAATAGAATTTCACTAAGACCACCAGAAACACTTAGTGTGTGACCCTCTATGATTCTTTCTCGTTGACATTATGTGGGCTTGCCTAAAGTCCAAAAATACTATCTAGAAACAGGTCAAGGCACCCAAGAGAAGGCATTTAAAGTCACAAAAACTATATATACATATGAACGCTCACTATGTAATATAATCCATTTTCGCAATATATCATCAAGTAGGTTTCATGATAGCATCATCAACATTTATATTTGATATGTCGTTCTTTGACTGCCTAAAATAAACTTGTCATTACACCATGACCATGAAATTTCGCGCGACGGTTCTATTTCAATCAAAGTGTTGAGATATCAACTTTCATAAATGGAAGGAACAAATCCTTCCTCGACTTATCCATTAATAACATGTCACTCGTGACGCACCCAACATACCCTACTCCCCACCAACTGTTTGCATGTCGGTTTTCGTCAGTAAATCAAAGTACGCGATTCGTGACACATATTAATGATAATTTTAAATTCTAAACATCATTATACATGCTTTCATATAGAAATATATGACAACACCAAAACACACAGAATTTCTAATGGTTGGTATGTTCTCATAATCTTCTGTATTGAAGATTACCAATTGAGAACTTTATGAGAGGAAGTATCATCTACTTCACATTTGACGATGCTATGTGTCCCATCATAGTATATCATCTATCCATTGTGATGCCTGAGCCCAAGGATTTGTATCGGCATTTTAAGGTTCTCAAATCACATTTTAATTAGTTCTAGATGAAATCTATCCGTAACTATCAGAGTAAAACGATAGCCACCATCACGATCCAGCAAGATCTGGTAGGCGGTCGCATGATCCGCTGCTAGGGTTTCAACTGGGAGCCACAGTGATTCACAATTTTTTAAGTGGGGGAAGAATTACAACATTTCCGGTCCAAATATGGGTAGTGTCGAGTTGTTCTAGTGAGGGAGACAGCGATGCCGGTTATGAGGACCGACCTGCGACTAAAGGTTTTCTGACCGGCGTTTGAATGTTTTTTGGTGGCCGTCCGCGATTGAAGGAAGATTTGGTCGGCGATGGAAATCGACCATCTGGATTCATCGCAGCCATATCAAATTAAGCCAACCTAGTGGAGGATTCACTAAGGTCGAAGTATCGTCACTGTCCAGATCTGTCGATTCAAAGCCGTTAAAGGAGCCACAACCCATTGGAGTAGTTCAATTCAGTTACAGCGTTCCATCAAAAACGATGAAGAGCATGTGTTCAATTTCCTACGTGGAAGGATCTAGAGAGGTACTTGTCTAGAGTAGAAAGTATTATTATGACTTTGTCACTTTCTTTGATTGAGTAGAGTAGGTTGTAGCAGTTGATAGTCTCGGCAGGCAGCATCGAAGAATAGTTACCATAGGAAGTCTTTTTCGTCTCATCTCATTCCCTCATTTGGTTCAGTAGTGGTATTCTCGGTCTGTAGTTTAGAACATGCAGTAAATAAAATTCTTATTTGTTTCTCTTATCCTTTATCTGTTCATTGTTGTCATATGACCTCTACCTGATTTCCAGTAGATATATATATTTTTCTTGTTCTCATGGAATAAACTCTTTTCTTGTGTGAGTAGATGTAAGATCATCACGATGGACCTTTCCTTTTCTACATTCATTGTAAATATTAAATCCCTTCTGTTTTAATCCATTTATGTTTGTTTGTGCTATCATTCCATCACTGTTTATTGTAGATCTAATGATGAAATTCATCTCTAGGTTTTTGTTAATCAGTTGAGTTCAATTAATTATATGTTTTTTGACTTCAATCATGGGAGATTGAACTGATTTCATGGATTACTGAAATTGATTCAAAATTATACTCTCAGATTGAGGAGACGTTATTGAATCGAGTTGAACAAAGTGTGTTAAATTTGTTTGAAATTGGATTATCGGTGAAATAGTGGAGTGTTTTGGTCTTCTTTATTTGATAATATTGATTTTGATTGATAGATATATCCTTGGAGCTTGTTTAAAAGGCTGATTTTTTATTCTTCATGGATGAATCAAAGTTGTTTCCTTTTAGTTAATGGATTTAATTCAATAGTTCTTTTAAATACCCGACTTTGTACGTCTCAATAAAAGTTGTTGCCTTTTAGTTGATGGATTTAATTCAATAGTTATTCTAAATACCCGACTTTGTACGTCTCACATTGCAAAAACCTTTCACATAGACAAACATTAGTCAACGTTAATAAAAAGCCATGTGAGAAATGATCTGAAGTTAACACTAATACAATATCATCGAGACTGAGGTACCATTTTTGAAAAAACATTTACAAAAAATCAAAACTTAACAAAAATTAAAAAAATGAAATCTAAAAAAATCATAAAAATTCAAAAACTGTAATGTTAAGTGTTCACTTGAATGTCCTATATTATGTGAATTGTTCTATTTTTGTACCATTTTTGCATGATTTTTCTTGTACTGTATCCCCTTTCCTGAATAAAATGAGGCTTCCACCTCAACTTTTAAATTCATTTAATAATTTTAATGGGTAATCCAAAATATGTTTTTATAAATTTTATCCACCACAATAATTAAAGTGTTGCAGCGCCTGGAGAAATAGATGCGAGAGATGAAGATGGTTTGTACTCGACATGGAATGATTCAGACAGAAACATTAGAACGAGGAGCTGAAAAGGGGAATTATGAAATTGTTGATGAAGGCAGAAGTAGCTTCAGGACAACAGACGATGTGTAATGTAACACCCCAATCTTCCACAGTACGTTTCTCTTTGAATAATATAGTAGCGTGTGTTGTGCGCAACTTCGAGTTCTAACACACACCACAATCAATCAAACTAGCCGTTATGACTAGTAATACCCACTTTTTAAAATCTTATAAATTTTATCTTTCAAAATGAACTTCATTTTTGGATTCGGAATATCGAAATTAGCTTAGGGTGAATTTTTGGTATTTTTCTGAAAACATTCAATTTTTGATGAATAGTGAAAAAACACTAAGTTATAGTTTAAATCCGAATTTTTATTTAAATAATTATTTATTTAATTTAATTTTAATTAAGGTCAAAATAGATACATAATTCCTATATAAGTTCAATATAATTCATTGGAGTTAGTTTAGAATAATTTTAGATATTTAAAAATTTTATTGAACTTTTCACCGTCTTGTACCCACCTCCTAGGAGAATTTGGAAATTCACATAAAACCTAATTTTACCACTTCTGTGAGTGGAATTTGAAAATCCGAGAGACACGATTAATATCAAGGAGTAAAATTCTGTTCAATAAGATAAAAATAATTTTCGTTGAATAGTAACTTTTTACTTTTATTTACCACGGTTAAAAGTAAATAGTGTAATTAAGGGTAAAAATGATAATAATATTACCATAACACATGTACTAATTCTATTGGAAAAATTAATCTCGACCAAAAACAACCTTAGGAATAAAATATTATCATTTAGGTTCACTTGGATTAGATTATGACATTTATTATTATTTAATTCAAAGAAGAGTTAAAAGAGATAAAATCAAAGTTTAATAACTAAAACATTTTTAATATAGGGTTATACATAAGATAAATTCGATTATAAATATTCATTAGAAATATGAAAAGCTTTCCTACATAATGGTATTTTATTTATAATTTTTATACATTAAATAATTTAATTTATTTATGACACAATGATGATGCAGTAATTACCGTATTAATGAAAGATTAAGATAATTGATATTATAAATACCCAAATAAATGTAATTTGAGACTTTTTATGAATTATAATAATTTTCTAGGTTAATATAACATATTAGGATTGGTTATATGAATTGTTTTCGAATTAATAATGTTGTTATTATTTTATCAAAAACAAAATACCAAATAGTGTCAAAATTAACAAAAAAGAGTTTTTAAAACAAATATTATATTATTAATTGATATTTTATTCCTCAAAATCTAATGTTCGGCTAAAGGAATTATATAATGATATGTGTATTATTATTTTACCACTTGGGAGTCGATTAGAATTTTATAATAAGTTTATTAACCATATAATATAAAAATAAAAATAGATATGGTAAATGTCAAACTAATTAACTAAAAGTTAAAACTAAAAGATAAAGTTAATAAAGTGACCAAATCCTGTCTAAAACCTATTGGTTGAATTTATTTCGACCCATCCCCACCATATCCTTTAAATAAATGAATTTGGAGCCATTATAAAGCGAATATGAATTTATTATAAAATAATATTTTAAGCTTTTCCTAAGGTTCCCCTCACCCCTCTTATAAAAAGGAACTCCCCCTTCTCTCAAATTCATACTTTCAAAGCCTTTTGGATCAGCAAAAATCTTCCCAAATATCCTCCCAAATTCCCTCACTTCAACCTAGAGACATTATTTTAATCAGAAATCCAACATAAGGATCCCTTTTGATCAAATCAAAATGAAGAACCCGAAGAAGAGGTAATGTTTTCACCACCCTCTTTCAAGTTCCTTTCTTATTCAACTTCTTCTTCTTTTTTATTTACATTATAAAATAATAACTCCAGTATATCTTATATAATTGATGTTATTATAAATATGGTACAACCATATTCAGTATTCTATCCATCATTTTAATGACATTTCACCATACGTGCGTACGTACGACCTACCGTCTCCACGTCGTGGTGTAATGTTTATTCAATACATTATTATTTGGATGGGTATGATATTGATGTGTAATTGAAGTAAATAATAAATATAAAATTATAATGATTCTTTATATATGATATACCATCCAATTATATATTATTTTAATATCAAAATAATGATATTGTCGCTCGTCCGTACGTACAGACTACCGTCTCCACGAACACGATGAGATTCATTCTCCATCGTATTCATTCAAGACTAAATTTCATTTGATGATTAAAAATAATTTTTAGAGACATGATATCACTCTGGATACAGCCCATCCATAACAAATATGGCTCACAAAACAAAGAATATAAAGGAAAAAAAATCCGTTAACACCCGAAATCATGATAATACTAAGATATTATTAACAAATCAATGTTAAAAGATCATATATGATATCATAATTATGTATATGGTTCTTGTATAATTTAATAACAATGTTTTAACTATTATAAAGGAGTTTAACATATCATCGACTAAGGAAAAGTACAATGTAAGGGGTTATTTCACAATCTCTTCATTATCCGAAGTTGTTTATACGTAATTATCTGCTGGGACCTCATTATCTTCCACATCCATGTTTCTTAAAAATGTATTTCAAAACCTTCTTACTATTTTACAGAATATCGGTTAAAGTCATTTATACCCTTGTTTTACTTTTTATAATAATTTTATATAGGAATCTTTATGTCATTTTCCAAACAAGGTCCTTTTTAACCTTTTCGAGAAAATTAAGGAAAGAATGTCTTTTTTTAACTTATACAGCGGGTGCAGCTATTTTCCACCATTGTAAAATCTACAAAGATTCTTTTACAAGCTTATAAGAATATTTTCAAAGTAAATGTTTTATTTTATAATTATGTGACTTTTAAATGATTTCAAAAAAAGAGATATTTCTCTCAAATAGTTTTGATTTCATCTATGTCAACATCCTTTGATGGATTTTAAGCTTATTTGAAGTTGATTTATTATGATACAAAACATTCATATTGTATTGAAGGTTTTGTGATATGTTTGACTGTGGATGTGTTATTTTTATACCATTCATGGTTTATGAAGAAAGTATTTACATTTCGTATGCTAGTTTTAATATGAATGTTTATGTTATGTTTAAACCTGTTCATATGAGGAATGCATTGGACTTAGTAAGTGATGGGTGGAGCCCGCTATAGCTCCTCTATGCCTCGGTAGGTCTCATGAGACAAACTAGTGTCTTAACACGAGACCTTGACAAAATATTATTTTTAGTCTTGGCACGAGGCCTTTGCTACGCGGTTATGATAATATGGCATTATGTATTCCATCATTATAAAAGTGGTTATTGATATTGCATGTGATTATTCGACTAGTAGAATATCCATGTGAATAAGTAAATGACATTATTTCATTTTACTTCTGCTATATTATGCTGGAGTTCAAGTTTAAAATGATTTTGTTTTAGTTATACATTGCCTTAAATTTTTATGCTTATTTATGAAAGTTTCCTCTATATTATTATCCTTACTGAGCATCTGAGCTCACCTCTTTCAATGTTTTATTTTTCCCAGGATGTGAAGAAGTAATTTATGAATGACCTGCAGGGATAGTATGAGGGGATATGAAGACAAGATGTTGTTGTTGTTTTCATTTTATGATGTAATGTAAACATTATTAATGTATCTAGTGATTCCAAGGCTACTAAACTAATCGGTCTTTCAAGACTTGATCTTTTGTGATCATGCCAATATTATGTAATAATGCACTGACTCTGGGTAACTGGGGTCAGGGCGTTACATGGAAGAGAATCATAGACTTGATGTACTGAAGGTTGGAAACAGAATGCGCAATGTGGCAGGAAATGATGTTCGTGATATGGAGTGGGAGGTGATACTTGTAGTCACTAAGCTGGTGGAGTTTCCCACCTTCTTCAGCAAGGATCCTATTACATAGATCATTAAAGAGAAAATGTATTTTTCAATTCAGATCATCCGTGAGGAGATGAAAGTTCCATCAGCGCATCTGAGCATGGATGACATGGTTTAATACCAAATCATTTCTTTGAGGTCTGTTAAGCTGACACTCATCTGGATGCAAGAAGAGCTTCTAGGAAGGTACGATAACGCAACGGAGGAAGATCTGGTGATCTTCTCGAAGGGGTTATGACATACGAGGACGGTGGATGCATATATTGATGAGTTTGAGCGTGTGGAATTGCAGGTACGAGACTTAACATAATGACGGTATGCGAGTTTTTTCATTGGAGGTTTGCGACCAGAGGATGGAGGTTATGTGATGACTCACAATCCATAGAACAAGGTGCGCTTGTTGACACTAACTAGTAGACTATAGAGAGAGTTGATTGTACAGGGGGTTATCAAACAACCAGTGCTATGAGGAAGGGGCAGTTCGTTATGTGGCCAGGGTCCGAACTGGAACACGAATGTTGTGAAACTGTTTTCCCAGCAAATGGAAACAATAGGTTGCAAAAAGTAGAACCAGTACCGAAGTGGAAGGGCATAAGGAATTTATCTAGGGAGGAATATAAAGAAAGGAGGGTGAAGGGACTGTGGTATGCTTGTGGGAAAAGGTATCAATTTGGACATAAGTGCCCTAAAAAGAAATTTAAGTTGATAGTTTGAGAATTTGTTGAGCCAAGTTTTGAATTAGAAATAGAGGCTGAGTATGCAGAAGATGAGGCGGGTTTGACTGACAATAATGGTTATGGGTCATGGGAGATGAAAATGCTGGGTATGACAACCTGTGTTGAAGAGAAAACACACATGAAAGGAGTTAAGTTGACGCTTTTGGAATGAAGCATAAAATGGGTACTAATGTTAATTCTCATCGATAGTTGAGATAGTCATAATTTCTTTTTGAAATGATTGTTGAATTATTTTTTTTCACATGTTTTGGACAATATATCCTTTAATATTTGTTTAGGAGATGGCCACAAGGTGGAATTTGGGGGACTTCACAAATCCTTGAAGATAAAATTGGGAGAGGAATAATTCGATGTTGATGCTTATATTTTTGACACTACAAGACCCGACCTGGTTCTCAACATTACTTGGTTGGAGACTTTGGGTTATTTCACCACTCATTGGAGGGACATGAAAATGAGTTTTGAATGGGGAGGGAGGAATGTCTCCTTATGAAGAGTACAACTACCGCAGGGAGCTACAGGGGATTTGCAAGAGTTCTTAGCAGGTTTGAAGTATTGGGTACAGGGGCTACAATGGCCCACAACAGAGGCAACCATGGAGAAGGAAACTTTATTAACTTCTTGTCAGATGAATCAGATCCAAGAGATTTTGAATAAATATGGAGTAGTTTTCGAGTCTCCCAAAGTTCTACCACCAAAGAGGGAAACTGGCCATTTCATTAGGATGAGAGGTGGGGCTTAACTAGTTAACATATGACCATACCAATATGCTTACCACTTGAATAATGAAATTGAGAAACAAGTCCATGAGCTTCTTAAAACAAGGGTTTATAAGGACTACAACTTGCCCACACTCCAGCCCGATCATATTGGTGAAGAAGAAAAATGGAGGATGGCGAATGTGTGTTGACTGTCGGGATTAAAATCATCCACAATACCAAACAGTTATCCTATTCCTATCATTGAAGAGTTGAATGAGTTTTTCGTAGATACTCCATCAAAATTGATTTGAAGTCAAATTTTCACTAAGTGCGGATGAGAGAAGAAGATACATAGAAAACGACTTTCAAGACTCGTGAAGGGAACTACTAATATCTTGTTATGCCCTTCGGGCTAAAAAATGCTCCTACCACATTTCAAGAGAAAATGAAATTAGTATTCTGGATAAGCTATAGAAGATTGTGCTGGTATTTTTTGATGGAATTCTGATTTACAACAGAAACTAGGAGGAATATGTGAAGGCATTGCACCATGTTCTGCATACTATAGAGAATAATGCTTTGTTCACCCACCAAAAAAAGTGTACATTTTGGGGGATGGCAATGGAGTACTTGGGGCATATAATTTCAGAATATGGAGTTTCCATGGACCCTAAGAAATTGTAGTCCATAAATTTGTGTCAGTAGCCACATAATGTCCTCTAGGTCAGAGGGTTTTTAGGCTTATCCAGATACTACAAGAAGTCCATCAAAGATCACGGGAATATTTCTAGGCCTCTTACCATGATTACTTATTTCCTTGGTGTTATCTATCCAACATTGGAGGTAGTACCTTATGAGGTGAAGATTTGTGGTTGACACAGATCCTTAGAATCTCAAACATATATCGAGCCAAAGGGTAGTATCGGTGAGTCAACAGTGTTGGCATGCCAAGTTATTGGGTTATGATTTTGAGGTCATCCATAAACCTAGATGGTTGAATAATGTGGCATATGCCTTATCAAGGAGTGTTGGGGAAAATGAGTGTTTACATTTGTTCGTTTCGGAGCCTACTTGAATGGATTTGTAGATAGTGAAAACTGATGTCCGATAAGATGCTAAACTATAGAGATCATACATGCATTGCAGGCTGACATCACTTCCAAACATGGATATTCTTTTCGTGGGGACCTCTTATTTTATAAGAACAGGCTGGTATTACCCAAAAGTTCAGTAATGATACCAAAATTTCTTCGACACTACCATTCTTCTCCTGTTGGAGGGACTTCAGTGTATTTAAACACTTACAAACGCTTATCAAATGGGGTTTGTTGGACAGGAATGACCCAGGATGTACAACACTTTATCCGGTCTTGTGAGGTGTGCCAATGACATAAATATGAGTCCATGAATCCACCTGAATTATTACACCCATTACCTCTTTCGGAATTGGTGTGCGAAGAGGTCTCGATGGACTTTATTATAGGTTTTCCCAAATACGCACATTTCCTTTTGCTCAATCATCCTTATATTTCTAAATCGGTTGTTGAAGTTTTTATACGGGAGATAATGAAATTGCATGAAATTCCTAGTGTCATTGTGAGTGATAGGGACCCGCTCTTTACCAGTCTATTTTGGTAGAAAATATTCAAGATACAAGGCACTATGTTGAAAATGAGCTCGTCTTACCATCCATTGAGTGATGGAAAAACCGAAGTGGTGAACTGCTGCTTGGAGTCCAATCTTACGTGTTTATCTTCGGACCATTGCAATGGGAAGAGCACCACTATAACACATCATATCATACTTCTTCTGGGAACACTCCTTTTGAAATTGTGTATGGGAAGACACCTCTGCACGTCCTATATTATACCAAGGGGTAAGGAACGGTAGAGGTAGTGGCCGGAGCCTTGCTTGATGGGGATGAGGCTCTCAAACAGCTATGGGTAAATCTACACCATTCTCAACAACTAATGGTGAAAAATTGTAACCGGCATCAGAGCCTAGTGACATTTAATGAAGGCAACTTCGTTTGGGTAAGATTATGACCAAATAAACCCGGGGAATTCTTTTATCAATCCTAAGTTGGTTGCGCGGTATTATGGCTCCTTGTTATCTTTAGAAGTGTGGGGCCTGTTGCATACAGACTACTTTCCGACAACAAGCTCCACCCAGTATTCATGTTTCTCAGCTCAAAGTTGTAGTTGGTTAACAAAGTGAAAGAGAGGATTTGTCCTAGGAATTTGTTGCTGAATATGAATATCCTGTTGCAGTGATATCAAACAATACTCAGGGAAAGCATCTTATGTGGTTGGTTTAGTGGCATAAACGTATAGTTGATGAAGCGACCTGGGTGAAAGCAGAGAAGATCCAAGCACAGTTTCTTAACCTGCACATTGAGGACAAGGTGACTTTTCATAGTGATGGAAATGATAGGTAGGTTAGGCCACCAATGCGTTTTACTTATCAGAGTAAGGGGAGTGGTAAGGTAGGAAACAGGGGGGCTACTTAACTATCGAGGGTATACTTGGAATTTAATCTCTATTATTAGTTGTATAAATGGGAGGCCATACAGGGAGGGGGGGTTATCTAGTTGCTTATGGGATTTGGCTTGTATGCCAAGGGCTTGAGGAGAACTTCCCAAGAGTGTGCGTGAGTGTGGTTGTTCCACTTCTCCAGGATCTACAGTTAATTCTGGTACAGTTTCTTCTAGTTGAACAGAATTCTCCCTTCTAGAATTTTCCTATTAGTCTTTGAGAAAAAAAATGAAAATATAATTTTTAAGTTGGATAAAATTAATTCCCAATTAAAGGAGTTGGATGAAAATCAAAGAAAACCACAAATTCAAAGAGCCATAATGTAAGCAGATGATGATGATGAATCTAGTATTCTTTTTGAATTTAGTCAACCTTCCATTATATCATTTTATGCCCCTTTTGAATCATTTTTATATAGAGAACAAACCTATTTTGATTCTAACGATGTTTTCTCCCATATATTTTCTACTTGAAATGATTTTTTCTGTGAAAACATCATGCTAAATCTATAAAAACCATTTCTTCAAATGATAATTGTTAGGGAAAGAAACAGCAAACAAAAGTGACACTGTTTTGAGACAGATTTTCTGTACATTCGCTGTGAATCACATATCTAGGGAAGACTCTCTCCCCCAGGAGTCCCTATTCCGCAGGCTCTGACTCACCAAATTTCTACCAAAAATTTCTGATACCATGTCCCTCGCAAGAGATCCTTATTTAAACTAACTTCCCAAATGACTTAATTGCCCATTTACAATAATACCCCCCACAAGACACTATACCCCATCACCTTTTGACACCTCTCGTCCTCCTTTGATATGTTTGTAACACTGGTGGCCTATCAATTCCGCCCCCATGAAATGAAACCTTGTCCTCAAGGTGGAAATTTGGGAACTTGTCTTTTGATGTTATCAGCTGCCTCCCAGGTTGCTTCCTCTTTTGTCCAGCCATACCACTTAATGAACCACATTAAATTGCGCCCCTAAGTTCTGTCTGCCAGAACTACAATGGGATATTCTTGTTCAGCTACAAGTTCTTTAGGAAAATCTCCCGGTTCATACTGTTGTCCAACGACTGCTTTCAACCGCAAGACATGAAATACACGGTGTATTCTGCTGTTAACTGGCAGTTTCAGACGATAAGAAATAGGCCCCACACTCTCCACCACAAGAAAATGGACCATGATACCTAGCTGTGGGTTTGAAATTTATTTTAGAAACCACTCCAGGTTTATTAGGTCATAACTTAACCCAGACCAAGTCCCCGACCGTAAAAGTCACCTGTCTACGATGATGGTTGTTATATTTTTTCATTTATTCATTGAGCTTGGTGAAAATTTATTCATAGTTTATTTTGGGCCTCATCTCTATATTTCAATGCCGTGACTAATGATTCTACAATTTCTTCCCCCTTCACATAATGTTGGACTGTAGGCGGCATCCGACCATACACAACTTCAAATGGTGTCTGTCCAATCGAGGTATGATAAGCCATGTTGTAGTGATATTATCCCCAAGGTAACCAATGTGCCTAGTGTTTAGGGTGGTTTGAAGAAAAACATTGTAAATAAGATTATAAATATTGGTTGATCACCTCATTTTGCCTATTACTTGCGGATGGTACGATGAACTCATTTTCAATTGGCTAGTAAAAAGTGGGAAAGTGGGTCTTGGTCACTGACAATTGCAGAAGGAATTCCGTGCAGTCGAACCGCCTCATTCATAAATGTTTCTGCAGCAGAATGAAATGCACATACTTACTCAATAATTCTACCACTAGCAATACTACGTCATACCCCTATGATTTAGGGAGTCCTAAAATGAAGTCCATTGACACTTCCTCTGACACCAAACTGGGTAGTGGAAACAGTTGTAATAAGCGTGCTGGACATGTTGCTTCGTATTTATGTCGCTGACACACTCCAAAATTTTGTACATTTTTCTTCATTTCTCGTGTCATTCCTGGTCAATAAATTCCATTAACAAGTTGTTTATACGTCTTCAAATTCCTTGAATTATCCCCAACGGGAGAGGTGTGGTAATGCTGTAATAATCGGGAATTAGTTCTTACTGCTTTGTTAACACTATTTGGTTCTTGTAATACAATATTGTCTCCCCAAAGAGAATAATTCTTCCCAACAACTGTCCCTTCCTGTACATCCCGAACTGATGCTTGAAACTGTGGGTCTCGTTGTACCTTATCCTTCACAATCCGAAAATCCAGCCAATTAGGTTCTATGAGAGCTAAAACTTGTAGCTCCTTATGCCCGTGCACACGAGATAAAGCATTTGCCACATTTTTTAATCTCCCCAACTTATATTGTACTTCAAAATAGAATCTTAGAATCTTTGCATGACAACATTGTTGCTCCATCAAAATAACCCGTTGACACTCTGGTGGTCGGTGTTTACCATGAACCGTTGGCCAATTAGGTCCCGTGAGAGCTAAAACTTGTAGCTCCTTCTGCCCATGCACATGAGATAAATCATTTCCCACATTGTTTAATCTCCCCGACTTATATTGTACTTCAAAATCAAATCTTAGAAGCTTGGCATGCCAACATTGTTGGTCCATCGAAATAACCCGTTGACACTCTGGTGGTCAGTGTTTACCATGAACCGTAGGCCAATTAAATATTGTTTCCAATGCTGTATTGACAAAACTAATGCCATAAGCTCCTTTTCATATATAGATTTTTCCATATTTGAGTTAGACAACACTTTGTTGTAATATGCAAGTGGATGACCTGTTGCATTAAAACAACTCCTACCCCTACCCTTGAAACATCACTCTCAACAAAAAATTGTTTAGAAAAGTCTGGCATACCAAGAAGTGGTGGAGAAATAATACATTGCATTAGTATTTCAAATGCCTCTGAAGCTTCTGATGTCCCCAAAAAACCATCTTTTTTGGTCAGCTGCGTCAATTGTTACACTATCTTCCCAGGGTCTTTAACAAATTTCCGTTAATACCTTGTCATGCCTAGGAAACTGCGTACTTCTCTCACATTCTGAGGTTGAGGCCATGATTTAATTGTGTACAGTTTTTTATGGTCCATATAGTCCTTCAACCTAAATAATATGACCCAAATTCTCTACCATATTCCTTAAAAATATACATTTTTTTATTAGAAACCAAAGTATTTTCTTGCATCTCTTGTAAAACTCGTTGTTGTGCCACCAATTGTTCCTCCTAACTATTGTTGTAAACAAGTATGTCATCAAAGAACAATGGTATTTTCCGCAACATGAATCAGAAAATAGAATTCATTGTCGCTTGAAAGGTCGCAAGTGCATTCATCAAACGAAATGACATTACGAGATACTCATAATGTCCGTGAGTTCTAAATGGTGTTTTCTCAATATCTTCCTCTCTCATTAGTGTTGGATATCAATAGAAGTTTTATTGATATTAGGATCGAAATAATATGTTCTTGATGACTCCACTACAAGATGGGGGTGGATTGTAGTTCTAAAAACTTTAGTTTAAAAGAATTTAAACTAAATAATTTCACTAACCTATTTAGGTAATACTATCAGATTCGAACTCGACTCTCAGTCTGATTAACGAAATATCATAATCAAGATTAATTTTGATATATCAGAGTTATAGAATTGTAATTAGAATCAATACGATTAAATCAATGTAAATAATATCATAATCACTATGGATCCGATTAAACAAAGGTCATTTATCATAATCAGTTTAGTACAGACAAAACAATTAGTAAAGAAAGATGAATACAATGTTTTACTTTCTTTTATATAAAAGTAGCATAATTGTTACTTGTAAAGAAACAAGAAATATATTAGCAATGTAATGTAAGAATGACTTACAACTACTATTAAAAAGATAAACCTCTTTTATCCTTGAGAGTAAGGTAGCCAATAACGTTGGCGAAATGTATCCCTTATTTTATACTTTAAATAATGTCTATCTTTCCTTAGCAAGGAAATTCCTCGATACGAAGATCATCTCTATATTTCTAGCCACATAATCCCTCGATTTGATGGATTGGATTCTCTGTCTCACTATCCCTATGAGCCCTCGATCAAGATGATAGAATTCTCTGTCTTCTTATACCAGAATCCCATTATCAAGATGATCAGATTATCTATTTTCTTATCTCGGAAGCCCTCGATCGTAATCATAACAATCAGATGCACGATTATAATGCAAAATTTTGTAAGGAGACATCCTGACAAGGTTTACTTAAAACTACAAAACATTAAAACAATTACAGAGACTAAGAACAAGATGTTCACACTAGGCAATATCCAAATCTCTCGCACAATGTGACAACCCAAATGAAATCAACAATTAATCAACTAGCTTCAAACTCTTCGAATGATAGAGTATTTATAGGACTTTTTACAATGGTCATATTTCCTTCCCAATGGTCATATTTTCTCTGAGTTTGTTGCAACGACTTGGACACCTGACACTTTGACAATACATACCTCTCTGTCATAACTAAATTTCCGACATCGTATTGATTCACACCATCATAATGTAAAAAGTATTCCTTACATTAGAAATAAGTCTTCCAAATACGATTATAAACATAAGTCATTCATATGTGTTGGTCGGAGTGGAATCTCCAGAGGGGGTGAATTGAGTTCCTACTTAAAATTTCTGTTAAAAACATTATTATAATGATCCCCCAAAATGATAAAAATGACCCAGTTAATTAAGGAAGTAGAGATATAAATGTCTAATTGGTCAACATGTTTCTCAAAAGGTGATTATTCCTTAGTTGAATTAGTTTATAACACTTCTTCGACTTTTGATACAAGTTTACTGATTTAAACAAATATACACACTAACCAAAACTAACTATCAAAGTGAAAGCAAAACAGTTTTGTGTTTTAGAAAATATAAGCAGCGAAAAATAGATAAAACATAGTATAACAAAATATTGAGCACATAAAAGTTAAACAAGAGGTTTCAGTCTCAAGTTGACACTTAACCCTCTTTACTTGGTGATCACCTGTCACCAAATAGTTTATATTAACAATAAACGTGATACAGAGCCTGTATCGGGCTTTACAACAGTTTTCACAAACTGTCCAGGGTTCACACCCTCTACCACTGTTCTTCGTGGGAAAGACAATCAATACAGACCACACACGGCCTCTTATATAGTTTTACGTGGGAACAAAATGTAAGTGAGGTTTGATGTAAGGATATTCAATATCCTCCAGTTCTAGCACAGGATACAGTGTGTGAAGCAAACAGACACTTCTCAGAAATGTAAAAGACGAAGAAACACAATAGAGAAGTTATGATGAGATAGAGTTTAGAAGGATCTATGTGTTTGCAGTTCAGCTCTTGACTCCTTGAAGTGAGGAATTTGAAGCTCGAGTCTATCTCTGGAAGTTGTCTCCAAAACAGAGTGTCACAACTCCAGGTACTAGTTTTGAGGAATTGAGTGTTCTTCTTCTTGAGTTGATTGAAAGTTTATGAGACATAGAAGGTAGCCTCAAGTTTTTTTCCTGAAATGATCTTCTTGAAGTTCTTGGGGGTTCGTAGTGAAGGTGCTCGAATGGTTCTTCCTTGTTCTTCAGTAATTTATTCATCGTGCTTTTAACTTCTGGACTGCTCTACGTCGTTTTTCTTTGTGCCTCTATTTATCTTTCTTACTCAGTCGTTTTATTTCATATATGAGGTCTGGAAATAGGAGTGAGTACATCACGTGCAATATTTCTCGTACCTCGTACTGTCAAGATATGGTCTTCTGATATATCTACAATAAGCATTAATTAAGTCAGAAGCATTAATGTTAGCAAATATGACCGTTAGAAAAATATAAGAATTTGAAAAAGGGAATCTCTAGTCTGGTAACGGTAGCCTTTACATCGGTAGGCTTCAACAACAGGTGCACATCGACAACCTCCAACTGTAACCTTTCATCGGTAACCTTCAGCGGTAACCTTCAACAGTAGGCTTGCATCAGTGACCTTGTAATGGCGACCATGTATCAGTGACCTTGTAACGGTGACCTTGTATCAGTGACTTTGTAACGGTGACCTTGTATCAGTGACCTTTGTATCAGTGACCTTTGTATTGGTGACCTTCGTATTGGTGACCATTGTATCGGTGACCTTTGTATCAGTGACCTTTGTATCGGTGACCTTGTATCGGTGACCTTTGTACTTAGATAAATTCTGAACCGTAAGCTTAAAATGAGAGCAGTGAGATTAATTAGTATATAGGTATTACTTTGAGATAAGAATGATTGTCACATAAATGATTATCTTGTAAGTGAAACATAATTATCGCATAAAGAAAACATGATTTGGGATTATCAAAACATGATTTGGGATTATCAAAACAGGTGAGTCCAAAAAGATGGACTAACTTGCAATTGTTATTATGATAATCTTTATGAGTATCAGTCTGATTTTTATCGGTACCGGTATCAGTCCTATTGTTAGCTCTTTGTCATTATGATAGTCATGACAAAAAGTCCAACATCTGATCTGATAAGGGTGCATCCGATGTTTATCAGACACATACTCATTACGATAATCGTAATGAATAAATATAAGTTTATTTTTGTAATTCAGTAGAACTTATTCTATGTATCGTAAAAGAACATGTTTTCTACAAAAACATACTAAAACACTTTGAACATAAAAAGTTAGTAAATAAGTTTTAAGAAGTGGTTTGTGATTTCAAAACCAAATGAGTAGAAAAGTAGGGAATAGAAATTAGACTCAAAAATCTCCCTCTTTTTTGAAATCATAAACCCCAAAACATAAATGAAAAACAACTTTCTTTTAAGTACTTCATATTTAGAGTTTTTCATTAAAACTTAACTCCCCCTAAGTTTATAAGTCATCTGAATATGATGGAGAGAAATATGTTGAATACGATTAACTCCCCCTTAGGATAACATCTTCCCCTAATGATCTTATTCTCCCCCTTAATATTACATTCTTCTCCTTTATCAAATATTCTCTCCCTTTGTTAAGAAATATTTCTTTGAAAAAAATCCCTCTCTTTTTATAAAAATATCCTCTATAAATATTTCTCCTCGCTATAAAATTATACCCCTTTGTGATTTTCAAAAAGGAACGAGGAAGGATTTGAAGTTTCCTGAAAATGTTACAGAAACAAATATACAAAACAATATAATGAACTAAAAAATCATCATATAAAGTATGAAATAACATTTATCTAATCAGAATTAGAAAATATTAAAACAAATCATAATTGGATGAAGAAGTAATCTATTCAGAAACAAATATTCAGTTGTTTTATAAAACAATTACAACAAGAGTTCAATTTTTTTTTCAATCTTTTTTCATGAGTGTTTTCACAAAAGTCATCATCTTCTTGAACTCTTTCCGGTCCTGCTCCAGCTTCACTATTCTTTCTTATTGAGTACGGACTTTCTCAGAGAAATCTCCGTTCTCATTCCTTAGTCTGATAATTTTATCATCATGAGATTTGATTCTAGTTATCTCCAACTGCATATATCAGATCTTCCCTTTCAGAGCATTTATTTCCTCAGTATGATTATCAGTTGATCTTATGAACTCTTCTACAAACTTTATCCTCTCTGCCATTTCTTTGGAAAACCAATTAAAAGATTCAACATATTCATTTAGGAGCTTCTCCACATCATCAAAATTCTAATCATAGAGCTTAAAATCAGTATCAACTTGATGAGACGATTTCACCATTGTGCTTCGATCCAAATAACTTTCTCAATTTACATATTGATTGATTCCGATTTTTCTTTAGCCTTTTCTTCTTTGCTTCTTCCTGTAAAGTATCAAGAACATGAATTCTTAAGGCCTTGGCCTTATCGGGGCCAAGTTTGAATTGAGTATCTCCTCATTTCCTTTCTGCTTTGTTCTTCATCCATTCATCTCTAACTTCATCAGGGAATTTCTTTTGTTTCTTTTCATTCCTTAGTGGAGAGGTCTCAAATTTCCTTTTCTTCTCTTCAACTTTCTCACCTTTCCTTGATGGTCCTTCTTTCGATGTGGCTCCAACAAGTTTTTCAACAAACTTTTAGACTTATCATCAAATACCAACTTCATCCTTTTCATGGTACCTTCATTAATGACTTGAGATGAAACTATACTCTAATATTAATCCACATGTAAGGTAAATCTTGCTAAAAAAACCTCAAAACTCATTCACTGATCTTCACTATGAGATTAATTAAAAAATATACTTGAAATAGAAAAATTGATAAGGAAGAAGTTGATATTATTGAAATCTTTATATCATGAGGAGAAATAAAGTCAAAACACTATCCACATTAGGAATGCAGACAATGATATAGCCCTGACACTATTAGCAGAACACCCTTGACCTTTAGTTTAACAAAGAAAGAACAAAGATATATCACATTCCCTCCTGCGTTAAGGTTCATGATCTTTTTCATATACATTTATAAATTTTTTTCCTCATAATACACCGATGAATGACATCAACTTTTCTTCACCTCCCATGACCCTAAAACCATTTATCACTATTTGTGGTAGCCTTCTTCCATTATTCATAAAAAACATGGAATCATGGATAGTATTGAATCACCCCTTGAACACTGTCCATGACAGTCATTGCACCATGATGCGAGAACAAATATAGCTTGGTCATTGTCTATGAAATGCATAGATAACAACCATGAGTTCTCTGCTTCTTTGATGTGGGCATCAATAAACCCATATTGTGGATTATATAAGGTATGGTAAAACCTTCAAGAGGGAGGGCGAATTTTGGTTTTAAAAACAAATTACAATTTTAACCTCTTCAATTATTAAGTATATCATTAATACAAATTATCTATGTACCCACAATATTTTAGAGTAAGAATAATAGAATTAAAGTGATTGGAGTTTTATAACTATCATTGAAATTAATATAAACATTGGAAAATAAAACTATCAGTATCTTAGAAAATGCCGATCAAACTATAATCATAGTGGAATAAGAAAATGAGGAGTATTGATTTACAAATCTAATACTCCTTAAAGGATATATAATCTGTACTTTTACCCAAAGAATAAGGGGAATCCTAAAATTAATTCAAGGCATCCTCAACTATAGATCAATTGAATGCCAACGTGCATATACCCAAGTGGTAGAGGCTAATACATTCCATCCAAAAGACCCAAGATCAAATCTGGGTAGGGGAAGAATTCTCGAGTGCTGTAGCAGCAATGTAGCAGGCTACTATAACAGCGTCAGAACTGTAGCAGCGGTGGAACTATAGCAGCGGAGGGTACTGTAGCAGGAACCGTAACGATAGTAGTACTATAACATCCTGGGTACTGTATCAGTATTATTCACTGAAGGGCCATTTGGGCCAAAAAATGGGCTTTCAGGCCTTGTATTCAGACCACTTGGTCTTGGGACTTCAGGTTATGTAATGGGTCTCCCTCTTCCCAATCAGAAAGAGGTATTTTCTTTAATAATAAAAATGAGGCTTCAACCCCAACCATAAAAAAACTATAGATCAATTGAAAAATATCCAATTATTTAAGCATGAATCTTGGGTCTATCGTCCATACCCTAAAATCCCTTGATCAACCCGATTTGTAAGTACCCTCTTCAACAAACCTGAAGCTCGACATATACACTACTACAACCGATAGCTTGGGAAACTCACTACTAAAACTGGTATCTCTATACTTTTACAACTAAAATCCAGCATACAATAATTACAATAAGAAAAAATAAGAGTTTTTACAATGAATCCTCACAATCAGAATCTCTTAGAAAACACTCAAAAAGAAAACAATAGGAAGTATACTAGTCTAAAAACCATTGAATACTTCAAGCGATTGCAAGTTTTCAGATAGATATCATGTGTTGTTAATTGTAACATTCTTCTTCTGATTCATGAAGTGCTACTATATTTTTAGATGATCCTTAAATGGTTAGATCCCAAAAATCTTGGAGTTAGTTTCAATAGCATCAGTTATAGTTTACTATTCATCTTTAGATGGGCTCAACATCCCATCACATCTACTGATGGAGTTATTAGGCACCACCACAATGCTCTTGGTATTTCATTAAACCTTAAATCACCAGTATTTAAAAATTCCTAATGTCGTTAGATCTTTATAAATCCTCAAACCATTGGTATTTCATAAAACCTTTGGTTGTCAACAATTCATTTAAAGATTTTATATTCTGCATTCATCAAAGATAAAAGCAACCAACTCAAGTTAAATCAAATACTATATAAAGTGTTTCATGGTTTTCAATATAATTAGAGTAAAGTGATTTTATGACTTAATAATCTCCCACTTTTTAAAAAACACACAAATAATGAAAAATTAAAATGATCTGAATTTTAAAAGAAATACTCCTTAAAGCTTCTATACCTTCTGATGAAAAATTATTTTCCACCCTTAAAGTCTTTCTCCCTTTATATGTAAAATTTTCAATTTTTATCTCCCTCTGTAAATCAGTTAAAAATATAAATTTTTGAATTTTTAAATATTTATCCCCCCTTTTGAAACATATAATTATATTTTAATTATTTAAATATTTATCCCCCATTGTGTTTTCTAAAAAGAATTCAAATTAAAAGATAGAAAGGTTCCCTCTTGTAGTAGGAATGGAAAACCAGTGGAAAGACGATAGTTTTTTAGTATACAAAGAAGAGAAATATTGTTATAACTAGAAAAATAAATCAAATGGTAAATGAAAAACATTCATCAAGTAATATTAAGGCATTTAAAATCATTTAAAAACTCTACATAATTTTAGTTACAAAATTTAAATAAAATGGGAATTTAAAAGTCAATATTTCTTAGTTGATTTCTCTATCATGTGTTTTAGATTCTTAATATATTTAAATTTCTCAGAAAACATCTAATCCTAAAAATCGAACTTTTGATCAAATTCAGCTATACTCTTAGTAAATTTTTCTTCCCGCGCCTTCAAAAGATGATCCTGCTCAGCCATCTTCTCTTCAAATCTTAAATTCTGATCAACAATATATTGAATTTGGGGGACAATGAAAAGTTTCAAATAATAAATAATATTACAATGATCATTATATTTTTCTCCAATATCCTTAGAAAATTCTTTTATATCCTCAGATATTTTGTAAATGGTATCAAAATTATGATGCTGGAAAATAGTCTTCTCATCAATAGAATTTATGTCTTTGTCTTGGGATTTTATATACTTTTTAAAATTACTCAACTTATGATCATGAAAATCATTGAATTCTTTGGCTACTTTCAAATACTATTTAAATTTTTCTACAAAGTCTATCAACTGATTTCGCCATTTCAAATCTCTTTGAATTATTTGGATTTTTTCAAATCTCCCATAACAGATGTTTGAGATTCTGAGAGACTCATACTTTTCCTCTCTTATCTTTTTTTCTTTTATTTGAGAATGAAATATTGAATAATTGGTGATTTATCTTATTCTAGAGTTATTTCCTCAACATCAATATGATCTTCAGTAAGAGAATTTTGGTAATCTATTATCCACTCAGATGATGAATAACATGAGATTTCTTTTGATGAACAATATTTTTGATATAGTTTCATTGATGGAGAGGAAGAAATAGTTGTAAAATAATGAACAAATGATTCCATCAGATATAGATCTTTAACATTAGACCTTTTAACCAATACTTTATCAACATTTTCAATAGATTTTTCAGCAACTATTCCCTTTAGGATGACTTATGCTGGTGCTAACACAACTTATGTAAGAACAAAAAGAATATATTCTAATTATTTTTTATGGGATAATTATGATGGTTTATCCTTTGACGAATTAAATTTTTTCAGCAGTAGCAGCAGCTTTACCAATCGCTTGACAAGTTGAAGATAATGATAAATATTTTTCTTAAACTTTTGGTGCAACCTACTATCCTTTTCCTTTAAAATCCAATTTTATTTCCAAAGATTATTCCTCAACAACATGCTCATGAATAGTAATATTGGTTAAGATGTCTCTAACTACTTTAGAAGATTTTAATGTTTGAGAATATATTTTATTCTTTATATATTCATCCAAATTCCATTCAGTGTCTTCCTTTAGAGATTTTTGCATCAACTTTATCCAGAATAGAAAATGGTTTTCCAATTGATCTATATTATTTATTCTCTGTAGATTCTTCTAAAATGGGTTTCAATAATTATTTTAAATTTTAATTTACTGATTATTTTCTTATAGGCTTTCTTATTTAGATTTTCCATAACTAATATTCTTTTCTCTAGTTTTTAACTTCTTTTTTAGGTGATTTTTTGTTATTGTGAGGAGCACCTGATACCTTTCTCTTCTATGAAATTTTTACAACCTTTTCATCCTATACTCCTTCATCTAATTTTCAAAATTCATTTGAATAAACTACTGTAGATTTTCTAACAATTATTTTCTATTTGAAGTCATACATCAATCTCATTCTTGAAATAGTTTCAGCATTGATTGGGTTATCCTTATTCCTTTTAGGATAAGCCTTGTTTTAAACCTTCTATTCTTTTAACTATTTTACAAGGACTATGTTGCGCATCCTTCCACATAATATAATTTTCATCATCACCATACCATTATAGATAGCTTCCTTGTATGATTGGATGAACTTTGAGATGTTAAAATTCCTAAAATTTACTAAACAATCCATCAAATAAATGCCTTGAATTTTAATCATATATTTTTCACCTTTTCTTAGTACTAGGAAAGAAATAATACATTTAAATACAATTTAAACCTCTTATGTTAAATTATTTGTTTTCTAAAACTTTTCATTAACTAGAAAAAATTCTTTTCTACATTAGCTTTAAAAAATTTTCTACAAGTCTCTGATAGTTTGTGTGAGACAAACAAGGATTCTTCATCAAAAGGTACTTCTAATAGTTCAAAAAAATTTTCTAAATTCAAGGTGAACTTATGAATGAAAAGAATGGAAGTCACCTATTTTAATCCACTTTATTCAAAAAATTTCATAGAACTATAGAACTCCCTAACAAACATAGGATAATTCAATTTATGATCTTTAGTTGTAGAAACTAACTATCTCCACCATTGAATGCCAATAATATATTTCAGCATAAAATCAAACTTGTTGAAAATATATAAATCAATAAGAATTTCTATAACAATACCACTTGTAGAAATATCTACAGATGATACCATGTCTGAAATAGTCAATGAGAAATGTTTTTTGAAAAATCACAAGATATCATCTATAGAATTACAATGAACACATCCAACAAACATCGAGTCCAACTCCATATAAAAGCATCAAGAAATATGAAATATCATTATTGATTTCCAAAATCTAATGGATCATATTGAATCCTTTCAAAACACATGATTTCATAATTATGTTTACAAGAATAATTAATTTTCAAATTTCTAATTATTAAAGACACTTTCAAATTATGATAATTAAGAAAGTATTCTAAAAAATGATGAATTGAAATAAATATAATCACAATAATTTGAAAGTTATCTTCTATTAAAAATGGATTGATCTTCTCCTTTCGAAGAATATTCTAAAAAAATTTACTTTAAATTTTGAAAGTTCTTTGGAAATTTAAAATAAGGTTGTTTAAAAGTTATCCAAATATAATCAACAAATATCCCTCCTAAATAAAAGTAATACATGAAATATATTAAGTAAAACTTCAAGTACTGAAACTAATTATAATATAAACATGCATATTAAAATGCTGTAAATTTGGTAAATTAAATGAAAATATCAGGGGCCCTGGGGATTGATGTTCAACTATCAGTGAACAACATTATAAATATTTTGAATTATCTCTTTAGAAGATATAACTATTTTGGTCTATATTTATTTTCAAATAATATATTTGGAACCCACATTTGAGTTTCTTTCTGATGTTCATAAGAAACAATTTCTTTTGAAATAAAAACTCTATACTGTCCAAAATATTGGAATTTATCGAGTGAACAATTCTTTCTCCAATGACCTCCTTATTTACATAAAGTGAATAAGGATTCTTGATTTGGAATAAATTAGTTCGATTGATAAATTGAATTTCTAGTGGATTTACTTCCAAAATTTGATTTTGATTTTTATATGGTATTAATTGCCTATATATCTTTTCAAATTACTTTCTTCCTATAGTAATGTTGGTCATCGACTTATCTAAGATCTTAATCTTAGACTTTAGTTTAATAATACCATTCTTATCTTGAACAAAAGTAACATTATTTAACTTCTACTTCTTGTCCCTTTTATTCTTCCATTCATTTGATTTTCCTTTTCATTTTACTTTCTAATTTCATTAAGTTTATTCTCAATAATCACTTTTATCATAGTTTCATCCTTAAGGTTAATATACCTCATATGAAACATTTGATACATATTTTTTCATTTTGTAATACAAAATTTCATTTCTTCAATAGTTTAAGGATCTCTCTCATAATCATCCAAATAAGATGAATTCTCATCACCATTATCATTATCATAAACATTGAAACATTTTGAATCTAAAGTTATATTCATATGGGCTTCAATATTTAATATTCCCAAAAATTATTTTTCTAAATTTTCAGAAAATCTGGTGATTTTTTTCTTTTATCACTATCTTCTGCTGAAATATTATAGGTAGCATCACTTATCTTGCACAACATGTATCCATAACTTTTATACTCTTCTTACTTTTATTCTTTGAATATTTTATAGCATATTTTATTTATTATTTAATTTAGGACAATCCAGTTGAATATGTTGAAAGTGGGTGCCCAAGACCCAACTTGTTTTGTACTTTGATTACCGCTACATGTATTCAGTTTGTTATAATACATGTGTTTATATTTCCATAATAGTGTAGATACTTATGCATCCACTTTTTTTATGACAATGTCATTAGATTACCTGTCGCATAAAAGGGTTATAGTAGATCCCAGACTATAATGAGAACCCTGAGATTCCATGACAACAATCTTAAAGTAACGTCCTATGGTCCAATTACATCATTCTGAAAGGACACAGATGATGTGTGACCATCAGGTGCTGGGGGCTTATAAGCATTGAGACTTCTTCTCATAAAGTTGGAACTTGATGATCTATAGTAGTTGAGATCACGAGGACAGAACCACATAATAGGAACACCACATGTTTTAGGTGTCATTGGTCATTCCTATCTACGAACATGTGTAATGGTCTTTATACTTGAGATCATTGTCAATGGATGCATTTTAATTACATACATTTGATGTAAGGTGAAAACCATGCTGACAAAGTCGTGGCACGGTAGTTTATATCGGGTACGTCATTAATTACATGACATTGATTGAATGATCGAGAAAGGATTTGTCGCTTATGAGTTCAGGAAGAGTTATCTCGAGCCTGATTGATTAGGATGGTTGTACCTTCATTAAATCCATGACCATGGTAGTGGAAGGTAAGACCGTCCAGACAAATCAACAAATAAAATAAAGCAAATAAATAATGATGACACTAGTGTGCATTCTGCTTTATTTAGATATTGATGACGAAGATATTATATTACATGGATTGTGTTCGTAGGAAGGCAGTTGTTGCTTTGACTTTGCCTTATCTCTATAGGGGCCTCGATGGGTTGCTAGACCCTGCTCTAGGTTGGTGGATATTATTCACTTCTATTGACGTAAGGGCCTAGAGGGTCACACACAATAGCGCCTTGAGAATCTGCCCTATTTTGGGAATAGGAATATAGAACTTGGTGGGACCTGCCAAAGGGTCCGAGTACTATCCATGTTATATGGATCACCAAAGAATAAATAAATCCATTAATTATTCAAGTTTAGAATAATTCGTTGAATTTATTTATAACATGTATTTACAAGTTATATAGTAAATACAAGTATTAATATTTTTCAAATGGATTTTAATATCTTAGGTTTGTTTAATATTATCAGGAGGTATGAGTCGAGTTAAAGATTCAAATTTATCACGTAATATATTTATATATTACAAGTAAGTGATAAATTATAAATATTATTTATGGCATACTTTTATTTGTCATAATTAATTATTTATACCACTTATATAGCAGATGTCTATCACATGGGGGCTGGAAATCCATACCTCATGTTTTAAACACTCCCTATATAAGTGAGACAGAGGCTCTCCCATGGGAAATATTCATGTGTTAAGATTGAGAGATTTTATCTCCTCCTGGAATCTAGAGAGAGTGTATCTCAAGCGAAGGAAGGTCTTCAAGTTCATCCACTATGTATTGAAGCTTCTTCCCTTGTGGTGATCTTCGCTGTGCTGAAGTGAGCATCGAAGATCCGCGCTAGCACACGGATCTCGAAGAACGGCGCACGAGCAGATTCGAGAGGTGTGTGTGGATGATCTAGAGGGCTTCGATGTTGGAGTCTTTGAGCAATGATTGATGGCATCCTGTAGCAGACTTGCACACGCTAATTACAAACTAGGTACATGTTCTTTTTAATTTTTTTGCTCTGCTTAATCAACACGTAGTCCTCAGACCGTACCAGGATAGCTCACCGGAGTCGACGTCGTAACATTGCTCCAGTGATGCAAATTTTTTTTAATTTCCCGGCCCACCGGCTTTTGCTGCCCATCCTGGTACCTAACAGTGGTATCATAGAGACGCATGATTTTTTAGAGTCAAAATAAAAAAAATTAAATTGCATAAAATTTAAGTACAGGGATTAAATCGATTCCAACGCAACCGACTGCGTGTCAATCCGTTTTCGAATAGTGAAGTTATGGCTATTTGAAAATTTTAATTGGATCGACTCGTTAGTTTAATTTTTCTTCGGATTAAAATTTGAGAAGAACACATTTTTAATTTTATTAATACGTTCTTCAAAATATCAAAATTCGGCCATGCTATGGACGGAATCTGTTCACGGAACTAATTTGGTAATTTAATTTTTAGGAGAAAAATAAAATAAAATTATAATATAATATATTTTATTTTTCTCAAATAAAATATTATTTTCAAGACTTGGATTCAAGTCAAGTCCTTTTTTTTATTTATAAATATAAAAAAAGGTAAAGTGGATGGAGACCAAGACCCCAAAATGGGGTCTTATTCCCTTTATTTTAAAAAAAG
This sequence comes from Viscum album, assembly GCA_963277665.1. Classification (NCBI taxonomy): domain Eukaryota; kingdom Viridiplantae; phylum Streptophyta; class Magnoliopsida; order Santalales; family Viscaceae; genus Viscum; species Viscum album. Next base: position 1,176,620,398 of record OY728164.1, read on the forward strand.
GTTGTGGCATTCTATTTTTTTTGTCTAAAGACAATTAAAAAAAATGGAAGACCCAAAGGGGTCTTCTCCTTAACGTGATGCACATGAGGTATCTCCCCTTAGGGAGAAACTATATCCACCTCCTGTCGGTCCCCTTCACGCTGCCCCGAGCCCCGCCCGGCCTCCCCTCTGCACGCCGGACTGCCTGGCCGCGCCGCTCCCGAACCCCGACTGCGCCGAGCCGCCTCAGAATGAGCCCGCCGGTCCCCTTCCGCCTCACGCCGCCTTGCCCCGAGCCCGCCAAAGCCTAGACACCTAATCGCACTGTGCCGCCCCTGGCTGGACCTCCTGCTCCCGTCGGCCGCGCTGGTCTAGGCTATGCCGGACCGAGCAGCCGCCTCGTCGGCTCACCAGATCAGCGGGCTACCGGCCATGCGGCTGGACGGTTTTCTTCTCGGACTCCTCCCGCTCCCTTTGGACCTCAACGGAAGGTGCTTCCACCATGGGAGTCACTGGACTGAGTGGTCACGCTGCGGTCACACCGCGATCACGCCTCGGTCACGCCGCGGTAATGCCATAATTGGCCCTACTCCAAGACGACACCTCTCGGCGGTTTGTAGTCCTACCGGACTTCCCGGTTAGAGGTAACCCAGTTTTAAATTAATTTTAATTAATTTAGTTTTTTAAATTAAATTAATTAGAATTAATTTGTGGTTTAAATTATTTTAATCCAAAATATTAATTTAATTTAAGATTAAACTTAAATTAATGGTTTAATTTAATTTTTATAATTAAAATTAAATTAAACAAATGGAACCGATAAAATAAATTATTTGAATTTAATAAAATTCATTTAATTTATTAGAAAACCCTCGCACTATTTAAATTTATTGAAATTTAATTTTCTTGCACATATTTCACCCCGACTGGTCTTGAACAAGTGACCGAACTGTGTATGTCTGGTATTTATTTATTTATTTAATTATTTATTCAATGCATGCGATGATTGTAATAATTAATTAGATAAATGACGGTCTGCGAATCATCTCTTTTAATTTAAATATGTATAAGGGCCTGCGTGTCCAATGCACGAGATGTATTTTGTACCCCATGATTCCCTCACCTGTGTTCGAGTATATTTGTAATTAAATGATGATCCGAGACGCAGACCCCGCCAATATGAGCCGGTAAACCAGATGGAAGATGATCACATTGCACTGGGCAAGCTGCGATGTGAGTCAAGTCAAGACTCAGGTATGGATGCCCCTAGGTCAAGATTGATCGGTTATGGATCGATCTTTATAGAATGCTCAAGACCAGTCGGATTGCATGAATTACATTATGCATAGTTTATTATTTTATGCGTCTGCGTGATTATGGCGTGATCACATAGAATAGTAAACAAGATAAAATGCATAAAGATGTGATAAATTATATTATATTGAATGTTCAATTGTGAGCGCGACAACCCAGTTTGAACATAATAGATAGAAAATGATTATATTCAAAAATAAATTTAAAAATCCCTCAAAGATATATTACGTCTAAAAGCATTCAATTTCTCACATCTAAACAAAACCGACTATTTGGGTGCTTGTCAGCCTTAGTTGAGAGTGACTCTTACTACCAGGGCGTTTTCATGAGAGAAATGGGTCGACTTAACTAAAGTGAGTAGTCAAGGATTATCCTTATCTAAATTGCTATCACTTTAGAGGCAATATGGTTAGGTAATCAAGTTAAGATTCCAAAAGCTAGGAATTTACTCAACAACACAAGGAACAACAAGAACAAGTGGTTGGACAGTCTAATGCCTAACTTGAAACCCTCCAAGTAGTGGCATAGCCATATCTTGTAGACTATGAGGGAGGTTTCCGGGATCCTTGCCACTAGAATGCTCAAGCGATATAGTATTTTGAATCTAATAGTGAGGGCTATTAAGGTTCGCTAAAATAGTGGGTGGCATTAAAATGATATAATAATTTATTAATCATAAATGTCAAAAGGTAATCAAGACAAAGTTCTAACTGCTAAATGTTTATCTGATGTAGAATCAAAATGGAAATCAACAACACCACAAGTACTTTATCACTACGATCAATCTTGGTTAAAGAAAATATTCTGATCGGCAATAACTTCCAGGAGTGGTACAGGCGGTTGCACATATTACTACGCTAAAGAAGGAAGTTAAATGTGCTGGAATTTCCAATTCCTACTGAGCATCTTCAGGGAGCAAATAAGGAAGAAAAATATAAATGGAGAAAGCATTTAGATGATGTACTTTATGTACAATGCATCATGTTTTCATCCATGTCCATCCAATTTCAAAAAATGCATGAGGATGAGGTCACCTACAAGATACTTTCACATCTCCAAGAACTTTATGAGGAGAGGGCCAGACAAGAAAGGTATGAGATCTCAAGTGCGCTTTATAAGTGCAGGCTAGAAGAAGGGAACCAAGACGGTCCTCACATACTCAAGATGATTGGGTATATTGAGAGGCTTGAATCCCTTGTGTTCAAACTGAACCAAGAACTAGCAGTGGATCTCATTCCTACCTCTTTACCGTCAAGATTCTCGACTTTTATTGCCAATTATAATATGAATGATATGAAAAAGTCACTCCTGGACCTTTTGGATTTAGTTCACCAAGCTGATAAGGATATGAAAAATACCAATTCATCTATCCTTATGGTGAACAAGAAAAACAAGGGCAAGACAAAGGGGTATAAGGCCAAGTCAATGCCAAAGACACCAATGCATCGTCCTTCAAAGAAACCAATGATTCAGAGGCAATGTAATGAGCAGGAAGCTGTCTGCTTTGGATGTGGCAAGAAAGGCCACTGGAAGAAGAATTGTAGAGCTAGAAAGAAGAAGCAAACTGATGAAACTACTTCAGGTATTTTTTTCATTGAATGCAATCTATATTTATCTAGAAGTTGGGTATTGGATACGGCATGTGGCTCACACATTTGTATTCATATACAGGAACCATGTAGGTTCAAGAAAATTGAAAAAGGTCAAGGAGATCCCCGAGCTGCAAATGGTGCAAGTCTGGCAGCCTTGGCAGTGGGAGACTATCACTTAACCTTGAAAACTGGTTTGGTTCCAGTTTTAAACAATTTCTATTATGTACCTTATGTTACCAGAAACATTATCTCTATGTCGAGTCTAGAAACTATGAGTTTTTATTTCATGTTTGGAAATAAATGTTGTCTCTTTTATAAGGATAACATATGTTATGGTATGACACATCTTAACAATGGTTTATATATGCTGGAACTAGAGAACTCAGTAATGATAATCAATGAAAAAAACAGCCAACATGACTCAAATAACCCACTCCTATGGCACTTCAGGCTTGGTCATGTAAATGAGAAGCGATTACAAAGATTTCATCAAGAAGGGTATCTAGACTCGGTACAGTTAGAACCCTTAGATTTATGTCAAGCTTGTTTACAAGGAATGATGACCAAAGCACCTTTCTTAGGAAAGGGAGAAAGAGCCAATGCAGTGTTGGAATTAATACATACTGATGTATGCAGTCCATTTACAGTTGAGGCAAGGGGTGGTTTTCTATACTTAATTACTTTTACCGATGACTATAGTAGGTATGTATATATCTACATAATGTTGTATAAGTCATATTCCTTTTGGATATTTAAGGAATACCAAAATGAAATAGAAAACCAACTTGGTAAGAAGATTAAAGCACTTCGCTCAGACCGAGGCGAAGAATATCTTAACCAAGCATTCATTGATCACTTGAAGGAGTGTGGGATAGTATCCCAACTCACTCCTCCTTATACACCACAATAGAATGATGTTAGTGAAAGGAGTAATATGACCTTTCTTGACATGGTCAGATAAATAATGATTCATGCAACCCTTCCATTATCCTTTTGGGTATACGCCTTACAGACAACAACATATATCCTTAACCGAGTACCAACTAAAGCTGCAGATGGGATTCCATATCAGTTATGGTATGAAAAGAAACCCAACCTGACACACATGCATGTATGGGGGTGTGAGGAATTTTTCAAGACTCTACCAAGTGAAAAATTAGCATCCATAAGAACTAAGTGCATCTTTATAGGTTATCCTAAGGAAACCAGAGGATACTACCTATATAACCCTTTATATAGAAAAGTCATTGTGGAATGATACACCACATTTCTAGAAATAACCCTTTATATAGAAAAGTCATTGTGGCATGATACACCACATTTCTAGAAAGGGAACACATTTATATTGGAAATAGTGGGAGAAAGATTGAATTCGATGAAGTTAATGCTTCATATGAACAAGAGTTAGTAGAGGAACAATCTCCACAAGAACAAGTGGAAGAGGAAGTTGTTCCTGAGACACAGATACTGCATAGGTTTATGCGAGAGGTTAGAGAACCAGAGCATTATGGTTTTCTTATCACCGAGTCAGGTGACACATTAGTCCTTCAGGATGATGAACCTCTTAATATATAAGGAAGCAGTAGAAGGAAATGAAGCTGTTAAATGGAAAGAAGCCATGCATTCTGAAATGGAGTCCATGTACCAAAATCAAGTTTGGATTTTGGTAGACCCTCCAGCTGATGTAAAAAACATTGGATGAAAATGGGCATTCAAGAAGAAGATGGACATGGATGGTGAGGTTAATACCTTTAAAGCAAGACCGGTTGCTAAGGGTTTCAGGAAACATCAAGGCATTGACTATGATGAAAACTTTTCACCAGTAGAAATGCTTAAATCCATCAGAATATTGCTTGCAATAGCATCCCTTCGTGATTATGAAATTTGGAAAATGGATGCCAAAAATGCTTTTCTAAATGGGAAGTTGGTTGAAGACGTCTACATGACTCAACCTGAAGGGTTTGTCAAGTCAAAGAATTCTAATAAAGTATGAAAGTTGCAGAGATCCATTTATGAATTGAAGCAGGCATCAAGATCATGGAATGTTCATTTTGGTGAGGCCATAAGAGATTTTTGTTTTGTCAAAAATGAAAGAGAGCCTTGTGTCTATAAAAAAGGTTGAAGGGAATTCCATCGTTTTTCTAGTATTATATGTTGATGACATATTAATTATGGGAAATGAGGTGCAATCCTTATAGTCAGTTAAGACTTGGTTAAATGAATGCTTCTCCAGGAAAGACTTAGGTGATGTAGCCTACATTATAGGGATCAAGATCAGTGGAGATAGATCTCAAAGGCTTCTTAGGCTAAGTCAAAGTACATATATTGACAAGGTACTCAAAAGGTACAGTATGGAAAAATCCATGAGAAAATTGTTCCCTGTGTCATATGGTGTAAATCTCTCCAAGAAAATGTGTCCACAAACACAGGAGGAGATTGACAGAATGGGTAGAGTCCTTTATGCTTCGACAGTGGGTTCTATCATGTATGTCATGCTATGTACTAGGTTTGATGTCACCTTTGATTTAAGCATGGTAGGTAGATATCAATCCAATCCAGGAGAGCTGCATTGGAAAACTGTTAAAACTATCCTAAAGTACTTAAGGCGTACTAAGGATATGTTCCTGGTATATGGAATAGATGAGGAACTAGTTGTGAGGGGATACACTGATTCTAGTTTCTAGACAGATCATGATGATATGAAATCACAGTCAGGCTACATCTTTTGCCCGAATGGTGGTGTAGTGAGCTGGAGAAGCTCAAAGTAAGCTGTGGTTTCTGATTCTATAGAAGATTCTGAATATATTGCAACTTCCAATGCAGCAAAGGAAGCAGTCTAGCTAGGCAGATTTATCTCAGACATTGGTGTTGTACCTAGCAGTGCAGACCCTCTACCAGTATATTGTGATAATACTACTGCGGTGGTGCTTGCCAAGGAGGCCAGGTCTCACCAAAGAACAAAGCATATTCTTCAGAAGTTTCATCTCTTGAGAGATTTTACTCAAAGAGGTGAAGTGAGAATTACCTAAGTAGCCACAGAAGACAACGTGGTAGACCCCCTGACTAAAGCCATTTATCAACAGAAACATGATTCACATGTGAGAGCTAGCGGATTGAAACCTATTAGCAGTTGGATCTAGTGTAAGTGGGAGTGTTGAAAGTGGGTTCTCTATACCCAACTTGTTTTGTACTTTGATTACGGCTACATATATTCAGTTCATTATAATACACATGTTTATCTTTCCATAATAGTGTAGATACTTATGCATCTACTTTGTTTATGACAATGTCCTTAGATTACCTATCGCATAAAAGGGTTATAGTAGATCCCATGCTATAATGAGAACCCTGAGATGCCATGACAATAATATTAAAGTAACATCCTATAGTCCGGTTACATCATTCTGAAAGGACACAGATGATATGTGACCATCAGGTGCTGGGGGCTCATAAGCACTGAGAATTCATCTCATGAAATTCACACATGATGATCTCTAGTAGTTGAGATCATGAGGATAGTCTCGCATAATAGGAACACCACATGTTTTTGGTGTCATTGGTCTTTCCTATCTACGAACATGTGTAATGGTCTTTAGACTTGAGATCATTGTCAATGGATGTTTTTTAATTACGTACATTTGATGCAAGATGAAAACCATGGAGACAAAGTCGTGGAAAGGTAGTTTATATTAGGAGTGTCATTAATGACATGACATTGATTGAATGATTTAGAAATTATTTGTCACTTCCGAGTTCAAGAAGAGATATCTTGGGCCTGGTTGATTAGGATGGTTGAACCTTCATTAAATCCATGACCATGGTAGTGGAAGGTAAGACCGTCCGGAAAAATCAATAAACAAAATAAAGCAAATAAAGAATGATGACACTAGTGTGCATTCTGCTTTATTGAGATATCGATGAAGAAAAGATTATATTACATGGACCGTGGTCGTAGGAAGGTAGTTGTTGCTTTGACTTTGCCTTATCTCTATAGGGGCATCGATGGGTTTCTAGACCCCACTCTAGGTCGGGGGATATTATTCACTGCTATTGAGGTAAGGGCCTAGAGGGTCACACACAATAGCGCCTTGAGAATCTTCCCTATTCTGGGAATAGGAATATAGAACTTGTTGGGCCCTGCCAAAGGGTCCGAGTACTATCCAAGTTCTATGGATCACCAAAGAATAAATAAATTCATTAATTATTCATGTTTAGAATAATTCATTGAATTTATTTATAACACATATTTACAAGTTATATAGTAAATACAAGTATTAATATTATTCGAATGGATTTTAATATCCTAGTTTTGTTTAATATTAGCAGGAGGTATGAGTCGAGTTAAAGACTCAAATTTATCACGTAATATATTTATATATTAAAAGTAAGTGATAAATTATAAATATTATTTATGGCATAATTTTATTTTTCATAAATAATTATTTATATCACTTATATAGCAGATGTCTATTACACGGGGGCTAGGAATCCATACTATTTGTTTTAAACACTCCCAATATAAGTGAGAGAGAGGATCTCCCATGTGAACTATTCATGTGTTAAGATTGAGAGCTTATCTCTCCTATTGGAATTTAGAGAGAGAGTCTCTCAAGCGAAGGAAGGTCTTTAAGTTCATCCACTTCGGATTGATGCTTCTTCCCTTGCAGTGATCGTCACTGCACTGAAGTGAGCATCGAAGATCCATGCTAGCACCCATATCTCAATGAACGGCGTGCGAGCAGATTCGAGAGGTGTGTGTGGACGATCTAGAGGGCTTCGACATCAGAGTCTTCGAGCAATGATCTTTGGCATCCTGCGACAGACTTGCACATGCTAATTCAAACTAGGTATATGTTTTGTTTAATTTTTGTGCTCTGCCTAATCAACACGTAGTCCTTGGACCGTATCGGGATAGCTCACCGAAGTCGACGTCATAACGTTGCTCCGGTGATGTAATTTTTTTTAATTTCCTGGCCCACCGGCTTCCGCTGCCCATCCCGGTACCTAATAGAATATGACCATTCTTTCTACACTTGTAACAAATTGGTTCTATCGTGTCATTTTTCTCTTTTCTATCTTTTGAATAGTTTCTATGAAAATTTTTCTATTTGAACATTCTTTTTTCCATGTTAGAAAGTTCTCCATCCTTTTGTTCACCCTCACTATCATTAGAAATTTTTTGTTGAATTTTACTTAGATAAATGTTTAGATATATGAAATTTTGGTGGTTATAAAAGAAAATCCATTTTTCTTTTCTTTATCTCTCTAAATATCTATTTAGAAGACTCTCATATTGCTTCATGGTTCTGATTAAATCATCTATAATTTTCTTTGTAATATGTTTTTCATCATCAATAAAAATTATTTTAAATTCCCATTCCATCAAAAGAATATCAATAAATTCCTACACAAGTTAATCATCAGATATTTCCTTTTCACTAAGTGATTGTAGCATATTGATAATAGTTATTATCATTTGATTAATTTTGGTAACACTTTCACTATATATAAAATTGAAAGACCGATAATATTCTCTTAGCATAACTATCGTACTATCAAGAACTTATTAAGTTCCAAAGTGTGCAAATTATAACTTTTTCTATATTCCACAAATAGTTATACATGATAAAACTTGAATATAGATATTATGTTGAATAGAACAAAGAAGGGTATTTTGAACTCTTAAATTTAGTTGAAATTCATTCTTCTCTTCCCTTGAAAAGGTAGAAACTTATTTCTCTGGTTCTTTGTAATTACCAGTAAGCATAATATAATTTTTATCCCCAGTTTTTAAAAAGGTTTCCATCATGACACTCTAGTATTCATAATTATTACCATAAGAAATAGATGGCTATTTCAGATTAATATTTTCAATGGTACTAACAAGAATACTTTCCATACTTGAAACAATTATCTACACACTGTTAGGTGCATGGAAACTAAAAATGAAAATCTAATAAAGTAACTAAAAATTAAGATGTAAAAAATATCAGGTTCAATCTCAGATATAGAAACCTACCCTGAGACCAAATGTTGGATCGAATAAGGTTTAAAAAAACCTACAAGAATTAGGGTGAATTGTAGTTTAAAAAAAATTTACAATTTTTACCGTCCTCAAGTATTAGGTCTACCATTAATATGAAATATCAATGTACCCAAACAATTATATAGTAAAAAATAGAATCAAACTAATCAGAGTTTTATAACCACCGATGAAATTAATACATGTAGCGGAAAATAAAAATATCAGTATTTTGGAAAATGATGACCAAACTATAAACACAGGGGAATAATGAAACACATAGTATTGATTTTAAAATGAAATTCTCTTTAAAGGATATATAAAATGTGCTTTTACCTAATTAACAAGGGGAATCCTAAAACTGATTCATGTATCCTTGAATTTAGAACTGTTGAAAGGTATCCACTTATTTAAGCCTAAATCTTGGCTATGTCTTACTTACCCTGGAATCCATAAATCACCCTTAATGGAATGTACCCGCTTCAACAAGCTTGAAGCTCAAGATATCCACTACTAAAATTGGTAGCTTAGAAAACCTTATACTACAAACAATATCATGGTAATTTTTCTATTAAACTAGTTGCTTAGTATAAAATAATTAAAACAAGAAAAAAAAAGATCTTTTATAATAAATCCTCACAATTTAAATCTATTATCAAACACTCAGAAATAAAACGATCAGAAGTACACTATTCATCAACCCATTGAAGACTTCAAGTGATTACAAGCTTTTAGGGAGATCTCGAGTGTTGTTAATTATAACATTCTTCTAATGATCCATTAAGTGCAACTCTATTTATAGAAGAACCTTCAATGAACATATTCAATATATCTCAGATTCAATTGCAATAACTTTGGTAGTAGTTTACTATTCATATTTTGATAGACTCAGTATTTCTCGCCATCTACTAAATTTTTTCAGCGTCACCATAATGCTATCGATATTTCATTAAACATTAAGTCATAAATATTTCTAAATTCCTAATGTCCTTGGATTTTCAAAAATCCTCAGACCATTGGTATTTCATAAAACCTTAGGTTATCAACAATTCATAAAATGGTTTTATATTATGCATATATCAAAGATAAAATTAATAGAATCAAGTTAAATAAAATACCAAATAAATTGTTTTGTGGGTCTTAAAACAAGTAGAGTAAAGTTAGTATATGAATCAACACATATCACCATCTATGGTAGACCCCCCTTTGTCATGGATTATATTAAGTGTATAATTCCACTTATATTCTTGTCACAATTAGTGATAAGTCTGAGTCTCTATTTGTATTGTTTTCATGAGAAATGATATTCTTGAAATTCTATTGGCAATCCTTTACTCCACCATATTGTAATTTTTGATAATACCAACATGCCTCCTGAGTTTTTGTCATGGGTAATGTTACTATTATATCAAAGATATGTTATATGTGAAAACTAAACTTCACTTCACTACTTCACATGCTATTTTTTCCAACAGATCCGAAAATAATTTCATGAAATCATCATCACATAGGTTGCCAAAAAATCCAACCAAATATATTCCATGATTAAAGGGTATCCCACATTCTGCCTTTGGATTTGTTTGAAACACCTTTAGGGTATCCATCACCCATTCATTAAATAAACTTATTCCCCTATTATTATCCCCCCTTTGAGAAAAAAAATATAACAAGACTTAGCTAAGAATTCCAACTAAAAATTTTAAGCCCCCATGAGTACTGATTTGTATAGGAAATAAGGTAAGTTAATTTAAAGTTCCAAGGTTTCCATAATCATTCAACAATCCAAACATACTTTCATAAATTCCCCCCAAAAAGAACACTAAAAAAACAAATGGGTTCATAGATAATCATGAAAACACTTATAATAGTGGAAGAGTACCTAAAATAAATTAGGTATCATAAGGGGGTTGAACCACTAGGGTTTAGTCTATGTTTTTCATATGATGGTTCTAGAAGAGATTTTGTTAGTATATCAACTACTTGATCACCAATGTATATGTATTAAACCTTCAAAAAATTATCCCTAGTCTTTCTCTTTATGAAATGATACTCAATGATTATATGATTTATCCTAGAATGTTTCACTAGATTATTTCTCAAGTTGATAACACTACTATTATAAAAAACAATTAATATTGACAACTCAACTTTCTCAACCACATTAAAAAGTTATTCTTTCATCCATATTACTATTTAAAATCCCGAATAAGAAAAATGTATTCAGATTTTTTTATTCTTTAGGATATACTCTATTGTTTCTTATATAGCCATGAAACACATTTGTTGCTCAAAAATAAATCTTCCCTCAGGTGGAATTCCTATAATTTTTAAACCATCGTAATTAGAATTAATAAAAGATACAATATTTTATTTATCATATGGAACATAGTATAATCAGTAATGAATAACAAATCTTAGATATTTGAGCATCCTCTTTACAATATCTAGGTGACTCTCTTTAGATTTACTCTAGAATATTATAGTAGGACATGTTTCAAAAACAATGTTCGGACTAGATGCAACTAGATATAGTAATATCCCAATGGGCCTCCTATATTGATAACTTCAATTTATTTCTCATCTTCACCCTTCATAAGATTAGTCTTTATGGAAATTGGTGTGCTCATTGGATCACACTCACCCTTATGAAACCTCTTGAGAATCTTATTTTCATTATTTTTATATGATATGAATGTTCCTATTGATTTTTTGTATAATCTGTATACCCAAAAATAAATTCAATTAATCTATGTGAGGCATATAAAACTCTCAAACTCATGGTGATTAGTTTCTATTTAGAGTGCTTCTCTCCCTCCTTCTTTCTTCCTCCTGGAATTATCCTCTGGCATGTTCATTTTCTCGGCCTTGATGCTTGGGGTTTCCCTCTCTATTTAGTAATGGTTTTGGATTTTTTGCTTTTCTAGGGTTGTGAATATTGTAACCCCTACTCTTATCATCCAGAAACATCATGAAAAACTATATTTTGGTTTGATATAAAGGTTATATAATAGTTTGGGATGGTGTTGGTGGTGGAATTCGTTGGTTTCTTTTGGATTGATTTTTGGATGATTTAAAATTTTTTCCTCTCATCCAATTTTCCATTATGAGGTTTTGTTCATTCATGCAGTTGTAGGCCCATTCACCCTTCCTCTTCTCTTATTTCCTAACCCTTTTTACTGAACCCCATCTCAGTCTAGTACAAAGGTACTTGTGGAGGTTTTGGGTATGTGGTGATAGTTTCTTCAATTCCCATGGTGTGTTTTGTGTTGGAGTTTTCCCTCCCTTTAGCATGACTTTTCTAGTGTTTAGTATCTGCTACTATTTCTGTATCTGGTGGATTCTTCTTGATTGGTCTTAGTTTTATCATTTTTAGAATTTTTGTGATGGGTTCCTAATGCAAGGTGATGTTGATGGTTGGTGTTTTTGGTTTCTATAATAATGTTCAATTCTGGTTCTCTAGTGATCAAGTGAGATTTTGATGATGCGGTTTAGATTTTGAGGATCTAGGTGGTATGTAAGGATTGAAGGAAGGGGATAGGATATACAGGTGATGGTCATAGATCGATGTTGAGGATCTTCTCACTTCCAAATCTACTTTGGAATTAATTTCCATACCTCATTTCCTAGTTAGTCTGGTGTGGTGGTTTACATGGATTTTTTTTATATTTTTTATTAGGGTTATTTTTGGGGTTCTAGAAGACGAGTCCTACATCATCTTCGTCCCTTACCTCATATTTTTGAGGCTCTAGTATGATGGTTGTTGAGACAATCATGTGACTTTTCATACTTTGTGTTGATTTTTTGAGCATGGTTAGAGTTGGTTCAATTTGGTCTTTGATGAGTTTTAGTGGAGTGGATCTGGTGGGTTCTTTATTGATGATGATTTGGATTCCTTTTTGGCTAATATCTCTGAATTAGTATATTTTGATGATAGAGATTATGTGATAGGTTTCACGAGTCACAGTGACTCTCGCAACTCAAGGAGTGATGTGGTCGGTCATAGACGATGGGTTCACAGGTCCATCATTTATTTTATTTGAATCCTAAGTGTTGTGGTTATTCTTATGGTGTTTGGTCTTTATAAATGTGTTGGTTACCACTAATCAATAAAAAGTGGTTCATTTAAGAAACTAAAAATATATATTTTTAGGGGAGGGTATATACACCAATACCATAATTTTTCCATCACAGGTCCTCTCGACATAAAGGTTGTAACACCCCAAATTTTAATACATATTTTCCATCTCATATAATGAAATGGATTTATATTTATTTTATATAGAATAAAACTCACATATAAAAATCATATCCAAAGAAGGAAATAACAATTATTTTATTTTCTCAAGATATAACATTATAAATGAATGATGAATACATTTCATAAAATTAATAAAATTACAATAGGGTAATAAAAATTAGTAAATAAAAATACTACAATCTTGAAAAAATATTCCTCATGGTATCCCATGAGAATTATACTACTGAGTATAACTTTTGTATGAATGTAAAATATTAGAAACATGGTAATTTTTTTGAAGAATGGAATAAGGTGAATGATTTTATAGAAGTATGTATGGTTATATATATGAATTGAAAAGTGTAATTTGATCATTATATATCCACTGAGTGTACTTATAGTCAATGGGTATATTAAAGTTGTAATGATGGAATGTATACCTTATGTAAAAATAAAAAATTCATTATAAATAATATATTTTATATGTAATTATTAAATAAAAAATAACAATTCATGAGTAAAAATATATTGTATTCTAAAAACATTTGTACGCATTATGAATTTTGATTTTAAAAAAATAAATGTGTCACAATTAAATGATTATTTTAATAAAATTAATTATCTATATAATTTTTTAAAAAATTCATACTCATGGAATGGTTAGTAATTGATAATAAATAAGAATAAAATATTTTAATGTTTAAAAATTAATTTTTATAAAAGAATAGTTTTTCCTATGTATTATATGTTTCCATTTAAAATGAAAATTCATTATATTTGAATTTAAATTTGATTAAATGGAGTAAAAATTTGGAATCAAAATAAAAAAATTTGGTTGGAGGTTATATATTATATTTTTATTAAAAAAATTATGGTAAATAATTAAGGTAAAATGGGGTAAAATAAAATGACATGAATTTTGAATAAGTAAAATGAAATTTACACATTCTATAAGTCCATTTTTAGGTTTGGATGTCAAAACTACTATTCTAACCAAAATTTCATCACCTAACCCTCCTAACTGCCATGTGATTCCATGTTTTATGTTCACATACCTTGAGCTTCCAAATAATTGTCCCTCATTATCATCAATAAAAGGGGCCACCCTCTACCCATTTTAAACCATTAAAAATTTCATCATTACCATGCTCAAATTACTTCCTCTTGAATATTTTCCAATGTTTGGAGCCTATATTCTCAATAAGAAGTCCAAGGACTTCAAAACAAAGTATACCAATAAGTGAGGAATCGACTTCTTTAAAGTAGGCAACGTCATCGTAACTTACAATTTTGTTTATCATATTCCTATACCATTTTATAATTCTAATTTATCACTTTAATAACATTAAACTAAAATCAATACACTTCTATAAAAATTTTATAATAATTTAATATTAATGGGTTTATAATTATTCTTTCTTTGTTGTACATTTGTGTTTGGGTCAGTTCGATCACCCACATGAATGATACTATTATATCTTTTAATTATAATTATAGAGGGTTAACAAAATATAAACACTAAATATTTATGGTAATAAATATGAATTTAAATTATTATTTTTTTTGTTTTGGAATGATAAAAAAATGGATATTCAATATAAAATAACACTTCATGATGGGTGAAGTTACTCAAAATGAATGAGTTATGGATTTATTATTGTAAACTATCCCCATTAATTATATGGAATGAACATGGAACTTTAAGAAATAATTTTAACTTTATGGTTTTAGTACCTTGAAAATTCTAGAGGTGATGAACTCATGAACAAGGAACAACTACCAATACCACCATACCAAAACATGTAGGGAATGATTAAAACTAATAACACTTGATGACAAATAAAAACCATGAATAAATAATTAATAAATAATAGATGAATAAGTGATTATTATTAAAGGAAATAAATATAAATAAGGTTATTATCATCAAAATAACAACACATGGAAGACATCATGGATCAAATATAACTAAAAAGGAAGGTCTAACCGATATATCACCTCACCAAAACATTCTAACACCATGAAAGGAATAATAAATCAAGGATAAATATTATGACTTAGGCCAAACATTTGTTGCACATGATGAGGGGAAACCTTCAAGAATAAATGATCTCTAACCTCAAACTCTAAATGACTCCTCTAATCAGTATAAGAATTCCGAAAATCCTGTTCCACCTTTATCTGCCCTTGAATCTTCCACACATTCTCAGTTATTCTTTTCACTAAATCTAGTCCAAGGAACATCAAATCTATAACCTTAGTACAAAACAATGGATAAATTCAAGATTTCACATATAGTTACTCAAATGGATATATGATAACAGAAATTGATAACTATTATTATAATAAAACTTAACCAAAGTATGATAATTTACACATAAACCTACAAAATCCATAAGACATGCTCATAATATATCCTCTAGCATCTAAATAGCCCACTTTTTCTGATTGTCTGTCCGAGGATAGAATGAAGTGATAAGGTGTGGAGGGGATCCAAAAGGACACTACAATTGTATCTAGTTTTCAATGTAAATAAAGGGTACCAATCATATATTATCTTCATTGGAACCCCGTGAAGCTCCATTATCTTATCCATATAACTCCCTGCTAAAGCATCCAAAACACCTAGATCCTTAATCTCTAAGAAACGAGATAATTTCACCAATCGATCCTTGATCACCAAAATAACATCAAATCCTCCCTAATATTTGGGGAAAACCAATGATGAAACCTATCATAATTCCCTCCTATTTCCAATTGGGGTCATCCAATGAATTCAATAAACCTCCTAAAAATATGGTTCTCTACTTTCAACTACTAACGGACCAATCATCATGATATGAAATCCAACACTGACCACTTTATCCCCAACCACAAGAATTGACTCTTCAGGGTATGGCACATCTTGGATATACCAAGATGTAATGCCATATGTGATCTATGAAACTCATGAAGATCCACCTCTCACATAACCAAAAAATAAGAAACTTCCCATGAAATAACACCTGATTTTGATTATCCATCAACCATCCCTCAAGAGAATCACTATGGGAAAAAAAATCTCACAACACCTCCACCTCTGAGTCTCCCAACCGAGACTCATCTATATACTACAATGATGAATATTACACTATCATTTGGTACATGAAACCTATATCATCAGCCACCTCTGCATCAAGTCTCATTAATTCAAGCTCCTCCATCACTATCCACATATATCAAAACATCCAAACAACATATCCTTGTGAATTCCTACTTGGCACATCTATAAATTCATTCCTTTTCCTTGGGGTGTAGGAGATATCAAATTCATAGTCCTATAAAAACTCTATCCATATCCATTTATGTAGATTCAAATCCCATGGAGAGAAGATTCACCTCAATATTTTGTAAAATGTGAAGATCAAAAAGCATTCACTGATGAGGTAATGCCCCTACAACTTCAAATAAAACACTACCATTGCTAAATTGAGATCATGGGTGACATAGTTATAATCACGAGGATATAAATTACTATACCCATATGAGATAATTTCCCTCTACTATAATAAAAAATATCCCAATAAAAGATAAAAACATCATAGAAAGCCCCAAACATTAATCCTTGTTTTAGAAAACAAAGCACATGGAACTAACTAACTTCTCCTTTAGGTTGTTGAAAGATGCCTAAAACTAATCAATACATATGAATATCAGTTCCTTCTTAATCAATTCTATCAAAATGGATAAAATATAAGATAAATTAGACACAAACCTCTAATAATATCTCAAAATACCAAGAAAATTATAAACCTTTGAAACATTCTTGGGCGTTTTCCAAGAAACAACAGCTTCAACCTTCCAAGGATCTACCAATATAACTTTCCAAGACACTAAATGCCGAAGGAAATGAACATCATGAGACTAAAACTTACACATGGAAAACTTCTGATAAAGATAATGTTTCCAAAAAACATGTATAATATTCTTTCAATGCTTATCACGATCCTCCTCTAAATTCAAGTACATGAGGATATCATCGATGAACAATACCATGAAAAGATCCAGGAATTCATGAATCATAGAGTTCATAAGTAATATAAAAACCATTGGGGCATTCATGTCACTAAACAACATGACTATAAACTTGAACTTCCCATAACAACACTTGAATTTTTTTTGGATATTATCCTCTTTCATCCTCATCTGATGATATCTAGATTGAAGATCAATATTTAAAAACCATTTTTTACCCATTAAATTTATAAAAAAAAATCAGCCATCCATAATATGGGATAACAATTCTTGAAGTTCACATGGTTCAACAAGTAAAAGTCTATGAATAAACTCATAATACCATCCAAATTATTAGTGAATAACACTAAGTCACCCCAATGCAACACACTAGACCAAATGGAACCCTTTCACAACAAATCATATATCTAAACCATCAACTATAATAACTCATAAGGGGATATCTTATAAGAATCCATAAAAATTAGAGAGACATAAGGTTGAAAATCTATCCATACCTCAATGTAACGTCAAGTGGGTAGATTCACAACCACTTTAATGAAAATATCTAGGAATTATTTGACAACTCTTGGATGCAATATCACTGTCAATTCCACTGAAATTGAAAAAAACTCCCCTAGATGAGAAAAATAGGCTTTAAATACCTATGAATGATCTGATGGTCTTGCTAACAAAAAACACCATATGTTGTCCTTACACAACATAGAATGAAATTATCCTCTAGAATAATTTGATGAATAAATATATAGAGTACAACCAATACATTCTAAGAATGAAATCGTATCATTATATCTTCACTAGGAAGAAATCCATTAATGTTTGATGCTACCCCATCATTATCTTAAAACCTCAAAACACATCAATAAAACTAGACTAATATCTAATTGGTGGAGTCAAAACTAGGGGAACTGTAATCCTATCCCCATCGAGTCCCAAGGAATGGACCAAGGTAGGTGAAATAAAGGAATTCAAATATCTAGAATCAAATATAGAAAAATCAAAGGTAGAAGATAAGGAAATGGTACCTCAGATGATATTGGCCCACCTGATAATGGAAACTCCATGGAATGTAACTAACCATGCCCTGATCCTCTGCTTCAATGGTCCTAGTAATGACGACCTCATTTACTGCACTTAAATATATTTCATTATGGATGAGGGATATCATGACACCATCCTTTACCTGCTCTATATCCCCTCTATTAACTGAAATCCCAATAAACTTGCTGTTGATAAGGTCATGGGAGTAGTTGATGCTAGGGTTAAATATGAAATTGATCACTCATCCAATGTTGACCACCAAGGGTGGTCGGTCACTGAAACTACTAGTGGATGATACCTCCATAATTAAATCACACCAGACCAAAAATCTTGGTAGAAGTTCAAGAAATTCATGCTCCAAAGAAACATGAAGAATATTGCTAGTACCGACTCATTTCTAGTTGAAACCTCAACTTCTCTAACATATGAGCACCTCTATATCCATCTCTAATCATTGATAAGTTTTAAAGACTTACCTCTCGATATGTACCAACCGTGTATGCATATTCTTGATCACCTAGACATTTTCTAACACCTCAACATATGTTGGAAAGGTAAATAGAGTAACCTGATGCTGGATCGAAGGGTGTAACACATCTTAAAAATATCAATCTCTGGCCTCCTCATCAGGAAGAAGGTCTAGAGCATGATGAAGAAGGTCCTTGAACTGAATCCTAAGATCATGAATGCTCAATCTCCCCTATCGAAGGGTGAGAAATTCCTACCTACTTTTAGTATTGAAGAAAGAAACTCTATAGAAAACTGCTCCAAAAATAATCCCATTAAACTACCAACTCATTATGCTCCCCAAGGGACAAAAACCACCATTAATGAAAAAAATACTCTCAACCAACTAGGTGACAATGAAAATTATTTCTCTATCCTAATAATTATTAGATTTATTGTGATCTCTAACACCTCTAACTAGCACTATATCTCCTAATCGAAGACTCTCCCCTCATACCTCTTCAAGCTTTGACATTGGATCTTGTGAAATGTATTCCTACATAAATCATACTCTTTGTCTAGGTAAACCCTCTTAAAGTTAGTAGATCATCTTACTGCACCTCTCCAACTTGAACCACATGTGGATGATTCCAACTAACTATATATACACAAGATAACAAGTCCCCAAACCTAGAAAAATGGAATCTTACTAAATATCATTTAATTAAATTCATTCCATTTTCCCAGAATCACCCCAATTCAATCATAGGCACATACAAAATGATGTGTGTACAACAACTAGGTATCTACCATGAATGTATCATTATCTTTCTTAGATTTTTTACTAATCTTAATGTCCTTACATCAAATCAAATGAGGGATTAAACACCTCTTCCCTAGTCGGTATGCCTTGTTACATCATGTACTAAGTCTGATTAATACTGATCCCTACCAAACCTATGAGTCTTCACGAGTGACTAAATCGAATCTATATCTTAACTCTCATCCATATATTTGATACAAGTCTATCATGATCCACCCACACTGGTACCCATTCTGGGCTGGTAGTGAAGATGAGAGTGACCCCCAAAACCCACCTTTAATACATTATGGGCTGATGACTAGTATCTTGGGTATAATCACACATAAATGAGAGGTATTACCCTCATACTCCCTGAAACATATAAAGAAAACTACCAATGAACTTCATAAATATAAATAAAACCAATATCCTACAAATGTATGTAATCTCATATAGGATAAAACCTTAAAATAGAATACCAAAAGAAATATTATGACAAACCTATGAAAAAAACCCCAAGCCACGAGCTATGAATGTCCAACATAGTTACCAAATCCATCCTAGAAGCCTGTAAAAAAAACACACAGACACACACACATAGTAGTGATAATACAAGTTTACTCAATAAGATCCTCCCCAAAACCTATCATGTAAATATAGAAGAACCATAATAACAAGGCTCACTCACCCAATATCACATCTAAGTATAGTAAAATAGTATCAAAAGAATATGTATCATGAAGTTACAACACAACCACTTCCCCACTGAACTAGTTTGTATCATGACCCAATGAAATTGTTTCGAATCAGTTATAAACACCCAACGGTTCCGTATCTGATGATACGTGGACCTAATTTCCAAAGGCAGGCGTTCTCTGGGTGATTTGGCCAGCGACACTTAAGAACTCACATTGGTTGATAGTATGGGAATTTGGGATCATCGCACCCTTTTTTGGGGAATTATTGCATGTTTTGGGACTATCTTATAGATTTAAGACGTATTCATATGTTCGCGAATCTTTGGTTTATACCCAAGCATAGTATCCACGGGTTATTCATGGATGGAAATGGTCATCTAAACATAGGGATTCAGAATCATTTAGGACCAAGGTTTACCATCCCTCATTGGATTAATGACTCTGAGGAGTTAAGACTTCTTGGGACGACACTGATTTAAAGCCTTATAACTGGGCGCTCTACAATTTATTGTCGTCCAGGGGAGACAGATAATGACTTGAGCATTTGGATCGAACCCGTGGTACGGGCCTCCTATGTATCCCTGCGAGAGGAATCAGAATTCACCTATTTCAGTTTGGTATGGGGATTAAACTCTAGGATGCCTAGGGTTGGTGCGGTGAACCGATGTGAAGATGGTCGGATTGACCGGGTGTTGGGCTTGAACCTCGGGGAGGCTTCCTACATACCCTTCCTAGGAGATAGGGATCAAAGTCCACGTAGTTATGGTTAGGATATGGCTTACAATATGATGTGGCCCAAGGTGTGGGTAAACTGACGTAAAGGGGGTCAGAATGACCGATTGTTGGGCTTGAACCTCAGGGAGGCTTCCTATGTACCCTTCCTAGGAGACAGGGATCAAAGTCCACGTAGTTCGGGTTGGAATGGGGCTTACACTCTGAGGCAGCCCAGGGTAATGGATTGGGTATTACACTCTAAGGAGGCCCAAGGTGTGGGTAAATCGATGTAAAGGGGGTCAGAATTACCGATTTTTGGGATTGAACATCAGGGAGGCTTCCTACGTACCCTGCCTAGGAGACACAGATCAAATTCCACGTAGTTCTGGTTGGCATGGGGCTTACTCTCTAAGGAATCCTAGGGTAATATATTGGGGCTTACACTCTGAGGAGGCACATGAGATGATGTCATGGTCGATGCTTACTCTAAGCCCACGTGGGTCATGCTTGGTGTGAGAAATAAGAGGCAACAAAGACCAGATGATCACGTCATGAAAGGTGCGTCCGTGGGAAGTGCGATGGGGCTTACGCGTGGGGGCAGCCCAAAAAGTCGGGGCTTACTCTGAGATGGATTCCCATGGTGATAAATCCTAGTGGGAAAGGGACTTGGTCCCAAAGAAGAACGGAGAGAAACCCTTCCCCACTACACCCTTCCATGGCCATGGTCGTGGGGAAGTACAGAGGTGCATAAGTGCTTGCTTCTGATGGGTAGTCTGCCACTCCTTGAAGAGGGGAGAAGTGCCCCAGTCCTAACAAGTGGATGGGAGGAAAGGGGACTCTCGGGCTTGGACTATGAACTACCGTGGGTATGTAGACACATGAGTGACTCGAGAACCCGCTCAAGGGCCGAGAAAACCCTTCACCCTTGCCTACTGTGGGTATGTGAACTAAAAACGATGCGCTGATATTCCTGAAGGTTACATAACACGGGTTCGGTGGCTCTGGTGGAGGCCTTCGCTCGGGGCCGATTAATGGGCCAATGAGGGGGTTGCGAAGGATCAGGATGGATTGGAATGATTTTATCTGGCTCAGGGAATGAGAACTCTGAAGTATTTGACGGGCCATACGGGTGTATGAGGGGCATCTCCCTTCACGTAGGAAGGTGCTACGTGGCTGGAGAGGCCATCCGCGAACCAGGGTGGTCCACGGACTGATGGAAATCATGCGAACCAGGATGGTTCACGGCTTCGGGATCAGCCCGTGTAGCAGGTTGGTACGCAGAGGGGTCCACGCGAGCAACGGTGGCCGAGGGCGACGTTGGTTGGAGGTTCATCAGTCAGGGTTTCGCCCACGTAGGAGGGTGCTGCGCGGTGCGATGGATCAGAAAAGGAGCATAAACTCCCTGGTCCACTGGGAGTGCATCCATGGAGGGGCCATGGTTCACGGTCTTATTTTCATTGTTATTTTAAGTTCGCGGTTCACCAAGTTGTTATGCGTTTTCGGTTCCTTATTAATTCCTTTCCAGCTTCATACCTATTTTGGTTCAAAAACTGGAACTTCGCTGCTTGCGAAATCCTAAGCTCCTTCCTTCGAAATCCTTCCACCCGAATCTAATCGGTCTCCCTTTCCTCTTCCCCCTCTATCTCCTTTTATAGAGTGGGGAAAGAGATGTATTTGTGGTCACGCGACACCTTTTGCGGAGGCCCATGACCGGAAACCCTACTTATGGATGACTTGGTCAATCCACAACTTACTGGGGGCATTGAACACACCTCCCCCACGAACCAAACTAGCTCGAGGAGTGATTCGCGGCTGTGCAGGTTCGACCTCTATTCCAAGAACGACAGTGGATGTGACCTGAGCCAGTTAATGCGGTTCGCGGCTGGGGTGGTTCGTGATGGTGGACCGGGTTGGTGCCCATCCTGCTTCACACCCGTGGAGGATCCCCGCCTCTATTCTGCGAATGACAGCGGTTCGCGGAGGGGGTGCTTTTCGGAACCGGCCGTGTAACGTTATTATTGGACCAGTTTGTGGACCAGTTCGTCTTTTTTCCTTCCTTTGAGTATTCTCCACACTTTTCCCCAATTATTTGGGGGGAAATTGGGTAGAATAATTCTTATATTAAAGGGGATTCTCATTCTCCTTTGCGGATTTATCAGGACCATACAAATTCCCCCCATCGGAATGGGGTCTGATCGGAATGAAGAGGAGTCCATTCTGATGTAGAGTGGTCCTAATGCTTTGATGGGTTGCGGTAGGGGAGTGGACTCGGTAGGGGACCACGCCTATAAATACGAGGGCCCTTCCTTTGTCTTTTACCGGATTCTTCGTGAAACCAGAGGTCTCTTGCTTTTTTGTCCCCGCATGCTCGTTCCTTCACGAAACAACTCATCCACGAACCAGCTGCCACTTCCGCGAACCATTCCTCATTCGCGCCCGCCTTCACCTGCAGACCAATCTCCCAGCCACGAACTAACACTTTTAATTAATTAAAAAGTAAGTCACGACGGGCTGTGTTGGAACTCGCTCCGCAGTTTTGATGGTCCGTAGACTGAAATCTTCCAGACATTGAAAATTTCTTAAGTCTTTCGAACCTAAATACTTAAATCTAGGAATAAGATTCCATGGAGAAACCTGGTTTATGGTTTACTGGCCAATGCTCCGTGGGCCAGAGTACTATGGACCTCTTCCATGTAGGTTTGGTTCACGAGATGCAGTCATCGCGAACCACATTTTGAGGCCTGCTAGCGAACCTCGTCATGATATGGCAAATTATTTTTGACCATATTTTATTATTCCAGACTAACCATTTTCCTGGTATTTATAATGTAGGGAGAAAACATGGTTCCCCCTCATCCTGCACCCAGGCCTGCTGCCGAGACTCTTATGATTGGTTCAGGGGGATGTCTAGCTATGATTCGTAGAGCAGAGAGCATCAAAGAGGACCCTAGTCGATCCATCATTCCCGACGATGGTGTCTTGAAGGACTTACTCTCTTCTGAGCTCCTGGGTTATCCACTATCAAATTGACTTCCTCTTTAAGACTTCGGTCTTCAAGACGACGTCTCTATCCCCCCTACTTTCTCAGGTCTTTCGTCTCCATGCTTGGAAGCATCACCAAAGTGCATTCAGGTGAACCTTGGCTCATTGGGGGAGATGATCTCTGATTCTGATCTGAAAGACACCTTCATTTTGAGAGGCTCTGTCTGGAACCAAAGAGATCAGTACACACAAGAATTCTCTCAAGAGCCTCTCCTCAAGAGTTTCCCCTCAATAATCAACCTTGCTCGAGTGGATCTCGATGCAGGGTGGATTCCTAGGTGGGATCTTCAATCTGGTAGGATTTTCTCAAATGACTGGGCCTGGGCCTTCTAGGTCCATCATCATTGCCTGGAATTTACTGAGTCCCTAGAAGCAGTCAGTCTATACTCCGCAATGTGGGCTTCTCAGTTTGCTGTTTACCCACCATCTTCGATCCTTCCTAACCTGCTTAGTCACTGGTGTTCAATCATGAATACTTTTCACCTTTCCCATGGTGAAGTTGGTATTATTTTATGGGACATCTACCAATTGGGAGGGCTTCTGATCATTGGTGCAATGTATGACGAGTTTCTGACCACTCCTAACACATGGGATGATGTCGAACATGTGCCTTTTTTGGTAAGAGATCTGCTGGTTATAGAGGAGCGGTCACTGGGCCAGTCCTTGCGTGCCCACTATATTATTCCCTATAGCACCTGGATAAGGTTATTCCTGAATACCACTGGTATTATGTCGAAGATCAAGTGCCCCAGCACTCATCCTTCTCAACAATCACAAACTATCCCAGGTTCCTACTGGGCGGTTCTGGAGGCAGGCGACTACCTTTCATGGGGTTATGAGGTGCACCCCAGTGTGTCTCCTATGCTCTGGCTGGCAGGTCTGTTTCCCATGTTTTTGAGTGGGTGGCTATTCCCTTACCGAGACATTAACCCAGGTGTCAGGGCTTTCACCTTGATGATGGCAGTTGAGTTGGAAGAGGGCCACCTGGTGAATTTGGTCATGCCCACTTTGGCTCGTATTTACGAACTACTGAGCCACATGCAGGAGGGAGGGTCACCCTACCATCTTAGTGGGCCATTTCAATTCTTATATGGCTGGGTAGCAGATCATTGACACTATTATGAGTATCATCATAACCCAGTCATCCCACTTCCTACCTTTCGGCCTACCCTGCTCGATATAGATGGAGTTCGCTTGAAGTCCCTCAACTCTGATGAAGTCATCAAGCTTCTGAGTGACTTCTCCCAGTTCACTCTCACTCCCTACCCCACACCTTCCGGCGTCCTGGTTGACAATCGTAGGGGAAGCCTAGAGGAGCGTTCTTACGTCATTTCACTACGGAATGGGTTTTTTTCCGCGCGGATTGATGGGGTTTCTCCGCGCGAGTTGTATTCCTCTATCATTTTTCCTGCCAGTTTTGGTGAATGCAACTCCAAGTTTCCCTTCCCCCTCCTCAGGCTCGAGGACTACACCCGGCCACTCTCCGTCAATGGTGGTTGATGCTGATGCGGGAGGGATCTGACACAAGCATTCCCTTTCTTGGCATAGGAGCGGCTCCTAGCCTATCCTTGGAGTACACAAGAATGTGGGTAAAACATTATCCCGAAGGGATCCTAGGGAAGGCTGTCCGGCAAGTTCCCAAATCAGGATTCATTGCGGCTGTTGTGCCTATCACACCTTCCTCATCAGCTCTGAGGGAGGACTGACTGATGGCTCGTTGGTCAAAGTGACTCAGGGTATTTTCCTATCCCATCCCCTCTGCGGCCAAAGTTCAGATGGACCCAACCTTCTTAGATGTGGATGAGGATGACCCTGTGGCTTCGGGTCCCAGTGAGATAATTCCTGATTTTTTGTCGCCCGATACTAGACTTAGCAACTTGATTCCCAATCCTGAACTAGGTTTAGAAGTTTCAGACCTTCCAGCTTCGGAACAATCTTATAGTGTGCACATGTCTGCATTGATCGCAATGCCAGACTTCGTTCCCGTGCTATCTAGCGAGGATACCAAAGATCCTCATGTCATGGTGGACCATTGAGCAGTGAGAAGGTGGGCCTAGCCCCGGATTTGTGAGATTATTGTCAAAACTCATCTGGCTGAGATGGAGACTAAAACTGAAGCCCTCAGATAGCTCTTCCTAGGTTTGGGGTAAGGTGGCTTTGACTATCGGCAGTTTCATTTTCTCACTTTCCAGGTTTTCATTGCCTGTGGGGAAGTTTCCGCTAGTGAACACAAACTTTCTCACCTCGCTGCCTCTCATTGCAGGTCCCGAGACCTTGAGGATGCCTTGATGAAGCTCCATCAACTGATAACACAGGAGGCAGGATCTCAAGATTAGGCGACCGCCATATCTACCGAGTTGCGCGAATGCGAAGCTCAAGAAGTGATGCTGAGGGATCAATTGTCAACTCTGACTGGTAACCTTGAAGCCACCAGGAAAAGGATCAATGAGCTCAAAACGAAAATGAAGCATACTCGTTCGGTGGCCAAAGATGAGGCCAGGGAGAAGGCCGTGCTGGAGCATACTTACAACAACCTTCGCCGCATGGTTTTCGATCTGATGGAGAGAACGAGCTAAGTTCTTTTATGACTGTCAGAGCCATTCATGTACATTATATTTTACCTATTTTGTTGCTATGAGGGAGAGGCCCCAGCTTGTGGATGCCCTCCATTTTTTCAAATGGAATAAAATCTATATCGGCCTTTCCTTACTATAAAATTTGATTATTACTGGAACAGTTGTTGCATAAATAACAACTCATTGAATCAGAATTGATCATAATTCAGGAAAAATGATAAGATAAAAAACAGGCTCTAATTTTTGTATGGACCATGAGATCCAGCGAGCATAGTTTGGCTATTGCTAGGGTTTTGCAGAAAAACCCCCACAAACTTTTTATCTTTTCTTTTAATACCCTAGTTTTTCCTGGGCCCATTTGGTGTTGACCCAGCAGGTATGGCTCGGATTTTTCTTAGGTTGCCCTTTTCAGTTTTTCGGCCTAACGGGCTTTGCGCCTTTTTTGGTGAGCGGTTTAATGTCCCGCCGACAAGACTATCATTACTGATGTTTTAGGTCAAACAGCTTTGATCAGATATAGTGGGGCGAGGGCCCCAATGAGGTTTGGTTGATTAAAAGATGTCTCGATACCCTTCAGACGCATTTGGGGGGGAAGCATGCTTAGATTTGAACGACATCCAGGGAATGTCTTAAGGCATGTGATCTGTATCGGCGTGCAGAGGTAGGAAGAGCATTGCCTAAGGAAATATTGCCTTTGGTAGATGGGCCAGGGGTGATCAATATGCAAGGCCACTGAGGGAATGGTATGCATAGTCGTGCAAAGGTCTCCTTAAGTCAATGAATCTCTATTTCTGATGGCCTTAGGACTTCATGGATGTCCGGCTTATGGAAACCACCATGGGTGACTTGGAGAATTATGAAAACCATCGGTGGTGGCTTAGAAATGGTATGTGATGTCTGAAAGGGTTTGAGAACATATGTATCAATCAGAAGTGTGGAAGCAAGGTCCCTAACCTACGCATTTATCTAGCATAAATGATGGTTGGAGCTTGGTGCAGTTTAAAGTCATGCAGCTGGGACATTATCTAGAATGGAACGACTTCTCCTGGTTCTCGGTAATCTCATCAGAGACGTTCCACCATATTCAGGTAGGGTCGTGAAAGAGGCTGGTAAATTGTATCTCAGAGGGTTTTGAATCCTGGGATGGACATGGGGGCTCAATGGCCAAGAGACGTACGGAGAAAAGCATTTCCTAAGGAAATATTGCCTTTGGTAGACGGGCCAGGGGTGATCAATATGAAATTCCGCTGAGGGCATGGTATGCGTAGTCATGCAATGGTGTCCATAGGTTAATGATTGCATCCTCCCGATAGCCGAGCAACTTCAGGGAAGTCAAGATCATGGACAACCAGGGGTGGTTTAAGAGAGTTTGGCTTTTTGTGAGTACAGATTATAGTTTATGAGTAGAGGGTGTCTGTATACGGGAGAACATATAGTCTAAATTTCCAGAGAATGGGTGAAGTCATCCCTTCTCATGCTAGTGTGAGACGGTGGTTTGTGCAGGTCTGACCTGTGCACTGAGGGATAGAGAAAAGCCTTCGTTCCTTACTGAAACCATGACAGGTTTGACCATGCAGTTTAACATCATGTGGTAAGGACAACTTCTATGTAGTTTAACGTCATGCAGTAAAGATGAGGAGCATTATTAAAGGATGTTGTGCAGTTTAACATCATGCAGTGAGGACGGGGGGAATTTTTGCCAATGTTGTGCAGTTTTAACATCATGCAGCAAGGAAGAGGGCATTTTTTTAAACCAGCAAAAATGCTTGTAGTTGGAGGCATTTCCTTGGATGTTTAATGCTTGGTCTTTGCAGCTTTATGCCAAGCAGCCAAGATGTTCCGTGCAGTTTAACATCATGCGGTAAAGACATAGATGCAAAGGCCGCTCTTGATCAGAATGTAACTGGGCTTGAACATCTCGGCATTCCCAAGACGTGAAGAGGGGTTGATTGGTGTAAATCGTGGTTTCGGGGCTTCTTGGATCAGGAGAAATGATATGGGGGCTCTGAGGTCTGTAAGCGTATTGAGCTAGGAAGAGTATCGCCTGACGAAATATTGCATTTGGTAGACGGGCCAGGGGCTATCAATATGCAGATCCGCTGAGGGAATGGTATGCATAGTCATGCAAAGGTGTCCACGGGTCGATGAATTTCCACTTCTGATGGCTGTGAATGGTTATGAGGATCCACGATTGTTCGGGCCACGAAGTCTGTCATTTGATAAGAAAATATCTGGACATGTCGGGCATATTGGGACCTGGTTGCTATGAAAGCTTAGAGATCTTCTTATGCTGATTTATTTTGTGTGTGAGGGTGTACCTTCACTCTATAAAGTTTAACGTCATGCGGTAAGGACAAAGTACTCTTAGATTAGTGGTCATAGAGCTCAAACCATTGGGTGGCTATTGCTGCAGTCACTCGAAGGATACATGAGTTACCATGCTCTGATATACTTTGAATAGGTTGGGGTATGGAGGTTGTAAACTGTAACTCTGATGTTTCCTGGATCAAGAGATGTGGTGTGGGGGCTCTAAATCCGGTATGTGTACGGAGCTAAGAAGAGTACCACCCGAGGAAATATTTTCTTTGGTAGACGGGCCAGGGGCTATCAATATACAGATCCACTAATGGCATGGTATGCATAGTCATGCAAAGGTGTCCCCAGTTTGATGACTTTTCCACTTCCTATGGCCATGAATGATTATGAAAATCCGAGAATGCTCACAGTACAAAGTTCAACATGCGGGGATAATGGTGTCCGAGCATACAAGAAACATCTTCACTACAATTGTATGTTGAGTCAAAGTAGCCTATCCCTGGCTTGATGTTTGTAGATGCAGGTCGTCATGTGAACCACGGGTGGATACATAGGCTAATTGGGTAGGGATACCCTAGCAATGTTTGGATATGAGAAAAAATTGGGACGAACTGGTAAAAACTGCTCCATAAATTTCTAGATCGGGAGATATGATATGGGGGCTCTGAGGCCGGTAAGCGTACGGAGCTAGGAAGAGTATCGCCTGAGGAAATCTTGACTTTGGTAGATGGGATAAGGGCTATCAATATGCATACCCATTGAGGGAATGGTATGCATAGTCATGAAAAGGTGTCCCTGGGTCAATAAATTTTCACTTCCGATGGCCGTGAATGGTTATTAAGATCCATAATTATCTGGGTCGTGGAGTCTGATGTATGGAGAGGATGCATCCAAATGTACAAGGAGTGTTTCCACCTAGTTTCACCATATATCTTTGGTGGGTCATGATGAAGTCCGTGAAATTTTAACATCATGCGGTGAGGACGAATTCTGTGCAGTTTTAACGTTGTGTGGTGAGGACGAAGTCCGTGCAGTTTTAACATCATGCGGTGAGGAAGAAGTCCGTGCCGTTTTAACGTCATGCGGTGAGCACGAATTCCGTGTAGTTTTAACGTCGTGTGGTGATGATGATGTCTATGAAGTTTTAATGTCGTGTGGTGAGGATGAAGTCTATGCAGTTTTAACGTAGTGCAATGAGGACGAGGAATACACCCCATGCAGATCTGGTCCGCACACGGGGGAATAAGGCATTTCTAATTTTCATTTGGGGAAATCTAGGCCAGGTTGGGGGACCCTGGTGTCACTACATATCCCGCGAGGGTAGGAATCAAGGCTCATGTAGTTCTTTGAAATCTGTGTAGTTGAACGTCATGTGGTGAGGACGAAGAATACACCCCGTGCAGGTCTGTTCCATACACGGGGGGAGAGAGATTTTTTTTTGGAATGGATGGGCCAGGATGGGGAACCCTGGCATCACTACGTATCCCGCAAGGGAAAGAATCAAGCCTCATGTAGTTATTTTAAATCCGTGTAGTTTAACGTCATGCGGTGAGGATGAAGAGTACACCCCATGCAGGTCTGGTCCGTACACATGGGAGAGAGAATTTTTTTGGAATGGTTGGGCCAGGATGAGGAACCCTGGCATCACTACGTATCCCGCTAAGGCAGGAATCAAGCCTCACATAGTTCTTTTAGGGAATACACCCCCCGCGGGTCTGGTCTGTACGGGGGAAGGAGGTATTTTTGCTCTATCTGAGGGGTCTGGGACAAGATGTGGAATTCTGGTGTCACTACGTATCCTGCGAGGGAACGAATCATGCCACATGTAGTTCTCTGAAAGACAATAAACCCTGTGTAGGTCTGGTCCTTACATAGGGGAAACATGCAATGTTTTTCTTTTAAACCTAATTTGGGGGTGGCTGGGCCTGGATACAGGATCCAAGCGTCACTACGTATCCTACGAGGACATGAATCAAGCCACGCGTAGTTCTCTGAAAGACAATATACCCCGTGCAGGTTTAGTCCATACATGGGGGAGAAGGGGAATTTTTTTTCTTTTATCCTTATCCATGCAGTTTAACGTCGTGCGGTATGGATGAGGAATACACCCCATACAGGGATGGTCCATACAAGGGGGGAGAGGGCATTTTTAACTTTTATTCGGGGGTGGCTAGGCCAGGATGGGGAACCCTGGCATCATTACGTATCCTATGAAGGCAAGAATCAATCCGTACATAGTTCTCTAAAATAAGTACACCCCGTGAAGGGCTGATCCCTACATGGGGAAAGGGGACAATTTTTTTAATTTTATTCCATTTAGGAGTGGCTGGGACAGGATACAGAATCTAGGCATCACTATATATCCTATGAGGGAAGGAATCAAGACATATATAGTTCTCTGAAATCCGTACAGTTTAATGTCGTGTGGTGAGGATAAAATACTCTTAGTTTAGGGTCATAGAATTTTGACCATTGGGTGCTTGGAAGTTTAACTTCCTACAGCTCAGACGATAACTGCTTTTAGTTATACCATTGAGGATGAAATACTCATAGTTTAGGGTCATTGAGTTTTGACTGTTGGGTGATTGGTAGTTTAACGTCTTGCAGCTCGGACGATAACTGCTTTTAGTTATGCCGGTGAGGACGAAATACTCTTAGTTTAGAGTTATAGAGTTTGGATTGTTGGGTCATTTGAATTTTAACGTCCTGCAGCTCAGACAATAACTGCTTTTAGTTATGCCGGTGAGGACGAAATACTCTTAGTTTAGGTTCATAGAGCTTGAACTATTGGGTTCTTGGTATTTTAACGTCTTGCATCTCGAATGAAAGGCGCTTTTGATTTCTATGAGAAATACTTCTTCAGGAATCTCACATTTGTAGGAGTGGTAGTCAACTGCCCGTCCATGGAGATCAGGGCATATGCTCCGTTGGAGTAAACCTTGTGTATAACATATGGTCCCTCCCACTTGGTCTCTAGCTTTGGAAGTTTCTTTCTAGGTATCATTGGGGTTCGGTGGACCAATACCAATTCTCCTTCCAAGAATGATCGAAGACGAACCCTTTTATTGAAGGCTCGTGCAATCCGATTCTGATATACTTCCAGATGGTGTAAAGTGTGAAACTGCTTCTCATTATCTGTTCCAATTCACCTAGCCACTTTTTTGATTGCTCATCGATGGATAATTGATCACAAATGGCAACACGGAGCAAGGGAAATTGGAGCTCGATGGGTAGGACCACTTCTGTTTCGTATACTAATGAGTACAGAGTAGCCCGAGTAGCGGTGTAGATCATGGTTCAATAAGCCCAAAATGCATGAAGGAGTTTATCTGGATACAATTTCTAGTCGTTGTCCACCATTTTATAGAGAATGTTGGAAAGGGTCTTGTTGAAAGCCTCTATCTGTCCGTTGGCCGCTACGTGGTAGCAGGATGAGTGGTTAGCCTTGATACCATATTCTTAGTATAGTTTCTCCAATTCAGCAGAGCAGAAGTTGGTGCTGTTATCCGTCAGTATGGTATGAGGGACACCAAATCTGGTGTTGATATTGGTTTTCAAAAATCTGAAAATGTTTCTTTCCCCAACTTCCTTAAGGGGTACAACTTCTTCCCATTTGGAAAAGAAGTCAGTTACCGTGAGGATATACTTCAGTTGTTTGGATGTGGCGGAAGGATATAGTCCCACCACGTCCATTCCCCAGATGGAAAATGTCCAGGAGTACTTGGCCTGATGAATTAACTCTGGGGATTG
The DNA here is from genome assembly GCA_963277665.1 of Viscum album. Lineage (NCBI taxonomy): Eukaryota > Viridiplantae > Streptophyta > Magnoliopsida > Santalales > Viscaceae > Viscum > Viscum album. The sequence goes on from OY728164.1 coordinate 1,176,652,942, forward strand.
GTGTATGAAGTTGGCATGAACTTGGCATGAGTGGCATTTTGCGGTAAAGCCCACGCAATCTCGTGCCACTATGGGCCAATAGTACCCAAGCCTTAGAACCTGATGGGAAAGCTTAGACCCTGATTGATGTTTTCCACATACTCTGACATGTACTTCAGTCATGAAGGTAGTGGTTTATTCTCCATCAATAAATCTGAGGAAGACTCTGTCGAGGCCTCATTTGTAGAGGACCTCTTGATGACCCATACTGCTGTATAGGACAGACATGATTGCCCTTCTCCATACTTGCTCTCGTTCAGCCCTGTCTGATGGGAGTTCTCCCCATTGGATATAGTTTGCAATGGGGGTCATCCAGCCGGTGGCAGGAGCATATGGCTTAGGGATAGGACTGAATTCGTTGATTTCTTCCATCTTGGCCAAAACAAATGGCAGTACCATTCGATGATGAGCAATACTGATAGTTGTTTCATCCTGGTCTAGGTCATCTAGAGCTATGGCTGCATTAGCTAATGCATCGTCATAGGCATTATGAGACTGGGGAATATAGGTCAATGTTGGTTCTATAGAGAATTATTCCATTAACCTTCAGACATGGTCAAATAGGGGAATCAACTCCTCCTTTTTGATAGCATAGTCACTGTTAACTTTCTTGATGACCAGTTTCGACTCACCTTTTACCTTAAGGTGCTGTACTTGTTCCTGGAGTGCGAGCTCTAGGCCTGCAATGAGTGCTTGATAATCCGCCTCATTGTTCGTACATCCTTCTAACAGGAGGAAGGAATATGGCAAGACTGACTTTTCTGGGGACATGAGTATTATCCCCAAACCCACCTTTTTAAATTTGGGATCCTCCATCCTTTTTCCCATCGGGCTTCGAGATGCGTCGTTGAAGTACATTTCCCATGTCGGGAGCTCCTCTAAAACTGAGATTATGTCTTCATCAGGTAACTCGACGTCTGGTATGGTGGTCCCTGTCGAGGGGTGCTCTGCGAGAAAATCTGCTAACGCTTGGCCTTTGATGGATTTCTGAGGCACAAATCGAATGTCAAACTATTGCAGGATGACTGCCCATCGGGATAGGCACCCGTTCAACATTGGGCGGCTGAGGATGTACTTGAGTGGGTTACTACACAAGACCAAATGAACTTAATGATACTGCAAATAATGTAACAATTTTTTAATTGTGAAGACCAAGGCCAAACAACTCTTCTCGATGTTTGAGTATCAAGTTTTAGCATCAATCATGGTTCGGATGAGGTAATATAGACTAGTTTCACTACCAGTGTCATTTCTCTGCGTGAGGAAGGCTCCTAGTGACTGTTCTAGGGCTGTCACATATAGGATGAGATGTCTTCCTTCAACTGAGGGCATGATCACTGGTGGGATCAAGAGGTAATTCTTTAGGCCTTCAAATGCCTCTTGACAGTCATCTGTCCATTGGTACGTAACCCCCTTCTTCATTAACCTGGTGAAGGGAAAACATTTGCCTACCAGTTTGGATATGAACAGCCTAATGTAGGCCAGGTGCCCTTGAAATCCCCTCAACTCAGTGAGATTGCGGGGAGGTGGTAGGCCAAGGATATCCTTTGTCTTTTCGGGGTCGACTTCGATGCCACAATGGTGTACGAAGAAGACAAGGAATTTCTCTATTGCAACCCCAAAGGTGAATTTTAAGGGATTCAGCTTCAAGCTATGTTGTCAAATTTTGTTGAAGATGGTTTCCAGGTCTGATAGGTGATCCGAGCACTGTCTTGATCGGACTACCAATTCATCCACGTAGCATTCGACGAATCTCCCTAGGAATGGTTTAAAGATACGATGCATGGAACATTGATATGTCATGTCATCGTTCATGAGACCAAAGGGAATGACCTTGTAATATAATATTCCTTGAGAATCTCTAAAGGTAGTGTATTCTTCATCTTCTCAGGACATCCAGATCTAATTATACCCAGAATAGCCATCCATGAAGGATAGAGACTCATACCCGACTGTTGCATCGATTAATAATTCGGTAATCGGGATTGGGAAATCATCTTTTGAGAAGTGCCGATTGAGATCTCTGAAATCGATTCAGATATAGATTTATCCATTCTTTTTCTTGACGAGGACAATGTTTTCCAACCAGATGGGGTACCGGACCTCCCGAATGAAGCCTTCTTTAATAATATTATCGACTTCAGCCTCTATTTTGGATGCATGTGAGGGGTTCATTCTTCTGGCAGATTGTTTATAGCCCCAGTGGTCTTTTGAAAGACCTAAGTGGTGGGTTGCCACTTTGGGATTGAGTCCCAGCATTTCTGTGTAATTCCAAGAAAAAACATCCCAATGTTTCTTTATGAAGGAGGTATATACCTCATGCTCCTTTGGATACATGGCTGCACTAATGAGAGTGGGCTCGGGTCTTCCTCGGTACCCAGGTTTATTTCCCTAAGCTCGTCCACAGTGGTGGAGATACCTTCCTCAAATGAGGGAGGTGCATCCCTGAGATCTTCCTCCTCCTCTTCCTCCAAACCCTCATCCTCTTGATCCGACGGGGGGAGAGTTCTCAGCACGGTCTCTTGGGAGTCCAGAGGTGAGGCATTGTGGGCATCCTCGCTCAAGTATTTGCCCCTAATTTGAGGGTCAACGGTCATTTCCGCACCGCTATGCTCTGGCTTCACGGCTGAAGTCATGAGGACAGTCGAGTGTGTGTCTAGGCTTGAATCCCTACTCTCAACATGGTCGATGGGCAGTACGTAGTCTTTGCCAAGCTACTTGAGGGGGTCATCAAGAACCATTTCCAGACCATTTGGAGTGGGGATCCAGTCAATACCATCGAGTGAAGGCTTCTTTTTATTTTGCTCATAGAACCCAGTGTCAATGTAGTGTGACTCAAAGATCTCAAAAGGTGCCTTGTTAGCATGCAATGATGCACTTTTTCCATTGATGCAATATTTGATACACTGGTGGTAGGATGAAGGAACGACCATGTGCTTTTGGAGCCACGACCTTCCAAGAAGGGCATTGAATTCTATGTTCTGTCGGACCACCAGGAATTCTGAGTGGGCCACAAGGTCTCCAAGATGGGTTTTCAGCTTGATTTGTCCCATTGGCTTCTTTTCACTCTTGTCATAACTCAATAAGGTTGTGGATGAGGGGATTAGGTCATCCTCACTGTATCCCAACTTGCGGAGTGTTCGTAGGGGAATGAGGTTAACTCCGAAGCCATTGTCAATAAAGACATTGCGGATCCCAACATCATTTAGTGTGCTGGACACATATATTGGTTTGATATGTCCTAGAATTATGGCATCTTCATCCTGATCGGTGAAGGAAATCACCGTATTGCATTCATCTGGGCCAGTCTCTGTCCGGTAAATCTCAGTAGCAGCTACCTCGGCTTGGAACTCCTGGGGGCAGATCAAGGCTTCAATAAGCACCTCCCTAAGATCTGATAATAAGCTCAGGGCATCTAGGATTGACATCTTGGATGGTATCAACGCCAGTTTCTTAAGGATACCATATTTTTTCTCCAACGGCCGATGCTTCTCCATTGGTGGGAGTGTTTTAGCAGGAACTTTAAAAGTTGGAGCACGTGACGAGGAAGGACCAGCCGCGGGGTTAGTGGTTGATGATGTTCCCACGTTCTGGGGACTCAGGCCGACCGGTCTGTTTGTGCGCACTAGGCAGCTAGACATCTGTTCCTCCTCTGATGGGTACCATAGAATGATAGGGCCAGGGTGGCCGCTTTTGGAGGTGGAGGGATATTATTTCTCCTGTTGAGTCCGTTGAAGGGATATCCCATGGGTTTCCGTGATATTAATGGTTTGGGCCAGGGTAAAATCATAGGGTTGGTGTCGGCCGTGACTGCGCCTTCCCTGGTATCCCCTGCCTCTATGGTTCCTCCTCCCAGCCCCTTACTTCGGGAACTCTGGTTCATAACCATACCCTTCGTTAGGGAAAGATTCCATTAGATGAATGACATTTATGGAACCAAAGATTATCTCCTCATCATGTGACAGGTCAACCAGGTCAGTTGTCCCTGATGGTGCATTTTGGTGGTTTGGTGCCCATTGGCGCCATGTTTGAGGGCATAAAATCCGATAGTTTCGGGTCTAACTTTGGCCTCGTTATGGACTGTTCTTATTGCGCTTGTCTCCCCCCTTTTTTATTACACCTGGATGACCAGATCGTGGAGGGTTTCAGGGATGATATTGTCAGTTGCACGACATTAGGGGTTGTTGGCGGCAACACCAGCTGCTGTAATTGAGCTCGAAGTATGCCCTCAGTTGATAGTCTTCCGAGTCATCAAATTATCAATTTTATGCCCCTTCTTGCTGGTGACTTCCCTCCACCCCTCCCCTTTGTCAGAGTTGGTCATAGAAATATATGTCACATGTGCTAGGGGGTAGTCCCAGTCTGACCTGCCCGGAGTCTACCATCCTTTTCAGGAAGTCTTTAAAGACGAAGCATTCCTTGATACTATGCCCTAACATTCTATGGTAGGGACAGTAGTCTGGCCTGTCATCGCAGACAACTTCTTTGGGCTTACTTGGGATCCGGGAGGTAGTGTAAGTTGCAATTCATGGCAGTGATGAAATATCCATGGACTTGGTCCTCTCAGAACGAGTATACTTTTTGTCTTTATTACTCGAATTGGTTCTGATTCGATCCTCTCTGATCGTCCCACTTGGGCGGAGGTGGCCACTGATATATAGGGGGACCTTGATGATTTGGTGGAGGCCTAGGTAGTGGAGCAGGCGCAGGGGATGTCTTGAGTGTGACAGAGGACGCTTCAGCTCTAACTGCTCACTTTGTAGGAGCCTGTGAGGCTATTTGGGACTTCATATTGGTCCACTACAGAGAGTCTTCAATTCTCTAGGTGATGACCGAGAGATGGCGGAAGCCAGTGGTGCACTCCACTGGTATGAGTGGTGTTTGTAGCTCATTTCGAAGGTTATCAATGCATATGAAAAGCATCTCATCTTCAGGCATTGGCCTGTTCAGAGAGTAGGTCAAACCTTTCCATCTGATGATGAAATCTGAGACCCTCTCATTCTCCTTCTGTTTTCAATTCGTGAGGTCGCTGACCATTGTTTTAGGCAACGTTGAGCTAAAGTGGAACAAGAATTGCTACCAAAGGTCTTCCCAACTTTTTATTGACTGAGCAGGCAGACTCGTATACTAGACGAAGGCAGATCCTTGCAAGGTCTGTATGAAGCATATGGGTTTCACTACTTCTTATTGTTCTGGAGTTCCCATCATAGGGTCGCAATAAGATGCGTAGTGCATCAAGTGCAATTCCAGATCACCTGAACCATTGAATATAGGGAATAAAGGGATCCCAAAATTGGGTGGAGGAGGCGTGTTGCTCACCCAATCAGAGTAGGGCTTCTGCTCTGGTTGTATCAGAGCGTGTCGAACTTCCATTGCTTCCAATCGAGCTGTGGCGGTGAGGAATACCATCATAGCTGCTTCAATGGTGAGGACTACCATTACATATGCCGTAGGGAGAATATCTGCGGGGTACACCCTCGGGAGGGCCTTCAGAATGTACCGCAACAAGGGGAGGGCCTTCTTGTTGCTTGACGTCTATATGGGGAGGACCTCCATTATCAGAGTGGCGAGGACTACCACCGTGATCTGATGCCTGGCTATGCGGAGTTTCGTTGCAACGTAACCCCTGGGGAGGACCTTCATGGCAGGCCACGACAAGGGGAGGGCCTTCTTGTCATGATGAGACGTCACTACGGGGAGGGCCTCCGCAGTTGCGACTATGATAGCAAGGACTACTATCATAATCTATGGTCCCACTGCATGGAGAGTGCTTGCATTGTATACCCTGGGGAGGACCTTCAGGGTGGACCATAGCAAGTGGAGGGCCTTCTTGCTACTCAATCTTCTGGTCACAAGGAGGGATTCCATGACTCGCATCAAAAGAGAAGCTCTTGTGATCGATAATTATATGCCAGTGGGGGAGGCTCCCACAGGTGCTCTGGGGAGGACCTTCAGAGATGATGGTAGCAACAATGCGGGGAGGACCTTCACAACCACTACTGCTAGTCCAATAACATTGTAATGGGTGGGAAGGGTTTTGAGCCTTCGATATGTTCTTAGCAACATCAGGAACCCCAGCTTCCACCAGAGCGGAGTGATGAACCCGCTATTTATTTTCGATCTACCTTCGGCGCATTTTGGGCACTTTCTTATGGGAAACGAGGACCGTCTGCTGTTGACAACAACCTTCACCTTTGGGTCCCTATCTAATTGGGTCTCATTATTTTGATGGGATATTTCAACAGACATCTTGACTTTTAGCAGGAATATATGCCTTCTATGGAGCATCCACCGTGATGGACGGGTGTCCCCCAGTTGGAATGAGTGAAGCTGCTCGATCTGGTTGCCTTTTCATCACAGAATATGGCCGACAACCCTCATGGGTGGAAGCAAGGATGCATATCTACTTCACAGTGGCTATATCGTCTCTTATATGAGTCGCCTCAATCGGGGAGATGGCCTCACGGGCCCGAGTCCTTGCTGTTGCCGCTGATTCACTTACATTATGAAAAGTCTGCAAGATATGATCTGGGATCGATACCTGCTCTGCCATAATTTCTAGGATATTCAAAGAGACATCTTTGGCTGGAATGGGTATGAATGCCCATTCCGGTATTGGAGTAGGAATATCTTGCTCTGGTCCTCCAGTGGTCAATGGGTAATGACAATTCTTCTATGTCAGGGAAGGTGAACAAATCTGCCCCTGTGCTGGGACACGTTGGCTTGTCTCTCCGTTTGCCACCACATCAGGATGGAGGACTTTACTTGCGTCCGCAGGGAGCTGGACATACATATATAGGTTTCCCACTGTATCGAGATGGTGGCCTTTTTTGGCAGGGATACGTGCCCTCTTATTAATTTCCGCCACATCTGGATGGCGGGATTTGTTGATCACCACCATGCCGGGATGGTAGGCGTCAAGAGCGTCTGCTAGGATCTGGTCCTATAGGCATTGGGTCGCCACCATGTCAGGTTAGTGGGCTTCATGACCCTGGGCAGGGAGAGGTACCTGTCGGGTAGGTGTCGTCCTATGTGAGCGACGGGCTTGATGGTGCCTGATGGGGATGCATTCCTGCTCGTATGATGCCGCCGTGTCTAGATGGCGGGCTTTGGAGGAGCAAACAGGTGTATGTGCCTGTTCATAATATGTCTCCATGACTGGGTAGCAGAGCTCCTCCTCAGGGACAAGGGTGATGACCGGTCCCTGGTTGTACATTTTCCGCCCTCGTCAGGTGGTCCGAGGGGCCGGAGCTCGGGGAGTGTGGGCCTGGATCCCCGGGGCTACATCCTCCTTATCGTGAGGATATTGAGTTGTGGCGTGACTGCGATGACGTATTCCGATGGGGGCCTTGGAGAGGAACCCCCATTCCGCGGGGGTGAATTCCTCAGCGTCGACCTCATCTGCCTCCCTAAGATAAGGGAGGTATACGTTGTCTCGTTCTGGGGATAGACTCCCGAAACGGTTTGAGACGGCAACATGAGCCTTATGGGTCTAATTTTGTGGCCGCTGCTGGGCAGGCGACCGGTGAGCCTTGGCGGATTGGAGGGCGTGCATGGCCTCCTCCACCATCGTGAGAGTACCATTTAGATGGTACTCTCAGATCAATGCTTCTGAAACCCAACATTGAAGACACTGGGTAGGTGACAGGGTCCTTTGTTGATGAGGAAGTCTGGTCACTACGTAGTTTGAAGCGCGCACCTGGGAGTTCCTCCGTGATTCCATTGGATCGAAGGGAGTTCTAATTGGTACCTATAAAATAGTTTAACAAATACAACCAACAAACCCATCAAAGCAGCATCTCATGACCCCATGCGTAATTAATGACCTTGATTGGCCCTCCTTGTGGGTATAAAGGGGACATAGGGTGTGATCAGGTTAAATCCATCATGCTTGGTTAAATATTCATGCCGGGTTCACCATTTTTTGTTCCGGATTAGTTCGAATTGCCCAACGATTCCGTATCCGACGATACGTGGACCTGCTTTCCAAAGGCAGGCGTTCACTGGGCGATTTGGCCAGTGACACTTAAGAACTCACATTGGTCGAGAGTATGGGAATTCGGGCTCATCTCACCATTTTGGGGGGAATTATTTCCTGTTCCGGGACTCTCTTATAGATTTAAGACCTATTCATATGTTCGTAAATTTTTTATTTATACCCAAGAATAGTATCCAAGGGTTATTCCTGGTTGGAAATGGTCAGCTAAATGCAGGGATTCAGAATCATTTAGGCCTGAGGTTTACCATCCGTAATTGGATTAATGACTCCGAGGAGTTGGGACTCATTGGGACGACTCTGATTTAAAGCCTCATAACTGGGCGTTCTGGAGTTTATTGTCTTCCGGGGGGGACAGATAACGACTTGAGAATTTGGATCGAACCCATGGTACGGGAATCCTACATATCAATATGAGAGGAATCATAATTCACGTAGTTAGGTTTGGTATGGGTATTACACTCTAGGCTGCCCAGGGTTGGTGCGGTGAACCGACGTGAAGATGGTCGGATCGACCGGGTGTTGGGCATGAACTTCGAGGAGGCTTCTTATGTACACTGCCTAGGAGACAGGGTTCAAAGTACACGTAGTTTGGGTTAGGATTGGGCTTACACTCTGAGGTGGCACAAGTTGTAGGTAAACTAACATAAAGGGGGTTGTAATGACCGATTGTTGGGCTTGACCCTCGGGGAGGCTTCCTACATACCCTGCCTAGGAGACAGGGATCAAAGTCCATGTAGTTTGGGTTGGCATGGGGCTTATGCTATGAGGCATCCTAGGGTAATGGATTAGGGGTTACACTCTGAGGAGGCCCAGGAGAGGATGTCATGGTCAATGCTTACTCTAAGCCCATGTGAGTCATGCTCGGTGTGAGAAACAAGAGGTAGCATGGACCAGAGGATCACGTCGCAAAAGGTGCGTCCATGGGAAGTGCGATGGGGCTTATGCATGGTGGTCGGCCAAAAAGTTGGGTCTTACTCCGATATGGATTACCATGGTGACAACTCCCAGTGGGAAAGGGGATTGGCCCCGAAGAAGAACAGAGCATCACCCTTCCCCACTACACCCTTCCATGGCCATGGTCGTGGGGAAGTACAGAGTTGCATGAGTTCTTCTTTCTGATGGGTAGTCCGCCACTCCCCGGGGAGGGGAGAAGTGCCCCAGTCTTAACAAGTGGAGGGGAATAAAGGGGACTCCTGGGCTTGGACTCTGCACTACCGTGGGTATGTAGACCCAAGAGTGACTTGGGAACCCGCTCAAGGGATGGGGCAACCCCTTCGCCCTCACCTACCGTGGGTATGTGAACTCAAAATGGCATGCTGATGTGCCTGAAGGCTAAATCACACGGGTCTGATGGCTCTGGTGGAGGCCTCAGCTCGGGTCCAATGAATGGGCCAATGAGGGGGTTGCGAAGGATCAGGCCGGATTGGAAGGATTTTATCTAGCTCGGGGAATGAGAACTCCAAAGGATTTTACTGGCCATACGGGTGTATGTGGGGTAGAGCCCTTCGCGAAGGGAGGTGCTACGCGGCTGGAGAGGCCGTCTACGAACCAGGATGGTCCGCGAACTAATGGGAATCCTACGAACCAGGGTGGTTCGCGGCTTCGGGTTCGGCCCGCGTACCAGGTTAGTACGCAGAGGGGTCCACACAAGTAGCGGCGATCGGGGGGCGATGCCATTTGGAGGTTCGTCAGTCGGGGCTTCGCCCACGTAGGAGGGTGCTATGTGATGCGATGAATCAGAAAAGGGGCATAAACTACCTAGTCCGTGGGGAGTGAATCCGCGGAGGGTCCATGGTTCACGGTCTTATTTTCTTTGTTATTTTAAGTTCGCAGTTCACCAAGTTGTTATGCGTTTTTGGTTCCTTATTAATTCGTTTCCAGCTTCATACTTGTTCTGGTTCGCTAACTGGAACTTCACTGTTTGCAAATTCTTAAACTCCTTCCTTCGAAATCCTTCCACCCGAATATGATTGATCTCTCGTTTTTCCTCTTCCCCCTCCATCTCCTTTTATAGAGTGGGGAAGGAGATATATCTGTGGTTATGCAGCACCTTTTTTGGAGGCCCATGATCAGAAACCCAGTTTACGGATGACTTGGTCAATCCGCCACTCGCAGGGGGCATTGAACGCACCTCCCCCGCGAACCAAACTAGCTCAGGCAGTGCTTTGCGGCCGCGCATGGTTCCGCCTCCATTCCGTGAACGACAGTGGATGCGGCCCGGGCCGGTTGACGCAGTTTGCAGCTGGGGTGGTTCATGATGGTGGAACGGGTTGGTGCCCGCTCTACATCGTGCCCGTAGAGGATCCTCGCCTCTGTTCCGCAAACGACAGCGGTTCGTGGAGGGGGTGCTTCGCGGAACTAGCCACGTACCGTTATCATTGGACCGGTCTGCAGACCGGTTCATCTTGTGCTATCCTTTGAGTATTCTCCACACTTTTCTCCAATTCTTTTGGGGGAATTTGGGTAGAATATCCCTTGGATTAAAGGGGATTCTCATTCTCCTTTGCAGATTTTTCAGGACCATACAGACATATATCCTATGTCATGATCCCCTCCATATCTATATATCCATATAAACACATACCATGTCACAAACACAAGCACATATCCACAACTTCATACCACATCACCATCACATATCCCATTATAATTGGGTAATTTGAATGAAAAGGATATCAACCTCATGCCCTCCCCCAACTATCCATGCCCCCACCATGTATCCACATCATAACAATAAAACTAGTTCAGCTAGTATTTATATACCATGACTTCATGCCATTAAAACCCATATACATATATAATTAAGTCCTCGATATATCACAACCTATGTACGTATATGGGCATCAATAAGGTTACCAAAATTAGGTGGTGGTGTGTAATTAATAATAATAAAATATGATGAGTAATGGTCATACACAAGCCCAAACTAAGGGTTAACTCACAACACATCACTTTTATGTAACTTTCACATCAAACTGTCCACCAAAAAAAACTACCACAACTACTAAACCACTATACCTAGCCACACCAAACAACTAAAAAACATAAAATATATTCCCATTTGATTACCTCATTATTAATTCCCATATTAAGGGTTTCTAAGGGTTTTAAGAAATTTAGATAAATATGAGATATTTCAAGGAAAATCCATAATTTATAATAAATAATAGATAACAAATAATCATGAAATAATAGTGGTAGTTATGCCATAATAAACCTCTGATTTAGAAATCACAATATGACATCCCTAAAATATTGGGGTCAAACTTCCATAAAAATGATATAATAAATGAAGGTCACAACATGACCAAGGTTTCCACATTACAACATTCGAACTATAGAGTATCAAATTATTATCCTTGAACTTATCTCCCTAAACATGACACACAGCAAACAATACCATGACGAAAAAAAGGTATTGCATAGAAACAAACCTCAGGCAGTAAGATCTTATAAAACTAACCACCCAAGTCTTTATATTATAGTGAGTGGAGCCACGCTAAAATATACCTGATGTAATATTTACTAGGAAAGACTCACCACACTATAACACTCTTATCTACTATACATCTAACCTTATGTAAGTATCTATGTTTATATTGATTTTAAATGGCCATTGAGTGAATTTAATGGAGGAGATAAGGGGAGATCATACCATGATTCTAGAAGTTTACCTTAACTATGCCATGAAATCATACATCAAGCCATGGTTTTTTATCCTAGATTTTTTTATTTATAAATTTGTATAAATTCTCTATATATATTTTTTCCTGTCACCTTATTAGAGACTTATATGTTCATGGGTTCTCTTCTTGGTGATCTTAGACAACTATGGTTGAATTTTAGCTCTTTATTAGTATTTATTGGGCCCCAAAAACTCATAAATACTTGAACAAAACATCAAGAATAATTTCATTAACCAAGTACATGATCAATTGGATGAAAATGAATACAAAATTTGGAAAAGGGAAGGATTTTTCATAGCACATTGATTGATTCAAAAGGCTACTAAGATGATTTAAGAAGTAATCCTTCTTTCACAAAGTAGATCTTACTTCGTAAAGTTCCATAACTTCTCATGAATTGATGTTGTTTGTAGTAATTTGGCATGAATTTTTTGATTGTTATGAAGTACCATTGTTTGTTATGGGCATGCATATTGTTTTGGACCTCAGATAAAGTTTTTTTTGTTTGTGGCTCAGAGGTAGATATTTTGAGCACCTCACATGGTACCGCATGAGAACCTTTCCCATAATAAATAATTTTACCAAGCCACCATATATCCACTTATTATGGGGAATTTTTTACTTGGGATTTCTTATAAATACCCATAAACTCACTAAATAGAAAACATAGATAGGATATGGAGAAAACCCTTGAATAGGGACTTGATCATTTTGGGAAATTGGACAATGAGAACTCCCTTCCGTAAAAATTAATTTTCGATAAATCCTTTATAGGTAATCTCAACAAATTTGTGGAGCACTTATGTAAAGAGAATCCATGAAGTGCCTCCACGAATCTCTCCCTTCTCATGGATCCACCATGAAGGAACCCTATGAATTTAGTTTGTGGAGGGTGCCTCATGTATAACCCTTTACGATGCAACCTTAAATAATTCCATTTACGAGCCACACCCACTTCACATAACACATACCCCTATGTGAATTTGATGATTCCATAGGAACCCATAATCCTATCCATTATGAAATCATCCCATATAACACTCGGACCTCTAATGGTCACTTAAATAGGCACTAAAGTAATGGATAAGTGTACTTATACAATGTACCATTATTCACTAAATTCACCCACTTAGGTCATTCCGAATCAAGTGATCTTGGTGAAACCCCTTTGTGAAGGTATAAACCTCAAAAGGAAAAATCTATACCTCTTCCAAACCCACACAAAAAACACCATCATGTTATGTACATTGACATGAAACCATTTTACCATTGATTCCATTAATAAAATGAAACTTGAGAAATGCCATCCTAGATAGATAGAACCCCTAGGGTGATCACAATCATTAATTTCATTGATAATGGGATCCCCTATCATGAAGACACTAGAGAGGCCTTATCTGGGTCATGCAGTAAAACTTGGTTGAACTAGGACTGAGATCGATCAACCTCATTACTTGGTAGATTCCTAATTATAGTCAATGATCTATGAGATCCATGGGATTCATTCTAGGTGTAAGTGCCAACCACGTTCCCATCAATGATTTCGTCACACCAAATTATTAATGAGTTAGGGATACCCACACTTAGGAAACACACATATATGTTTAAGACCCATTCATGATATCCCAATTGATAATCAGAATTATGGGCCTCTAATCTAGAAGTTTATCTCTGATCCAAAGATGGCATTGAAAATGCATATGACATATGCTATTTCCATTACTAAGGCCACAAATCTAGAAAATATAAGAGAGTTTTCACTAAAACAACATTTAAAAAATAATGTGGTCAATGATTTTCTTAGGGAGTACTATATCAATGGTACTATCCCTACCTTAGAGGTAGCCTATGAAAGACTTAAAGTCCCAAATCCTCATAGGCCTTCTTACCATAGGAAAATTGTGAAAAATTTCTTGGTTCCCATTATAACATCCAATTGGTTTGAGAGACTTTCTCCAACATAGAACAATGTTTTCCTCTATTATCTTAGGGAGGTTAAGAAACCCATTAATTACTTAAATACAACTTTAGAGCTGCTCAAGAATGATTCGTCCACTGGTCATCACTATCATCAATGCTGAACAGCTTCAGATCCTTAGGGGATTATCGAGGAGGCCATCATGAGATTCAAACACTAGTTACTCAAGTAAAGGTATCCAGGGGAGGGTCTTTACTAGGGTAGTATGAAAAAAAGGAAAGGAATTGGAACAAACACTAGTTCCCACTACCAAAGCCTTCCAACAGACCATATAACCATACGATGGATTAGATAATATTTCAACCCCCATACGAGTATATTAGTATAAATTGATCACAGCTAACAAAAAAAATATTCATAATCATTTACATTAATCCCAATGGCATATTATGGTGGCATAATAAGGCCAAAAGTGGACCCATATTCCCACTTCCATTGAAGAAGTCTACCAATATATTCTAGAAATAACTCTAGAGAAGGTGTATATCCCTACTTAGAATCTTCAGAAATAACAATATATCTTAGAAGAAATGGAGTATATTCATCATTATATTATAGAAACATCAAAGGGATAGACACATATTCCTACTTCCACTACCATATTTGTTCATCTAAATAATTTATTGGCTACTCAAGTGAGACCACATATTCTCACTTTTGTGCAGGAGGAACACTGATATATTTTGGTATGGAATAGGTAATATGATCGGGCATATATTCCCATTCCAAATGAATATTTTTTTCATTTTATAGCAATATATTTTATAAATTCACATAAAAATATCACAAATATGTAAGAAATACAATGTAATATTCCTATAGAGAATAAATAACTTGTATGGGATTATATTGACACCAACATCTTACAGGGTAGCCAGTATATCCTAACAACAACAATGAAAAATTATCATCAATATATCTTGAAGAATAACAAGAGGAAAACATATTATTTCTCATACTAATGAAAGAGATCATAAATGCACTCAAAGCCCACAAAAGAGAGGGAATATATCTCTTATACCAATATTGAGGATCCCTGGAATATTCTGGTGAAGAATGAAGATTAGTATTTGGAACATACTCTCATTATAAATTTTTGTTATTGTAATCTTCTGATAAACACCCCAGGGTAAGCCCATATTCTCTCCAAAAACACATACGACGTCTAGAATATTCAAATAATCACTCACTAATGGGAAAATATTTATACAAAAATTAAAATAGATCATCAAAATATTCTAAAAATGACATAGGGATCACCTAGGAGGAATCCTTCCAAAGAGGGTCACTTCTAATAATATGCAGCCACATTCACACAAACAACAGCATCTAAAAGGGTATCTTGTTGGATAAAAAATATGTCTTAAGAGAAGTATTATATTTCTACCCTAATCAATAATATCATCCTTGATTCAATTTTTCATATTTCGATTATAGCCCATGGTTTTTCCAATCCCTTATCAAAAGAAGAATGTGATATTCACCCTGAAAGTCATCCCCATGATAATATAGAGGACGATAATGGAAATACTACCTATGTATCTACTCATGAAATTCATTATGGAAATCCTCCCCACAACCATATTACATATCAATAAGAATGTTCCACACCTGTAAACATTCATCAAGCCAATCCCTCTTATTGAGAGGTACTTGAAGAGATGAGGTCAACTACCTATGGAACCCCATCATTTTCCAATGATGATTCACTTTAGTTTATGGATCATCCAAAACCACAATCATCATATTTGGGCCTTTTACATCACACACATCCTATATCGACTAAGAATATTTTAACTAGTCATAATTTCCCGACTAAATCAATAGGAAAGTGTCCTATATGTCTCAACCATATAGAGAAATATTACTCTGAAAATGAATAATAATAAATAGATAAATGGAATCATATGGTCAAGGTAAATGTTCTAGTTATGTTATATCTGATGGAAAACACTAAACATAATTTTATAAAGGCATTAGAGATATAATTCATGCACTATCTGCATTTTAGCTTATAGAGTACCCTTAACTATCTAAAGTGGAGACCCCTATTTCATGAATGGTAAATTTTTCTTGTTGAAAAAATTAGTGAGATCTATCACCAAGTTGAATTTTCTGCATTATCAATGGTGAGAGTTTCAAAATTTGAGAAGAGACAAGAGGATATATAGTTTTTTTACCTCGATAACTTAAATAAATTTCAAAAAATAATTATTGGCTCCACACCTACTGTGCATATTAGGGGATAATATGAGTATAGAATATTTTATTTCACCTTACTCCCTAGTCAACAAAATATGTCAAGGAAGGAATCATGCAATGTTATTACCTCAAGATAAGTTTCTAGACCATAAGGTACATATGCTAGTTAGACAGTTCAATAAAATATTATTGTTCCCTAAAACCAAAATAGGCATGATCAGCATGAGCGAGCTATTGATAGATTACTGCATCAAGCTACCAAGATGGTCGAATGAGATTCCTACATGAGGAAAATATGACCCTAGAAATTGGGAAACCCTAAATAATGAGTAGATCATTACCATAATGTTCATTGAATCTTGATAATTCTTGAATGAAAGCACATAAAGTTAAGAAGTCTACTTTGGCAGTAGTTATATCAACAATCCAGAAGCAGTACCAAACCATAGGGCTAGGGGAATTCTTATTATTTTTACCACTACCACCACTCCTAGGATTGAAAAATCCACAATTATATGAAGAGGATATGGTGGAACAATAAAATAAACCCAATCCCATAGGTATGGGGGTATTATTACCCCCTCATCCTCTAATAAAGTTGATATTATCAAGATTGTGACCAACTATTATAGAATCACCATCCTCATTCATTCTGATACTTGACCCTCCATCAACATTGGGGACATTTTTGGTTAATATAGTTTAATATTCCCTTCTAATCACTATATAAAATACACTTACATGAGATAATTTGGGAGGAAAGATGAAATAGTGAAGAGGCTATAAGCCAAAGCATAATACCAAGAACAAGAATATATAGAAAGAATCTGAGTCTTCCCTTAAAAAGTTATTAAAGGGGAGTGAATAACTTTATGACTTAGTCATGGGTGATGATATGATTCCAAATTTTCAATGTAATTCAATAAATTTCAACACCCTCAGTGTGGAAAATGTCACAAGATGAGATACCAAAGTTGAAGAACATGATAAAAAAGTGTTGACCCAAAATAAACCCCACTTAGAGGTTCCTGAGTAGGGTGTGCACACTAGGAGTTAGATAGAAAATCATAATTTGGAAGATATAAACATCTAGTCACCATCTACACAATGATATTCAACTATAGATATAGGGGAAACTACAGATATATCCCATGAATCATCTAAATAAGATGAACCATTGAACATTGAGGAAAAACTAGACTAATATGAGGTTGAATTAAAAAAAATGAGTTGGTTTGAAATTTAATTACTCAAATTTAATGTTATTATTTAGTATAATTCTCAGTCTAAGGTGAATATTCCTTATAAAATAAACCCTCTCTAATAGGAAGGGTTGGTTTATCCCATAAGGGTATAAATGAGACACCTTACTGAATCCATTCCCAAATTTTCAGTCTAATTGAATATGATGACTGAATATGACTAGAAGTTTCTTTCTCTACCATATATATTACTATTTTTTTTTTGAGAAATACATCTATGCTCAACCTGAGTATCATATCAATAACGAATGTCTATAGATCATCCTCACTAGGCTTTAACTATTTAGGTTTCAACTTCGATAATATCCCCCCATAGTTACTTGATTCTATCTAGTCTCTTATCACTCAAATTGAAGTAATTATGCAAGAAAGGAACTAGTGTAACTAAAGAAGAAGAACTACCCTAAATAGGTGAAAATGATCCCTCCTCCACTCAATTTCAAGATTACCTCCTTCTAAACCTTTAATTGTATTGAAAAGCTAGTGAAAAATTAGATGCATTTCATGTCCCTTTGTGGACCAATAATGGGAACACTAGAAAAAATGAGACTGCTAAGCTCATATATTTTGTACAGACTCTATAAGGCCCAACCTTTGTTTGGTATAATAACTTTCCATTCAAAATCAATAAAAATTTGGGAATAATTGAATCATAAATTTCTCTATAAAATTTTTACTATGCTGAGGAAAACAACTATCCTTTACCTCTCAAACTGAAAGCAATATGAAAATATGAGCATCTCATATTTCATTTCAATATGGAATGGTCTCACCTAATTCTTAGACATGAATATCCCATAATAAATTATATTGTATGTATACATACAGAACCTATGGGATGAGTTTTAAACACTACTCATCCCATTAAAATATCCTTGAAGGTTTAAAGAGTTGGAACCAATGGCCTGATATTTAGAAAATATCATTCGATGCACCAAGGTTAAAACCCATCCAATGATATCAATTCAAAGAAAAAGGACTTTTAAGAAAAAAGTAAAAATTTCAGGCTGAAGTCAACTTTGGTACCAGTTTCAGTTTTCGATCCTGCTCAATATTATGTAGTTACCACTAATGATTTATCACAACAACAATAAGATCCTCACCAAGGATGAAGGAAAGAATAAAGTTTCCTAATTTGCGAGGATCCGAATTATAAAATTACTCTTTTAGTAACAATTAAGTTCTGGGGTATTTTATCATTGTAATAGAGAATAACCTGCTCAAACTACCCTAATCTAATAAGAGAAAGGAAATTAATCTCAATAACCACCTAGATTGCTATCACCATAATTGGATGTTGGGACATAAAAATAAAAATTGTTATGTCTTTAATGAACTTATTCAAAATATGGTACATTTACGAAGCTTAAATTGTGAAATCTTTTGAAATAGGTGATGTATGTCTCCACCGCCTCACAGAATGAAGACGGAGAAAAGAAGTGTATCACCCTGGACCTACACTCCCATAATTCAGGGTGAATAAACACCTTCTTTACAAACTAAATTTAATCTAAACTGAATCTACCCAATTTTAACCATAAAATAATTATAATATCACACATAAATATTGAGTCACATACATTCAAAGAACCTTATAAGTTTAGTGTTTCTAATATTTAGGGAAAAATTTTAACCAAGAAATCCCATGTATTTATCATCAAATGGATATTTTTTTCTCTATATAAGAAACTAATTAATCTATAATAATTCTTCAACATCTCCCACAAATTATATACACAAGTTATTATGTTAGATATATGATGCGTAATACATTTCTTTATAACACGGGGAAATGGAAATATAATAAGAGTGATATTAAATTCTCAGTAAGGGTAAACATAAGAAATAATAATCAAAGATAATAACTGAGCATAAATAATATTTTAGGGATACATAATAATAAATAATTCCATAATAGATTGAAAATGAAATAATAATATATCCATGGATACAAATAGAAATGAAAATATCACATGGATAAAAATAATTGGTTCCTTAGTGATGAAATTAATAATGCTGGATATCTATTTGCATTCCATGAGCCAAAATATAATGATCTTATACATTATGACCTTATCATCAAGGCCCTATGTTACAAAAATATTTTTTTGGGTAGGCATACACCAAAATACCCAAGCTAGTTTGTCTCATAAGACTTATTGATGAATCAAGGGGATATTTTAGGCCCCAAAAATCACTAATTATGTAAAATGAATTTATAATATGAAGGAATGATTAATATATATAATAAAATAAAAATATTCCATAATAAACAATAAAATTTCATATTATAATAACATGTATATGAATTATCAACATTTTCCTAATCAATAAATGTGATATCTTTCTATGTAAGAATACCTAAAAATAACACCCTATAGTGTAATGGTATATGGTTAAGTAAAAAATTTATCTAATCAATTGATGTATTCATATCTTTGAGAATTACCTATAAATAATTTAATGAATATAGGGTATTCATTAAGGAAAGGAATTGGATGAAAAATCATGTTTATAAAAGATGATGATTTGGAATGAAAAAGGTCGTGATGGATTTACATAAGTTTAATACCTTAGAGGAAAATCGTATGAGAGGATTTAGAATTTAATCCATGTATAATATATACACCAAAAAAAGGAAATAAGTGGTGAAATATGAATCATATATTAAGGAAACAAAATTGAGATACAAACACCCTTATGGTAATGGTAACAAAAGAATAAAAAGAACATGAGAGGAATAAAATGAATTGAAATATATTTATTTTATATCAATTAAATAGGTAATTTGATACACTATATAAAATAAAATATGGTTCAAAAAACCAAATATATCTCATGGAATTAAAATTGGAGACAAATAACACTTACTACTATAGAAACTTTTGAATCAAAACCACATGAAGGATATGTTATCAAGTGAAACATAAAATATCATGATTAATGATAGGGTCATGATAAAAAATATTATATGGGTATTAGATACACCATGATAAATAAAACATAGGGTATAATAAAAAATATGTCTCAAGGAATTAAATTTTAGATAAGAAACCCATACAAGTAACATAATCATTAAGGTAAGAATAATTTGATACTAATGATTTAAGAAATAATTATAGAACCCCATAAAAGGAGAAAATGAAATACAAATTATTAATTAGGTTTAATAAATAAAACCCAGAACAATATATTTTCAATAATTAATTTTGTAACTGAATGGAAGAAAATTGAGTTAGTACAAACCCTTACGACTTGGGTAACACTTGAATCGAAAGATGAATGAAGAAAGAAACTAGATTTTTATTTGAATATATCATAAATGATAAAAAAATGTAATAAAATAATTTCATCTAAATTAAATCAATGTATAAATATATAAAAGTAAATATGGTTCACAAAATACAACAAGCCTCAAAGAGTAATAATTAAGACTAAGAATCCCTTACCTTAATTTCTGACTTCTAATAAAGAACTCGAATATCATGTATAAAAAAATAACTATATTAATTACCTATTTAATAAACTTATTCATATATATAAACTTTTCTAATATTCATTTATAATTATTCTTTACATGTATATTAGTTAGTTATTATCTATTTTCAATATCAGGTGTGAGTTATCTTGATGGTTTTGAGCTAGTTTTATAATAGCGGTACTTATTCTCTAAAAGTTAATCATTAATATATAATTTAATTTACTATAATAGATAAATTATAATAATTTATAAAGCTCTTATCTCACTCCATTAGTGTTTTAGTTATGGTTCATGAAAATGGAATCTGGGTCTCCTTATTTCAGTAATTTTAAAAAACAAAGATGATATTTTCATAACAAGTTAAATAATTAATATAACATTTAAGAAACCATAAAAATAATTATTTTATTATTAAATTATAATAATATTAATATTTAATTTCCTATAGTCATCCATGATAGAGTTTTATAATAATTTTCAAGTAGGTGGTTAGATCGAACCAAACATGAACACACCTTAATTAGAAGGGTGCATATGGTTAAGAAATTTATTATTTTGAAATAATATCATTATAATATAATTATAATGATATTATTTATATTTTTTTAGGTTTATATTGAAATTTTAAGTGTTTTAGATAAATAATGAAAGTCAATATAGAAAATAAAAAGCGTTACTTCGTGGCAGCGATAGTCCACACAACGCTTGATTAACATTTTCATTTCCCAACAAATTAGAGGAAATGGAGGTGGATTATAATTTTTTATCTTAATATTCATAGTTATTTTATATATGTTACATTTTTTTTCAATTACATCCATATAACTAGTGAAGAGAGGTTGTGATGAAAAACCAAAGATGCCGATTTCTAGAAACGGTAGTCCGCACAATGTGTGATCGATGCTATTTTTTTTTCTAATTGGATGGAAAATAATAAATAAGGGTTTTTAAATTAATATAATGACACTTAAGTATAATAATGATACATAGGTAATTATATAAATGTGTTTAGGATAGGTTTTGAATGGAAATATTAAGAAGAAAAAGATAAGGATTAAATAATACTCACTTTGGGACCTTGGACTTTCTCTTGAAAGTATCCTTGGAAATAAAGGGATTAGGATAAATAATTGAGAATATATACTTATTAAATTGATATAATTTTATTGGTGGATCAAAATTATAATGTTTTAAGAATAAATTCAAAGGAATGGGTGTAACATGAAGGGGTGGAAGTGTCCCCTTTTATAAGTGAAGAAAATAGAACTTTTGTGAACACCCATTAATTTTCAATAATGGAATGACACTATTCAAGGGGAAATAGTTAAAAAAGTGATAAATAATATATTTTTTGGTGATATTGGTTCTATAAAGACTCAAAAAATTATTTCTAATCATTTTTTAAACATGTTGGAAGTCATTGGTTTTTATATTTTTATATTTTCCTTTTTTGTTTTTATCAGGGAACCTAATTCTTACCTGAGTAACTTATATTTAACTAAACATATAAAATAATAAATTTTAAATAAATTGGGTGTGATTAAACTAAATTTATTCTCCAATTAATCAAATTAAATTTATAATTATGATAAAATTTTCTTTTAAATTAAAACAATTTTTATAAATAAAACCAGTTTTTTTTGTATAAAAAAATAATGTTTTAACAATTATGTGTTCTTAAAATAGATAAATTTAATATTAGTGTAATTAATTAAAATAGATCAATTTAATTTATTGGATAAATAATTTCACAAAATTAATAAAACAATTCTTTTAAAATAACAGTTTTACCATTATTATAGCCATTAACTTTAATCTTAGTAATCATAATTTTATGCCCAAAAATGAAATTGAACTTATTAAATAATATTATCATGTTGATATAAAATATGAAATCAATTTCTATATATTTATTTTACACAAGCGATGAAAACTATTTTTTAATATTAGCGAAAAAAAGAGTTTTAGTGAAAAATATTACTTAAGTTTCTAAAGTGATATACACTGGTTTTATAAATGGAAACACTAATTTTAAATGATTTATTTTACTTAAATATATATAATATAAAAAGTTTTAAAAAACATTTAAGTTTTTATTTTATTATTATAATATTAAAAAAATGACGGTTTTAGTAATATCAGTATTTTTTCACTATTTACCTAAAAATCAACTATTTTAGAAAAATCCCAGAACTTCATCTTATGATAATATTAAAATGATAAATATAGAAATGAATTTTATTTTTTAAAATTAAAATTATAAATGTTTTTAATTTAACTTTTAAATAAAAACATAAAAATATAATGGAAACCATTTTCATAGAAAAATAACTTTTTATAATTATTAACTATTCTTATTCTTATTTATTATAAATTACTAATAAAATTTGTGTTAATATATTATTCATATAAAAAGATATTTTATCAATAATATATTTAGATTTTTTAAAAAACACATAAAATGGTAATTTTTAGAAAGGTTATATTTTAAATCATATATCGGTCTTATTAATTATTTAGCTACTCTAATTAGATTTTCATAAAATCCTTAATATTAATAATGACCTTTATGTATATTTCTATATATATTTAATAATTAGGTTAAAAAATTTTTACCCACCATTTCTATGGATAAAATTTAATGGTTATATAATGTTTCACAGTTCTTTTTGGTTTTGTGTTGTGTTTGAAACAACCTATCGAACACATTAGGTTATTAAAGGAAAATATAATTTAATATCTCAAGGGTGTTACATTCTCCTCCACTTAAATAAATTTCATCCTAAAAATTTTCAATTCTTTAACTCTAAGGATAATAGTTTAGTGTATAAACTTGATTGACAAGATCTAAGGTTTGATTTCTAATGAGATATAAAAATTAATATTTTAGATACTAAGAAGCTCATGATTGGGTATCAAGACCTATATGTTAAAATTATTTTCTGAATTATGTTCATAGTCAACATCGATAGATGATAATGTCTTGATTTTCGATATATAGTGAGACTTCCTAACACAAAACTGATATGATCCCTTTGCAAAGAGAGTTAATCCATTTCTAATACCACATAAAATTAAGGAAAAAAACTAGATCTATAATAAGTGGATTCCCAAAAACCTTGAAGAAGATTTAATAATATTCATAACAATATGGGTTTTTATTTTTAACTCAATATCTAATATTTGGTGAAAACTTACATGTCATAAGAGATTGGAAAGTCTAGATTAAAGAATCACTATCCTATTTAAAAGTTGTCATTACATTGGATTTTCCTTATTATCATGGTATAATATATTATTAGTGACTATTTCCCCCAATGTAAATTGGATTAGTGAATAGATTACCTTTATTTTCATACTTATAGTGAATTCCCACTCCCTTCAAGAAATTCCTGATGCGTTTCTTCCAAAATTCTTGACATATAGGAAATTGAATGTTTTTTCCTTCATTATCATTATCACCGAAAATTCCAAGAGACTCTGCCTTTATCTTCTTTGGTGTATTTTGGGATTCAATTATCTTTACATTATTAATCATAGTTTGTGATTACTGGTTTTTTTATAATCACAATATTTCTTACTTTATCTCTTATTTCATTAGGTTTCTCATTGGGATAGTCTCTGTATTGTCCATGGATTCCATTATTAACTTGTTTACTTTGGGATTCAACCATTACTAAAAACAAAATGATTTAATCATGAGTTATGGAAACAATAAGAAAATTATCATAAGATAATAAATTTAACCTTAAAATTTTATACTCTTCATAATTATTACATTATATATCAGTTCAATATAAATCACTCTCAGTTCAATATAGGTTTCTTTAGGTTGTGTTCTCTCATATTCCTTAACCTAATTCCTTAACATAATAATTCCTTTGTAATGGCTTGTAAAGATAACATGATTAACTAAATCACATCCCCTAAGAGTGTCAAACTACGTGTGAAGTTAAGCTTCTTTGTCATGCACTAGGTGGAAATTTAGTTAATACCCATTACACCCTTTTTAGGGTTATTACCCCTAGTAACATCTGTGATAGAGCATGAATCCACTTGTAGTATCCATAAAAAGATGTAATTTCTAGGAGAATCACATGATCTCTACTTTATCAAAACTTATGGATGTTATTATGTACATATAATTATGCCCTAAACATATCCCTAGGGTTTTCACTAAAGTTATCTTATCCCAACCCCTAAAATATTCAATATGACATCAACTAACTTAAAGGTTTATCTATACCTTTGATATTATGATGAACCTTAACTTATCGATCCTTAAATTATCTTTAAATAACCTCCTAACCTCTAAAGTTGTATAAACCCTCCTATGATACCAACTGTAGCACCCCAGTCCCACACTCTCAGACCCGGATGTGAATAAACACCTTCTTTACATATCGAATTTGAAATGTATGGAAGTGACCCAATTTTAACCATAAATAATTATAATTTCACCAATAAATATTGAGTCATATACATTCAAAAGTAATTTTAGGTTTATATTTTTATCAATTTTAAAAAAAAATTAACTAAATAATTCCATGTCTTCCTCATAAAATAGAAATTTTTACCATTATATAAGAAACTATTTAATCTATAACAAGTCTTTAAAATATCCCCCATATTCTCCACACAAGATATTATATTAGACATATCACATGTAATACATTTCTTTATAACTTAGGGAAATAGAAATATGTGATGGGTGAGATCAAATGCTCAGTAAGGGTAAACATAAGTTATAACAATAAAAGATAATAACTAATCATAAGATGAGAATAAATAATATGACAAGAATAGATAAAAAAATAATCTCATAATAGAATGAAACTGAAAGCATAATATATCCATGGATAATAATGGAAATGAAAAGATCACATGGATAACAATAACTGTTTCCTTAGTGATGGAATTCATAATTCCAGACTACTAATTTCATTCCCTAAGACAAGTCATCATGATCTTATTATCATGGCCCTATGTTTAAAAAATACTATTTTTTGGGTAGGAATACACCCAAATAACCAATCTAGTTTATCTCATAAGATCTATCAATGCATCATGGGTATATTGAGGGCCCCACTAATCACTAATTAAGTATAAGGAATTTATCAAATGATGGAATTAATAAGCAATAAAATACTTATGTATTTGGGGTTTGTCTTAGTGTTAAGCACCCTGTAATACTACATGAAAAATGGGGGTTCAAAACCCATTGGGCACAGGTTACTGTAGCAGTACTGTAGTAGTGACGGTACTATTTATCGGCGGGTAATGTAGGGGCAGCATGGTACTATAGCGGCGACGACACTGTGCGGTACTATAGCAGCCAGATTATTATTCACAGAATGGGATTTGGGCAAAAAAATTGGGCCTACGGGCAATGTAATGGGCTACAAGCCCACTGGGCCTTCGGGCTATGTAATTGGTCTCCCTCTACCAAGTTAAAATAGGTCTTTGCTTTTCTTTATTAATAAAAATGAGGCTTCGGCCCAAACCTTTAAAAAAACAATAAAATACTTAAAAATATTACTTAATAATCAATAAACATCCATATTGGAATAACAAGTATATGGATTTTCAATATACCCTTAATCAATAAATTGAATAGATTTTTTTGTAAGCATCCCTCAAACTAACATTTTATAGAGTAATGGAATATGGTTAAGTAAATAATTTCCCCAATAAATAGATATATGGATATCTAGGTGAAATCCATTAAAATAATGTAATGAAAAATAGGGAATTCATAAGGGAAAGGCACAAGAAGAAAAATCATGCCTATAATAGAGGATTATTTGGAAAGACTAGGGAAGTCATGGATTTCCTCAAGTTTAACCCCATAGGAAAATATTATGATAGGATTTAAAAAGTAATCCATGACCAATATAAATTTTATAAAAATAAAACAAATGGTGAAATATGAAACACATATTAATGGAACAAAATTGTGATGCAAAAACCTTTATAATTGTGGTATCAGAAGAATCAATAGAACCTGAGAGGGATACCGTTAAATTAAAATATAATATAATAAAATATATTCATTATACATGAAGTAAATAATGAAGTGAATAAACCATATAAAATAAAACATGACGTACATTATCAAACATGTCTGATATAATTTAAAACAGAGACAAATAACATTTACAACTTTAGAAACTTTAAAATAAAAACCCCTTAAGAATATGATCAAAAATAAAATATTAAATATCATGAATAATGAGAGGATCATGATACAAAATATTAAAGGTGAAGTAAATAAATAATTCCAAATAAAACATAGTGTATAATAAGAAATATGTCTTAATAAATTAAATTTGAGATAAGAAACCCTTACAAGTAACACAATCATTAAGGTGATAATCTTTTGATAATGTGGTTATATGTATGAATTAAAGAACTTTTGAAAAGTAGTAAATACAATACCAAGTATTAATTAGGTAGAATAAACCATGATTTGAATAATAAAGGTTTAATAAGTAAGTTTTTAACTAATTGGAATAAAATTGAGTAATCACAAACTCTTAAAGCTTGTGCAACACTTGAATCAAAATCCAAATAAAGAAAAAAACTCAATTTGGAATTTTTTATGAAATAAATTACATTTTTCATTCTTGATTTTTCGAATAATTTCATGAATAAATATTATTTAAAGAACCTATAAGGACTTTTTTAGGTTTAAAATCTTGGAAACTGGGTATATAATACAAGAAATACATGGTACACAAAATAAAAAATAATCTAATTTTCAACTCACTTGAAAAGATAATTTATTATCCCATTCTAGATCACCTAACTTCATAGTATTTCTTGGGAACATTTATCAAATAAAAGGAGTGAGTGAGCATAAATCCAAATAAGGGATAATCAATGCAAGATAAAATCAAACCTAAAACATAAATCATAATATAAAAACATGTATATAAGAAATTTAGGCATAATTAAGCACATGAATATAATAACATGAGGCATAAAATAGAAATGTGGATAAAATATAAATATGATACATTTATAAAAATATCACTAAATCTCATCACTAATGTTTTATAAAACATATTACCTATAAATACTCATGTTCCATATGTATGTTCAATTTTGAAGAAAGATTGAGATTTCCATTTGGTGAAGAGGAATTTTCTTCCACTACATTTTGGAGTTGAATTCTATGGTTTGGAACCCCTCAAAAGAGCCATTTTTATGATTTTGATGAATTTTATGGGTTCAAGAGGTCTCAAGTGAGTTTAATATGAGTGGGAAGTGGTCTCGGCATGCATCCAAGGGGATATAGTGCCACTGGATAGGTAGACAGAGGATATTAGCTAGCCCGTGGACTTCTTAGAGGCAGGAGGTTCTACCTGAGATCATCAGCTAGCCAATGAGCCCAATATTAACCAACTAGTGGTCTCTTGGGTGATTTTTTTTAAAAAAGGTCAAAAGGTTCATTAGACCCCTCAACTCCTCTACTTTTACTTGAAAATATCCAATATAAGGGTTATTTTCTAGGCTCTTAGAGCTCCCCCTTAGCCATGGTGGATCTCCTCCACTATTGTTCAATTTTTCTTACCATTGGTTTCATTAGAAGCCTATATGTGAGTCTAATAGTCCAATACCCCATGTTCTTGATTTATTTTTACTGTAGTGTTTCCTCACACTGTTTCTGTGTATTATACCCTATTTTTAGGGTACTTATCTGAATTTCCAATTTCTATCATTTTGGCTTGAATATAATCCTATTACTAGATGAGTGAAGCTTCCTATTATTATGGTAGGTGGTAAAAGTGTTTTCCCTTAAAGAATTTATATTTCATAATACATATCATTGGTGCGACATGCTAACATGAGATATTAACCATATTTAAATTTGAAAATTTATATCAACTTAATTCATGGACTTAGGTTAATTTTAGCTCCCTTAACAGCACTTATAGTCGAGTAAACTACCCCTAAACCAAGGATGATACATGGTATAAATTGATTAACCTTAACTATAGAAATTAATTGAGAGGATTTATGACCCTCATTTAATTTACTCACCATGAGTGGTTAGGTAATTATTTTAACTTATTACATGGACCAAGTAAGGTCATGAAAGAGTCTTTAGCTATCAAATGCATCACCCATGATGTGACCTTATTAAACTAGTTAAACCATGTGTGTATGAATAACATGTAAGTAAGGATATGGCCATGGGGAGTTTATTTGTCATATTGAACCTACCGTTCATTAGGGTGCCTTAACCTAGAATATGGACCTAGTAAACTCATTTCTCTTAGGTACTTGGGTGTGACCTAATGTTAGTTAATAGAATTGATAACTCTTAAAATATCTCATTTGAGTGGTAAACTAAAAAAGGGATATTATTTCATGGAGATACATTGAAGTATGTGAATTTAAGTGATGGTGTCAGTTAGTTTTTATACCCTTAATTAAATAATATAATTTGTGAAATGAGAATGTGGATTTATGAAGGGTTAATGAATAGTGAAAGGCTTGGGTGCAATTCAAATTAATTTCGTTGAGCCATGATTTATATTTACTTTAATTAAATCCCCCTTCCTATTTAAAAAGACTATATTCATTGTAATCCTTATTAATATATTGGCACTAGTTATGGATTGAAATTAAGGCATGCCATGGTTAAGCCTTGTATTTTAAATTCCATGAATGAATCCAACAGATTCCATGCTAT
This sequence comes from Viscum album, assembly GCA_963277665.1. NCBI lineage: Eukaryota > Viridiplantae > Streptophyta > Magnoliopsida > Santalales > Viscaceae > Viscum > Viscum album. Next base: position 1,176,682,290 of record OY728164.1, read on the forward strand.
TTATTAATGTAAATTCAATGGATAAGAATTGTTAATATAATGAAACAGGTTATGGATTAAAAGTGAGGCATTCCATGGATAATCCTTAGAATATAGATTCAAATTCAAAGAACAAACCTAATAGATTCCACATGATTAATTGATGAAAATTATAGGGGCACTGATCAATGTATCATATTTTTGAATGTCTTGGCCCAGAATCATGGATTGAATTGAAAACTCTATAAAATTAGAATGTCTCAGATGAGATCCTAGATTCTGTTTGAGGTACTTTGACTAAAAATACATTGGATTACTTTATTATATTCTAATCAATCCCCTCCCAAAAATTATCAATTAATTTATTGTTGGGTTCAGTTAGAGACCCTATATAAATTTGAATTATGATGTTTTATCCCTCTAATTATACTCTAGAGTTATACACCATTTCCTGACCACCATGGGGTTTCCTTCTTGTTCCACACATAAAATTCCTTATAGGTTTCCTTATATTCACGTGGTTTCATTGTGTGGAAATGATCAGACCCATTCTATGGATTCACCTTTGTTGATTTCTCTTAGATCATGTACTATATGTCATGGGTCCTACTACCCCCTTATTGGGTCACATGATCAGGGACAATGGGCTTAGGTTGATGTGGGTGGTGTTCCTTGATCTATCTCCGTTTAAGTTTTTCTTATTCATATACTACGCACCAATATGTTTTATACTCATAAACTAGAAATTCATTAGACACCATTAATGGAGGAATACTATGTTTTACTCATACCCTATTTAGAATGTCAATTGGTAGCTGAGTAGATCTCATGGCTGCATGACAAGACATTGGATGGAACCTCTTTGTTGTTACTTGTCTTGGGCTAGGGATTGGCATAGGAGCTGTAGACTGAGCATGTGGTTGGAATTACTACAGGAGTTGGTTTCTCTTGTTTAATTATTTATATTCACATATCCCTTATATATGTTCATATCTTGTTGTATGTATTTATTTCTTGTATAATTAGCATCATAACATATTGCATGGTTTCTTATATTTACTACTTTTTAGGTTAATAGTTTATTATTATTTTCATGTAGACTATTTCATATATTTTTATTGTATTTACTTCTATAATAGAGGGAATAATCCCTCCACTATACCATCATCAGACCCTTACTTCTATTTAGTTGCCCTTATCTTATGGGGAGGAACACTTGAAGATATGTGGACCTCTGATTTAGTTACTTATGAGTGAATTGGGATAGGGACACACAAAGTGGTATCAAATCACCTTTTCTCTTGTCTTTCTATTTTTGGATGGGATATAGGATATTGTTAATATTTTAGAACTTGCTAAATATCTCATGTATGGGAATATCCAACCCATACATGGGGGAAAGACCATGTTTCTAGGGACGATACTTACTATTCTTGAATTCTAGTATTACAGTTGATTATTATTTCATCTTGAGTGATTGAATGTCATTATTTTAGTTAGTAATTTATGGTATTTCTACTCATGGGTCAATACAACATGAGGGTGTGTATTCATGCATATAGGATTCACATGACATTAGCATTCTTTCATTATTTTATTTTATTCCTCTCCTGTAAGATTTCTTACCTTGTTTTTAGCTATGGAATATGGTTGGTTAAATAAAGTGTCTGTATCAACCTAAACTGAGCTTTCCCATATATCTTGATTGTGGAATTATATTTAACCAGCCCAAATTTATTAAAGAAGTGGAATAGTATTAAAAAAGTTAATGAATTAACTATAATGAGAATCTTTAAAATGTTCAAGAAGTTGATTTTTTTATAAATCCAAGTGATTAGTGACGAATATTAGTTAAATGGTGTGCCAATTGTAACTTATAGGGTTTTCCACTATAACCTGGGAATAAAAACCTCTATAACTGAATCCTTATATGCTCGATTTGACCCTTGTGGGTTAATCCAATCATTATTTGTTTATAAAATAAATCCTTTAAGGGAGTGTATTAGAATCTTTAATATAATTTACAATTAATGGGTTGCACTTACGTGGTACACCAATTAAAACTCATCAAGAATTTACCTCAATAACATGGAATTGGAATCCCATATAACTAAACCCATGTTAGTATGACTTGACCCTCATAGGTTGATATTATATTTACATACCTTTGTAATTAAACCCTTAGGGGTATGTATCTATTAAATGGATTCAGTCATTTAAAGTGTAGAAAACAATCTAAATGGTGCTTTCCCATATAGATTCTTAGTGTCTTTCTACTTACCTAGATCATATAATAGAAATCACTTAATATGGATCATTCTGATCAACTCCTCCCCTTATATCCAATTATATTGATGGTGAATAAATAATTGGATTAATACAAACTTTATTATATAATAAGAGTAGTTTGAATTTATAGTTTAATAGACATCCTTAATACTTATAATAAACATGAACTGGTGAAGCAGCTTAAATAAACCTTATAAATATGTTTCTATAAAATACCCTAGTGTGGGGGTTAGTTTTAAACTATATTGGGAGATTACTTGTGGAGGAATATTTATATTACCTATGATTCCTAGTTATTGAATTTTGTGTTGGTCATAGAGGTTATTTGGGAGAGAATAGTGACATTGTAGGCATGAACCTAGATTTAGAGTCAATGCCTCATGTTATGTAAAGTGGGTTAACCCGCTCTTATGTTTGGTTGGTTATAAGAGGCTTATATGGAAGCTACAACCTATGAAATTGATGCACGAGAGATGATATCAAGTATGTGGTTTCATTGTTTTGTATGTTTTAGGTTATGTGAGGAAAATATCTTGGTGTTTTAGTAACCTTAGTTTTTAAAGACAATTTTTGGAAGGAAATATTGTTTGGATGCTTAGCCAGTTATCTCTTATGGGACAATTGATGATGTGGTCGGTAATAGACCTAGATTGAAAAGTTTAGGTTTAAGTGGACATGGATAGATACTTTGGTTTGAGGTCAAGGTACGGGATGCCCCTTGTGTCTTGCTTTCCAGGCATGGAAGTGCCTTGGGAATACCCTTATAGGGTTTGGATGAATCTTGTGAGTTACCTTTTCCTTGAGTTTTATGTATCCTTAGGTGTTAGAGATCGTTTATTCTTAGATAAATGCACGGGTGAGATCAGTGTGATGCCTAAACCTTGGAAGTTTTATGAACTATAGTATACGGTGAGTGAAACTAAAAACTCTATGTTGGAATGATCCCATGGTGGCGAGTGGTTTTAGGACCAGTTGTGGTTTAGTTAGGTGTTTGAATCAGTGTTTGAGATTGAATCAAAATTGTATGACTCAAGGGTGATTATTCTTGGGTTTTAAGTGGTTACTAAGAAAATATATGAACCTAGGGTTGTAGAGGAATATTTATGGAAAGTGTCGGTTGGAGGGGTGTGGTGCCATTGAGGTGATGGTTTTGAGTGGTTTGGGAGTGAGTGTCAGTTATTTTCCTATGACCAAGGTGGTGAATGTTAGTTTTGCATGATACATATTGGTTTGGTTTAGTAAAACATTCCACGTAAGAGTTTATGGTAAATTATTCAGGTCTTGTCGGAGATCAAGTGATGCAATGATGGTAGTGTCATGATAACTATGGGTTCATGACTTCTAGGTGGAAAGTCATGGTGCCATAATTTTTTTAGTCAAAAATTTCTTTTTGGAGTGAGGTGAATATGGGATGAGAGGTATTTTTAAACATATATTCCTAGGGTTTTTTGTAGTCCAAAAATGTTTCCTTTGAGGTGAAAGTGTCTTCACGAAGGATCAAGGTGAATTCGTGCCATTGACCCTAGTTACTCCTAATGGAGGTTTTATGGGCTGGTGTTACTAGGGTGCATGAATTGAAGAACATAATTACTTGTGTTTAATCTTATCAACTTGATTTTTATGGAAATTTAAGTAAAACCACATAGTGGGGAGTCCACTACAAGTTATTTTGGGATGAAAACCTCTTATTGAGTGGGGAATCTGTGACCTCCATAGATGATGTTCTTGTAATACAGAGATGAGTAGTGGATTCTAATTCATGTCTCGTGCTTGGGTGAGTAATAAAACCACATATATTCATTTTATTTAGTGACTAAATGGACATGGAACATAGAGATCATGGTTTTTTTAATTTTTATGATGATTAGGAAAATCCTTGTTTGGTAGAATCAAATTATTCATGTGAGGTTCAACCTTATGTTAAGGAGCATATGGTGTGGTGAGACTAACTATTGGGATATTGGATCTGAATTATATATATTCCATGGAGGAATTCTAGGAGAAAATTAAGATGTGATTTTAGGGAATCCAAGCATGGATGTTGGATTGAGATAGTCTATAAATGGTCAAAGGGTGACTATGATCAATAGATAACTAGAGCTCATGATAGAGCATGGTGAAGGGATCATTTAGTTGGAATATCGACTTTGGGGTTTTACAAAAGGTTGAGTTGGACTTCTATAATATTTTTTTGGATGGTTAGGGAATATATATAGTGTAAAAGACATAATGATCAAGTTCCTTGATGATGCATCAATAGGTATGGGAAAGCATTGGGGTGTTCAGTTCTTTAATGTTAGAGTGATTTTTTCACTTTTAAATGGTCATAACGAGTTCGATATGATGTTTTTTTGAGTATCAGACTAGGATTTTTTTAGAAAATATAGATTTTATAGATCCTATAATGGTGATGCTGAAACTCATCATTTAGATCAGGTTTTCGATCAAGTAGCTATTCCAGGTCCTGGCTAGTGTTGTGTCGAGAGTTGCATGTTGCATGGTCATAGAAATGGTTAAAATTTTGGGTAGACCAATCTGGGCTATGTTTCCATTGGTGTTTTTTTAGCTAAGGTAGTAGTCATATGGGATGTCACAGTGTTAGTAAAACATAAAGCAAGGTTTAGGATAGTTCTTTGATCCAGTGGCATGAGCGAAGCTCAAGGATGACAGTGATCAATAGTATGGTTATCCTATGGTGGGGATCAAACTATAGACTGGTTGAGATCATGGTGCTCATTTCAAGTAGTTTTTGGTGAATACTAAGACTTAAAGGTTGATAAACCTAGCAGGTGAGATTTTTGTTCTCAAGAACACCCGGGTGTGGGTGTCTATTGTTTTATTGGCGTTAGAATCAATTGGTTCGAGGTTAGTGACCAAAAATCATGGGATAAAAATTTGGTGTTTATAATGAATGCACACATGGAAGGAGGTAAGCTAGTTTATAAATTGGTATATGAGACTCTGGTGTTTTTAGGTGACATATTAGTGTCAATTTTTAGGTGAGGCCTCATGAGATGGTTGGTCTTGAAGGAAAACTACACTTTTGGGTTCTGAATTTAGTGAAAATGGATGGGTGTAGAGTATGGCATCAACCCATGGGGTGATATGTTAGTGAATGAAGGGTTCAATGATGCTACTAGTAGTGGGGCATCAGGGTTGTTTTGAGTGTTTAATCAGCACTGTGGTGTATGGGTTGATGGACCTTTTTAATATGTATATATGGTTGGTATGATATTGGTATGACCATAACCATTGAGGGTGTTATTTTCATTTTTGGTTCAAAGATCAATTTTTTATGGTTTATAGACTAGGTATGATTTATCATATGATGGGGAGGTTGTAGAGCCCCATGTCCTATATGAACATTTGGTTTTTAGGAAAACTTGATTTTTCCATTTAGTGATTTGTATAGTTCTTCCATTGAGGTTCAAAGTTAGATTCTAGGGATTAGAACCAATCAAAATAGTTATTTATGTTTTCTATTTTTGAGGTGATCAATGGGTTCATATGGTCTCAAGAAAGTTTAGGATGAGTGGGAAGTGTTTATTTCACACAGAAAAGGGGATGTAGTTCCACTAGCTAACTGGTTGCCTTCCTGGAGGTAGGAGGTTTGGATAGGCTCATTGGCTATCTAGTGAGACCCATTAGATAGCCGGAGGGTTACTGGGTGTTTTTAAAGAGGGAAAAGGGCCATTAATCTCCTCATCCCCTCTTATTTTTACCAAAAAAAAATAGCCAATATAATGGCCATTTTCCAGGTGCTTAGATTTTTCACTTACCTCTCCCTTAGCCATGGCTGATCTTCTCTATTTTTGTATGTTTCACTTTTATTTGGATGAATTGGAATCCTAGAGGTGAGTATAGAAACCCAATCCACTCTATTATCCATTTATTTTTCTTTTGTGTTTCCTCATACTGTTTATTTGGAATATACCCTATTTTTTGGGTATTTGTCTGATTCTCCGATTTATCTCGTTTTAGATTGAAGTTAAGGATGTTTCTGAATGATTGAAGCTTCTTAAGCTTGAGGTAGGTGGGATACATGTTTTTTCATAAATTATTTTCGTTTCATAAGATATATTAGTGGTGAATCACACCAATATGTGATGTTAGCCTTGTATTTAAATTATAAAATTTATGTTTCCTTAATTTATGGCCTTATATTAATTTTATCTCCCTTAACTACACCCATAGTTGAGAAAATATCCCATGGATTGAGGATGGTCCATGGGAGAAAGGGATTAACCTTGAATTTAGAAATTAATTGAGCTAATTTATGACCCTCATTTAACTTACTCTCTTTGAGTGGTTTGGTAATTAATTAAACTCATTCCATGGAAAATGTAAGGTTACGGAAGAGTCTTGAACTATTAAATACGTCTCCCATGAGGTTCCCTTATTAAATTAGTTGAAACTAGTGTGTATAAATAACATGTAAGGAGATGACCATGAGGTAGATGAATTACCATATTAAACCCAATTTTCATTGGGTTTCCTTAACCTAGAATATGGACCCAATAATCTTATGTCCCTTAGGTACTAGGGTGTGACTGAATACTAGTTAATAAAACTGAAAACTTCTGAAATACCACATTTGAGTAATAAAATAACAAAGGTATGTTATTTTATGAACATTCCTTAAAGTAAGTAAATTTAGGTAATGATGCTGGTGATTTGTTAGACCCTTAATTAAATAATATAATTTTTGAAATGAGAATGTATATTTTTAAATGGTTAACAAGTAATAGAATACCTGAGTTTAATTCAAATGAATGGACTTGATCCATGAGGAATGTTTAGTTTAATTAAAATTTCCTTCCTACTTAGAAGGAATTTCTTCCTTCTAATCCTTGTTAATATATTCGAACTAGTTATGGATTAAAAGAAAGGCATACTATGGGAATCCTTGGATTCCAGATTTGAATACCAAATATTAACTCAATGGATTCCATTCTATTTATTTATGTAAATTCAATGGGAAAGCCTTATTAATATAATGAAATTATTTATAGATTAAAGGTGATGTATTCCATGGGTAAGACTTCGATTCTAGATTCAAATGTTAATAATTAACCCAATGGATACCACATAACTAATTGATGTGAATAATAGGGTCACTACCTACTTGGATTTAGTAAATGTTTTATAGTAATTAATCTCTTCACCTGGAGTCATGAATTCAATTAGAAAATTTGTAAAATTAGAATGTAAGGGATGAGATAACAAATTCATCTTAAGTTCCTCAGACCCAAACTTCCTTGGATTACCTCCGTGGATCCAAATCAAGCCCCTTCCCAAAATTACCAAGGAATTACTCCTTGGGTTCGATTAGATACAAAATTATTCTCTAGTGATAGATATTGTGTCTTGATCACCATGGGTTGGACCGCTAGTTCTATACATAGAATGACTCAGAGTTTTCCTTGGATTCTCGTGGTTTCATTATATATGAATTCCTTGACCCGCTCCATGGATTCAACTTTATTTCTTACTCTTAGATTACTGGGATATATACCATGGGTCCTATGAGACCCTTATTGGTTCACATGATGAAATATATTTTTCTTATACAAAAGCAAGTGGTATTACTTGATCCATTTATAATTTACTAATTTCTTATTCATATACTACACACCATTATGTTTTATACTCACAAATTGAAAATGAATTAGACACTATTGGTGCTGACCGAATGAGTTTTACTCACACCCTTTTTGGGTTGTATCTTTGTACCTAAGAATATGTCATTGTTGTGTGATAGGACTTTGGATGGTTCCTCTTTGATGTTACTTGTCTTGGGCTAGGCTTTGTATGGGAACTATAGACTGAGTATGTACTCAGACTATATACTTAAGTTGGTTTTTCTTGTTTATTTATTTATTTTCACCTAGACCTACTTTATGTGTATAATAATATATGTATTGGATGCTTATACATATAGAATCATACCTTATTACATGGTTGGTTTTATTTGGTACTTTTCAAGTTTTCAGTTTATTATTATCTTCCTATAATTAATTTCATTTTTATACTATATTTACTTTTATATAAAAGGGAATAGTCTCCCTACTATATCATTATCAGACCCCCCACTTCTAGTTGGTAGCCAATAGAATTTGGGTAGGTGTGCCTATGGCCATGTGGCCCTTCGGTTCGGTTACTTATGAGTGAACCGGGCCAAGGATGTCACATTAACAAGGATTTTGACTAAGGTATCATAAAAATTTACCAATTTATCCTTCCAAGGTATCATGAACATGTAATCTCTAGAAATTAATTCTTTACCCAATGCATTGGTTCACTATTAGGGAACACGCTGCATATGACTAACATTATGCGCACCACATCGATCAAAGATCATAATTATATTTTTTTAACCCATAAGTAGGGAATGAATAATTTATACATGGATGTACCTATTAAATAATTAGAATATTCTTCTAATTAGTTACATGTGGATGAAAATATGGTTAGGTATTCATGACATGAAAATATATCATGGAAAATCAAGGGTTGATTTTGACAGCATAATGAGTATTCAAAAGGGATCATATAATGGATTTAATGATATATAAAGGAAGAATATAATTAATAAGTCATCAAATATACAGTAATGGTGGTGTTTATAAACACTTTAAAACATAATAAATTGAGAATCAGGAGGCTTATACAATGAAATTACTTAAATCAAAAAAATGGAGGATGAGAACCCTTACCTTGAGAGGAAGATTCTCAAATCTTGAGAGAGGCACCTTAAAAGCCTAAGAACACCTTAGGAGGTTTTTAGGGATATAAAATCAAAGAAAATTCTTACTCAATGATTTTTAGTGGAGATAAAAGCGAGAAAGGGTGGCTATTTAGAATTGTGGAGGGGTGGTTTTAAGGGTTAAAATATTGGTTATTTTATTATATAATCCAACCACTCATGTGTGAAATCAATTAAAACTAATTTTATTTATTATTAATAAAAAATGGGTATTTTATTTTAAAAACCATCCTAAGTTGAAATTAACCTTCAAACCAACCCATGTAATGCATAGAATCTAAAAATAAATTTTTTATCTCAAAAATCCAATTTCTATTTAATACAATTATTTATTATTTTTTGAATAATGTTCACATCATATTTATTACATAAAAATCGAAATACTCTTAAAATGGTAATTTGAACTTTTTTCACTAATAAAGAAACTTCATCAAAAAATTTCTAAAAATTATAATTAATTTAATTTTGACATACTAAGTCCAAAAATATTTTTTAATTTATCAAACTAACTCTATAAATATTATAATTTTAACTTTTAGATAAAAAACGCTTATTTATTAAAAATTAATGGTTTTTATGACTTAACTAATGTTCTAAACATTATAACAATTATTTAGGACTTTATTAAATTATATTATCATTTAATTTTTTTATAATAATATTTCATGAAAATAAATTTATTTAAAATTTAAAAATTTATCATAAAATAGAATTTAAACATATCCAAAAATACAAGTTTGGTTTATTTGTACTAAAAATATTTTTTATCATATTCATTCAAAATTCTAGTGTATTTTTTCTTTCATATAAAGAAAATTAAAATAAAATAAGGTATAATGTAATTTGATTAGAGTAACCACAATTTCATTTCTAAATAATTACATCTTAATACTACTTAAGTACATGATTCATAACCCGTTATTACATTGAAATATGCCCTAAGGGTAAGATGTGCGATGATGGTAGTATATTGGGGTGGTTCAACCAACATCACTTGGGTGATAATCTCTACTATATTGAAATTTTATAAAAAATTATCCCACTCATGTCTTATTTTCTAGATTTTGGCTTTGGTTTAGTTAGGGGAAAATCCCAGTGATGCCACCTCGCACCCAATATTTGAAAAGTGAACCTCATAAAGAAAGTTAATACAGGTAAATTCCATGGTTTATTCCTTTTACATAATAAAAAAACCCAATAGTCACTTTATAATGGCTACATAACCAACAATCATAATTCCCAATGGCCATATTGACCAATGTCAATAACTACCAACTACAATATTGAACAATGATAAAGTTTTCCTTTATATATATGCACAACTAATATCACGCTTCACCATTCACTAATTCACTCAGGAAGGTTATTACACATCACTTGATAATGTTTATCATATTACTAACACTTCTCTTCCTTTTTAAGGCCATCATGGTTGGAATGATATTCTGGGGAGAATTCAATACTATGAAGTTCCCTTTAGTGATTGTTTTATTATTTGGTGTTTATATAACTATAATATTCCTATTTTTAGTAGTAAATATTAACACCTGGTGTTAAAATAAATGTAATAGTCATAAAATGTGATTTTATTACAAAACTTAATAAAATAGTTATTGATAAAAAAAGATTTATTTTTTTAATAGAATAAAATTTTAGTCTGTTACATTTTCCCTCACTTAATTTTTTTTATCCCTCAAAATTTTCATCTAAAATCAACAATAAATGGGGGTATTTTTAATTCATCACTTATTTATGATCCCATGAAACTTCTTGAAATTTATGATTTCTCCATAAATATTTTATGAGTTGGGTTATATGGTTCCTCACAATATGTTCCTTTTCATCGAGAATTTGGATAAAATCTTATTTATATAAAATGTAATATTCCAATTTGACACCATTTATGTAAATTATATTCATTGGGTTTAAAATATTCTTCATTAATAGGGACCAAAAAATACATCTTGTTAATTAGAAATATTTGGAGGTAAAACTAACCTATAGAAAACTACTCCAATATGATCCTAAATCTCAAATGGTCCAATGTATCTTGAACTCAGTTTCCCCATATTTAAAAATATGATGAAACCTTTATAAGGTGATAGTTTTATGAACACATGATCTTTAAAATGTAATTCTAAGTCCATCCTTTGATTTTCCACATATTTTTGTTTTCAACTCTATGCAGCCTTCATATGTATCTGGATTACTTGTACCTTCTTATTGGTTTCTTTCAGAAGGCCTATTACTAATAGTTTTCCTTTTCCAAATTTATCCCAACATGTTGGAGTTATTAACCTTTTCTTATAAAGTGATTTATATGGATCCATTTGAATATGTGAGTAGAAATAATTATTATAGGATAATTTAATAAGTGGAAGATGTTGGTCCCAAATCCCTTGAAAATCAAGTTAACTATCCCTTAACATATCCTCCATTGTTTGAACAGTCCTCTCTGACTACCCATCAGTTTGAGGATGATAGTATATGTTTAGTTTTAGTTATATATTTAGTATTTTAAAGGATCCTCTAGAACTTAGAATTAAATCTTGGATCATAGTAAAAAACAATAGAAAAAGCTTCCCCATGGAGTCTCATCACTTATTGAATATATAAAAGATAAATGCACTTAAGTGAGGAATCGTCTTGTATAGCAATAAAATGGGTATAATTTATTATTCTATCAATGATTACCCATATGGAATTGTTTCACTTGGATGTCTTAGGAATATTGGTAAAAAATTCCGTTGTTATGTTTTTCCACTTACATAAAGGTATTGGTAGTGGTTTCATCACTCCCTTTGAAAGTTTCCATTATAACTTCACTTTTTGACATACCAAACATCTTGCAGTATACTCAATAGTCTCTCTTTTCTTGTTTTCCCACCAATAATGATTTCATATATCTCTATAAATTTTGGTGGTTTTGGGATGTATAAAGAATCTAAAGCTATGAGATTCATCCATTAGTTATTTATTTAAATCTTTAATATAGGGGATACATATCATTGTTCTAAACTTGAGTAATTTCTATTGATCAAGAAATAACTTGAGAAACTTTCCATTTTTTATCACCTCTTTCTTATTCTATATAATATGATCATCTATTTTTGATTCCATGATCCTCTCTAGTAATTATGGTTGGAAAATCATTTGTGACTGGATTGAGGATTTCCCTTCCCTTATAAATTCTATTTCTATTTTACCAATTAATTGATAAATAAATCTCCTTAAATCCTCATTATTATGTGAACTCCAAGGTATTTCTCACTTAGTGAATTCATAGTAATATTTTCCTTACTAGTTTGATAATAAATAGAATAGTCATAGTCATTTAAAATCTTCAAACATATACTTTGTCTCATTTTTAGTTAATTTTTTGTGAATATGTACTTTATAATTTATTGGTTTTTTCATAAATTACACTTCTCCCTATAAATATTGTGTCTCCACATATTTAGGGTAAAATTAGCAGGAGCTAACTCTGAGTCATGGGTAGGATAATTCTTCTCACGAGGCGGAAACTTTTGGGATGCATAAGAAATCACTTTTCTATTCTACATGATCACACATCCATGTCCTTAATATAAATGATAAATACTTATCTATTATAGGGTAATGTTATCACATTTGTATTAACCAACCTATTATTCATCTCTTGAATTTTTTTCAAACTAATTTTTCTATATAACATTAACTCCGTTTTGAGTTAACTTGGTTTATGGATTATAAATCCATGAAAATTTATTCACAAACCTTTTATAGTACCCAGATAAAATAAAGAAACTAAGAATATTGGTTACTATTTTTGGATGGTTCCACTCCTCCACTACATTAGTCTTAGCTGGATCCACAGAGATTCCTTCACAAGATACAATGTCTCCAAAGAAATACATTTTTTTCTACCAGAACTCAAATTTTCAAAATTTAGAAAAAAGACTCTCTTTATTTATAATTTGTAATATGAACCTTAGTTATTCATTATACTCCTCATGAGATTTTAGAATATATCATAAAATCGTCAATGAATCCATGAAAAACTTATTGAGGTAATCCCTAAATATTTTATTAATAAAATCCATATATATTGTGGGAGAATTAGTTACACCGAAGTGAATAACAATGAACTTAAAATTTCCATATATTTTTTAAATGATGTTATGTGGGATATATTATTTCCTCACCCTTAGTTGATGAAAACTCTATTATATATCAATCTTAGAAATAAATTTTTCTCCGTAAAGTTAGTTGAATAAGTCACCAATTCTCTGAAGAGGTTATCTTTTCTTTACTGTGATCCCATTAAATTCTATATAATAATATCATATTCACATTGATCCATCATTTTTCATCATATAAATAACATTATCTCACTAAGGAGACACACTTGGATAGATTAAATCCTTCTCCAAAATATCCTATAGTTTCTTCTTCAATTCTTCTAGCTCAATGGATTCCATTCTATATGGGGTCTTTGATATAGGTTTGTATCCAATTATGAGTTTAATAAAAATTATATCTCTATTTATAAGGGAGGTATAAGAAATTATTTAGGAAATTCATCAATGTATTCCTGAATAATGTTAATAAATTCTATCTTTATTTCTTTCACTTTATTCCCCTTCTTCACTATTCATTTCCATAAATAAGATTGTAGGAGGTAAGTCTTAACAAGGCTCGGGTTGAGATATCTATCCTTTGAAAATAATATCAAGTCCCCTCCCCAAGTTAACTGAAATTTCCTTTCTTCTACAATTGGTATAGGGATTCTGATTTGATATCCAATTCATACCTAGTATTACATTAAATTCCAATATTGGAATGGCTACTAGATTTGAGATGAGATTATACTCACCAAAGTTAATAGGGTATTCTATATATAATCTTGTAGCTTGAATAGACCCTCTATGAGTGTTAACTGATAAATATACTTCTAACAGATTAAGGTTTTATTCTTTATTATTTTCAAACTTAAAAGAAATAAAGGAATTAGTTGAACCTGAATCAAATAGTATACTATCAAGAATTGATTAAAAAATAAGTGTACCTGCTACCACATCATTTGGAGCCTTGACTTTAACCATAATGATATCAAAATAACTAACTTGATACCTTGTACTATTTTAGGGTTAGTTTTAGTTTACCTCCACCATCATCATATTTGGGTGCTCATTAGAAAAGTTCCTAATATGTACACACATGAACCATTACACAATAGGATTTACTTGACCACATTCCCCTTGTCATTAGCATTGGGATACTGTAGATTTTCATCTCCCCAAAAATTTTGAGCAATGTGGATAACCTTTCCACATCTGTTGAAATTCATACTTCCTTGAATATAATTTCCTTAGTACATTTTCCCATATTTTTTTCATAAGGTAAGTTCTAGTTTCTTACCTTCTTTTCCATTGTTCGGGTTCTTCCTAATGTTTTTCTCTATCCTCCTTTTTTATCATTATATTCATTGGTCCAATTGGAATCTATGAACCCCATTTTAACATTGAGAGAACATCTTAATATTTCATCATAACTCCCATATAATTGGATTTCCAATGTTTTCCAGATATGGGGTCTCAGTCCACTAAATAATATATTTATATTATTGTTAGAATTGATGAAAAATATTGAATTATAACACACAATACTTGTGAAATTTATCTCATAACATTACAAAAACTCACTTAATTTTTTTTACTTTAACTCAAGTAAATGATTTCCATTTTTTTCTTAGGGTATGAGGAAAATACTTATTGAAAAATAATTTTTTTGAAGTTGTTGATCGCACTACGATTCACTGTTTTATTTTCACCCTTACACCACTGTGCTAAACTAGTTTTCTATTGAGAATTATAAACAAAAAAAATCACTTCATATTTGATTAAACTATTTTGTATTTATTACTATTAAAAATTTATATAATAATTTTTTTGATAATCTCATTGCAGGTGGAGGTGATTTGGAGGGCCCATGATGATGTCCAAGAAAAATGGGCCAAAATGCGCAGGATCCATACACACGAGTGGAATAAAACACACATTTCTACTAAACCGTGAATCCAAATGGGCTGATTTTTTTTTGGAATGGGTAAATATTTAAAAGGATACATTTAATATGAATGAAATGAAGCCTCATTCGGCCTCTATGATTCCCATAAGAAGTGATCTGTCCAAACAATCAAATCTGCACATAGTCAAAAGCGGTGTTCTATATTTTATCAATATCTAGAGATATAGTTTTCCAAATGGTGACAAACCTTCGATGGTGATATTCAAGAGGTGGGGATACAACTTTTTAGTTTTCTACAAACATATATAATACTGTATATTGGCCTAAAAATGGGACAAGTGGTTTCTCAAAATAAAGGTGGCCAAAACCGCCTCCCATGTCGGATATAAAAGAGGACCTTGGGATCCCCATTTTGTAGTTTGGAAAAAGAGTAAAGTGCTGCCAATTTGGAGTTCCAGAGGAGTCCTATCATAATCCTAGAAGTTCTAGAGGCCCATATCCTCATAGGGGGATCAATAATTAAGAAAGAGTTTCACCTGACTTTCCTCCTCCACCCGATGTCGAGCTAAATAGAGGGCATTCGTTGTGAGGGAGATACACACATGTCAAGGAAGTTACAATGCATATAATAGATAATTTATTATATTAATTTGGGTGTTAAATTTTTTCCCATGTATATTACAAACTTTTATATTTTAATTCTTGTTTTGATGCATGTGGATGAGATGATCTTAATTTATAACCGATCGACATGAGTTTTTGAGTGCGTGACTTGTGTTGTTCCGATTGGGTAACACACGAATCCTTTTTCTTACCCACTTTATTGAGATTTCAATTTAATTTTGAAGCTCTCATTCCATGAATAAGTTATGGACCTTGAAAATATGATTTCTATGTCAGGGTTCGGTTATTCAATCAATGAAATAAAGGCTTAGGAATTAATCGGGATTCAAGTTAATTTCAACCAAAGAATTACTCCAAACCTAAATTAATCTCTAAGAATGATGAACTTTAAAGTGTTTAGTAAAATCACAATGAAACCTTTTATCTCATATTTTTCAAAATCTATTTGGTTTCTCAACTTTTAAACATTCAATTATGTAATTTCATCCTAAAAATATTTTCAAAACCACCCCTATTTTAGAACTTCTTATTAAAAACACACACTACAAACCCACCAACGCTCCTTGAGATACAACCTAGGGTGTTACCTATACTATAACTAAACTTTATAAACATAATAAATTTGATGTTTCATGACAACGTGCTCAAATTTTGGCACCATTTTCGGTGAGCGCTATGGTTTTTAGTGCGTGTTTTTGATAATATTTTCGTAAATTTTGTGAATATTTATTTTTTTTATCTTATAAATTTTCCTATATTTTTGTGTTCAGATTTATTTATTGTGTAGGTTTTGTGCATGATGTGTTCTAATCTGGTAGATTTACCACCTTTCAAACCCAAACCAGAGAGGATCTTACATCAGTGACCCCGAGACGCACAAGCGAACCCTTTGAAGGAGGACACACAAGACAAAAACACTCTTCTTGATACATAATATTATTCTTATGGAACCAACATCAAAACTGAAATAAAATTGTCTAACATGGATGAAAACAATATAACACTAAAAGAATTAATGTTTCCAGATGTTGACATCCAACCCCATATATTCAAATTCAAGTTGAGGCACCCAATTTTAAATTAAAATATGGTCTAATTCACTTGTTTCCTAGATTTCATGGACTCATAAGAGAAGACCCACATAAACATTTAAAAGAATTTCATACTGTGTGTAAAATATTAAAAACTAAATATGTGGATGAATAAAAAGTAAATCTTAGGGAATTTCCATTTTCATTATAGGACACTACAAGAGACTTGATTAATTATATTAATTCACCAATAATAGGCTAGGAAGACATGAAACACCTTTTTCTTGAAAAATAATTCCCAGCCTCTCGAACTACAACAATAAGGAAAGAAATATGTGGTATAAGACAATCTCAAGGGGAAACACTTCATGAATATTGAAAAAGATTTAAAATATTATGTTCAAGTTTTTCACACCACAAAATAAGTGATCAAATTATAATTTAGTATTTTTATGAAGGTTTAATTCTAATTGATCATAATATGATTGATGCTGCTACACTTGGTGCACTAATGGATAAAACCACAATAACTGCAAGAGACTTGATTGAGAACATGGAACAGAACACTCAAAAATTTGGTACAAGTTCTAGTGTACCCATTCGAGGTGTCCATGAGTTGCAAAGAACTGAATTTGAAAAGAAGGTGGACACAAAGTTTGAAGAGGTAAGTACCCTTTTATGACAACTTGCTCTCTCCCAAGGGAAATATCAATATCTTATTCCCATCTATTGTGGTATATTATCTTATGATACCCACTACACTGACCAATGTCCTCAATTGAGAGAAACTTATAAGATTTGTGAGGAAATATTCCTAGGATGCCCCTATAACCAAACCTTTAGGTAAGAAACTTACTATGCATCCAACCCTGAGTGGAAAGAAAACCAAGCCTATAGGAAAGGGGGGTATTCAAACCAGGCTCAACAACAATGGAACCAACAAGTTTAGAGTAGTCATCCACCACCAACACCCAAAAATCCTCAACCACCCCAAAATCCTTTCCAAGAAACCTCTCTAAAACCCAAGCCAATCCTAGAAGATATGGTGAAACAAATGGATTCCAACAATATTCAAATCCAACAAAACACTGAAGCCACCATACAAGACCTTAAAACACAATTAGGCCAACTACCTAACTCTTTGTGGGAAATTCAAAGTCATGGGTTGAGTAAACTACCATATCAACCATTAGTCAAAACTAGAGATAAAGGAAATCTTAATTAAAACATCATTAGGAGTGGAAAACAACTATAAAGTCAAATGAATCCTCCATTAGAGTCATCCCCTCCTGAGGAAACCTCTATCCCAACCATTAAAAATGTTCCAAATGTTGAAAAACCATGTCGTGAGAGAATCCCTTCCAAAGGAAAAATTTTGTATGTCGATGAGTCTCCTAGCCAAACCATTCATCTTCCATTTACCAAAAGGGACACCCAACCTAGAAAACAAAAGGAAACTGAACTCAATAAGGAAATTTTGGAGACTTTTAAAAAAGTGCAGGTAAACATCCCCTTGATTGATGCTATGAAACAAATTCTAAGATATGAAAAGTTTTTAAAAGATATGTGTACATATATAAGGAGACTTAATGGTGATGAGAAGGTAATATTGGGGAGGAATGTCTTAGAATTGATAGAACCATCACTACCTACCAAATGAAATGATCCTGGAACATTCTTGATTCCATTCACTATAGAGGAGTATTCTTTTTCTAACACCATGCTTGATTTATGTGATTCTATAAATGTGATTCCTCACTCTATTTACTCAACATTGCAGGTAGGGGAATTGAATCCCACTGAAATTGTCGTTCAGCTAGAAAATCAGAGTACAACACACCCTTATGGTGTGTTAGACGATGTTCTTGTGAGGGTGAAAATTTTATTTTTTTCTATTAATTTTTATGTGATTAAAATGGAAAATGATAGGATAAATGGACACGCCCCAAATATATTGGGGACACCTTTCCTGTAAACCACCAAAACCATAATTAATTTCCTTAATGGTACAATATATATGGAATTTGGTGGTGACATAGTTCATTTCAACATCCTTGATACCATGAAGCACCCCTCAGAAGAACATTCCTATCTCTCGATAAATTCAATTGATGTACTCCCTTCCCATGAAAACACTTCTTTTCATTCCCCCAATCCCCTTTCCAAGTTTTAATCCTTGATAAAATTCTAGGAAATTATCCATGCATTTATTGTTGTATTGGTCTAGAGAAATGTAATGTATGTTTATTTATTGATGATTTCTTGAACACTGAGGATCACTTAACCATAAGTGATACATCTAATATTGTAAAAGTTCATTCCTCAATTGATTAAGATACTATTGAGTAGTTAGATGAGATTAGTGACATCTCACTTTCACACACACTCCCATCAATCCAAAATCCACTTGAATTGGAACTAAAACAACTGCCTCAAGATTTAAAATATTCATATCTTGAGAATAGAAACAAGATTCATGTCATCATTACTAGTTTACTCCCTCCTGAGCATGAATTAAGACTGCTTGAAATTTTGAGGGATTATAAACAAGCTTTGGCATGGACACTTTCTGAAATTCCTAGTAATAGCCCATCAATTTCACAGATTATATTTTATTAAACGATGAGGCTAAACCAGTGAGGAAAACACAACGTCAACTAAACCCAAACCTCCTAGAAGTTGTGAAAAAGGAGGTAAAAAAATTATTGGCTACTGGAATCATTTACCCCATCTATGATAGCTAATGTGTCAGTCCCATTCAATTATTTTCTAAAAAAACTGGCCTTATAGTAATAAATAATGAAAACAATGAAATGGTTCCAACTCATGCGAAGAATAGTCGGTGTGTCTGCATAGACTGTCACTGACTAAACCAACACACTAGGAAGGACCATTTCCAATTTCTATTCATTAACAAAATTCTAGAGAGGCTAGTGGGTAACTCCCACTACTGTTTTCTTGATGGGTATTCTGGATACTTTCAGATCCATATTTTCCCCAAGGATTAGAAAAATACAACCTTCACTTACCCCTTTGGCACATTTGCATATAAGAGGATGCCATTTGGTATGTGCAATGCCCCAGCTACTTTCCAACGATGTATGGTTAGTATTTTTTCAGATTACCTCGAGAATTTCATGGAAGTATTCATGTATGATTTCACTGTTTATGGTTTCTCTTTTGATGAATGTTTGATTAGTCTTAATTTAGTCATATGTCGCTGTATTGAAAAGAATCTCGTATTAAATTATGATAAATTCCATTTGATGGTGAGAAAAGGTATAGTTTTGGGACATTTAATTTATGGGGATGGTATCCAAGTAGATAAATAAACATTGGATGTCATTTCTTCCCTACCATTCCCCAAAAATTTATGGTATGTGTGGTCTTTCCTAGGTCATGATGGATTTTGCCGTCGTTTAATTCATGACTTTAGTAAGATTTCACTCCCCCTCTCCACGTTAGTCCAAAAATAAAAGGAATTTATTTTTGATAATGAATGTGAGGAATATTTTAATAAGTTAAAATGGAGTCTCACATCACCCCCAGTAATCCAACCACCTTGGTGGGATTTACCATTTGAGATCATGTGTGACTCCACTAACTATACAGTTGGGGAAGTCTTGTAACAAAGGGTCGATCGAGCTCCACATGTCATTGCCTATGCCTCACATACATTGGACCCTACCCAAGAAAACTACACCACAAATGAAAAATAATTCCTTGCCATTGTTTTTCCTTGGAAAAATTTAGGTCATACCTTTTGGGGTCCAAAGTCATTGTGTTCTCAGACCATGCAGCCCTCCGGTATCTATTTAAGAAACCAGAAGCCAAACCTTGTCTCATTCTCTAGATTCTCCTCCTTTAGGAATTCAATTTAGAAATTAGAGATAAAAAAGGAGTAGAGAATGTGGTGTCTAACCATATCAGTAGGATCCACCCATCCTCAGATATTGACTCATCCCCATGTATTCCCAAAAATGACATGTTCCCTGATGAGAAACTATACCGAGTGCAAGATGCTATTCCTTGGTATGCTGAAATTATAAATTATTTGGTAACATCTTTCATTCCTATTAATTTCAATGAAAACCAAGCCTACCATCTAAAACATGAGTCCCATTGGTACATTTGTGATGAAACCTACCTTTGGTGCATATGTAGTGATTAAATCCTCAAGCATTGTATTCTCAATAGCGAGTTTTGGTGCGTCCTTAGGTTCTGCCACACTCTTGCTTATGGGGGCCACTTTGGCCTCCAACAGACTGCTCACATGGTCCTTCATTCCGATCTCTTTTGGACCACATTGTTTTAAGATGCCCACGACTTCTGTAAATCTTTTCCTCACTATCAAATAATGGGGAATGTATCTAAAAGAAATGAAATTCCATAAAATCCCTTACTCTTCCATGAAATTTTTGATGTTTGGGACATTGAATTTATGGGACCATTCATAAATTTATTTGGGAACCTTTATATTATTCTGGTAGTGTATTATGTTTCAAAATGGGTAAAGGCACGAGCTATAAGGACTGATGATTCTAAGGAAGTTGTGGAATTTTTGAGAACCCAAATCTTCTGTAGGTTTGGATTGCCTTGATTCATCATTAGTGAAAAGGGTTCTTATTTCTACAACTGAATAATGAAATCACTTTTGTGTCAGTATGGGGTTGGTCATAGAGTGTCTATTGCAAATCACCCACAAACATATGGTCAAGCTGAGGTGTAAAATAGAGAGGTAAAATAAATTCTTGAAAAAATGGTTCAACCCAATAGAAAAGATTGGATTCTTAGACTTGATGATTCATTTAGTGCTTATCGTACTACTTTTAAAACACCCATTGGCATGTCACTATATTGGATATTTTTTGGAAAGAAGTGTCACCTCCCTATTAAGATTGAGCACCGGGCCTACGAAGCCATAAAACAATAGAATTATAATATTTCTAGTGCATGTTCTCAAAAAAAGTTGCATATTCAGGAGATGGAGGAAATGAGAAGAGATGCATATGAGAACTCTAGGATTTATAAGGAGTGAACCAAGACTACCCACAACCGTCTCACCCTTCATCGTCAGTCCCACATTGGGTAGAAGGTTCTACTCTACAATTCAAGGATGAAGTTGCATCCTGGTAATCTTAGTTCCCACTGGCTTGTACTATACACTGTTACTAATGTCTCTACATTTGGTGTTTTCCAGGTTTAAAATGAAGAAACCAAGAAATCCTTCACTGTCAAAACGTACTGGCTAAAGAACTCCTACGAAGCCCTTCTGGAGTCCGTGATGGAGAAACTCGAAGTTCAAGAAGCAGTCTACGAATAACAGCCACCTAGTTTTATCCTTCCCTCCCACATTATATTTTATTTTAGTGAGGAAACTGCACACTCTTGGTGTGGGGGGGGGGGGGTGGGTATATTCCTGGGTTAGTTATAAATTTTCATCATCTTTCTTCTTTTTCTTTTTTTAGGTTACTGAATTCTATTGTTACTTTTCCCCCTTTCCCTCTTGACCCACTCACTTTTGTTCCAAAATGTTATTTTTTATACCCACTTTATCATGGAAAATAATTCCCGTTTAATCATGGAAGTAATTGAAAATTCATGTGTAATTTCCATATTTCATGTTTTTTTAACTTTCAAAAAAAAATCTGATGAAATGTTCATTTATGCAAGAATTCAATACTATGGTGTGACTTTCTTTTGAAATTTGTTTATTTTTTGATGATATAAATGGCTGTATCATTTTAAAACCTTTGAGATAAATGATGCCTTTTTGTGAATAGTTTAAGGGAAAATCATGTCACTTAATATCTCCACACAACTTTACACCCAACCGTAAAGTGTGAAAATTTCTTTTTAATAAAATGTAAATATAAGTTAGGTTTATTTTTATCTACATTACAAAATCATTTTCCTATACATTCATTCCTTATCCAATCTATTTAATTACTGTACCAGATTTACCTATACACGTGTACCTGTTATCTGACTGTTGTAAGCCCTAAAAAAGGAGTTGTATATTGGGAAGGTCAAAAACCACCCTCCCTCGACCTTTGATCTTGATATAAGAATTACAATTAGTTTTGTGAGGAGATCAAACATGGGTTGGGAGAGGAGTGCGAGATTTGTTCCAAGTGAAACTTCTGAATAAAATAATAATAAATGAAGGGAGTGATGAAATGTGAAACATATGGGGATATCTAGGTCGAAAGATTATGGTATGAATTCTGGGAATGCTTAAGTTAGTGGGTCTTATAATTTGATTGTAAAGGATATAGGGAAGGTTCAGTGGAAATGATATATATGTAGACAATTTTTAAATTAACTTATATTTACTAAATAGAAAGTGGAAAGAAAAGAATGGAATGGTTGTCACACACACAAATGAAGAATTAGTTAAATGGTTATCTTTTGAACTATTTTCTCAAATTTTTATCATTCAACTCTCAGAATTTCATGATGATACAATTTTTGAGACATATTTTTTTTATCACTAAGAATAACTCCTCAGTATGATTTTTTCTTTGATCACATTTATATCTGGAATTAAATTTTCATTGATTGTTAAATATTTATTAAATTGTAAATATATACATTCATAATTTCTGAAAATGTAACTTTTCTGAGGAGTGAAAATGTTTAGTCGTGGGGGTGTGATCGCACTACGATTCACTATTTTATTTTCACATTTACACCACTATGCGAAACTAGTTTTGTATTGAAAATTATAAAAATAATAAAATATTTCACTTCATATTTGATTCAATTATTTTGTATTTATTACCTTTAAAAAGGGAAATGATACTTGTTTTTATAATCTCATTGAAGGTGAAGGTGATTTGGAGGGCCCATGATGATGTCCAAGAAAAATGGGTCAAACTGCACAAGATCTATGCACACCAGTGGACTTAACCACATATTTCTACTAAATCGTGAATCCAAATGGGATGAATTTTTTTACTGGTTTAAAATTTAATGGGATACATTTAATATGAAGGAACCCAAGCCTCATTCGACTTCTACGATGCCCATCATAACTAATCTGTCTATAGAATCAAATCTGCAAAAAGTCAAAAGTGGTGTTTTGTATTTTATCAATATCTCAAGATATAGTTGTCCAAATGGTTCAAAACTTTAAATGGAGATATTCAAGAGGTGTAGATACAAATTTTTAGTATTCTCTAAAGTGATATATGAATTTATAGTGTCCTAAAAAAAAGGTAAAAGTGGTTTCTTGAAATCAGGGTGCCCAAAACCACCTCCCATTTTGGATATAAAAGAGCACCTTGGGCTCCCCATTTTGTAGTTCGGCCAAGGAGTGAAGTGTTTCCAATTTGGAGTTCCAGAGGATTAATCTCCTCATACTAGATGTTCTGGAGGCCCCTATCCTCATAGGGGGATCAATAATGAAGAAGTAGTTCCGCCTGAGCTTCCTCCTCCACCCGATGTCGAGCTAAACTGTGGGTGTTCGTTGCGAGGGAGCTACACACATGTCAAGGGAGTTCCAATGCATATATTATCTACTGTTTTAGATTGATTTGGGTTTTAAAACATTTATTTTCATGTATATTACATAATTTCATATTTTAATACTTGTTTTGATGCGTGCGGATGAGATTCCCTTAATTTCTAACCGATCAACGTGAGGTTTTGAGTGCGTGAATTGTGTTGTTCTGATTGGGTAACATAAGAATAATTTTATTACCCACGTTCTATAGATTTCAATCTTATTTTGAAGCTCTTATTCCATGCATAAGTTCTAGATCGTTACAATATGATTTTTATGTCAAGGTTTTCTTATTCATGCAATGAAATAAAGGCTTAGGAATTAATTGAGATTCCAATTAATTTCAACCAAAGAATTACTCCAAACCTAAATTAATCTCCAAGAATGATGAACTTAAAAGTGTGTAGTGAACTCAAAATTAACCCTTTTATCTCATATTTTTCAAAATACATTTGGTTTCTCAACTTTTAATCATTCAATTAAGTAATATCATCCTAAAATTATTTTCAAAACCACCCCTATTTTAGTACATCTTATTAAAAATGTAGGCTCTAAACCCACCAATGCTCCTTGAGAGATGACCTAGGGTCTTCCCTAGAATATAAATAAACTTTATAATCATAATCAATTTGATGTGTCATGAAATAATGTTCAGTCATCCCACTCCATAACATATATTTCATCCTTATAATTCATGTTTATGGTTAATCTCCACCATTGATCCACTTCTACCTCTAAGAGATATATCTCCAGGGTGACTTTATCTTTCTTAGAACAATGAATTATAGAAAATATCTATTATACAGTATTGATCCATTGTTCAACGATAAATGGGTTACTATTTCCAATAATATTTGATGGTTATTGGATTATAAAGGATTCAATGGATATTCATTCCCTCTTAAGTGAAGCCAGATTCTCTATGTGGTTTATGTTATTATGCATAACATGGGATATCTAATTTAACATCATCATGTTGTTTTCTAACCTGACTTATATCATATTAGTAATTTCATCATCTCATATCCCAATTCATCCATTGTTCACACTAGCCTTTATATTTCCTTACATTTTCTAAAAAGAATAATCACTTAAATAAGAAAAATATGCAATTAAGAATAAATTCAGATGGAAATTTTCATCCTAAAGTTTTCCAATATTTCTCTTTTTGGACTATATAAATCAACCCACCTTTTTTACTTATAAAATAAATGACTACTTTACCTATAAAACCTTTCATAATGGTTCATAAAAAGCATATGATAACCAAATCATATCCCTAGGGAGTTCCACACTAGGTGTGCATCAAGTCCTCTTTGTCTCACACCAGGTGATGATCAAGTTAATACCCAATCAGCCTTTTTCAGGGTTATTACCCCTAGGTAAAACTATGAAAGAGCCACATCCAATTGTAGTACATAGATAATTTTTTAATTTTTTGGAAACCGATGGATTTATATTTTACCAAAATTCCAAGATTTTTTCTTATATTTATACCTATCTATAGGGTTCTTGCTAATATTTTATAGTTCTGATTTCTATAAATAACTAAACATTTCCTTTGATACTAATTGAAATTCATGAAATTTTCATACTTAATTTTTAAAATTATTATATGACTAAATGTTTCATAAAAAACTCTAAAAGGCCTTTTTAGGTTTATAGTTTTTGAAACTAGGTACATAGTACAAGACATAAATGGTCCACAAAAGAAAATATAAACTAATTTTCAGTTATCTTGAAAATATCCTTTATTATTACATCCTAGATCCCCTCACTACATATAATTTCCTAGGGAAATTTATTAAATGAAATTGGTGAGTATAAATACTAGTAAGGGATATTAAATGTATATAACACCCCAATATTTTATGAAAAATTTCTCATCAATTTTTTTTGTATCTTGCGATACATGAAACCCAGAGTTTAAATAAAACTTAATATAAAATACTATTATAAACTAGATTTTAAATTAGAAGGTATGAATAAAAATAACTACATTATAAAAAATATATGGTTTAAAAATGTGTAAAATGAATTCATTGTTTATTAATTATCTATAAATAAAAATATAAATCATTTGAAAATAAAAGAGATATTTTTAAGAAAAATTGTTTTTATGTTCGCAATGTATTTTTAAATTAATAAATTAAATAAATAAATATTGGTGAATGATTTTAATTAAATTTACATATTATATAATCAATAAATTTTTTTAAAAGTCATCTAATATTTTTTTTCAAGGAATGAGATAAGAATGAATTCAATTTTATGTTTAAAAAATATATTTTCTAAAAAGCGTTTTTATCGCTTTTCACACTTATTTTTAAATAAAATTATCCCACTTAAATAAATGGAATCTTAAAATATAGATTCCATATTTGGAACCATGAGTTTCAAATTTTATAAATATACCCCTTTTATTTTTAGTCAGTATGAATAGTAACCATGGTAAAATTTATCACCTCAGTAAAGGGTAAATCAAGATAATCTAGGTTAAAACCAAGTGATAAGTTCATAATTTTTCATCATAATTATCATTTTAGAAATATAATTCAACCATTATCACCTTAGGCTCAAATTCTATTTGTTTAATGGACGATTTTCCATAAAAATGACCAATATAACATTTAAATCAAAGAATGTTACCAAATGTATCTCTATTAGATTTCAACGTCTATTATATGTTCATATATGGGAAAAAGTAATTGTTGAATGAATATAAAGAGATATTTTGATATTAAAAAAATTATTTTCATGATGGTAATTTATTTATATTTTTTAGGTATTAAATAATTATCCTAAATTCTTAAACAAATCTGAAACAGTATTTAATCCATTAATAGAAAAATAAAATAAATGATCTTAAAAATATTAAAAGTGACATAATTTGAGATATTTATAGTGTTACACAATTTTTTTAGATTAATATTACTTATTAGTTATGTTTAGATGTATTATATTAAAATTTCACCTTTTTCATGTTTTCTTTAAAGTAAAATTAATTGAATAATTCAAAAATTGGAATTAATGATATTTTATCAAAATAAGATTATCTTAAATTATTTAAAAATAATTAAAATATTTAAAGAGGGAAAATCTGATAATATATGGTCAAAAATACTATTAATTTTCCATTTATGATTCAATAGTAACCTTATACATAAAATTAAAACCCTTTGACAGTGAAAAATACATTACCACGGTTAATGTTAAAATAGGTTAACTACATGGTTAAACCAAAAGATAAGGTTTTAAATAGCACTTAAAATTATCAAAATTTAATTTATTATTGATATTTAATCCATATAATACCCCAATATAGAATCCCTATAATTTTTTAGTCATTTTAGCTAGAGAAATAATTTATTATAATTTAATCTTTTAAGAAATCCAAAAGTTCCCCCACCTCAATTATAAAAGGAAACCTCCTCCATCACTTATTTACATCACTTTGAGAATTTTAGATTTAATATACCCTAAAAAACCTTATAAACATCATTATCTATATTCTAGAGGTTATGGTCTTCTCAATATACCAACCCTAGGATCCTTAAGTGATGATCTAAAGGAGTTTTTTAAAAGAAGAGATAATCTCCTTAACCGATCACTTTGTTTTTTTTACTTCTTCTTTTAACTCATATAAATGAATGTATTTATCCTAAAATATTTAATTTATTATCCTAAATATACTTAAATGTTATTATTATTAGGAAATAACCATTATCTACCCTTTTTCCATCAAATTAGAAGTGAAAGTATCGCTCGTGCGTACGTATGACTTACTGTCTCCACATAGTGACCAGGAAAGGCTCGGATCAGGAAAAACCTGATCCCCAAATTTATTAATAGAAATACAGTACAAGAAAAAAGAAGTACATCTGTACAAACATACAAGCTTACATCATATCAAATCCAAATCCATTCCCAACTCCATAATCTGAAAGCTCATCATCCAGTTCAGCTGACTCCCATTCCGACGACTCAGCTTTCCTGAATAATTCCAGGTATTGTTTTTTACAATGCAACATCTCCTTAGATAGATTCACCTTAGGTGGATGAATTTCATCACAAAATTTAGTAACCATCTCCCTGCGCATCCCGAATGCAGACCTGGTTTTCCTTGGTTTTGGCAACTCAGAGTAATCTTTCCTTGGTCTTCTTCTGCTTGGGTTAGACCCGCTCATTTCGTTATCATATGTCTTCTTGCCCACACCCTGAACAATGGCACTATAACTAGGAGTCACATTCTCCTTGTCACTTCCCAATATATCCCCCCATATCTTAGGAGGGTGCACAACATAGTCCAATTGACAGTCAGCCTTCATACCCAGCGGTAGATTAGTCCCCTGCAGCGTATCGTTTATCCCACATGGGATCTACTCTACCTCAACACCTCTATTCATGAAACAATTCTGAATTTCAATAGGTTCCTCTACATTTTTTACCCTTCTAGAGCCATCATAGACCACAAGTGCAAGGGAGTCATTTCCAGACTGATATGTGTCCATAGCCAGTTCCACTTGCATCTGTTCTCCATTTTCCAGAGCAGCAAAACTGTTCTTCAAGATGATGTCTGGATCATCAGGTATATCACGATTTTCACATGAATATGTATCCTTCCTCACTGCTTCTGTATTTCCATTCTACTCTAGACCACGACCCATATCCTGAAACAACATGTTCGGATTCTCCTAATCCATATCTTGAGAAGGTGTGTCATCCTTAGCAAGGTGAGTCTTCCTTCCATCAACACTCCTGCACATCTCCTCAACTGCTCCTGCCTCACCATGTACAACCATAATACCAAGGTCCTTCTTCAATCTCCCAAACACTTCTGATACAGATGGCCCTACTGCAGTAGGAGCCTCTTTCTCCACACATAGGGACTCACTCTTCCCCAGATCAGCTTCAATACATCCAGCAGGATTCTGAATCACTTCTACAGGAAAATCTTAGGCATACTGACCAGATCAACATGTTGCAGCCCACCTGTTTGATCATTAGGTGAACAAGAACATGCCTCACCCCTCACCACCTTAGCTATGGGTTCCACAATTGGTGATAGATGTCGAGAATGACCCCCATTTTTGTCACATTTGTGACAATAATATACCCAGTGTCCCTGCCTATGACAAAAGGAACAAAACTTGACCCATGAATCATAAACTATGGATTGACCATACCTGTACTCCCCTTCAATCACAATCCACACCAGCTCTGGTGGTGGTTGTGCTAAATCCATTTCAACACAGATCCGTGCAGCAATTGGGTGTGAGAGAGAAGCTGTCCGATGATCACAACATAGAAATTACCCAATGGAATTTCCGATTGACAGTAGAATTCCAATGTGCTGAAAAGGCAGCAGCAACCCAGGAAGTTGAAGCCAAATTGTCGAGGTTGGAGAGTCCCGATTCATATGAAGATCAGAAGACCAACAGAGAAGGTGAAAATAAAAACCATGAACAGAGCTACTGGCACTTGACCAGGCTATAATCATATCATATTCATCAGCGAAGTAGAGAAGAATTTGTCGCGGCACCAAAAGTCCAACATACACTCACTTAGATAAACCCCAATCCTCATTAACATGCTTGGAAAAGACATCCACCAAAGGCCGTCACCGAAAAAATCTCACAACTAAGGCAGTGGAAAACATTGAAGATGCTTCATTGAATTTCTTGAACAAAGATTGGAACCACGGGCTGGCCATTGAAGCAGCCAGGGACCTTCAGTGCAACATTTATACTTGGAAATAAAGGAGAAATCGTACCTGAACGACAGAAAGAACCTGGACCCCCGGACTTGACTCCCTGAGAATCATCAGTAGGACTTGGATGATACCCCTCCCCCGGAGGAGGAGGAGGGTCCACTGCATCAATCATCACATTAGGGTTAGGGCATCACGCTTCGCCTTGCCATCTCCATCTCCGTCAGCTCGTGAATTCTTGTCTCCACATAGTGATACAAGCAATTTTTTATAACCATATTTTATGGATGGGTATTATAATGGATTTAATGATTTTATATTATACTTTATCACCTAATTATACTTATTTAATTATAATATCAAATCAATCTTCTTACCTTCCAATCTGTTGGAAAACGATAACGTCGCTCGTGCGCACGTGTGGACTACCACCTCCACGAAGTAATGCGATCCTTTTTTCATTTATGTTATATGTGGATGGTAATAAGGATATATTTAATGAATATATATGATTTATATGTAATAATAAGGATTTTTTAAAGGTTAATTATTAATTATCTTTGTTTTTTTCCATCCATTGAAAAGGGAAAACAACATTCATTCATACGTTCGTCCTACCATCTCCATGAACGGTGTAATTAATTTTTATATCTATATCTTTTATGGATTAATATAAGTACATATATAATGAATATAAATTATATTTATATCCTTGTTAAAATTATAGAGATTATGGTAGAATGTTAAAATTATAAGGACTGGAACTACTAAACAAAAACATACATGAAAAACGAAATAGTTAATACCAGGAACACTGATTTTAACAAAGCATTATTGATAAGCTAGTAATAAAAGATTATAAATAAATAATATATGGTATTATATATAATTTTTTTGTTATTTATTATATTTTTAATAAATATTTATTTATTATATATGATTTTTGGACACATATGAAGGAAGTAGAACCTGAGGTAAGAGTTTCTTTCTCAATATCATCATTATTAGGGATTGTTTATGTTTAAGACTATGTTGAGAGAATTATTAAATATTTATATCTTAAACCAAATTGATTTTCTTGTACTCTGTTTATTTAAATAAATTACATGTTTTAATTTCAATTTTATTCTCTTTTCATACTCAAGAGATAGAAATAATGTTTTAAGGAACATTGACTTCATTTATCTCTTTGGTCAAAATTACATTCTCTTCCATGTCCATGTTTTCTAAAAATGATTTCAAAAATGTTTTTTAATATTATAAAATTATTGTTTAAAGTCATTTTTGAAATTTTTTAATTTTTAAAAAATATTTTAAAAGGAATATTCTTGTATTTTTCCAAATCATGCACCTTTTTACTTTTTAACAGTATGAAAAGAATGTTTTTTAACTTATAATCCATGAATGGAATTTCCCGCCATCATGACCACTCATTTAATTTAAGATTCCTTTACAAGTTTAAAAGGTTATTTTTAAAGAAAATTATTTCCTTAATATTTGGGACATTTTTAAAAAAGTTCTCTCAAAATCAAAAAAGTATTTTTCTTAAGAAATTTCTAGTGATATTTTGAAAGTATCTTCAACTATGTCAACATAATTTATTAACTATTATGTTTTAGTGAGGTTATAATCTTATAATACCATATAAAATATTTCTATGTATGGTTTATGATCAACTTAATAGGGTAAAGTATTGATATTCTATACAATAGTTATTCTAATATGAATGGTTATTTATTTTTAAGGAATGTTGATTAAAATTTGTCATTTATTCATATGATGAATGCATTGACCTTATTAAGTGATGGGTGGGGAATAGAATTACACAACCCCTCTATGAATTTTTAGGTCTCATAAGATAACCTAGGTTGGGTATTTGGATGATTACTTACCCATTTATGTATGATGTCTTGGCATGAGGCCTTGATGGTATGTTTTAGGTGTCTTGTCATGAGGACTCAATGATAAGTTTCAAATACCCAACATTATGCATTCCATCATTATGAAATTAGTTATTGATGTTCATATGATTATTTGAATAGTTTTATGTCCATGGATAAGTTTATATCTCATATGATTATTTATATGTACTTATTTTATTATCATTTATTTCCTACCATATTATTCATGCCTTGTTTAGCCTCCTCTATATGCATACCCTTACCGAGCATCAGAGATCACCCGCTTCTAATGTTTTCTTTCCCTAGGATACTAGTAAGTATTTTATGATTGATATACATGGATATTATAAGGGGTAATTTGATGTTATCAAAGAAAATAACATGTTGTATTTTATGTTTTAAAATATAATATGAAACTCAAGTATGTATCTAGTTTTCCAAGACAAATAAAATATTTGGTTCTCCATGATATGATCACATATATCTTATTCCAATATAATAAAGTAACCATCATCTCCACGTTTCTGGAGTTGAGGTTGTAACTCCCCGAACCCCAAAGACCGAATCCAGTGCATTACTTCATTATATTGGTATGATTATAAGAAATAAATCCTAAAGGAATGATTAGTTTAGTCGTTTTGGAAGACCAGATTATATACATGATACCCAAAGTAAATTTGGAAAGATAAAAATACAACATGATATATAATATACTGAAATAAACTCCCTCCTTGAAAGCTTATTCAAGTTTCTATTCATCATAACCTGGGGAAAGAAAACATAATAAGCATGAGCTCAAATGATTAGTATGAGTTACATATAGTGAAATCATGAATAAATAATAAGTGAATCATAATCAATTAGACATGGATAATATGTCATGATGAATAAATGAAAACACTTTCCATAAATATGTTGAGAATAAAAATGAATCCATAAATTTTTTCATTGTGAAAACCTAATGGATAGTAATAACTGAATAATGAATAAAGAGAATGATTATTATTTGGAATTCATGTATCTATAACATGAACCATTCTACCATTGAGATAGTTTAAGTCTGTGGGTATAAACTTGTTTGATTTTTGGAAACAAACTCGAAGGGTTTGCCGCCAACTGATTTGTCTCATGAGACCTATTGATGCATCGAGGGGCTATAGCGGACCCTGCCCATCACTTCCAGTCCAAATAATTATTTATACATAGATTTAATACAAGAAAAATATACCTTTTTGATATCCATATTGAATAGAGGATAAATATTCATCAATATTTCCCCGATTAAAATAGCATTCATAATAAACACTATACGTGAAATTGTATACAGATTAAGGAAATAATCATATACATGATACAAGAAAATAGATATTTACCATAATTATAATTTCAAATGAAAAATGATCTCAAATGGGTAGTAAATACACCACATAATAAATATTAGGTGCACAATACCAAGTAAGTCTCAATGAAATGGAAATTGAGACAAAGTACCTTACCACATTGTAATCAATCGAGTCGTATGATAAAAAATAAATAATCACAAAATGAACCACAAAATAACATGAATATAAAGACAATAATGATATTATATATCAAATATAAGTACAAATACACCACATGCAAGAAATAAGTGGTGAATAATGGAATCCTCACAAAATTAAAAGTGAGATGAGAAAACCCTTACCTTATGCCCGAATGTGTTCTTCCATTGATCTTAATAACCTAAATAATCAAAATTATCTTCATTAATTAATAAATAAAGAACCTCTTATACATTTAATTTATTTATTTTAACATTTTGATATTCATTCATGGCCTCTTTTATGGGTTTTAGAGGTTAAATTTAATTGTTTTGGAAGCATTTTCTTCTTTTGTTTTCATGATCGATTTACTTGTATTCATGAATAGAAATTTGTTTAAAATGTGATTAAATAAAAATAATTTTTAACATATATTATTAGTTATATTATAAAGATATAAATTATCTTATAATGATTTTGGTTATATACCATGAGGATGACTCATTAGATAAAATCTAATGATAAACGCTTGGATTAACTTGGTGGTTTTGTGCATAGTGAACACGTTTTGTATTATTATTTTATATTATGAGTTTGTAAGGATTTACCGAACATTAAATAAGATAAAATAAATATATTATTATCTGGTTCAACCATTAAAAATGTTTCATGATCAATCTTGAAGATATTAATTCAAATTGAAAACCCGTCTTCCTTGAACGTGATAAATCAACACATCTCGGACGATGCTTTTATTTATAGTATAAAAGGTGTAAAAAGAGAGATGATGATGGAATATTACATTATCATAAAAATATTATAGTACATATAAGTTACTGTATTTTTCATAACATTTGGATGATAATAGGCGAGAATAGAAAAGATAACAAATGAACTTGAAAAGAAAACAAAAGAATTGAAAAGAGGTATATACCTCTTGAATCTATCTTCCTTTAAGGGCCTCTTTAGGGGAGAGGATTTAGTCTTTTGAGGAGACCAAGGGATGTTGGACGTGGGGGAGGAGATTAGGGAGATAATTGAGAAAATTTTAGGCAAGTTTTGAAGCTTGATAAGTGTGAATAAATGAGGGTGTGAGGGGTGATATTTATAGTAAAGGGGAGGGAGGTTTTCTTAATATCATATTCATTAACTTATTATTTCTTCACAAGAAATGCAATAGTGAGGATTACATGACCTAGAATAGTAATAAGTGAATGAGAGTTCAAGATTTGGGTGCTTACATCACTCACGATGTTATTATAGTGGATTTAAATTATAATGTATTTATATGGTAAATTATTGTATTTTACTATTCACAAAAAATTCACGTATTTTAGAAAAATATCAAAAATTAAACCTAACCATTTTAAGATATTTATAATCCAAAAATGACCTCAATTTTTCAAAAATACTTTTAAAAATACGAGAAATTTAATTTTTAATTAAAATCATCATTTAATCTAAAATTACCAACACTTAAAATATTAATCTTTATTTTTAAGTTGTCTAAATTTTATTTTCACTTTCATGGGTAAGGTTACCATTCATAAGGGTCGTATTACTATTAATATGGGTAGGTTACTATTCATAAGGTTATGTTACTATTCATAAGGGTATGTTACTATTCACTAAAAATTAACTTGATTCTATCAGACTCCAAATATCACCCTGATCATAATTGGGTATGTCTGTTTTTTGAAATTCAAAACATAAAAGTGGAAAATTTAAGTTTAATGGATAGGTTATGATTATATCTTATAAATGACCAAATATTGTTTCACCGAGACTCAATGATTCATGCAATATAGGCTAACTAATGAATTGAATGTATTTAAGAGAAACATACCCAAAAATTATTGGGGTGTTATATTCTTCCCTGCTTCTAAAATTTCATCCTCCAATTTTCTCATGTATATTTCTCTCTAAAAAAATGTTAGTGGTTATCCTATACCTATACTCAAATTCTATCATAGGGTTACATTCACTAATCTATGTTTTATAAATATAGTTTCCAAGGTTGCTGCTAAACATCCTTTAATACCAACTATAATGCCCCGAACCCGGAATCCTGGAGCCGGTGCATTACTTCATTATATTGGTAAGATTATAAGAAATCAATCCTGAAGTACCGATTAGTTTAGAAGTTTTATAATACCATATTACATACATGATCCCAAAGTACATTTGGAAAGATAGAAAATACAACATGATACATAATAAACTGGAATAAACTGCCTCCTTGAAAGCTTATTCAAGGTTGTCTTCATCATAACCCGGGGAAAGGAAAAATAATAAGGGTGAGATCAAATTCATAGTAAGTGTTACATATAGTTGGATAATGAATCAATAATATGTGAATCATAATCAATTAGACATGACTAATATGTCATGATTAATAAATAAAAACACTTTCCATAAATAAGATGAGAATAAAAATGCATCCATAGATTTTGTCATAGTGAAAACCTCATGGATAATAATAATTGAATAATGAATAAAGAGAATGATTATTATTTGGAAGTCATGTATCTGGAAAATTAACCATTATACCATCGAGATGGTTTAAGGATGTGGGTACAAACCCGTCTGATTTTTGGAAACAAACTCGACGGTTTTTCCGCCAACTGATTTGTCTCATGAGACCTGTCGATGCATCAAGGGGATATAGCGGGCCCTTCCAATCACTAAAATTCCAAATAATTCTTTATAAATATATTTAATACAAGAAAAATATGCCTTTTCAATATCCATATTGTATAGAGGACACAGATTCATCAATATTTCCTCAGTTAAAATAGCTTTCAAAATAAACACCATATGTGAAATAGTATACAGCTTAAGGAAATAATCATATCCATAATATAAGAAAATGGATATTTACAAGAATTATAATTTCAAATGAGAAATAATCTCAAATAGTAATTTGATACACCACATAAGAAATATTAGGTCCACAATACCAAGTAAGTCTCAATGAAATGAAAATTAAGACAAAGTCCCTTACCACGTTGTATTCAATCGAGTCGTATGACCAAAAATTAATAATCACCAAATTAATCCTAGAATACCATGAATATAAATAGAATAATTATATTATATATGAAATGTAAGTACATATAAAACACATGCAAGAAATAAGTGGTCAACAATGGAAATTTCACAAAATTAAAAGTGAGAGGAGAAAACCCTTACCTTATGCCCGAATGTGTTCATCGATTGATCTTCATAATGTAAATAATAAAATTTACATTCATTAATTAATAATTAAATAACCACATATATATGTAATTTATTTATTTTAACCTTATTTTGTTCATTAATGTTCTTTTTGATGGGGTTAAGAGGTTCATTTTTATTGTTTTGGAATCATTTTCTTCCTTGGTTTTCATAATCAGTTTACTTGTATTCATGAATGGAAGTACATTTGAAATGTGGTTAAAAATACAGAATTGTTAACATATATTATTAGTGACATTAAAAAGATATAAATTATCTTATAATTATTTTGTTTATATACCATGAGGAGGACTCATTAGATAAAAGTTAATGACAAACACTTGGATTAACTTGGTGGTTTTAGGCACAATAAACTTGTTTTGTATTATTATTTTATATTATGATTGTGTAAGGATTTATAGAACATTAAATTAGATAAAATAAATATATTAAGACATAGTTCAACCATTAAAAAAATTTCATGAACAGTCTTGAATATAGTAATGCAAATTGAAAACCCATCTTCCTTGAACATGATAAATTAACACATCTCGGACGGTGATTTCATTTATAGTATAAAAGGAGGGAAAAGAAGAGATGATGATGGCATATTAAATTATCATAAAAAAATTACAATACATATAAGTTACTGGATTTTTCATAACATTTGGATGATAATAGGTGATAATAGAAAAGATAACAAAGGAACTTGAAAAGAAAAACAAATGAATTGAAAAGAGGAATTTACCTCTTGAATCCATCTTCCTTTGAGAGCCTCTTTAGGGGAGAAGATTTAGTCTTTTGATGAGACCAAGGGATGTTAGACGTGGGGTAGGAGATTAGGCAGATATTTGAGAATAATTTAGTCAAGGCTTGAAGCTTGAGAGGTGTGAATAAATGAGGGTAAGGGGTGGTATTTATAGTGGAGGGGAGGAGGGTTTTCTTAATATCGTATTCATTAATTTATTATATCTCCACAAGATAAGAAATAGTGAGGATTACATGAACTAGAATAGTAATAAGTTAATGTGAGTTTGATATTTGTGTTCTTAAATCACTCATGATATTATGAATAGTGGATTTAAATTATAAGGCATTTATATGGTAAATTAATGTATTTTACTATTCACAAAAAATTCAAGTATTTTAGAAAAATTTTAAAAATTCAACATAACCATTTTTTGACATGTAGAATAAAAAAATGAACTCCATTTTTAAAAAATAATTTTCTAAATATGATAAATTTAATTTTAAATTAAAATCATTATTTAATCAAAAAATACCAACACTTAAAATATCCATGTTCATTTTTAAGGTGTTTAAATTTTATTTACACTTTCATGGGTAAGGTTACTATTAATAAGGGTCATATTAATATTCAAAATGTATTTTACTATTCATAAGGGTATTTTACTATTCATATGGGTAAGTTACTATTCATTAAAAATTAACTTGATTCTATCAGACTCAATATATCACCCCGATCGCAACCATGTATATCTTTTTTTTGAAATTCAAAACATAGAAGTGGAAAATTTAAGTTTAATGGATAGGTTATGGATATATCTTATAAATAACCATGTGTTGTTTCATAAAGACTCAGTGATTCATGCAATATAGGCTGACTAATGAATTGTATGTATTTAAGAGAAACATACCATAAAATGTTTGGGGGTGTTATAGATGTATTTATAGATGGAATTAGATCCAGTTTAGTAGAAATATTGGGAACTAGATTTAGTAAAACATTGATTAGGTAATGTAACCCTATGATAAACATTGATAATATTCTTAAAAGAACCAAGTTTATGCTTATGATATTAGCTATGCATTTTTTTCAATTTATGTTAAGAGTTTCACTAGTTTTGAAATAATACATTATGATTCATAATATTACGAGATAGTTTAGTATATTACATTTTTTTATAAATGGTTCATGGAGAAAGAAATGGAAACTTTATCAATTCACATAATCCATGTAGGGATTTCCATCTTGGGAAATATAATGAAGTTGTATTTGGAACTGCAGATGGGGATGGAAAAATTATTACTATATCAAGGTAGTTGACTTAGTTTATGACCAATAAACTTTCCTGTAAGGAGCAACCTGCTTCTCCACAATGCAGTTTAACAATGTTAGAACCCTTCATGCATCAGTAACCTCCATCATTCATTGGGACTAAAAATCTATTTACATCTCAATAATGGATAAGTTACCTAGAGATGATATTTCTTACTTAGGGAAGTAGTGAAAGGGAGAAGGTTTTCATATTAGTCTATAATCTCTCAGGGGATTCAGATCAATGATGTTAAATGATTCAAAATACTAAGGATGAGAAGGAAATAAAAATCATAGAATGGATGTATTTGAAAGACTTTTTCTTGGAAAAAATATTTTCGTCATTAATGGTGAGAATGTATAGAGAGACAATTATTGAGTATAAGACAAATAGAAGAGGAAAACGTTTCTATGTATAAATCCAACTTTAAATGGTTAAAAAGTCATGCTAAGGACTATGTACATAATATAAAGATAAAGATTGATCATTTATTTTATGGGTTAAATCCAATCCTTCGAAGGGAACTAGTCTCACAAACATTGTCATAATATGATGATATAATATCATGTGCTATCAAGAAAGAGAATAAATTCTACAATTCTTATGGATTTGAAGTAAAGTAATAGAATAAGAAGATAGAGAAAAAATAGATAAGGGGAAAAATAGAAAAATAATTTCCCAATGTGTGATACTTATGGAAAGAAACACCTTGGTACATGACTAAAAGTAAAAGGATTTTTCTTTAAGTGTAGAGAAAAACACCATAATGCTCATGAATTAAATGGTAAGGGAGAATCCATAAAATTATAGTGATTTAACTGTAAGAATATGGGGCATTTCTTTAACCAATGACCCAAATGTCATGTTAACATGCCAAAAAATAATCTTAGGGGAGAAGGTCAAACTTATACAATTACTATTGTTGAAGTGGAAGTTACCAGTGACGTGGTGAAATGTACAGTTATCATCCCCTATAGTATTGAAAATGTTTTATTTGATTATGGTTCTACCCACTCATTTATATCTATGGAATTTTCCAAGGATAATGTATCAACAAATTAACGATTATATATTGATTTGGTAGTGGAAATTTTTAATGGTAGTATGAATGTATCTAAAGACTATAAATCCTATTCAGTATCAGTTTGTGGGATAGTTCTTAATATGAATATTAGCATTCTTCTTTTAGTTTAATTTAATGTAATTTTGGGTATGGATTGGATATCTCTGTATAGAACCCATATCAATTGACAATGGATGTTGCATTTGATATTCTGAATCAACCATTAATTGTATTTCAGTGTGAGGATGAACCTGAAAACCTAATGGAAATTACTTTTATCATATGGATTTTTCTTTCTATTCATGAGGGAAGTCTATCTAAAATGGTTGGATAGAAACTTAATATTGCAAATGTGCCTATTTTTTGGGAATATACCGATGTATTTCCTGATAAATTTCCTAGTCCTCCCACTAATTGTGAAGTTGAGTTTTAAATAGAACTCATAGCCGGTGATGTGATTATTTCAAAGAATCCTTATAGAATATACCTAATTTAGTTGTAATAATTGAAGAAGAAACTCTATGAAAAACTTGATAAGGGATTCATTCATCCAAGTAATTATCTATGGGGCACACCTATTATTTTTTAAAGAATAAAGATGTTTCAATGTTTCTTTTAATTGATTATCAAGATCTTAAAAAAATCATTATTATGAAAAAGTATCCTCTATACTGTATTGATGATCTGTTTGATCAATTACGAAGAGATATATATTTTTCCAAGATTGATCTTTGATCTGGATATCATCAAATAAGGACCAATAAAGAGGATATACCCAAAACAACCTTTCATATAAGGTATGGTTCTGATGAATTTATAGTAATTCCATTTGTACTTACCAATACTCCTACTATCTTTATGGATTTTACGAATAAAATATATAGAGATTACCTTAATAGGCTTATGGTAGTCTTTATGGATGATATTCTTATATATACAAAGTGAAAGGAAGAGCATGAAGAATATTTGAGAATTCTACTAAAGACCCCGAGGAAGGAGAATTTATATTATAAATTTAACAAATTTGAATTTTGGATTTAGAAAGTTTCATTCTTGGGTAATATAATCTTAAGTGAGGGTATATTGGTAGATCCATCAAAGAAGGATTTTATTTAATGTTGGCCCAGACTAACCATGGTAACTTAGATCTATAGTTTTTGTAGATTCCTAGCCCAGATAGGTTCCACTAGGGGGGTGAATCAGTTGTACTATTGTTTTATTATTTTTTCTCTTTTTAAATTCAACCTATTGAACTTTTTAATGTTCTTGATCTACTCAGTAAAATCCATAAACTTCACCTTTCATGTAGTAGTAAAATAAGAGAGAGAGAAGCACAAAGTAGTTACAAGGTTCATCAATGAAAAACCTACTTCTTTCCATGTTAGTTAGACACCCCAACTTGAATTCTTCACTATCAAATAAGTGAATAAAATTACTTCCAAATCCAACTAAAAGACTTATGCTATAGATCAAACCGAGAGAATCCATTTTTTATCCAACCAAAATACTTCTTGCTACGGCTTAAACAAAGAGACTCCTTTTTCTCATAGATTCAACCAGAAGACGTCAAATACCCTTAAAACGAACCAAAAATTATTCAACTTTATTAAAGGATTTGATATAATATAGGTTGATATTTGATCTTCTTCCATGAGCTTGTATTATCTGACTTGGTTATGTACTTACCCAAGAACTTTAGCAATGCTGGTCTCAAGTCTTCTTCCAAATTTGGTGCAATATGGATTCTATTCTTAAAATTCTTGGGTAAAAGAAATCACCTTCTTCAAGTATTACCTTGATTTGGATCACTCTCAAAATTCTTCTTTCATAATGAATAAAAGATATCTCAATGTATATTTCAATTCATTATAATTTATTAACACATGAATGCATATATTTATACACAAAAATTAGGTGTATGGAAATCTCAATAATTCCATGATTTGAATTCCACCATTTAAATGCTCAATAAAATATGTTAAGAAATAATCACATTTAGTTTACTCCATCAAATAATAATACCCAAATTACTAAGGATATTATATTCATTTCCTCATATTTGAATACCCCATTATTTGTGGGTATTAAAGTTATTACTTTCTCATTTAAAATACCCCATTGTTATGCAGATATTAATTTCATGTATGTATATATAAAATACCCAAATGTGGTGTGGGTATTTTATTCATCATG
This sequence comes from Viscum album, assembly GCA_963277665.1. Taxonomy (NCBI): domain Eukaryota; kingdom Viridiplantae; phylum Streptophyta; class Magnoliopsida; order Santalales; family Viscaceae; genus Viscum; species Viscum album. The sequence continues at coordinate 1,176,724,158 of OY728164.1, forward strand.
AATAGATTCTCATTTAAAATACCCAAGGAGTTCAAGTGTTTCATTATTCTTTTCGTGTGGAAATATAACCCATGAATCATTCATCATACATGCTTTCATAACATAAAAATAAAGCCAGTTTAATACTATATCTCATAAATAGAAACCTGAAGTCTTGAGTATCATATTCTTCATGTCACATCACCTATCATTAAGGTAGTATCACAAATAACCAAAGGAATCAGGTGTTCCTTTGTGTCCACACCAACTTCCACCCTCTATGCATGTATATTCATGTATCTCAAAAAATACCCATGGATACGGTTTCTATGGGTTTCATGCATCATAAGAGAATACCAAATTCTCCTTTAAACAAACAAAATATCATGAATAATTCTTCGTATGATGCTCATATTTTAAACACCAAAGGATACCCTATTTTTATCATCACCTAGAAGAATCAGGTCTGTATTTATCCACACATCATAATAAAAAACCATGACTTCTCATTCTTTAAATATTTATTCTATCTTCATGCATGAAATGCAGAGTTGCATGCATGGAAATTATATCATACCCGTGCAAAAATATTGTCTTATAATTCATCCAGGCGGTTCTATATCATCATAATATCATCACGATTTAGGTACATTTTGTTTATGAATATTCATTCATGAAACTCATCTGTGGAATGTTCATTAGTATTCTATAGATACCAAGAGATTAAAACGGCTAATATCATGGGATAAAATCTCAAATAGGATTGATTCCATGATCACTATGGATTGATCATGTTGGAATTAACATGCTTCTTACAACACTCGATCAAAGGAGGAGGAAGGAAATACTTCTAGATTGATTGTATGGATCAGAACTACCTGTCCAAATGACCATGATTCTGTCCATAATTTTAATAATAGAGGAAAAGTGTAGTGGAATTGGTTTTCCCATATAGTTTTTGGAAAGCATTGGGTCTGTTTTATAATTATAAACCACTACCTCTTTGCATGAAGAAATCCCAAACCCTCTAGTATCACCTTGTGTCGGCTCTCCCTTCCTCCATGCCACCCCACATGGTGGAACCAACTCTTCTCATGTTCACTCCAAGTGAGTTTTCTCTCCTCTGTGGTCCTTATACATGGTACTACTTATCTTCCACCCATGGACTTGACTAAGCTGGTTCCCTTAGGCATAGTTGACCTTCGAGTCCCGCATGAGCCCAAGGTCGAGCTTCCCTTGTCTACCTTGAGGGTTTTCCATTATTTTTATTAAGGAATCCATTAAATAATGACTTATAATAATCTAAGTATAAAATGAAATAAAAATACATCCTCAATTAAAATTCCATGATATATTATTCTCAAACCTAACTTCTCATTCTCTTCATCATGAAATAATAAATTCCTTTTTACATGGAATCTTCAAATCACCATACAAATAAATATTTTTCTGGTCTTCATCACTTCTTCTTCACTTAATTTAGTAATGTGAAAACTTCTTAATCACTTTATTTAATCATTAAGAACATTTAAAAGATTGTTTGATTTAACAACATGGAGAACTAATAAATCATGACATCCAATGACATCAAAATAATACATAACAATTATCTAGGCATCACCACTTCATCTTTACCCACATATTGACTACTTGAAAAAAAAATTAAACACTTGGGACCAATAATTTTCTTTGTTTTTCTGGATATTATCGATGATTTATGGAAAATTTATCATGACTGTCAAATCCACCCACCATATTAAATCATAAAGGATACATGTTCCTTTGAATAGAAGAATGTGAGGAAAATTTCAAGGAACTAAAGAGTAGTATAGTCAGTGCACCTATTCTTACACTACCATATAGTGGATAAAATTTTATAATCTATAGTGATGCATCAAAGAAGGTATTGGGATGAGTTATCATATATAATTATATGGTTATAGTTTACGTCTCATGATAGTGGGAGGTTCATGAGAAAAATTACCCGACTCATGATTTGGAGTTGGCTGTGGTATTTTTTTGCATTGAAAATTTGGATACATTATCTATATGGTGAAAAGTGTGATATATATACTGATCATAAAATATTGAAGTATATATTTACAAATAAGGAGTTGAATATGTACCTAATAAGATGGTTGTTGATAATTAATGATTATGATTTCTCAATACATTACCACCCTCATAAGGTTAACAAGGTAACAGATTCTTTGAGTTGAAAGGATAATGATAGCTTGTATATGATGAGGATAAAAAAATATCTGATATTTTTTTTGAAAATAATTGATCTTGAAAACTTAAAGGAAGGGGGAAATATTATATTTCTCAAATGAGTGTTCAAGAATCTATCCAAGTGAATATTAAAGAGGCGCAAAAGGAAGATATAAATATTAAAAATAAGGTAATAAATGTTTGATGTTCAACCTTGATTGTGATGGAATGATAAAGTTTGAGAATTTTTATGAATTTTATACATACCAGAGTTGAAGGAAGAGATATTTTTTGAGGATCATACCTCATCATTCTCTACCCATCCTAGAAGTACAAAGATATAAAGATAAATAAAATAATATTTTTTGTGGGACAACATGAAGAGAGATATTGCGGAGTATGTATCTTGCTTCTTAATATATAAAAAATTTAATGATAGTATACATAAGTCTAAAGTTATGTTACAACTTTAACCTATACCTAAATGGAAATGGGAAGACATCACCATGTATTTCATTACTAGACTCCCAAAAACATCAAAAGGGAACAACGCTATTTGGGTTGCTGTAAATCATCTTAAAAAATAAATACACTTTATTACCATAAAAGAGGACTTCAATATTGATTAAATTGATATAATATATATTAATAAGGTGGTAATGTTTCATGGAGTATCACAATCTATTGTGTCTGATCAGGATCTGAGGTTTACCTTGAAGTTTTGGGGAAGTCTTAAGTAGGCTATGGATATAGATTTGAGTTTTAGTATGAAATATTATCCTCAGGAAGATGACCAATATAAGAGAACCATCAAAACCCTAGAGGATATTTTGAGATCTTTTTCTATGGATTTAAAAGGTGTTTGGGGTTAGCACCTTCCCTAGGTCTATTTTTCTTACAAAAATATATTTCACTCAACCATTCAGATGGATCCTTATGAACCTTATATGGAAACAAGTCTAAAAATAAAACATGATGGGATGAATTTGGAGAAATAAATATATTGGGACCTAATACAGATGATGAAATGAAAGATAAATTTAGATATATTCAACAACACATCAAGGTAGCTTGGATTTGAAAGAAAATCTATGTTGAAAATTTTCAGTGAAATCTGGTGTTTGAAGTTGGTGAAAATGAATTTCTATGAATTTATTCATGGAATGGGGTAATTATATTTGGGAAGAAGGGAAAACAGAGCCCTAGGTATATTTTACCCTTTGAGATTCTTGACTGAGTAGGGATGGTAGCTTATCGCTTGGTGCTTCCACCAAACCTCTCTCAAGTTCACGATGTGTTCCATGTATCTCTCTGGAGGAAGTACATGCCTAATCTATCACATGTACTAAAATTAGAGAGGGTACCAAAATAGAATGATCTTTCATATGAGTAATAATTTGTATAAATATTAGATCATAAAGATAAAGTTCTATGGAAAAATATTACTCACCTGGTTAGATTTCTTTAGAGAAATCACAAATTTGAAGAAGCTATATGGGAAAAGGGAATGTAATGAAACAAGTATATAATAATTTGTTTATATAAAATTGATTAATTTATAGGGAAAAAATTATTTAAATGGGGGAATAATGTAACACCCTGATAGTTTATTGATTTGTTTCAAATAATTTGTTTAAATAACTTGCGATACATGCAACCCCAAGTCAAAATGAACCATAATACAGAATACCAACATAACATAGCTTTTAAATTTGTAGGTATTAATAATACTAACTAAATTATAAAAAATATAAATTTTACACATGTATAAGGTAAATTCATTGGTTCTCAATTAATCATAAAAAAAATAAAAATCATTTGAAAAAAAGAGATATTTTTATGAAAAATAATTTTTATGTGTGCAGTGTATTTTTATATTAATAAATTAAATAAATCTCTATTGTTAAAATATTTGAATAAAAATTATATATTATATACTCCATATTTTTTTTAAAAAAATTTATCAAATATTTTTTCTAGGAATGAGATAATAATAAATATGGTTTTATGTTTAATATCTATATTCTCTAAAAAGAGTTTTCATTGCATTTTGTGCTATTATTTTAAAATTATTTTTTGAAACTTAAATAAATCTAATCTTGAAAAATAGATTCCATATTTAGAAACATGAGGTTAAAATTTGGTAAATATAACCCTTTTATTTTTGGTTAATATGATTTGTAATCATGGTAAAATTTATCACCATGGTAAAGGGTAAATTGGGATTATCTAGGTTAAAAATAAGAGTTAAGCTCATAATTTTCAATAATAATTCTTATTTGAGGAATATAATTAAATCCTTATCACCTTAGGTTATAATTTTATTTTTTTAATGGACACTTTTCCATAAAAACTACCAATATAATATTTAAATCAATGAAAGTTTCATAATGCCACTCTCTTAGATTTAAATATCTCTTACATGTTCACATTAAAAAAAAATTGTATTTTGAGATTAAAAAATTATTTTCATTATGGAAATTTATTTTAAATTTTTAGGTATTAAATAATTACCCTCAATTTATACACAATTTTGAAAAAATATTTATTCAGTTAATAGAAAAATAAAGTAAATGATATTAAAAATATTAAAAGTGATATAATTTGAGTGAGTTATAGTGTTCAATGAATTATTTAGATCAATATTACATATTAGTGATGTTTATATGGATTATATTCGAATTTAACATTTTTATTTTTTTATTTAAAGTCAAATTAATTGAATAGTGTAAAAATTGACATTAATGACATTTTATCGAAAATATTATTTTATTAAATTAATTAAAAATCATTAAAATATTGAAATAGAACAAATGGTATAACATATGGTCAAGAATTTCATCAACTTTCCATTTATAAGTCAATAGTAACCTTATATGTAAAATTATAACCCTTTGAGAGTTAAAAATATGTTACCTCCATTAATGTTAAAATAGGTTAACTATGGGGTTAAACCAAAAAACAAGGTTTAATGTACAAAATAAACCTGTAAAAATTTTATTGGTTGATTATATTTCAACCATATACTACCTTAACTTATAATAAATATTCTTTTGAAGGAATTTTAGCTAGATAAAGACTTTATTATAATTTGATCTTTTAAGAAATTCCAAAAGCGATCCTAATATCAATTATAAAAGGGAACCTACTCCCTCACTTCTTTACATCACTTTGTGCCTTATAGATAAACCATAACCTACCAAAATAAATAATAAAATTTTTTATAAATATTTTATTGGTTATGGTATTCCCAAAATACTAACCCAAGGATCCTTAAGTGGAGATCTAAAGGAGTTCTTTCAAAGAAGAGGTAATCTTCCTAACCGATCACTTTATTTTTTTTACTTAAAATTTTACCTCATCTAAATCAATGGTATTTATCATAAAATAATAACTTAATTATCCTGAATATAATTAAATGTTATTGTGATTATTAAATAACAATTATCTACCCTTTTCTCTATCAAATGAGAAGTGAATGTATCGCCCGTACGTACGTATAACTTAACGTCTCCACATAGTGATACAATTCATTTTTCATTATCATATTTTATTAATGGATATTATGATGGGTTTAATGTTTATATATTATATTTATTATATAAATATTATTATATAATTATAATATCAAATTCACCTTCTAACCTTCCTATCTATTGGAAAATAATAATGTCACTCGTGCATATGTGTGTACTACCACCTCAACGAAGTGACATGATTTGTTTTTCATTTATGTTTAATATAGATGGTAATAAGGATATATTTAATGAATATTTATGATTTATATGTTTTTAATAATTATTCTATAAATGTGAATTATTATTTACCTTTCTTTTTTTCCATCTATTGAAAAGTGAAAACAACGTTCATGCGTATATACGACATACCATCTCTATGAATCATGTAATTAATTTTTCTATCTATAAATTTTATCGATTACTATAAATACATATATAATGAATATATATTATTTTTATATCATGGTTAAAATTTTGGAGATTATGGAACCATGATAAAATTATAATGACCTAAACTACTGAACCAAACCATAAATGAAAAATGAAGAAGTTATTACCCAAAATAGCGATTTTAACAAAGAATTGTTGATAAGAAAGTGGTAAAAGATTATATGAAAATAATATATGGCATAATATATATATATATTTATTATTATATAATATATTTTTAATAAATATATATTTATTATATAAGACATCTGGACACATACGGAAGAATTCGTTCCTGAGGTAAGGGTTTATTTCACAATCTCATTATTATTCAGAATTGTTTATGTTTAAGTATTTATTGGGAGAATTATTCAATATTTATATCTTGAAACCAATTTATTTTCTTTTCCGATGGACATTTAAATAAATTACATGTTTTTATTTCAATTTTATTCTATTTTAGTAATCAATAACTTGAAATAATGTTTTAAGTAAAGCTGGCGTCATTTCTCTCTTCGGTTGGAAATACTCTCTTCCATGCCTATGTTGTCTAAAAAAGTTTTTAAAAATATATTTTACTATTATCAAATGATTTTCTAAAGTCATTTTTACCAACTTTTTCATTTTTAAAAAATGGTTTAAAATTAATATTCTTATCATTTTCCAAATAAAGTACTTTTTGACTTTTTAGAAAAGTATGAAAGAATTTTTTTTAATCTTATATGAATTGAATAGAATTTCACACAGTTATGATAGCTCATTGATTTAAGGATTAATTTAGAATTTTAAAATTTTATTTCTAAATAAAATTTTTTCCTTAATATTTGTTAAATTTTTAAATAAGTTCTTTCAAAGTTAAAAGGGTATTTTCCTCAAAAAATTTCAAGTGAGATTTTAGAAGTATTTTTATCTATGTCAAAATGATTTATTGAATATTTTGTTTTAGTGGGGTTATACTCTCATGATACTATCTACTAAATTTATCTAGATGGTTTATGATCATCTTGACTAGGGAGATTATTGATATTCTGAATGCTGGTTCTTCAAATATTGATAGTTATTGATTTTTAAGGAATTATGATTAAGTTATGTTGTTTATTCATATAAATAATGCATTGGAATTATTAAATATAGGAGGGGATCAGAATTACATAGATCCTAAATTCATTAGTAGGTCTCACAATAAACAATATCTTGAGTATTTGGATAAATACTTACCCATTTGTGCATAATGTTTTGGCATGAGTCCTTGACAATATGATTTAGATGTCTTTTTATGAGGCCTCAATGTTAAGTTTCATATATTAGAAACTATGAATTCCAAAATTATAAAATTAGTTATTTATATACATGTGATTATTTGAATAGTTTAATATCCCTGGATAAGTTTTTAGCTCATATTATTATTCATATGGAATTATTTGAGAATTATTCATTTCCTTCTATATTATTTATGTCTTGTTTAGTTTTCTCTATAAGAATACCCTTACCAAGAATCTGAGCTCACTCCTTTATTATGTTTTCTTTCCCTAAGATATCAAGAACTGTTTTATGATTGATATTTAAGGATATTATAATGGGGAATTTAGTTTTCTCCTAAAAATACTATGTTTTATTTTATGTTTTCAAATGTAATGTGAAACTCAATTATGTGTATAGTTTTTCAAGACTAATAAAATATTCATTCCTTTAGGTTGTGATCACTTGTATCTTATAAAAATGTAATAAAGTAACCATAAGATATGGGTTATTGGAATCATTTTCTTCATAGTTGGAATCAAATAAAGTTTTTAGAAACATTTATAACTAGATTTAGTAAAAAAATGATTAGGGAATGTAACCCTATGACATATTTTGAAAATATTCCCAAAGAAACCAAGTTTATGATTCCAAGATTAGCTATGCGTAAATGTTTCAATTTATGTTAAGTGTTTCACTAGTTATTAAGTAATACAGTATTATTCATAATTTTATGAGATAATATAGTATATTCCATTGTTTATAAATGGTTCCCAACATAAGGAATAAAAACCATATAAATTCATGTAATCCATATGGTGATTGAACTCCTAGGAATGGTAATGAAGTTGGAGATGGAGTTGAAGCTAGAGATGAACAAATTATAACCATATTGGGGCACCTGAATTAGGTTGTGACTAATAACCATGCCCGTATGGAGCATCTTAATGATCAAAAATATAATTTAACAATGTTTCACCACTTTATTCATCAACAAACTCCTATATTTAATGAGACTAAAAATCTATTTGGTGATTAACAATTAATAAGTTCTATAGAGAATATATTTATTTCTTTATAAATTAAGGAAAGTGAGAAGTTTTTCATGTTATTTTATTATCTCTTAGGAAATGTGGATCATTGGTAGTCATTAATTCAAATCACTAAGGATGAGGATGAAATAGTGAGAATGGTATGGAAGGATTTTAAGGAGATTTTCTTGGAAAATATTTCCCTCATGAACAATAAGAATATGTGAAGAGAAAATTCTTGAGTCTAAGAAGAAAGTATGAGGAAAATGTTGATAAGTATGAAGATAAATTTATATGGTTAGAAAGGAATTCTATGGATCACGTATGTAATCTAATGATAGATATGGATCATTTCTTAGAAGGGTTAAATCTAATCATTTGAAGGGAACTAGTCTCCCAAATATTCTCATCATATGAGGATATAATATCACATACTATCGAGATAGAGAAATAATTCTACAAGTATTATGGATTCTAAATAAATAAAGAGAAGAAGTTGAAAAAAGAGAAAAACATTGATGTGTAAGAAGAGAAAGAATAATTTTCTGACATGTGATACTTGTAGAAAGGAACACCTCGTTACATTCCTAAAAGGAAAAGGAGTTTTCTTCAAGTGTGTATAAATAATCCATCATGATAGTGAATTAAAGGGAAAGGGTGAATCCATAAAATTATAATGACTTAACTATAAGAATACAAGACACTACTCTAACTAATTCCCCAAAATTCTTATGAACATTCCATAAAATAATCCAAGGGGAGAAGGAAAAACTCATGTAATTACTACAGCTGAAGTGGGAGTTCCTAGAGATGTGGTGAAAGGTAAAATTATTATCCAATTCAGGATTGAAAATATTTCATTTGATTATTATTATACCCACTCTTTTATAAATAAATAATTTTATAAGGGTATTATATCACCACCTCAAAAATTATATACTGAGTTGGTAGTGAAAAAATTTAATGATAGTATAAATACATATTAAGTCTATAACACCTCTTTGATATAATTTTGTAGGATCGTTCTTTAAATTAATCTTATTATTCTTCCTCTAGTTGAATTTGACATAATTTTGGGTATGAATTATATCTCTTTTTATAGAGCCCATATCAATCATCAAGGAAGGGATACTATATTTAATATTATGAATCAACATTAAATTATATTTTAGTGTGAGGATGAACTTGAATACCCAATCTAAATTACTTCTAACATATGTGTTTTACTACATATTCATGAGGGATATCTATCTCAAATGGTTGGGGAGAAACTCAATATTAAAAATGTGCCTATTTTTCAAGAATGTGTTTATTAATATCCTGAGGACTTTCTTAGTATTCCCCCTAATAATGAAGTTGTGTTTTCAAAAGAATTCATACTTGGTTTTATTCTTATTTCAAATAATCCTTTTATAACGGCCCTGATTGAGTTTGCAAGAATTGAAGAAGCAACTCCAAGAAAAAATGGATATGAGATTCATTTAGCTTAGTTTTTCTCCATGGGGTGAAACTATTCTTTTTATTAAGAAGAAATATGGGTCAGTGAATATTTTTATTTATTATCAGGAACTTAACAAAATCACTATTACGAATAAGTATCCTTGATCCTGTATTGATGATCTATTTGATCAATTACAAGGAGATCTATAATTTTACAAAATTTATCTCTAATCTGGATATCATCAACTAAGGATCAAGAAGTAGGATATACCCAAGACAACCTTTAGTACAAGGTATGGTCATTATGAATTTATAGTAATTACATTTGGATTTACCAATTCACTTATTATATTTATAGATTTAATGAATATACTATTTAGATATTACCACGATAGGTTTTTGATAGTATCTATAGATGATATTATTATATATTTAAAGAGAAAGGAAGACCATGGAGAACATTTGAGAATTGTGCTGAATACCCTGACGAAGGAGATGGTAAAAACTAAATTTAACAAGTGTTAATTTTTTTACTTCAAAAAGTTTCATTCTTAGGTTATATAATATTAAGTGAGGGTATATTAGTAGATCCATCAATGATGGAAGTTATTGAACATTGGACAAGGGAAACCATTGTAAATGAGATCCGTAGTTTTCTTAGTTTCGTTGAATATTAATGATGATTAATGAAAAATTTATAATGTCCATAAAATCCACCAATCAAGTTAACTCATAAGGGAGATTAGTTCCTTTGGAAAGAAGAATGTGAGGAAAATTTCAAGGAACTGAAGAGAAGGTTAGTCAGCTCACATGTGATTACACTACCCTATAGTGGGAAAAGGTTTGTAATCTATAATGATGCATAAAATAATAGAATGTGATGAATTATCATGAATAATGATATTTTTATAGCTTATGTATCACAATAATTGATGGTTGATGAGAAAAATTACCCGAATCATGATTTAGAGTGGGTATCAATCATTTTTTCATTAAAGATATGGAAGAATTATCTATATGGTGAAATGTGTGATATATATATATACTAATCATAAAATATTGAAGTATATATTTAAAAAAAAGGAGTTTAATATGTTCCAAATAATATGGTTGGAGCTGATTTAAAATTATGATTTCTCAATACATTACCAACCTATGAAGGCTAATAAGGTAGCAGATTATCTGAGTCGAAAGGATAATGGAATATTGTCTATGATGAGGATCACAAAATATCCAATATTTATATATTTTAAAAGGATAAATCTTGAAATCATAAAGTAAGGGGAGAAAATATTATCTTGATAAAATGAGTGTTCAATAATATATCCAAGTTAAGATTAAAGAAGTGTTAAAAGAAGATATAGAGCTTCAAAAGAAGGTAAGAAATATTCCTGATCTTAACCTTGATTGTGATGGAATGATAATGTTTAGTAATCATGTATGAATTTTATCTATAATAGTGTTGAATAAGGATCTATTATACGATTCTCATAGTTCATCCTTATCTATTCATCCTAGAAGTCAAAATATGTATAGAGATCTAAAAGAATATTTATTGTGGGACAACATGAAGAGAGATATTACTGAGTATGTATTTCTATGCTTTGTGTGTCAACAAGTTAATGATTAGAGAAAAAATCTAATGGTATATTATAACCACCAACTAAACCTGAATAAAAATAGGAAAACATCACCATGGATTTCTTTGTTGGACTCTCAAAAACTTCTAAAGGGATTAATTATATTTGGGTTGTAGTCGATCAACTTAAAAAGTAAGTACAATCTAAAACTGTCAAATTAGATTTCTATATTTATAAAATTACCATAATTTATTTAAGGATTTGGTAAGGTTTCATGGAGTAACACTCTTTATTGTATCCAAGGTTTACTGTGAAGTTTTGGTAAGTCTTCAGCAGGCTCTGGATACATAGTCGAGTTTTAGTATGGAATATAATCCTCAGACATATGGTCAATCTGAGATAACCTTTAAAACATTATAGGATATGTTGAGATCATATTCTATGGATTTAAAAGGTGGCCTGTATCAATACCTTCGTCTAGTAAAGTTTTCTTATAATACTAGATTTCACTCAAGCATTCAGATGGATCCACTACCACAAAACTGGGCAAGGCCAGCGCAACACTTTTATCAGCGCTAATGAAAAAGCGCTGATAAAGGGGGGTACCTTTATCAGCACTAAAAAAGTGCTGATAAAAGTACCCCTTTATCAGCACTTTTTTATCCCTGATAATGGTACCCCCTTTAACATCGCTTTTTTTAGTGCTGTTAAAGGGTACCCCTTTATCAGCACTTTTTTTAGTAGCGCTGATAAAAGGGGGTCTTTATCAGTGGTTTTTTTAAAAGCGATGAAAAAGGGTTTACTTCCAAAAAAAATAATTAAAAAATATATATAAATATTTAAATATATAGATATATTTATATTGATATAAATATAATATATATTTTTTAAATATAATTTTAAAAATATTTTAGATAAGTATAAATATACAGTTACACTTAATATATAAGATATTTTGTGAAAATGGCTTGTAAAAAAATAAAAAAAATCATTTTTAATTAATAATTTACTAATTATTATGTAGTAATAGTCATTTAATAAAAATTTAATGTCTAAAAAATCTAAAAAATCAAAAAATATCCAAAATATGTTGAAAATGCAACCCGGACTTCAAACGACCATAACTTTTGATCCGGGTGTCGGTTTGAGCTCTACCACATATCAAATCGAATCCCACGATGAGCTCTACAACGCTGTGACTGGGGATACCCATGTCAAGGTTTTTTAGAGGCCAGAAAAGGCTCATAAGTCCTCCAAAATTGAGTTTTTAGTCAGGGTACCCTGATTTTTTAACATCTTGTGGATTTTCAGCCTCGTTTATAGGGGTATTATTGGATTTTTTGGTGGGGAATAAATTTATTCCAAGGTATTAAATTCATATTGATATTATGTGTTTGAAATTTTGTCGTTTTTTATAATGCACTGCAATTTATAATCAAATATATAACTATATGTACATATTTTTTATATATTCACACCTAGAAATTTAATTATAAATACAAATAATAAAATATATTAGATTTATCTAAATAATAACTAATAACCATTTTTTTAAAATAAAAATATATGAATATTTATATACCTATATATTAATCTAACTATATATATATATATTAATATAACTACATATATATATTGATATAACTATAAATATATATATCAATATCACTATAAATAAATATAAATATATATATATTAATATAACTATTTATTTATATTAATATAACTATATATTTATAACAATATAACTATATATTTATATTAATATAACTATATATTTATATTAATATAACTATATATATATTAATATAAATATATATTACTATAAGAATAAATATAACTAAATATGTATATATAAATAAATAGATATATCACTAATAGGAGAACAAATCAATACAGGAGGGTGGAAAAGGCTTCAGGCGCGCAGGGGGGAGGTCTTAAGATCAAATTCGGGTGGAGGCAGGGGTGCGTGCGCATGGGTGAATCTGGGGATATCACTGATAAAGGGTGGAGGGGTGCGTGCGGGCGCTAGAGGGGGGGGAGTGCTGTGAAGGGGGGGGGGGGGCTCAAGCGCTATAAAAGTCCCCCTGATTGGCATGATTTTCTTTTTGATTTTTTTTAATTTTTTAATTTTTTAAATTTTATTAGCGCTCAAAAAAAGCGATGATAAAAGGGGTCTTTTATCAGCGCTAAAAAGAAAGAGCTGATAAAGGGGAATCCCCTTTATCTTTTCCAACATTTACAGCACTTTTCTAGCGCTGTTAAAGGCCTTTTTTAGTGCTGATAAAAGCCGTATTTTTAGTAGTTATCCTTATGAATCCATCTATAGAAGAAGTGTAAAACTATAATGCACTAAGATGAACTTGGAGAAAGAAATATATTTGTACCTGATATGGATGAGGAAATTCTAGATAATTTTAAACCTATTCAGTAGAACAAGAATGCAGCCCAGATTCGATAGAAAAGTTAAGCTGACAATAATTAGTGAGATTTGGAATTTGAAGTTATTGAAAAGTTATTTTTATGAATTTATCTATGGAATAGGGTAATGAGATTCAAATATAAGGAAAAAATAATTCCTAGGTATATTTTTCCCTTTGATAGTCTTGACCGAGTATGGATGATAGATTATTTCTTGGGGCTTCCACCAAACCTCTCTCAAGTTCACAAAGTGTTCTATATATCTCCCCAGAGGAAGCACGTACCTGATCCATCACATGTACTAAACTCAAAAGCTGTACCATTTAAGCATGATATTTCCTACAGGTAACAATAGCTATAAATATTGTATCATAGAGATAAAGTGATATGGGACAAGACTACTCATCTGGTTAAAGTTCTCTGGAGAAATCACAATTTCGAAGAAGTTACATGGGAACTATAAGATATAATTAAATAATGATACACTAATTTATTTATACTAGAGTGATAAATTATAATGGAAATTTTCATTTTAATTGGAGTATAATGTAAAATCCCAAGATTCTATGAAAAATTTCTCTTCAAATAATATTTTTCGATAGCTTGCGATACATGCAACCCCGAGTCTAAATGAATTGTAATATGGAATATCATTATATCATAGATATTAAATTAGTGGGTATGAATAGAAATAACTAAATTATGAATCATATATGGTTTATACATATATAAAATAAATTCATTGGTTATCAATTAACTATAAATAAAAATAAAAATCATTTAAAAATAAAAGAGATATTTTTTTTGAAAAATTATGTTTATGCACGTATTGTATTTTTATAATAAAAAATTAAATAAATCACTATTGATGAATGATTTTAATATAATTTTTACACTATATACTCAATAAAATGTTTTAACATTCATATAATATTATTTTAGTCATGTGATAAGAATTAATAAAGTTTTATGTTCAAAACTAGATTTTCTAAAAAGAGTTTTGTCATGTTTTTTATACTTATTTTAAAATTAATTTCTAGAACATATATAATTTTAATCTTGAAAAATAGATTCCATATTTTTAATTGGTATTTTCAAATTTGGCAAACAATCATTTTTTATTTTTGGTCAATATGAATAGCAATTGTGTTAAAATTTATCACCTCAGTAAAAGGTAAATCTGGTTAATATAGGCTAAAACTAAGTGAAAAGGTCATAATTTTTAATCCCAATTATTATTGGAGGAATTTAGTTCTACCAATATCACCTTATTATTAAATGTGAGTTTTTAATGGGCAATTTTCTATAAAAATGACCAATATAATATTTAAATCAAAGAAAGTTACAAAATGTCACTCTCTTAGCTTTAAATATCTCTTATATGTTCATATAGGTAAAAAGAAATTACTGAACGAATCAAAATGGATATTTTTATCTTAAAACCATATTTTAATTATGATAATTTATTCCTAATTTTTAGGTATTAAATAATATCCCTAATTCTTACACAAATCTAAAATAGTATTTATTATTTTAATGTTAAAATAAAATAAATGATATTAGAAATATTAAAAGTTATATAATTTGAGTTATTTATACTATTACACAATATTTTTAGATAAATATTAAAAATTATTTATATTTATATAGATTATATTTGAATTTAAATTTTTTATTACAGTCTTTAAAGTTAAATTAATTTAATTGTTGCAAAAGTTAACATTAATGGTATTTTTCAAAATAATATTTTATTTAATTATTTAAGAATAATTAAAATATAAAAATATAAAAAATGTATAATATATGGTTTGAAATTTAATACCTTTTCCATTTATGAGTTAATAGTTACCTTATTTGTAAAATTATGACCATTTGAGAGTGAAAAATACGTTACCTCGGTTAATGTTAAAATTGGTTAATTAAGGGGCTACATCAAAAGATAAGGTTTAAAATAAAAATTAAACTATAAATTTTTTAATTTTTTATGATATTTCAACCTTATAATACCTTAAACTCTAATCCCTATCCTTATAGAGGAATTTTATCTTGAGAACGAATTTATTATAACTTAATCTTTTATGAAATTCTAAAAGTTCCCCTCACCTCAATTATAAAAGGGAACCTACTACCCCACTTATTTACACCAATTTGATACTTATAGATCAAAAATACCATAAATAACACCTTATAAACTTCCTTATTCATATTATATAGGTAATGGTCTTCCCAAATGACCATATCTAGGATCCTTAAGTGAAGATCTAAAGGAATTCATTCAATGAAGAGGTAATCTTCTTAACCAATCACTTTCTTTTTACTTAATTTTTTACAACCTATAAATCAATGGTATTTATAATAAAATAAGAAATTAATTATCCTAAATATAATTAAATGTTATTATGATTATAAAATTACCACCATCATCCCTTTTTCTCATAAACTGAGAAGTGAAAGTTTCACTCATGCATATGTACGACTTACTGTCACTATGTAATAATATAATTTATTTTTCATTGCCATATTTAATATATGGGAACTATTAAGACCTTAATATTTATATATTATATTTATGATATATTTATAATTTTTTAATTATAATATAAAATCTACCCTCTTACCATCTAATCTGTTGAAAACGATAACATCGCTCATGCATTTGTGTGAACTATCACCACCACAAAGCAATGTGATCCATGTTTGATTTCTGTTTTATATGAATTGTAATAAGGATGTATTTAATGAATATATATTATGTATATCTTATAATAATTATTCTTAAATTTTAATTATTATTTATCTTTCTTTCATTCCATCCTTTGAAAATTAAAAACAACGTTCATGCGTACGTACGACCAACCATCTCCCTGAATGGTGTAATCAATTTTTCTATCTCTTACTTTTATGGATTACTATAAATACATATATAATGAATATATATGATATTTATATCATGTTTTGAATTATGTATATGATTTAATCATGATAAAATTATAATCACTGAAACTACCGAACCAAAATAAACATGAAAAATGAAGTAGTACATAACCATAACAATGATTTTTAAAAAATAATTATTGATAAATGAGTGATAAAATATTATAAGTAAATAATATATGGTATGATATATATATATATATTTAGAGTTCAATAATATTTTTATAATAAATATATATTTTTTATAAAGGACATTTGGACACATATGAAGGAAGAGGAACCTGAGGTAAGGTTTTATTTCACAATCTCATCATTTTTCAGGATTGTTTACGTTTAAGTCTATGTTGGGATAATTATTCAATATATCTATATTTAACACAATATAGTTTCTTATCCTATGATTATTTATATAAATTACATGTTTTCCATTCAATTTTATTCTATTTTTTACTTAAGAGCCCGAAAGAATGTTTTAAGAAAAACTGACTTCATTTCCCTCTTCGGTCAAAAATCCTTTCTCTTCTATGTCCATGTTTTATAAATATGTTTTCAAGAATGTATTTTAATGTTCAAAAATAATTTTTAAAAGTCATTTTTTACCAATTAATTACTTTTTAGAAAAAATTTATAAGAAATATTCTTTTCATTTTCCAAACAAGGTACTTTTTGAATGTTAACAAAAGAATGAAAAAGAATGTTTTTAACTTATATGACCTAAATATAATTTCCCTCAATAAACACCACTCATTAATTTGAAGATTAATTTAAAATTTTAAAATTTTATTTTGAAATATTTTTTTATTAATAATTGGTAAATCTCTATATATGTTTTTTCAAAATGAAAAAGGTTACTTCCTCATTAAAATTTCTAGTAATCTTTTCAAAGTATTATCATATATGTCAGTATACGCTGTTGAATCTTATGTTTTATTGAGGTTATAATCTTATGATACCATATTATATATTTATATAGATGGTTTATGACCATATTTACTAGGGAAAGTATTGGTATTAAATTTTCTTGTTATTATAATACAGACAATTATTGATATTTAAGGCATGCTGATTAAGTTATTTTTTTATTCATATGATGAGTGCATTGGAATTATTAAGTGATGGGTGGGGGTTGGAATTACATATCTCCTTGATGAATCATTAGGTCTTATGGGAAAAAATATCTTGGGTATTTGGTTGAGGCCTTACCCATTTATGTATGATGTCATGGCATGAGGCCTTAATGGTATGTTTTAGATGTCTTGGAGATAAGGCCTTGATGGTAAGTTTCAAATGTCTGAAATTTTGAATTCCATCATTATGAGACTAGTTATTGATGTCCATGTGATTATTTAAATATTTTTATATCCATGGATATGTTTTTATCATATATTATAATTTATATGGAATTTTTATTTTTATTTATTTCCTTCCATAATATTCATGCCTTATTTATCTTTCGTTGTATGAATACCCTTACCGAGCATTTGATTTCACATGTTTCTTATGTTTTATTTCCCTAGGATACCATGAAGTGTTTTATGATTGATATGCAGGGATATGATAAGGGTAATTTTGTTTTCTCAAATAAAATACTATGTTTTATTTTAATTTTTCAAATGTAATGTGAAACTAAAGTATGTATCTAGTTTTCCAAGACTACTAAACTATTCGGTTCATTAGGATGTCTTCACTTATATCTTATTACAATTTAATAAAGTAACAATAGGCTTTGGGTTACTAGATTTGGGGTATTTAAAATTTAATAGAACACCATAGGTGAAAAATAAATCATAACATAAGAACATGTGGATAATAAATTCGGTCATAATGTAAGTATATATGAACATAAGAACATGAGGTATAATATGAAAATATGACTATAACATAAATATGATACATTCATAAACATATAACTAAATATACTCACTAAAGGGTTATAAAACATATTAACAAGAATCTTAACCAAGGTATTATAAAAAATTACCAAGGCATGCTGCTATAGTATCCTAAACACATCATATCTAGAGATTAATTCGTTACCAAATTCACTGGATAACTATTATGGAACACCCTTCATATTTCTAACATCACGTGTTCCACATTGATCAAAGATCATTAGTAAATGTAATTTTTGACCCATGAGTAGGGATTGTGGGTTTAATACATGGATTTAACCAATCATTAATTAAAATATTCATCTAAATGGATTCCCTTGAATTAAAATTGAGTTGGGAATTCATGGCATTAAAATATAGAATGAAAAATCAAGGGATGATTTTGACAACATGAAAGGTATAAAAAAAGGATCATGTATTGGGTTTAATGAGATAAAAAGGAATTATATCATTAAATAGACATACAATTTATAGTAATAGAAATTTATATAAAAACTTCACAACATAATAAATTGAGAATCAAAAGACTTATACAAAATAAGTACTTAAATAGAAGAATTTGAGGAAGAGAACCCTCACCTTGAGAGGATTATTATTAAATCTTGAGAGAGGCATATTATAATCCTAGGAACACATTTTGTTGGATTTATAATGGTTTAAGGATAATAAGTTCTTTATCAATGGATTTTGAGTGGAGATAAAATGGATAAAGGGTGGATAATTATACTTGTGGAGGGGTAGTTTTAAGGGTTAAAATATGGATTTTTTATTATATAATCCAAACACTTGTGGGTACACTAAATTAAAAATACTTTTATGGATCATTGAGTAGTAAAATATGTTTATTTTATGTTAAAAACTAGGATAATTCTAAAATAACCTTCCAAGCACCCCATTTTACACATATAATAAATAAATATCTTTTTATCTCAAATATATAATTTTTTGTTTCAAAATGTTAAGTATAAATTTATAAATTCAAAATAATATTTAAAATTAATTTAATACTTAATAAATTAAATTTTATTGAATTAAATTTTTTATATATATTTTTAATCATATTCACATCATATTGATGTCATAAAAATCATGGTACTCGTGGAAAGATAATTTTCACCTTTTCACCAAAAATTCAACCTTGTTCGAAAACACTCAAAAAATTCACCAAATGCTAATTTTTATGTACCGAGTACAAAAATGATATTTATTTTATCAAAAACAATTCTATAAATATGATAATTTTAAATTTTAAATAAAAAACCTTATTTATTAAGAATTAATAGTTTTTATGACACAATATGTTTTTTTACAGATATAAAAAATTATTTAGGACTTTTTTAAATAATAATATCATTTAAAAAAAATCTGTAATATTATTTCATCAAAATAAATTTTATTTAAAATTTATAAATTTATGATAAAATATAATTTATTCATATTTCAAAAAAAATTGATTTATTTATACTAAAAATCCATTTAATCGTGTTCATTAAATATTGAAGTGCATTTTTATTTCATATAATGAATATTAAAATAAAATAATGAGAAATTTAATTCAAGTAGAGTAACTAATTTTTAATTTCTAAATAATTTCATGTTAATACTACTTATGTTATGGATACATAATCTCATTTTTTCATTGGAATATGCCTTAAGGGTAATATGTGCGATGTTAGAATTTTATTGGGGTGGTTTGGCTAGCATCACTCAGGTGCTAATATATACTATCATGAAGTTATCTAAAAAATAATCCCAATCATGTATTATTTACTATATTTTGGCTTGGGTTTGGGCAAGGTAAAATCCCAGTGAGTCCACCTATCTCCCAATATCCAACAAGTGAACCATATAGGTGATGTTTTTGTTGGTAGATGCCATGGTTTCTTCTTTCTACATCATAAAACAGACACAATGGTCACTTTATAATGGTTACATAACCAACATTCATAATTTCTAATGCTCAAATTTCCCTATATATATGAACCACTAATCTTATACTTAACCATTCACTAGTACACTTATGAAGTTTCTTACACATCACTTGATAATGTCTATAATATACTTAATGCTGCTCTTTATTTTTACAATCATTATGGTATGGATGATATTCATGGGAGAATTTAAGCATATAGAGTTCCTTTTAGTGATTATACCGTTATTCAGTGTTTATATCCCTATAATATTCTTAGTTATAACAATAAATATGAACACCTAATGTATAAAGAAATATAATAGTCTTACTATGTAATTTTATTGTAAAACATAATAAAATAGTCATTGAGAAATGATATTTCTCTTATTATTAGATAGAAACTTCAGGCCATTACATTCTCCCCCTTAAAAAAATTTCACGCTCAAAATTTTCATCTCACATAGAAATTAATCGGGGTATTTTTCCTTTATCACTTCTTCAAGATCCCAGGTTTCTTCTTCAAATTTGTGTTTTTTTCCATAATACTTTCATGAATAGGGTTTTATGATTCCCCAACACTTGTTTACTTTCATCAAGAATATAAATCATTTATTCTTCATATGAATGACCAGATTCTAATTCCACACCATTCATGTCATGTATATGTATTGGTTATGACATATACTTCCTTAATAAGGACACATAAAAGAAATCATGTACATTGGAAATATTTACATCTAATGATAACTGATAAGAAACTACTCTAAAATTCTCATGAATCTAAAATGGTCTAATATATCTTGGAAATATATTCCCTATCTTTCCAAATCTCATGTCATATTTCCAAGGTGATACCTTGAAGAACACTTGATCTCTAACATGAAATTCTATGTTTTTTCCTTCAATTTTTGCATAACTCTTTTATTGACTTTGAGAAACCTTGATATGTATTTGAATTAATTATATCTTTTCTATGGTTTCTTTCACAAGGTATGGTCCTAAAAATTATACTTATCCAAATTCATATCAATATATTTTAGTTCCATACCTTTTACTATAAAGTTATTTACATAGATCCATTTGAATACTTGAGTCTAAATTTTTATTATAGGATAATTCAACAAGTAGAAGATGCTACTTCTAGCTCCCTTTAAAATCAAGGGATATGTCCCTTAACATATCCTCCAATGTTTGAATAGTCCTCTTATACTTCCAATCAGTTTGAGGATAATAGGTTGTGATTCAGTTTACTTCTATATTCATATCCATTTGAAGGACCCTCCAGAACATAGAAGTAAATATTGGATCATGGTCATAAAAAATATATATGTGTTCCTTGTGAAGTCTCACTACTTCTTGAATATACAAATGAGTAAGCCACTAATGTGACAAATCCTCACATATTTCAATGAAATGGGAATACTTTGTTAATCTATCAATGATTACCCATATTAAATTATTTCCCTTTGATATATTAGGAAGTCTAGTAAAAAAGTCCATAGTGAGGTTGTACCACTTTTATAAAGGTATTAATATTGTTTATTTCTCTCTCTTTTAAATTTCTTACTCTTCTTTAATTTATTGACATAAAAAACCTCTTATAGTATACTCATAAATCCCTATTTTCATGTTATCCCACTAATAATGATCACACATATCTCTATATATTTTGGTGCTTATGATATGTACAGAGAATGTAAATATATTTTCTTTTCCCATTAGTTATTTCTTAAAATTTTTAATATAATTGATATATAGACTTTTTTCTAAAACTTAGTTTTCCCTCTTTATCAAGACAAAACTTGAGAAATTTTTTAGTTTTCATTGCATCTTTCTTCCTCTGTATTATAGGATCATGTCATTGTGATTTATTGATCCTTTATAGTAATTATGGTTGGGAAATACCTTGGGATATGATTAATGATTTACCTTCCTTTATAACATCTATTTCCATCTTTACCGAGTCCTTGATCAAAGTCTTTCATTCATTCCTTATTATTGTAAGAACATTGAGTTCCTTCATACTTAGTGCAATCATTAAATTTTTCTTTAACAAGGTGATAATGAATAGAACAATCATAGTCTTTTAAAATCTCCATCATCACATTTTTCAAAGGTTCACTTCCTTCCATGTAAATATATACTTCATACTTTGTTGGTTGATGTATATATCACACTTATCCCCATAAATGTATTGCCTCCTATATTTAAGGAAAAATTAATTTCAACTAAATCCAAGTCATGGGTATGATAATTCTTCTCATGAGTCTTTGACTATCAAAATTCATAAGCAATAACTTTTTAATTCTTCTTTAGTTCATATCCAATTCCTTATTATAAATCATTTTCTATTAGAGGGTAATGTTAACACAATTGTGCTAACCATCTTATTATTCATCTCTTGAAAAATTTATTCACATGGATTAATTCAGGTAAACCTAACTCCATTTCAAGTTAGGTTAGTTAGTAGATTATAAATTCATGAAAATTTATTCATAAACCTTCTATAATACCCAGATAAATCAAGGAAACTATGAATCTTGATCACTATTGTTAGAAAGGGCCACTCTTCCACTACCTTAATCATTGTTAAATCTATAGATATTCCTTCACAAGATACAATGTGTCTAAAGAATTCCACATTTTACAACTAGATCTCACATTCACTAAATTTATAAAAAAATAAAATCTTTTCTTATTGTATTTAATATGATTCTTAGGTGTTCCTCATTCTCACCATGAATTTTGGAATATATCATTAAATTATAAATAAAGAGAACTACAAACTTATTGAGGTAGTACCTAAAGATTATATTCATAAAATCCATAAATATCATAGGAGAGTTAGTTAAACTAATGAAAATAACAATAAACACATAACTTCCTCACCTTGTCTAAAATGTTTTCTTTGGGATATATTCTTTCATCACCCTCAATTGATGATACCCTGATTATAGATCAATAGTAGAAAATAATTGATCTCTATGAAGCTTGTCAAATAACTCATCATTTCTTTGAAGTTGTTTTTTTTCTTTACTATGATCCTATTAAGTTATCTATAATCAATGTATATTCACATTTATCCACCATTATTATTCACAAATAGAATAAGAACTCCCATAAAGAGACACACTTGGATGGATAAAACACTTCTTTAAAAGATCATGTAATTACTTCTTAAATTCTCATAGATCCATGAATTGTTTTCTATATGGGGTCTTTGATATAGGTTTTGATCTCTTTATGAGTTCAATGGATAATTCTATCTCTCTTTCTAGGGAAGGAATAGGTAATTATTAAGGAAACATATCAATGTATTTATGAAAAATTTGAATAAATTATATCTTTCTTCATTAACTTTATTATACTTCTTCAATAATAATTTCAATAAAGAAGGCTATAGGATTCAGTTCTTGACAGGACTTGGGTTGAGATATCTCCCCTTTAAAAAGTATATCATATTCCACAACTAAGACAACTAAATTTTCCTTGATTATATAATTGATCTTGTAATTATAGTTTTATATCCAATCCATCCATAATATTATGTCAAACTACACCATTGGAATAACTATAATATTTGTGAAGATATTTTACTCACCAAATTTAAGAGGTGAATCTCTATATAATCTTTTATAATGAATATATCCTCTATAAGTATTAACTGAAAACTCTTCTTCTAACAACTCATGGTTCGATTCGATATTCTTTGGAAACCTAAAAGAAATAAAGGAATGTGTTGAACTAGAATCAAACATTTTACTAAAAATATTTGATTAAATAACAAGTATATTGATTACCAAATCATTTGGAGCCTAGAATTTGACCATTGTGATAGAAAAAATCATGGAATTAATCCCTTTGACTTTTCTAGGGTTGATTGTAGATTCCCTCCACACTCCTAAAATTTGGGAACTGATTGGAAAAGTTCCCAGGATCTTCATATGTGAATCATTGCACCACTAGATGAACATGAGCCACATTCCCCTTATCATTAGTATTGGGATGATGAGGCATTTTATTTCTTAAATTTTTTTGAGTAATGTGGTTGACCTTTCCACATTTATATCACTTCCCACTTCCTTAAACAAAAATTTCCTAAGTTCCTTTTCCCATAGTTGTTTCACAAGGGAAATTTTATTTTCTTACTTTCCTTTTTTTAGTTAGGATTATTCCTAAATTTTTTGTCCATCCTCCTCTTTTTGTTACTTTTTTATGTGTCTACTGGGAATATATTCACTCTATTTAAACTTGTAGATCACATATTACTATCTCATTATTACTCCCAAATTCTCAGATTAACATTTTTTTGTAGATGGGGTCTCATTCCACTAAAAAATCCATCGATTTTCTAATAAAAATTGATAACAAATATTGAATTGTAACATGAAAGTTGTGTGAATTTCACAATATGAAAATTTTAAAATAAAACATGATTTCTTTCCATAACAACTATTCACAACTTTAAACTTGAATTATTCTATTCCTTTACCCATCCACAAACCCTATGATTTTTTTACAAATTTGGATGAGTACAAAAATATCAATAAGGGACATAAAAGGGAATAGAAAAACCATTAGTCCATGAATGAAAATATTTTCACAAATTAATAAATTTTACACATAAAACATAATCTCTTTTACTTGCCTTATGAAATAATACGTTTCTTGAAAACACCATAGCATGCATAAATCATAAAAGAAACCTATGGAATCATTTTATCATCACTCTTACATATAAATTAACTCTCTCAGCTATACATGGAGTAACCATCCTAGTTACGCTTAGAATAGCCTTCACAATATATTCCCATAATCTATTAGGAGAAACCTAACCAGTAAAATCCATCCCTTTACCCAACTCACTGGAGATCTATAATGGGTCCACACACCCTTGGTTTATCACAGAACCACCCATTATCATTACAATTACCAAGAACCATAACATGATCATAACAAATAAATCTTTCATAAAAGAAACATTCTTGAGGAAGATAACTTTTTCATTTTGAAATAAATTTTCATTTTCACAAGACGCACACTCATAAATGAAAAAAATTTATTTGAAAATAAAATTAAAAATTTTCAAAGGAATATTAAAATCATTAAAGTGTCATTAAATCATTAAATTATGTTCATGATATATATGTAAAAAACATTCTTTTTAAATTTTGTAAAAAGAGACATTACATAGGATTTTTAAAGGAAACCCCCTTACATTAGGTTATACTTCCTTAAAACATGTTCAAATATCTTTAATAATGCTGTAAAGAAGTTTATTTATTATTTATATAACTATATTCATAATTATTATATCATATATGATCCTCTTATACCATCTTATCACCCTTTTGATAATAATATTTCATCATTACCCTTGTTTTGGGTGTTAACTACCTTGTCATGAATGTCCCAAATATTTTTCATTAGATATATACCCATAAATTAAAAAATTATAGTAGTATTATAAATATCATTGTTAATCATTTAATACCATTTTAGAACCATTCTTGAATTTTGAATATGAAAAATGAATCACATCGCATCTTGGAAACGATAGGCTATACATAAGCACAAATGATGATATCATTCCATTAATGGGAGTAATATTAAGTATGTGTATGATATAATTAATATTAATAATTTATATAATTTCATAATTATTATATATATCCATAATTTACATCATTATAACCATCCAAGTATAGTGGTGATAAAAAACAAATCACACCACTGTGTGGAGATGATATGTCGTACGTACGTATGCACAATGCTTTTATTTTTAGTAGAATGGATAAAAGATGAAATATGGTTATCCCATAATCATAATAAAATATCAAAATATATATTATACATGAGTTATTAAATTATCATGGAAACAACATATTAATATGAAGTGAAAGAAGAAATAATCTTGAAAGAGTCGATAAAAAATGATTACCTCTTCTTCGGCAGACTTTGTTTAATATCTTCTTAAGGGATCTAGGGTTGGTATTTTGGAAGGAATAGAACCTAAAGAACCTAATTAAGGGTTTTTATAAGATAACTTGATATTTTTTTTTCAATATAAAAGCCTCAAGGTGGTGAAATTAAATGAAGGAAGTAGTTCCCTTTTATAATTGAGGTGAGGGGAACTATTGGAAATTCTTGAAATATTAATTTATAATAAATTAATTTTCTATCCAAATATTGTAAAATTTCCATGAGTTAGAATTCATGTTGATATAGGGTTGTAATATCAAAAAAAATAACATTTTGACATGTTTTTATTTTATTTTAAACCTTTTCATTTTGATTTTCTTTAATTAACTTATTTTATTTTTTATTATGGTAATAATTTATTTAATATTAAAAGGTGGTAATTTTTACTTATAAAGTTTAAATTGAACAAAAAATTCAAAATTTTTACATTTTAGACCAAAATATAATCAATTTTTTTGTTGATTTTTTTAATTATTTTTATGTAATTTAATAAAAAATTATTTTGATAAAATATCATTAGTGTCAATTTTGACATTATTCATTACTTTGAATTTCAGGAAAACAACACAAAAGTTAACTTAAAAAATAGTTAATACACCCTTAATATGTCATTATAATTAAAAAAATTCAGGGACCACCCTAATTATTTCAAATTTTATAATATTTTAAATATATTTATTATCATTAATTTGATTGTTTCATTAATAAAATAATTACTATATGATCATTGTATAATTATTTAAGGTAATTATTTTTTCAAAAAAAATTTAAAATAAATTATTATGATGTTGATAAATTTTTAGTTTTAAAAATAATATATATAGTTGAATATATCTATATAATAAAACCATATTAATAATAATATAGTTATTAAAAATATGAATGTGGCACACTTGTCTTTTCTTTTTATAAAATATTATAAATATCATAATCTCATTTAAATTACTTAAAAAGTCATAAATAAATTTAAATAATGAAAATAAGTTTATTAAGTTCATAATGGAAACTTAGATTCATTATTAGCCTACATTTTTCCCCATGTGGACACATAAGAGATGTTTAAGACAAAGAAAGTGACATTTTGTGATTTTCATTAATTTAAATAATATCAAAGTCATTTTCATGGAAAAGTGTCAATTAAACAACAATAATTAGAACCTTAGGTATTAAGTGTTGAATATATATCATCCAATAAAATGGGAACAAGTGTTAGGATAATTTTATATTTTTATTTTTATTTTTATCTTTAATTCCCCAATTTACTCTTTACTATGTTAATAAAAATTTACCAAAGCTACTGTTCATATTAAACAAAAGTAAAAGGGAAATATTCACTAAATTTTGAAATTCTGAATCCAAATATGGAATCCATTACTCAAAATTCAATACATATAAGTTTCATAATTTAATATAAAATTAAACTGAAAAAATGCACTGAAAAACTGTTTTTTGAAAAAACGCCTCATTTTAAATATAAAAATGTTTCTATACTAAATTATTGTATAAAAACCATTAAAAACCATAATTTGATTAATATAAATAAAAAATGAACTAATTATAATTTAAAATTAATCCAAATCACACTTTTACCTTAAAATAAAATACAGTTTTCAGAAAAACTAGTATTTTCACTATTCGTTATTAGATAAAACTTATAAAAAAATACCAAAAATTCAACCAAATTAAATTTTGGTATTCTATTTTCAAAATTGAATTTTATTTTTTAAAATAAAATTTATAAAAGTGTAAAATTTTAGATTTAAAATAATTGTTCATTAATAGGTGATAAGACTTCTTTTTAGAAAAATATAGTTTTTGAACATAAAACTAGATTTATCACATACACTATTGAACATAGAATCCCTTTTCAAATTTAAAATTACTATATAATTGATAAATATATAAAAAATATTCTATAATTACCTTGTTTGTTACATTTATAATTATACATAGGGTTCATGTGACGAACCGAATCTGGTCACCACCAAAAATGGCACCAAACCCAGAATGTGACAAGGATCGAAGGGCATTACCGATCCCCATGGGCTAGCACAAGTTCCCGGGTATCATATAATGATAATTGGGAACAATTTACCCCATTTTATAAACATTAAACAACAAACAAACTCAATAAAACAAATCTGGATATTTCAACTTAAACCATCTTTTAAAAAATTTCAGAACTGAATTACATAAGCTAAAACTATGTTTAAAGACAATTACAAAGGTAAAAAACCAAATAAGGACAGCCCAAGATCCCTCATGGAAAGGGGAACCACCCTCAAGCCATCTCCAAAAGACTTCACCACCAAGGACCTTCCAAAAACCCAAACCACTAGAACTAAAAACTATACCCAACCTGCGAAAAAAAATTTAACCAAGTCTACTTACACCCGAGGGTGTATGTAGGGTGTGAGCCAAATCCCAATAGGATACCACCACTAATAGATTCCATGTGATAAACATTTAATGATGAAAATCATGCAATTTTTCAAAAACATGAGATGCTAGGTAAAATCTATAAAAGATGCAATATTAAATAAAAACAGTTTTCAAGTGGGATAATTTAAAGAATAAAAACATTTAAAATAAATACAATAGATACTGAATTTTCCAGCCTATCATACCATATGACGATGGTAAGCACAAAATATACAGTGTGAAAAAGCAATGGGAAATAACCCCTAGTGGTCCCCAATAATCATCATCATAGTTTAGTTAGAGTTGTAAGCATCAATCTTGCTAAGTGAAACTGAGGCCAAACCCCACGGATTCACTACCATACTAGTACACGTCCACCCACCTAGATACCAGGGTTTTCCCTTTGTGCTCAAACAAGTTCAACAAGTCAATGAATATACTTTTCACATGAAAATATCAATTCCATATCATAAATTCACCAAAAATCCCACATTTATACAACAAAAATAACAAAAGTCCACTTTTCATTCAGATTGATTTTGAAATCCGACTCACACCAAAATAGCCCACAACACTTTTCAATTTTCTTTAACACTTACAAAAATCCATTAAACAATTTTATAAATCGATTATAATATATTAAAACTCTCATAACAGCCCACTCACTTGTTACATAATGCCTTTTTTACCTTCAAAATTATTTTATCATCAAACTTAAATGAAACAACCCACAAACAAGTTTCGCTCCAACATCAAAATTTATTAAATCATTTCAGAAATTTAAAAAAACATTATAAATTTTTTTGACATCTTAAAACCTAACTTCA
The DNA here is from genome assembly GCA_963277665.1 of Viscum album. NCBI lineage: Eukaryota > Viridiplantae > Streptophyta > Magnoliopsida > Santalales > Viscaceae > Viscum > Viscum album. Next base: position 1,176,753,974 of record OY728164.1, read on the forward strand.
CCTTTAAAAAGCCCTTAACAGGTGAACACACATACCAAACAGTACAAAATCACCCTTTTCCCACTTTTTTTGACCAACTAAAACATTCTCAATTTTCATCAAAAGAACCCAAGTGGTGTCAATATATCTTGCACACAAAACCCATTTCAAAACCACCATTTAAGACCAAAAACCAAACCAATTCCTATCGAAAACAGAATTGGAAGCCCTAGAGACATTTATAAAAGCCCTTTAAAGTTTTATAAAATCACCTTGAATAATACTACAAAAGATTCAAATGAAAACACACATTTTCATAAAATGCTCTCAAGAAGTATAACAATATTTTACACATAAAACCTATTCAAAAACCCTATTTTTAATCCCACATGACACTAATAAATTACCAAACTAGAATTTGAATTCCAAAAAAGATTTATTAAACCAATTACATATGTTATAAAATACACCCAAATAATACCCCATGAGTAACACATTAAAACACCCAATTTCAAGTTAAAATGCAAATATAAAATTGAACACTTAACCAAATCAATAATAAACCATTTTAGAACAACACCCAACATATGAGGAATATGAAAAATTATTAAATACATTAAGATAACTCATCAATAATTGTTTACACATGGAACCACCTACCGGAAGTGTCGAATCCCTCAAAACTTGGTGCGAAACATCAACCGCACCACCGCCACATCACAAGGATGATAAATCCATCCCTAGAACAAAATATTTAGAAAAAAATACACCAAATCAAACCATATGTTCTAGCCGTAACTTCTGGACATTTTATAACATAATGAAAGAGGAAGGAAACCCTAAGGAGAATGAAGAAATTGAAGAGAGAACCACTTATTCAAAACAATCTTGAATAAAACGACCCCAATACACCAGAATATGAATTTGAAAACATCAAAACATTAAAGGGATGTTCTAAAAAGGATTATGAGATCATTTAGGAATTAGAATTGGGGAAAAAGAGTAAGAATTGAGAGAGTTATGATGGAAATAACTTACCTCCTCAAATCTGCCCGATTTTAGAAACCCTAAGAATTTCAGCACTGAATCGCGATGCAAACGAGCTCCAAAGAGGGGGGAAAGGCAATGGGAGTGAGCCTAGGCTTGTTAGGGTATATAGGGAGGTACAATCACCTAAAAATTCATTATAATTAATAAGATATTAAAAACATTAATGAAACAATTTAAAACTGGAAAATGGGCTTTCAGGTCGGCCCAATTCTCAAATAAAAACCCAAATCTCCCATTATTATAGATATATAAAGGCTCCAAATTTAAATGTGCTATTAATATATCAGGGGAGGACATTTAAAATTTGTAATGAGTAAAAAATATTAAAAAATGAAAAATTTATAAAATAAACAAAATTTATTTTTAAATCTGGAATTGGGCTCATGGTTTGGCCCAATTCATGAAAACTCACATATTCTCCATAAAACCTTTGGAAACCCCCAAAAAAAAGCATGAATGGAAAATAAATTAAAATTAAATTTAAAATAAGTTATGTATCTGAAAATTCTCCCCACCTTTAAAACTTTCCACCCTGGAAAGTCACAGCAAGGTTAAAGCAACAACAAACCCCACTGAGAAACCAATAGGTACTCCCTTGCCAGGTTTCACCCCCAAAGGCCAAAACACCTCCAGTTATCAATTAAGGAAGGATTACTCTCACAATAAAAACTTACACCACTTTCCTGAAAGGATCAATCAAATTCATACTTTATCCCAAAATAAAAATCCTCAAAAACTATTCGAACAAGACTCAAGCAATTCACCCAAACGAACAACAACTTTGAACAAGGTTACACTTACCTTACTTTAACTAAACCATTGGGCACTCTCCAGTCCAAATGTTTACTCAAGGAAGATGTTGGTAGCTATAAATCTCCGAACGAGACTATCTACACCAATCCAAAACCATGTATAAATCTAATATACTGGTACGGGGGGACACTAATACGCTCCCCACCATAAGAGACAACATTTTTTTTTTCCGAGACAGAATCAAGACACTAATAGGGGGAGGCCTGAACAGACTCCCTGGTACCTAGGGTAGACTTCTATTAAAAATTTCCAAATGAACATACATGATAATCATAGTGGTTCTCCCCACCATAACAACCAACCATCTTAACCGACCAGCATGAGCCAGTATAGAAAAACCCAAAAATTTCATGATTTGGGAAGGTCACATGATTAGTCCGCACAGTTTGTGAAACCATGAACTAACTGTTCCGATTAATCTTTCCACATGGATTCCAGGAACACAGTCACTCTTAATCATTCAAAAACCATGTTCTCAGCCTGTCTATCCAAATTTCCAACCATTCTCCAAAGAATCAATGGAAACCAAAGGGGGAGGGAATGGCATTGGGTGATTACATGGGTACAAGGACCTCCACCTATTTCCACCAAACATGAACAACAGAAGAAAGATGATGATACCAGAGGTTTAAACTCTTCCTATCATTCATATTTAGGATAGTAAATTTTACAAGAGTTTAAATGACCTTGTGATTTCCCTTTACTACGAGCCAACTTCTCTCTGAGACCTATGGCTGGAGCTCAAATGATTGAAGCATCTTCGGACTCACAGTTAGTCTTTAGAAACCCACTGAATGTGAATTCTTATTTCAGTGCCACCAAAAACTACACTGCAATCCCAATTAAGTCTTCCTGACATAACACATTCCAAACTCACATTACACTATCCTAATATTTCACTGAAACAAGGGATAAGAAGATGCAAACACATCCCACCTTGTTTATTCAGGTGAGAAACAATAGATGTAAAGAACACCTACACTCACATTCCTCTAAAATGGATGATTTTGAAGTTTTTCCAAGGGATACTTTCGAACAACATAACAGGGACTCTCAGATGATTTCACTACTTTCACCTATACAGTCAATCGAGCACATGACATCATTAGGCATCACTGAACATGACCATTTTAACTGATATAAACAATGCATGGAGAGGGACCTTATACAACATCCCCAAACAACACACAATTCTAGAAAGTGGCCACAATATCCTATCATGACCATATTTCCCACATCAGTGGTTTAACATGAACTCATGCTTCAAAAAACTTTTAAGAACCCCAAAGTCCCTCTTAGACACCATCGAGACACTCATCCACACTAACAACCCTAGACCACATCCACCTTCGACGAATCAAGAAACATAAGAAACTATGGTCTCTTTCAACCTTCCACGAGCACTCACTGATTACAAGAGGATCTAATAATAAAAGAAAGGAATGGTTGTAGACTCAATATAAAAATCTCAAGAAAAAAATTCCTTATATTGATCAACTAGAGGGTCTTCAAACAGCGAAACAATCCTGGTTGCACTTCAGTTGTGCACTAACCTTTAATGGGGGTGTACCTTATCCAACGATTGAACCCAAGGACCCAACCAAGATGGTCCATTGGTCAAGATATACCACAAACCAGATCCAAAAACATGAAGGGAACCATCATAAAGGCGTCCCAAAACATTTTTCAAAAGAGACCACTAATTTTCCCTATAACACAACTTACTGACCAAACCCAAACTCAAAACACAGTTCAAACAGGAGGGGTTCTTGGACTCAAAACAACCCACAAAATCAACATTTTCCAAAATCACAAAATATAAACCATCCCAAACGATTCATCAAGTCATCATGTTTCCCTTTAGAAAAACTTCTTTGAAAACAAATGGTTCAGCGGTTAGTGAATCCACCAATGGTACCCTATCAGCCTTACACATGCATGTTTCTGTGCCACACCGGGCACCCTCCTCATTTCCATCCCGACACTCATCCAATCATGTCATAAACCATCCATATTTCCATATAAACCCATGCATGTGGTTTATCACAAAAATATCAAAGGTTAAAACAAAAATTCTTTCTACTTTTCAAAACCAAAACGGTCAACCAACACAGCCTTTTTCTCATAACCGCCAACCACGAGATCAAAATCCCAAATTACATCTTACAAAATTTTCATAAAGTCACAGCCATTTAGAAAATAACTCACTTTCAAGATATTCACATCAATTTCAAAATATATAATCCCATTAAAACACACTCTGATTGTTTAGAAAACTCTATTGGAAATACTTTTCAAAACCAACTTCAATATAGTTCCTGATTTCAAGAGAGGTGTAAGCACACCATTTTCCATTTCAAAACAATTCTGAAAATTCAGTTCCACAATTTAATAAACCAAACCATTCCCTCTTTATTTGAAAATAATTTCATAAAAAATTTATGCTTCTTAAAACCAAGTCACTTTAAAACCAAAGTGCCAAGATTTGAAAACTAAATCACAAAATAATGCGAGAGGAAACTAGTTTCAGTGGGTGACTTGGAAATATGGTTGGTTGCCATATTCAAATCACTTAACTATCACAGAGAGTGTTCTAGGGAATATATATGGCTCCACATGGCTTTCCAGGCTCTGTGAGCTCACTGAGACCTTTAACCCAACTCTCGTTTCATTTCCCCTAATCATCATCAAACCAAGAAAACCAAAGGACATAGATAAATCCAAAATTCCCCTGGCAACTCAAATCCTATCATGTGGTGTGGTGATCAGTAACACTACCCATAACTGAACTACCAAGTCCCAACAATCCCAACTTTAGACTATCCTGACTATTCCCTAAATAACGTGACCCAAAGAGTTAACCAGAACATCCTTTGATACCATTTTGTCACGAACCGAATTTGGTCGCCGCCAAAAACAACACCAAACCCAGCCCGTGACAAGGCCTGAAGGGCATTCCGGATCCCCACGGGATGGAAAAAGTGCCCGGGTATCATATAATGAAAATTGGGAATGATTTACCCGATTTTATAAACATTAAACAACAAACAAACTCAATAAAACAAATCTGGATTTTTCAACTTAAACTGTCTTTTACAAAATTTCAGAACTGAATTACATAATTTAAAACTATGTTTAAATACCATTACAAAGGTACAAAACCAAGTAAGGACATCCCATGATCCCTCATGTCAAGGGGCACCGCCCTTAAGCCATCTCCACAAGACTTCGTCACCAAGGACCTACCAGAAACCTGAACCACTAGAACTAAAAACTATACCCAACCTGTGACAACAAAAATAACCAAGTCTACTTACACCCAAGGGTGTAAGTAGGGTGTGATCCAAATCTCAATAGGATACCAGAACTAATATATTCAATGTGATAAACATTTAATGACGAAAAGCATTCAAGTTTTCAAAAACATGAGATGCTAGTTAAAATTTCTAAAAGATGCAACATTAAATAAAAACAGTTTTAAGGTGGGATTATTTAAAGAATAAAAACTTTTAAAATAAATTCCATAGATACTTAATTTTCCAGCCTCTCATACTGTATGCCGACAGTAAGCACAAAATATACAGTGAGCAAAAACAATAGAAAATAACCCCTAGGCACTAGCTAGTTGTGGGTCCCAGGTACCTCCTATCTCGGTAAGAGTAACCATCACAAATATTCGTTCTCGTGCACGTGCCACTAGTAAGGAACATACCAATAACCTAGGGGTCCCCAATCATCATCATCATAGTTTAGTTAGAGTTGTAAGTTTCAATATTTCTAAGTGAAACTGAGGCCAAGCCCCACAGATTCACTAGCATAATAGTACACGTCCACCCACCTAGATACCCAGGTTTTACCTTTGTGCTCAAACAAGTTAAACAAGTCAATGAATATAATTTTCCCATGAAAATATCATTTACATATCATAAATTTACCAAACATCCCACATGTATACAACACAAGTAACAAAATTCCACTTTTCATTTAGATTGATTTTGAAATCCGACTCACACCAAAATAACCCACAACACTTTTCACATTTCTTTAACACTTGCACAAATCCATTAAATAATTTTATAAAACCCTTCCAATATACTATGACTCTCATAATAGACCACTCAATTGTTACATAATACCCTTTTAACCTTCAAAATTATTTTATCATCAAACTTACATGAAATAGCCCACAAACAAGTTTTGCTCCAACATCACAATTTATTAAAACATTTCAGAAATTTACAAAACATTATAAAAATGTTTGACATCTTAAAACCTCACTTCACCTTTCAAAACCCCTTAATATGTCAACACACATACCAAACATCACGAAATCACCCTTTTCCCACTTTGTTTTACCAACTAAAGCATTCTCAATTTTCATAAAAAGAACCCAAGTGGTGTCAATATATCTTGCACAGAAAACCCATTTCAAAACCACCATTTAAGACCAAAAACCAAACCAATTTCTATCCAAAATAAAATTGGAATCCCTGGAGACATTTATAAAACCCCTTTCAAGTTTCATAAAATCACCATGAATAATAATACAAATGATTCCAATGAAAACAAACATTTTCATAAAATGCTCTCAAGAAGTATAACAATGTTTTACACATAAAACCTATTCAAAAACCCAATTTTTAGGCCCACAAGACACTAATAAATTACCAAACCATAATTTTAAGTCCAAAAAAGATTTAGTAAACCAATTACATATGTTATAAAATACACCCAAATAATACCCCACAACTAACACATTAAAACACCCAATTTCAAGTTAAAATAAAAATATAAAATTGAACACTTAACCAAATCATTCATAAACCATTTTCACACCACACCCAAAATATGAGGAATATGAAAAATGGATAAATATAGCAATCTAACTCATCAATAATTGTTTACACATGGAACCACCTACCGAAAGTGTCGAATCCCTCAAAACTTAGTCTGAAACATCAACTGCACGACCACCGCATCACAAGGATGATTAATCCAGCCCTAGACCACACAATTTAACCAAAGAGACACCAAATCAAACCATATTTTCGAACCCTAACTTCTGGACATTTTAGAACATAATGAAGGAGGGAGGAAACACTAAGGAGAACGAATAAATTAAAGAGAGAAACACTTACTCAAAACAATCTTGAATAAAACGACCCAAAATCCACCAGAATATGAACTTGAAAACATCCAACCATTCAGGGGATGTTCGAAAAAGTATTATTTGATCATGTAGGAACTATAATGGGGGAAAACGAGTAAGAATTGAGAGAGTTATGATAGAAATAACTTACCTCCTCAAATCTGCCTGATTTTAGAAACCCTATGAATTTCAGCACTCAATCGTGATGAAAATGAGATCCAAAAAGGAGGGAAAGGAAATGGGAGTGCGCCTGGGATTCTTAGGGTATATTGGGAGGTGTAATCACCAAAAAATTCATTATAATGAATAAGATATTAAAGAAATTAAAGAAACAATGTAAAACTAGAAAATGGGCTTTCAGGTTGGCCCAATTCTCAAATAAAAACCCAAATCCCCCATGATTATGGATTTATAAAGGCTCCAAATTTAAATTTTGTGTTAATATATCAGGGGAGGAAATTTAGGAGTTGTAATGAGTGAAAAATATTAAAAAATTTAAAAAGTTATAAAAGAAACAAAATTTATTTTTAAATCTGGAATTGGGCTCACAGTTTGGCCCAATTCATGAAAACTCACCTATTCTCCATTAAACCTTTGGAAACCCCCAAAACAAAGAATGAATGGAAAATAAATTAAAAATAACTTTAAAATAAGTTATGTATGTGATAGTTCTTAATAATGTTTTTTCGTTATGATTTATAAAAATAATTAAACCTTGCCTTTAATACCAACTAAAATGATCCACATTTCTCATATATGATTTTTAGTATTATTCCATTTGTAAATATTACATAAAAAACCCCCAAAGTAACATTTTAGTTTTAGTGTCTTCGAAAATAGACACATAGTATAATACATAAATGATACACAAATGAAAACATAAACTAATTTTCAACTCTCTTTAAAATATTCTTTATTATGACACCGTAGATCACCTCACTACATATTATTTCCTAGGGATATTTATCAAAAGATACCGATGAGAATAAATCCTAGCAAGGGATAATAAATATAATAAAAAATCATAGATGAAACATAAATCATAACATAAGAAAATATATATAATAAATTGAGGTATAACATAGGTATATTAACATAATAACATGAGGCATAACATGGAAATGTGACTAAAAATAAAAATGATACATTCATAAACATATCCGAAAATCTCATCACTAAGGTGTCATAAACAATATTACCAAGTATTTTGACCAAGGTATCATAAAACATTACCAAGTCATGTTTCCATGGAATCATGAACATATCATCTCAAGATATTAATTATTTACCCAATTCATTGGAGTGCTATCAGGTCACGCCCTTCATATGCCTAACATTATATGCACCACATTGATCAACGATCATAATTACATATAATTTTAAACCCAAGAGAAAGGAATATAGGTTTTATACATGGATTTAACTAATAAATAATTGAAATATTCATCTAAATGGATTCCCTTGAATGAAAATAGGGTTAGGTATTCATGAAATGAAAATATATCATAGAAAATTAAGGGATAATTTCAACTTCATAACGGGTATAAAAAATTATCATAGAATAGGTTTAATGAGAGTAAAAGGAAGTATCAAATTAATAATACATAAAATTTATATTAATGGGTGGTTTTAAAAACACTTTACAACATAATAAATTAAGAATAATAATTCTTATACCAAAGAAGTAATTGAATTAAAAAAAATGAAGAAATAGAACCCTTACCTTGAGATAATGCTTCTTAAAGATTGATAGAGGCACCATAGAAGACTAGGAAAAACTTTTTAGGGATTTAGGCTAGTATAGGGAGAGTAAAATCATTATAAATATGTTATTAGTGGAGATAAAATGAAAAAATGGTGTCTATTTACACTTGTGGTGGGGTGGTTTTAAGGGTTAAAATATTGGTTATTTTATTATATAATCCAACCACGTTTTGCAATCAATTTCAACCAATTTTATAGCTTATTAATGAGTAAAATAAGGTTATTTGATGTTAAATACAAACCTAAGTTAAAATTAACCTTCCACACAACCCATTTAATGCATAGAATCGAATTTTTATCTCAACAATACCATTTTTGGTTCCAAAATATAAAATATAAATTTCTAAATTCAAAAAATATTTTTCAATTCATTTTTATACTTCTTAAATAAAATTTTTATTGAATGCATTTTTTCTTAAAATTTTGAATCACTCTAAAATCATATAAGTGTCAAAAAAAGTTTGGTACTCATAAAAATATATTTTTCACTTTTTCACTAAACAATTGACCTGGTTGGAAATTTCATAAAAATTCACCTTAAGCAAATTTTGATGTTCGGAGTCCAAAAAGTGGCTTATTTTATCAAAATAATCCTTCATATGATAAATTTAAATTTTAAATAAAAAAATAATTTATTGAAAATTAATTGTTTTTATGAAATAATAAACTTTCCTGTAATGCTCCGACCCCAGTTACCTAGAGTTGGTGCATTATTACATAACATTGGCATGATCATAAGGAATCAAGTCCTGAAAGACCGATCATTTTAGCAGTCTTGGAAAATAGATTACATACAAGAAAATTAGATTTCAATTTCAAACATACAACACAACATAAATGATACTTTGAGAACTCCATTAATCCCCTAGATTAACCCTGCTTATCAATCAAAATACACTTCTTGGAATCCTAGGAAAATAAAACATAATAAAGGGGTGAGTTCAGATGCTCAGTAAGGATAACAATATAGTAGAAACTATCATAAATAAGCATAAAAATTTAATGAAATGTATAAAACTAAAACAAAATCCTTTTAAACATAAACTTCAGAATAATATGGAAAATATAAATCAAATAATTCCATTTACTTATTCACATGGATATTCTACTAGTCGAATAATCACATGCAATATCAATAACCAATTTCATAATGATGGAATTTATAATGCGAGACTTCAAAACCACATAGTCAAGGCCTGTTCCAAGACTACAAATAAGATTTTTCCAAGGCCTTATGACAAGCCACTAGTTTGTCTCATGAGAACTACCGATGTATCGAGGAGATATAGCGGACTCTACCTGTCACTTACTAAGTTCAATGCATTCTTCATATGAAAAAGTGTAAACATAACATAAACATTCGTATTAAAACTAGCATACAAAATGTCAATAATTTATCCATAAACCATGAATGGTATAAAATAAAACATCCACAATCAAACATATCACAAAACCTTAAATACTGTATGGAATATTTGTATCATAATAAATCAACTTCAAACAAGTTTAAAATCCATCAAAGGATGTTGACATAGATGAAAATGATTTGTAAAAAACTTTAAGAGAAATATCCCTTTTTCATGAAAACATTTAAAAGTCACACAATTTATAAAGGAAGAAATTTATATACATTTTTGAATCAAATTTTCCCATAACACTTTCAATCTTTTGAAAGTAATTAAAATTTTAAAAACATTCATGGCCATATAAATAAATCCTTAAAAACCATTTTGAAAACATGGACATTAATGAGAATGATTAATAAGAATAAATATGTAAACCATTTCAAATGTTTTTCAGTTAAAAATTACCTTAAAAATAATCCTTTTGAAAACTCTTTTATGAAACATGGACATGGATAATAAATATTTCCCAGAAAAAACTTACAGATAAACAATCTCGGATAACTATGAGATTGAGGAATTAACCCTTACCTTGCACTTTACTATGGTCGAGGGTACATTTAACCTAATGTATAATGACCATAGTATGTTATTAAATTATAACAGAACCATATTCATATTTATTTTATCATACATGATTCATTTATGACTTCATACTACCCATTTAATAATGATTTCCATGTTAAATTGACATTTTGGGTAATAATTGCTTTCTTTATCATACGTGTTTTAACTAGTTAATCTTGATCGTATAATTTATATAATGATTTAAATACTTCAAGAATATAAAACATGATTTATATATCATATATATTTAGAATATAAATATTTATAATAGATAGATATATGAAATGGATGGCACCATTTATGGAGATAGTAGACCGTACATACGCATAAATGTTGTTTCCGTTTTCATATCGTATTTAACGGAAGTAAGTGAATAAGATATATTTAAGTGCATACATATATACATACTTACATACATACATAAATACATACATACATACATACATACATACATACATACATACATACATACATACATACATACATACATACATACATACATACATACATACATACATACATACATACATACATACATACATACATACATACATACATACATACATACATACATACATACATACATACATACATACATACATACATACATACATACATACATACATACATACATAGATCTCTAGTATTGTTATTATGTCATCTATTACATACTTATTAATAATATATATTTTTATAATCATCATTGAATGATGAACGTGATAATGAATCTCATCGCGTCGTGGAGACGGTAATCCGTACGTACACACGAGTGACAATATCTTTATACTGATGGTGAAATCGTATGTAATTTGATGGTATATCATATATAAAAAAATAATTAACATTTTATATTTATTACTTACATTAGTTATACTCATTATTATACCCATCCAAATAATGAAGTGTTTGAATAACAAACTACACCACGACGTGGAGACGGTAATCCGTACGTATGCACGTATGGTGACTTTTTCAATTATAGGATGGATAGAATAATGAATATAGTTGTACGATATTTATAATGACATAAAAGTATGTAGGAGGTATTGGAGTTATTATTTTGGTATGGAAACAACAAAGAAAGAGGAAGTGGAAGAAGAAAATAACTTGAAAGAGGGTGGTAACATTATTACCTCTTCTTCGGGTGCTTTCTATTGAGTTGATCAAAAGGGCTCCTTAGGTTGGCTTTATGATCAAAGTAAGGACTCTAGGTTTATGTGAGGGAAGTTTGGAGGATATTTTTTCAGATTTTGGCCGAGCCAAAAGGCTTTGGAGGTGTGGTTTTGAGAGAATGGTAAGTTCCCTTTTATAAGAGGGGTGACCGTCACTTTATGAAAAGATTAAAATATTAACTTATTATACAATAATATTCATTTTATAATGGATCAAAATGAATTTATTTCAATAATTACGTTGTAATGGGTCGAAATACTCTCAACAAATAGTTTTTAGACATGTTTAGGTTACCGTTTTAACCTTATCTTTTAGATTTAACTCTTAGTTAAATAGTTTAACTTTTTCCGTGTCTTCTTGTATTCTTAAACTATATGGTTAATAAAATTACTCTAAAATTTTAAGAGAACCTAAAGTGGTTCATTAATGTCATATATAATATTATATAAGCCCTTTGGCCGAACCTTATATTTTTAGTAATATTATATCAACCAATAATATAGTATTTGTTTTAAAAAATAATTTAGGTCAATTTTGACACTATTTGGTATTTTGTTTTTGTGAATGTCATAAAAAACTTATCACTTTGAAAAAAAATTATCTAATCAACAATAACTTGTAATATTAAACTAGAAAATCAATTGAAATCATCATAAGTCTCATTTTACATTTATTTGGATATTTATAATATAAATTATTTTAATATTTCATTAATAAGGTAATTACTGCATCATCATTGTGTCATAAATAAATTACACTATTTAATGTCTAAAAATTATAAATAAAATTTAATTATGTAAGAAATATTATTATCTTTATAATTAATATTTATAGTAGAATTTATATTGTGTTTAACCCTATATAAAAAATGATTTAGTTATTAAACATTGAATTTAACAATTTTAACTATTCTTTAAATAAAATAATAATAAAGGTCCTAATCTAATCCAAGTGGACGAAAGAGGATAATATTTTATTCCTAATGTTGTTTTTGGTCCAATTACACTTATCCAATATAATTAGGACATGTGTTAGGGTAATTATAATATCATATTTACCCTTAATTACCCTATTTACTTTTAACCGCGGTAAATAAAAGTCAAAAGTTACTATTCACAAAAAATTATTTTCATCTTATCTAACCACATTTTACTTACTAATGTAAAATGTGTCTCTTGGATTTTTTAAATTCAACTCATAGAAGTGGTAAAATTATGTTTTATGCAAATTTGCAAATGCTCCCTGAAAGTGGGTAAAAACGTTAAAAAAGTTCAATAAAATTTTACACATATAATTTTATTATAAAATGACTTCAATGACTTACATGGAACTTATATAGGAATTATATATCTATTTTGACTTAAAATAAATTTAAATAAAATAAATTATTATTTAAATAAAAATTCGGTTTTAAATAATAACCCAGTGTTTTTCACTACTCATCAAAAATTGAATGTTTTCAGAAAAATACCAAAAATTTACCCCAAGCTAATTTTGATATTGCAAATTCAAAAATGAAATCCATTTTACCAAATTAAAAATTTAGAATTTTAATTTAGAATTTAAAATTAATTCCCATTTTCAAAACCAAAAAGCGGGTTTTTAAAAAGTAAAAACTATCAAAAGAATGACAAGTGTTTATGTCAAAATTAAAATTGAAATTACTTATAATTACCTAATTGTATTAAATTATAAAAATATAATCTAATTATACTTCAAACCACTTAAAATTCATAATTTAACACTATAAATTATTTCGATTAAAAAAGTTGTTTTCAATTAAAACATTGTATTTTTCACTATTCATCAAAATATGAACGTTATCCAAAAAGTACCAAATATTTGTCAAAACAAAATTTTTATGTATTGCTTAAAAATAAGAAATTTATTTTGTAAAATTTAATATAAAAGTGTATGGTATTGCATTTAAAAAAATTACCATTAGTAGGCGGTAAAATTTCATTTTTCAAAGATACTTCCTTTATCTAAAAAATTAAATTTGTTCTTATATTATGTCTAAAAAACACATAATGTGGGTGTTAAAATTATATAGAGTATATAAGATTAAAAATTCTATTAATACTATTCATAACTTCTTTTTGAAAGGTTAGTTTGGTATGTTGTGGTGTGTTCAAACTCGGTGTTGCGTGTAGCGCAAGCTATTGAATTATTTTAATGAGATAACATACTATAAAATATTGGGGAGTTATGTTCTCCCCTCCTTCAATAAATTTAGTCCTCCCAATTTGAAATCGTTCTATGAAAATAAATGGTTAAAAATATAAATATACTTTTGCAGAAAACCCACATCAGGCATTGGGTTAATAAAATTTAGTTTTAATTAGAGGGAAAGGGAAATGAAAAAGTCACCACCAAATTATGATTTTGATTAAAAGAATATTGGTGGAAATTAGAGACATATAATTGGAGGAAAAAGGTAAATATTAATAGGGAGTGATTTAGGTCATCAATCACAAACATGTGTAAATTGAGGGGCTCAAATCTATCAATCTAAGATGATGTAAAATATCATCGGTTCAACAAAATATATAGTATTAGGGTAACACATTTTTTGTTTTAAGATACATTCCCTAAAGTTTAAGAATTAATTTATTCGTAAAATAATAGAAAATTTATATATATACACTTGACAAGTAGAGTTTCATCCTTCAACTAATGCTATCAAAAACTCATCTTTAACTCCAAAAGATAATAGAATTAAAAAATATTCTATTTATACTAATCGTATAGGGTTCCAAAAAAATGATTTTAAAATTTATCTATTAGAAAAATTAAAAAAAACTACATTATACAAACTAGGAAATCATGTAGGCTAGTGGTAGGTGATGCACCATTGTCGCCCTTCGGTTGCGGGTTCAAGTCTCGCAACCTTGCCGGATGTGATGAGTTATCGCCTGACTTAGGGGTTTTCCTTTTATGACAATTAAAAAATAATATCAAGAAATTATTTAACCTTAAAAATAGTATCCACTGTCATACTTAATCGATTCCAACCTTTAGACTTATCCAAAATACTTTTATCCAAACCCACAGTCCAAAATTTATAAGGAAGGTAAACACAATGAAGATCCTTTTTTCCATGTAATAACATGTGAATACCTTCATCATGTATTCTTTGAAAACATGGTAACACCCTGAATTACCATAAAACCTTATTGATTAGATTCATGCCCCGTTATTCTTTATAGAATACTGTATATACACCTTCTATCAAAAAATATTGTAAACTCCAACAATGATGGAATAAACAAACCATTAACCAGTTCCAAGGATGTCAATAATATCCAATATAATTTATCCAAATCAACCATCTCTTATTCTAAAATCAATACCTCAGTATCAGAACCATATTGATGTTTTGTATTTACTTCAACCATGGATTTTCCAAAAGTTTTAACTTTCCATTGAGTCACTTTTCATGGTTCCACACAATCTCAAGCCTTTAATGAAATAGTACTCCAGTATAATCTTTATATACTCTATAATTATTATAACATGTATATCATTAATACAATACTCAAATGACACAATACTTTAATAACAAAATAATAACTCTTAACCATTACTCATCATCTACAGTAGTATCATAACTTGATTATTATCCAATAGAAGTATTTTGGGTATACTCTGATGATTTGGACATTGATTCACGTAGTGTCCCAACTCCTTACAGATGAAACATTTTACATTTGAAAACTTTTTCTTACCCTTTAAATCACATACTTGGTGTCCTTTTTCTCGACACTTATAAAAAACTCTCATTCTCTTCAAGCATTTACCAAGGTGATTCTTTCCACAGTTATCACATATAGGAAAATCTTTCTTTCCCTTATTCAATTTATCCATCTTTCTCTCTTCCATCCTTTTCTTATCTTGCTTCTCTTCAAAGCCATTGGACTCAGAGAATTATTTACTTATCTTATAACCACATGATACTATTTATTTATATGATGAGAATACATGGGAGACTATTTATCCTTTAAATATTGGCTTAATACCATGAAAGATATGATCCTTCTTAATCTTTGGATCATGAGTATTGATGGAATTATCATTCGTTCTACTAGACACCATTTCTAAATGATGACACGCACTAGGTTAGATTATATCATACAATATAATAAAAAAACTAGAAAAATTATCAACATTAATTGAATATATTTACATATCTAGTCTCATAATCATAAAAAAGTTTTCATTGCTAGAGTATTTACTCATATATCCTTCATAATGGTTTGTAAATAAATTGTGAATTATCCAAAGCATATCCCTCAAGAGTGTCATAACCAAGAGTGCAGTAAGCCCCGTTGTCATGTACCAGGATACCCCAGGTCAAGCCCAAAACTCCTTGTCAGAATTTTCACTCATAGGTACATCTATTCCAGAGTGACCTCTACCTGCTCATATCCAGACAGAGATGTATTACATGTAAAACCCATATAATATCTATGTTACCAAATTTTTTGGATGTTCTTCTATACTAACCCTAAAAGTGTATCTTAGGGTAATGTTCTCTAAACAGAGTTTATCTAAATATATTTCCAAGGTTATTGTTAAACTTCCTATGATACCGACTATAACGCCCTGACCCTAGTTTCCCAGAGTCAGTGCATTATTACATGACATTGTCATGATCACGAGGAATCAAGTCCAGAAAGACTGATCAGTTTATCAATCTTGGAAAATAGATAGTATACATGAACGTTAAATTTCAATTTAAAACATATAGAAAAACATAAATGATCCTTTGAGAATGCCATTAATCCCCTAGATTAACCCTTATTGTCAATCATAACACACTTCTTGGAATCCTGAGAAAATAAAACATAATAAAGGGGTGAGCTCAGATGCTTAGTAAGGATAACAATATAGAGGAAACTTTCATAAATAAGCCAAAAAATTTATGGCAATGTATGAAACTAAAACAAAAGCCTTTTAAACTTAAACTTCTACAAAATATGATAAATATTAATCAAATAATTCCATTTACTTATTCACATGGACATTCTACTAGTCTAATAATCACATGCAATATCAATAGCCAATTTCATAATGATGGAATGTATAATGAAAAACTTCATAACCACAAATTCAATGTCTTGTGCCAAGACTACAATTAAGATTTTTTCAAGGCCTTGTTACAAGACACTAGTTTGTCTCATGAGACCTACTGATGCCTCGAGGATCTATATCGGGCTCCATCCGTCACTTACTAAGTCCAATGCATTCCTCATATGAAAAGGTTTAAACATAACATAAGAATTTGTATTAAAACTAGCATACCGAATGTCAATACATTATCCATAAACCATGAATGGTATAAAAATAACACATACATAGTCAACCATATCAAAAAACATTCAATATAGTATGGAATATTTGTATCATAATAAATAAACTTCAAACAAGTTTAAAATTCATCAAAGGATGTTGACATAGATGAAAATTATTTTTAAAACTCTTTGAGAGAAATATCCCCTTTTCATGAAAACATTTAAAAGTCACACAATTAATAAAGGAATACCTTTAAAGAAATTTTTGAAAAAAAGTGTCCCATAAAAATTTGAAACATTTTAAAGGAATTAAAATTTTAAAAACATTCATGTCTATATAAATAAATTCTTAAAAACCATTTTAAAAACATGGAAATTAATGAGAATGATTTAGAGGAATAAATATTTAAAATAGTTAAAATGATTTATTAGTTAAAAAGTCCCATAAAAAGAATCCTTTTGAAAAATATTTTATGAAACATGGACATGGACAATAAATATGTCTTAGTAAAAACTTACACATAAACTATCTCAGATAATAATGAGATTGAAGAATTAACCCTTACCTTGCACTTTCCTTTAGTCGAGGGTACGTTTAACTTCCTGTATAATGACAATAGTGTGTTATTAAATTATACCAAAACCATATTAATATTTATTATATCATAAATGATTCATTTATGACTTTATACTACCCATTTAATAATGATTTCCATGTTAAATTAACATTTTGGGTAATAATCGCTTTCTTTATCGTACGTGTTTTAACTTGTTATCCTTGATCGTATCATTTAGATCATGATTTAAATACGTCCAGAATATTAAAGTTGATTTGTTTATAATATATATTTAGAATATAAATATTTATAATAGATAGATATATGAAATTTAATTCACCGTTTATAGAGACGGTAGGCCGTACCTACGCATAAACACTGTTTTCATTTTCATATCGTATTGAACAGAAGTAAGTGAATAAGATATATTTAAGTACATAAATACATACATAAATACATATATATATATATAGATCCAGTATCATTATTATGTCATATATTACATACTTATTAATAATATATATTTTTATAATCATCGTTGAATGGTGAACGTGGGAATGAATCTTATCGCGTCCTAGAGATGGTAATCCATACGTACGCACGAGCGACAATATCATTACATTGATGCTAAAATAATATTCAATAGGATGGTATATCATATATACATAATCATTAACATTTTATATTTATTATTTACATCAGTTATACTCATTATTATGCCCATCCAAATAATGAAGTGTTTGAATAACAAACTACACCACGAAGTGGAGAAGGGAATCCATACGTACGCACGTATGACGACTTTGTCATTTATAGGATGGATAGAATAAAAAATATAGTTTTACCATATTTATAATGACATAAAAGTTTTTAGGAGTTACTTAAGTTATTATTTTGGGATGTAAACAACAAAGAAAGAGGATGTGGAAGAAGAAAATAACTTGAAAGAGGGTGGTGAAATTATTACCTCTTCTTCGGGTGTTTTCTTTTGAGTTAATCAAAAGGGATACTTAGGTTGGATTTATGATCAAAGTAAAGAATCTATATTGATTTTAGGGAATTTGAGAGGATATTTGGTCAGGGTTTTGCCGAGACAAAAGGCTTTGGAGGTGTGGTTTTGAGAGAAGGGGAAGTGCCATTTTATTAGAGGGGTGAGGGTCACCTTAGGAAATGATTAAAATATTAATTTATTATATAATAATATTCGGTTTATAAGGGATAAAAATGAATTTATATCTAGATTTAGGTAGTTATGGGTCGATATTATCTCATCCAATAGGTTTCATAAAAGTTTAGGTTACCATTTTAACCTTATCTTTTAGATTTAACTCTTAGTTAAATAGTTTAACTTTTACCATGTCTTCTTGTATTCTTAAACTATATAGTTAGTAAACATACTCTAAAATTACAAGAGAACCTAAAGTGGTTGATTAATTTCATATATAATATTTTTTAATCCCTTTTGATGAAACTTATTTTTATAAGAATATTATATCAACCAAAAATATAGTATTTGTTTTAAAAATTAATTTATGTCAATTTTGTCATTATTTGTTATTTTGTTTTTGTGAAAGTCATAGCTACATTATCACATTGAAAAAAAATTATCTAATCAAAATTGACATGTCATATTAACCTATAAAATTAGTTGAATTAATCATAAGTCTCAATTTACTATTATTTGGATATTTATATTATAGATTATTATAATATATCATTAATAAGGTAATTTATGCATCATCATTGTGTCATAAATAAATTAATGTATTTAATGTCTAAATATTATAAATAAAATTCAATTATGTTGGACATATTTTTATCTTTATAATGAATATTTATAGTCGAATTTATATTGTGTGTAACCCTATATAAAAACTTTTTTAGTTATTAAACTTTGAATTTAACACTTTTAACTTTTCTTTAAATAAAATAAAAATAAACCTTGTAATCTAATCCAAGTGGACCAAATCAGATAATATTTTATTCCTAAGGTTGTTTTTGGTTGAATTAAATTTATAAAATATAATTAGGACATGTGTTAGCATAATTATAATATCATTTTTACACTTAATTACCCTATTTACTTTTAACCGTGATAAATAAAAGTCAAAAGTTACTATTCACCAAAAATTATTTTCATGTTATTGAAACAAATTTTACTTACTGATATCATATGTGCCACTCGTATTTTTGAAATTCAACTCACAGAAGTGGTAAATTTATGTTTTATGCAAATTTGTAAATGCTTCTAGAAGGTGGGAAAAAATGTTAAAAAGTTCAATAAAATTTTATATATCTAATTTTATTATAAAATGAATCTAATGAATTAAATTGAAATTATATTGGTATTATATATCTATTTTGACTTAAAATAAATTTTAATAAAATAAATAATTATTTAAATAAAAAGTCGGTTTTAAATAATAACACATTGTATTTCACTACTCATCAAAAATTAAAAGTTTTCAGAAAAATACCAAAAATTTACCCTAAGCTAATTTTGATATTCCAAATTCAAAAATTAATTCCATTTTACCAAATTCAAACCATATAAGTTTCATTTATTAATTTAAAGTTTTTTCTCGTTGTCAAAACCAAAACGTGGTTTTTTAAAGAAGTAAAAACTATCAAAAGATTGGCATGTGTTTATGTCAAATTTTAATGTGAAATTAATTATAATAACCATAATTATATTACATTATAAAAATATAATCTAATTATACTTCAAACCACTTCAAATTCATAATTTAACACAATAAATTATTTCGATTAAAAAAGTTGTTTTCAATTAAAACATGGTATTTTTCACTATTCATCAAAATATGAACGTTCTTAGAAAAGTACCATAAAATTGTCCAAACTGATTTTTTATTTCCATATTCTAAATAAGAAGTTTATTTTGTCAAATTTAATATAAAATTTTCAGGTATTTCATTTAAAAAATCACCATTAGTAGGCGGTAAAATTATATTTTTGAAAGATACTTCCTTAATCTGAAAAATTGAATTTATTCTTATATTATGTCTAAAAAACACATAATATGGCTGTTAAAATTATATAGAGTATATAAGTTTTAAAATCCTGTTAATACTATTCATATCTTCTTTTTGAACGACTAGTTTGGTAATTTGTGGTGCGTTTGAACTTGGTTTTGCGTGTAGCGCAAGATATTAAATTACTTTAATGAGATAACATGCTATAAAATATTGGGGATTTACATTATCCCCTCCTTAAATAAATTTAATCCTTATAATTTGAAATTGTTCTTCGAAAATAAATGGTTAAAAATAGAAAAATACATTTGTGGAAAACCCACATCGGACATTGGGTTAATAAAATTTAGTTTTAATTGGAGGGAAAGGGAAATGAAAAAGTCACCACCAAATTATGATCTCTATTAGAAGAACATTGGTGGAAATTAGAGACACATAATTAGAGGAAAAATGATAATATTTATAGGGAGTGATTGAGGTCATCAATCCCAAAAAAATGTAAAATTGAGGGCCTCAAAGCTGTCAATCTAAGATGATATAAAATATCATCGGTTCAACAAAACATATAGTATTAGGGTAACACATTTTTGGTTTTAAGATCCCTTCCCCAAAGTTTAAGAATTAATTTATTCATAGAATAAGATGATATATATATGTATATATATATATATATACCTGGTAAGTAGAGTTTCATCCTTCAACTTATTCCTACCACAAACTCATCTTTCACTACAGAAGATAATAGAATTCAAAAAGATTCAATTTATCCTAATCGTATAGGGTTCCAAAAAAATGAATTTATAATTTATATGTCAGAACATTTAAAAAACTACATTATACAAGCTAGTACATCACATAGGCCAGTGGTAGGTGATTCACCGTTGTCACCCTTCATTTGCAGGTTCAAGTCTCACGGCCTTTCCAAACACGACGGGTTGTCACCTCACCTCCAGGTTTTCCTTTCATGACAATTCAAAAATAATCTCAAGAAATTATTAAACCTTAAAAATAGTATCCAATTTCAAACATAATCCATTCCAACCTTTAGACTTATCAAAAATACTTCTTTCCAAACTCATAGTCCAAAATTTATAAGGAAGGTAAACACAATGAAGATTTTTTTCCACGTAATAACATGTGAATACCTTTATTATGTAATCTTTTAAAACACGATAACACCCTGAATTACCATAAAACCATATTGATTACATTCATGCTTCCTTATTCCTTATAGAATACTAAATATACTCCTTCTATCGAAAAATGTTATAAAATCCAACAATGATGGAAAAAACAAACCATTAACAAGTTCCAAGGATGTAATTAATATCCAATATAATTTATCCAAATCAATCATATCTTATTCTAAAATTAATACCTCAGTATCAGGACCATATTAAAGTTTTTTCTTTCCTTCAACCATGTATTTTTCAAAAAATTTAACTTTCAATTGAGTCACTTTTCTTTGTTCCACACAATCTCAAGTCCTTAATAAAATAGTACTTCTGTACAATCTTTATATACTCTATAATTCTTGTAAGATGTACATCATTAATAAAATACTCAAATTACACAATACTTTAATAAAAACAAAAGAACTCTTAATCATTCCTCTTCATCTTCAGTAGTATCATAACTTGATTATTATCCAATTGCATCATTTGGGGTATACTCTGATGATTTGGACATTTATTCACGTAGTGTCCCAACTCCTTGGAGATGAAGCATTTTACATTTGAAATATTTTTATTACCCTTGAAATCACGTAATTGGTGTCATGTTTTTCCACACTTATAACAAACTCCCATTCCCTTCAAGCATTTACCAAGGTGATACTTTCCACAGTTATCACATATAGGAAAATATTTCTTTCCCTTATTCCCTTTATCCATCTTTCTCTATTCCATCCTTTTCTTCTCTTGCTTCCCTTTAAAGACATAAGACTCATAGAATTATTTACTTATCTTATTAACACATGATACTATTTCTTCATATGATGAGAATACATGGGAGAATGTTTACATTTTAAATATTATCTTAATTCCGGGAAATATATGATCCTTCTTAATCTTTCAATCATGCGTATTGATGGAATTATCATTCCTTTTACTAGGAACCATTTCTAAATGATGACACACACTAGGTTAGATCATATCATACTGTATAATCCAAAAAATAGAAATATTATCAACATTAATTAAATATTTTCACACATCTAGTCTCATAATCATAAAAAAGGTTTCTTTGCAAGGATATTTACTCATATATCCTACATAATGGTTTGTAAATAAATTTTGAATAATCATAAGCATATCCCCCGGGAGTGCCGTAACCAAGAGTGCAACAAGGCCTGTTATCCGGTACCAGGATACCCCGGGTCAAGCCCAAAACTACTTGTCAGAGTTTTCACACGTAGTTACATCTTTGCCAAAGCCACCTCTACCTGCTCATATCTAGACAAGGATGTATTTCTTGGAAAACACACCTAATATCTATGTTACCAAAATTTTTGGATGTTCTTCTATACTAATACTCAAAGTTTATCTTAGGGTAATGTTCTCTAATCAGTGTTTATCTAAATCAATTTCCAAGGATGTTGATAAACTTCTTTTGATACCAACTTTAACACCCTGACCCTAGTAACCCAGAGTCAGTGCATTATTACATAACATTGGCATGATCACAAGGAATCAAGTCTCGAAATACCAACCAGTTTAGCAGTCTTGGATAATAGATTACATATATGAATGTTACATTTGCATTTCAAACATACAACACAACATAAATGATCCGTTAAGAATTCCATTAATCCCCTAGATTAACCCTCCTTATCAGTAAAAATAAACTTCTTGGAATCCTGGGAAAATAAAACATAAGAAAGGGGTGAGATCAGATGCTCAGTAAGGAAAACAATATAGCAAAAACATTCATAAATAAGCATAAACATTTAAGGAAATGTATAAAACTAAAAAAAAATTATTGTAAACATAAACTTCAGCATAAAATGGAAAATATAAATCAAATTATTTTATTTACTTATTCACATGGATATTATACTAGTCAAATAATCACATGTAATATCAATAGCCAATTTCATAATGATAGAATGCATAATGCCAAACTTCATAACCACATACTCAAGGCCTTGTGCCAAGACTATAAATAAGATTTTGTCAAGGCCTTGTGCCAAGACATTAGTTTGTCTCATGAGACCTACGGATGCATCGAGGAGCTATAGCGGGCTCCACCGGTTACTTACTAAGTCTAATTCATTCCTCATATGAAAAGGTTAAAACATAACATAAACATTCATATTAAAACTAGCATATGAAATGTCGATACATTATCCATAAACCATGAATGGTATAAAAATAAGACATCCACAGTCAAACATATCAAAAAACCTTCAATACAGTATGGT
This sequence comes from Viscum album, assembly GCA_963277665.1. Taxonomy (NCBI): domain Eukaryota; kingdom Viridiplantae; phylum Streptophyta; class Magnoliopsida; order Santalales; family Viscaceae; genus Viscum; species Viscum album. The sequence continues at coordinate 1,176,778,137 of OY728164.1, forward strand.
AGATTTGTATCATCATAAATCAACATCAAACATGTTTAAAATCTATTAAAGGATGTTGAGATTGATGAAAATGATTTGTAAAACTATTTGAAAGAAATATCCATTTTTTATGAAAAAATTTAAAAGTCACAAAATTTATAAAGGAATACATTTAAAGAAATGTTTGAATCAAAGTGTCCCATACAACTATGAATTTTTTTAAAGGAATAAACATTTCAAAAACATTCATTTCCATATAAATAAATCCTTAAAAACCATTTTGAAAACACAGACATTATTGAGAATGATTTAGAAGAATAAATATTTTAAACATATAAAATGATTATTTTAGTTAAAAAGTTCCTTAAAAAGAATAATTTTGAAAACTATTTTATGAAACATAGACATGGGTAATAAATATGTCCCAGTAAAGACATACACATAAACAATCATGGATAATAATTAGATTGAGGAATTAACCCTTACCTTGCACTTTCCTTTGGTTGAGGGTATGTTTAACATAGTGTATAATGAACATAGTATGTTATTAAATTATACCAGAACCATATTTATATTTATTATATCATACATGATTCATTTATGACTTTATATAACCCATTTAATAATGATTTCCATGTTAAATTAAAATTTTGGGTAATAATTGCCTTCTTTATCGTACGTGTTTTAACTTGTTATTATTGATCTTATCATTTAGATCATGATTTAAATACTTATATAATATATAACTTGATTTATATATCATATATATTTATAATATAAATATTTATAATAGATAGATATATGAAATGGAAGGCATCGTTTATGGAGACGGTAGGCCGTACATACGCATAAACGTGGTTTCCGTTTTCATATCATATTGAACGGAAGTAAGTAAATAAGATATATTTAAGTACATATATATATGTACACATAATATCATTATTATTTCATATATTACATACTTATTAATAATATATATTTTTATAATCATCGTTGAATGGTGAACGTGAGAATGAATCTCATCCCGTTGTGGAGATGGTAATCCCTACGTACGCACGAGCAACAATATCATTATATTGATGGTGAAATCATATGTAATTTGATGGTATATAATATATATAGAGTAATTAAGATTTTATATTTATTATTTACATCAGTTATACTCATTATTATACCCATCCAAATAATGAAGTGTTTGAATAACACACTATACCACGACGTGGAGATGGTAATCCTTACGTATGAATGTATGGTGACTTTGTCATTTATAGGATGGATAGAATAAAGAATATGGTTGTACCATATTTATAATGAAATCAATGTATGTAGGAGTTACTGGAGTTATTATTTTGGTAAGGAAAAAACAATTAAATAGGAAGTGGAAGAAGAAAAGAACTTGAAAGAGGGTGGTGAAATTATTACCTCTTCTCTGGGTGTTTTCTTTTCAGTTGATCAAAAGGGATCCTTAGGTTGGATTTATGATAAAATTAAGGACTCTAGGTTTATGTGAGGAAAGTTTGGAGGATATTTGGGTAGGTTTTGTCTGTGGTAAAAGGATTTGGATGTGTGGTTTTGAGAGAAGGAGAAGTACCCTTTTATAAGAGGGGTGAGGGTCACTTTAGGAAAAGATTAAAATATTAATTTATTATATAATCATATTCGGTTTATAATGGATCCAAATGAATTTATTTCGATCCTTAAGTGGTTATGGGTCTAAATACTATCAAAAAATTGGTTTTAGACATGTTTAGGTTACCATTTTAACCTTATCATTTGGATTTAACTCTTAATTAAATAGTTTAACTTTTACCGTGTCTTCTTGTATTTTTAAACTATATGGTTAATAAACATACTATAAAAATCCAAGAGAACCTCAAGTGGTTCATTAATTTAATATATAATATTATTTAATCCCATTGTCTGAACCTCATATTTTAAAAAATATTATTTCAACAAATAATATAGTATTTGTTTTAAAAACTAATTTATGTCAATTTTCACACTATTTGGTATTTTGTTTTTGTGAAAGTCATAACAACCTTATCACTTCAAAAATTAAATCTAATAAACCCTGACATGTCATATTAACATAGAAAATTAGTGGGATTCATTAAAAGTCTCAATTTACATTTGTTTGGATATTTATAATATAAATTATTTTAATATTTCATTAATAAGGTAATTACTGCATCATCATTGTGTCGTTAATAAATTAAATTATTTAATGTCTAAAAATTATAAATAAAATTAAATTATGTAAGAAATATTTTTATCTTTCTAATGAATATTTATAGTCGAATTTATATTTTGTGTAACCCTATATAAAAAATGGTTTAGTTATTAAACTTTGAATTTAACACTTAACTCTTCTTTGAATAAAATAATAATAATGGTCATAATCTAATCCATGTGGACCAAAGAGGATCATATTTTATTACTAAGGTTGTTTTTTGTTGAATTAAACCTATCCAATATAATTAGGACATCTGTTATGGTAATTATAATATCATTTTTACCTTTAATTACTCTTTTTACTTTTAACCGCGGTAAATAAAAGTCAAAAGTTACTATTCACCAAAAATTATTTTCATCTTATAGAACCAAATTTTAATTAATAATGTCAACTGTGTCTCTTTTATTTTTGAAATTCAACTCACAGAAGATGTAAAATTATGTTTTATGTAAATTTGCAAATACTCCCTAAAGGTGGGTAAAAACGTTAAAAAGTTCAATAAAATTTTATATATCTAATTTTATTATAAAATGACTCAAATGAATTAAATTAAACATATATAGGTATTATATATATATTTTGACTTAAAATTAATTTATATAATATAAATAATTATTTAAATAAAAACTCGGTTTTGAATAATAACGTAGTGTTTTTCACTTTTCATCAAAAATTGAATGTTTTCAGAAAAATATGAAAAATTTACCCAAAGAAAATTGTGATATTCTAAATTCAAAAATGAAGTCCATTTTTACCAAATTAAAAACATAGAATTTTCATTTATTAATTTGAAATAAATCCCCGTTGTCAAAACCAAAAAGTGGGTTTTTAAAAAAGTAAAAATTATCAAAAGATTGACATGTGTTTATGTCAAATCTAAATGTAAAATTACATATAATGACCTAAATTGTATTAAATGATAAAAAAATAATCTAATTATACTTAAAACCCCTTCATATTGATAATTTATCATGAAAAATTATTTCAATTAAAAAAGTTGTTTTTAATTAAAACATGGTATTTTTCACTATTCATCAAAATATGAACGTTATTAGAAAAGAGCCATAAAATTGTCCAAACTAAATTTTTATTTCTAGCTTCTAAATAAGAAGATTATTTTTTCAAATTTAATATAAAAGTTTTAGGTATTGCATTTAAAAAAAATCACCATTAGTAGGCGGTAAAATTTTATTTTTGAAAGATAATTCCTTTATCGGAAAAACTGAATTTGTTCTTATATTATGTATAAGAAACACATAATATGGGTGTTAAAATTATATAGAGTATATAAGATTCAAAATTCTATTAATAATATTCATAACCTCTTTTTGAACGGCTAGTTTGGTATGTTGTGGTGAGTTCTAACTCGGTGTTGCGTGTAGCCCAAGCTGTTGAATTATTTTAATGAGATGACATACTATTAAATCTTGGAATGTTACATTATCCCCCTCTTCAATAAAGTGTGTCCTCTCAATTTGAAATTGTTCTTCGAAAATAAATGGTAAAAAATAGAAAAATACCTTTGTGGAAAACCCACATCGGACATTAGGTTAATAAAATTTAGTCTTAATTAGAGGGAAAGGAAAATGAAAAAGTCACCACCAAATTATGATCTCGATAAAGAGAACATTTGTGGAAATTAAAGACACATAATTGGAGGAAAAACATAAATATTTATTTGGAGTGATTGAGGTCATCAATCACAAAGAATTATAAAAATGAGGGCCTCAAAGGTATCAATATAAGATGATGTAAAATATCATCGGTTTAACAAAACATATAGTATTAGGGTAACACACTTTTGGTTTTAAGATACCTTCCCTAAAGTTTAGGAGTTAATTTATTCATAGAATAATAGGAATATATATATATACACTTGATAATTAGAGTTTCATCCTTCAACTAATTCCTACCACAAAATCATCTTTCACTCCAAAAGATAATAAAATTCAAAAATATTCTATTTATCCTAATCATATAGGGTTCCAAAAAAATGAATTTATAATTTATCTATCAGAACATTTTAAAAAAACTGCATTATAAAAACTAGGACATCATGTAGGACAGTGGTAGGTGATGCACCTTTTTCACCCTTTGGTTGCGGGTTTAAGTCTCGTGACCTTGCCAGACGTGACAGGTTGTCGCCCAACCTCCGGGTTGTCGATTGAGTAACTTTTCTTGGGTCCACACAATCTGAAGTCTTTAATGAAATAGTACTACAGTACAATCCTTATATACTCTATAATTATTATAACATGTACATCATTAATACAATACTCAAATGACACAATACTTTAATAACAATATAAGAACTCTTAACCATTCCTTTTCATATTTGGTAGTATCATTACTTGATTATTATCCAATAGTAGCATTTGGGGTATACTCTGATGATTTGGACATTGTTTTGAATAGTGTCCCAACTCCTTCCAAATGAAGCATTGTATATTTGAAACCTTTTTCTTACCCTTTCAATCACATAGTTGGTGTCCTTTTTCTCCACACTTATAAAAAACTTACATTCCCTTCAAGCATTTTCCATGGTGATTATTTCCACAGTTATCACATATGGGAAAATCATTCTTTCCCTTATTCCCTTTATCCATATTTCTCTATTCTATCCTTTTTTTCTCTTGCTTCCCTTAAAAGCCATAAGACTCAAATAATTCCTTGATTATCTTATTAACACATGATACTATTTCTTTATATGATGAGAATACATGGGAGACTATTTCCCTTTTAAATATTGTCTTAATACCATGAAATATTTGATCCTTCTTAATCTTTGGATCATGCATATTGATTGAATTCTCATTACTTCAACTAGAAACCATTTATAAATGATGACACACACTAGGTTAAATCATATCATACCTTATATTCAAAAAACAAGAAAAATTATCAACATTAATTGAATATTTTCACACATCTAGTCTCATAATCATAAAAAAGGTTCCTTTACCGGAATATTTTCTCATATATCCTTCATAATAGTTTTTAAATAAATTGTGAATTATCCTAAGCATATCCCCCGGAAGTGTCGCAACTAAGAGTGCATTAGGGCCCATTGTCATGTACCAGGATACCCTGATTTATTTTCGAAACTCCTTGTCAGAGTTTTCACACCTAGGTACATCTGTGCTAGAGCCACCTCTACCAGCTCGTATCCAGACATGGATTTATTTCTTGGAAAAACCACATAATATCTACATTAGAAATTTTTTTGGATGTTCTTCTATAATAATCCTCAAAGTTTATCTTAGGGTAATGTTCTCTAATAAGAGTTTATCTAAATCGATTTCTGAGGTTGTTGCTAAAATTCCTCTGATAACAACTGCCAGGACCTTAGTTACCCAGAGTTGTTGCATTATTACATAACATTGGCATGGTCACAAGGAATCAAGTCCCAAAAGACCGATTAGTTTAGCAGTCTTGGAAAATAGATTATATACATGAACGTTACATTTCGATTTAAAACATACAATAGAGCATAAATGATACTTTGAGAACACCATTAACCCCCTACCTTAACCCTTATTATCAATCAGAATAAACTTCTAGGCCCTAATGGCCTAAAGGCCTTATTTTTATTTTATTATAGATAATCCCCCTTTTAAGGGTTGAAGGGGAACTCGTACATGACCCGTAGGCCCAAGGCACCAGGCCCGACATGACCCGCAATACATGACCTGAAGGCCCCGAGGCATACCATGCCCATTACATGACCCGTAGGCCCATCCCACTAGAACTACCCCTCCCCAGCATCTTGAATCATTGGTCTCCTTAGCTCCCCACCTTGAATTTCTGATTGTCTAGCATTGCCCTATACAAAGATGCATGGTGGTTGGTCCCGATGGAGGCTACCATACCCTCTCATTCTTCCAATCCGGTTAGCTCTTCATCTGGTGGCTATTACTCCTATTTCACAGATCCTCTTCTGGGGCTTGTTCTGGGTGAACTAGGCTACTCCATGGTCTACGTGACCCGGAGGCCCTATGGCCTGAAGCCCTTCGATGACCTGAAGGCCCTGGAGACCTGTAGGCCCAAACCAGTGGCCCAAAGGCCCAAATGGGGTGAATAGTTCTGGTTTCTACAGTAACGAACAATAACTGCTACAATAACTTCTATAGTACTTCTATAGTACCCGGAAATTTTCCTCCACCCGGTTTTGAACTCGGGTCTCTTAGATGCGAAGCAGGAGCCCTTACCACTCGGGTACGGGCTCGTTGGTGAATACACTTCTAGAAATCCTGAGAAAATAAAACATAATAAAGGGGTGAGCTCAAATGCTCTATATAGATAACAATATAGCAGAAACATTCATAAATAATTATAAACATTTATGGCATTGTATAAAACTAAAACAAAAGCCTTTTAAACATAAACATCAAAATAATATAGAAAATAGAAATCAAATAATTCCATTTACTTATTCATATTGATATTCTACTAGTCAAATAATCACATGAAATATCAATATCCAATTTCATAATGATGGAATGCATAATGCAAGACTTAATAACCACATAGTCAAGGCCTTGTGCCAAGACTACAAATAAATTTTGTCAAGGCCTTGTTCCAGGACAGTAGTTTGTCTTATGAGACCTACTGATGCATCAATGAGCTATAGAGGGCTCCACCCGTCACTTTCTAAGTCCAATGCATTCCTTATATGAAAAGGTTTAAACATAACATAAACATTCGTATTAAAACTAGCATATGAAATGTCAATACTTTATCCATAAACCATGAATGGTATAAAAATTACACATCCACAGTCAAACATATTACAAAATCTTCAATACACTATGAAAGATTTGTATCATTATAAATCAACTTAAAACAAGTTTAAAATCCATCAAAGGATGTTGACATAGATGAAAATTATTTTTAGAACTCTTTGAGAGAAATATCCCTTTTTCATGAAAACATTTAAAAGTCACACAATTTAGAAAGGAATACATTTAGAGACATTTTGAATCAAAGTGTCCCATACCACTTTGAAACTTTTGAAAGGAAATAAAATTTTAAAAACATTCATGTCCATATAAAAAAAATCCTTAAAACCCATTTTGAAAACATGGACATTAATGAGAATGATTTAGAAGAATAAATATTTAAAACATTTAAAATGATTTTTTCAGTTAGAAAGTCCCTAAAAAAGAATATTTTTGAAAACACTTTTATGAAACATGGACATGGATAATAAATATGTCCTAGTAAAAACATACACATAAACAATCTTAGATAATAGCGAGATTGAGGAATTAACCCTTACCTTGCACTTTCCTTTGGTCGAGGGTACGTTTAACCTTCTGTATAATGACCATCGTATGTTATTAAATTATACCAACACAATATTCATATTTATTATATCATACATGATTCATTTATGACTTTATAATACCCATTTATTTTTGATTTCCAAGATAAAGTAACATTTTGGGTAATAATCGCTTTCTTTATCGTATGCGTTTTAACTTGTTATTATCGATCATATCATTTAGATCATGAATTAAATACTTCCAGAATATAAAACATGATTTATATATCATATATATTTAGAATATAAATATTTATTATAGATATATATATGAAATGGAAGGTACCGTTTATGGAGATGGTAGGCCATACATATGCATAAATGATGTTTCTGTTTTCATATCCTATTGAACGGAAGTAAGTGAATAAGATATATTTAAGTACATAAATACATACATACATACATATATATATATATAAATATCTCCAGTATCATTATTATGTCATATATTACATACTTATTAATAATATCTATTTTTATAATCATCTTTGAATGGTGAACATGGGAATGAATCTCATCACATCGTGGAGACGGTAATCCATACGTACGCACGACCGACAATACCATTATATTGATGGTGAAATAGTTTGTAATTGGATGGTATATCATATATAAATAATCATTAAAATTTTATATTTATTATTTACATCAGTTATACTCATTATTATACCCATCCAAATAATGAAGTGTTTGAATAACAAACTATACCACGATGTGGAGACGGTAATCCGTACATACGTACGTATGGTGACTTTGTCATTTATAGGATGGATAGAATAATTAATATGGTTGTATAATATTTATAATGACACAAAAGTGTGTAAAAGGTACTGGAGTTATTATTTTGTTATGGAAACAACAAAGAAAGAGGAAGTGAAAGAAGAAAATAACTTGAAAGAGGGTGGTGAAATTATTACATCTTCTTCGGGTGTTTTCTTTTGAGTTGATCAAAAGGGATCCATAGGATGGATTTCTGATCAATGTAAGGACTCTAGGTTTATGTGAGGGAAGTTGGGAGGATATTTGGGCGGGGTTTTTCTAAACCAAAAGGCTTTGGAGGTGTGGTTTTCAGAGAAGGATAAGTGCCTTTTTTATAATAGGGGTGAGGGTCACTTTAGGAAAAAATTAAAATATTAATTTTTTATATGATAATATTCGGTTTATAATGGATCCAAATGAATTTATTTCGAGTCTTAGGTGGTTATGGGTCAAAATAAAATCAACCAATAGGTTTTAGACAAGTTTAGGTTATCATTTTAACCTTATCTTTTAGATTTAACTGTTAGTTAAATAGTTTAACATTTACTGTGTCTTTTTGTATTCTTAAAATATATGGTTAATAAACATACTATAAACTTACAAGAGAACATAAAGTGGTTAATTAATGTCATATATAATATTATTTAAGACCTTTTTCAGAAACATAGATTTTTTGGAATATTATATCAACCAATAATATAGTATTTGTATTAAAAACTAATTTATGTCAATTTTGACACTATTTGGTATTTTGTTTGTGTGAAAATCATAACAACCTTATCACTTAGAAGAAAATTTATCAAATCAACCATAACATGTCATATTAACCTATAAAATTAGTGGAATTAATCATAAGTCTCAATTTTTATTTATTTGGATATTTATAATATAAATTATTTTAATATTTCATTAATAAGGTAATTACTCCATCATCACTATGTCATAAATAAATTAAACTATTTAATGTCTAAAAATTATAAATAAAATTTAATTATGTAGAAAATATTATTATCTTTCTAATTAATATATATAGTTTAATTTATATTCTGTGTAACCCTATATAAAAAATGGTTTAGTTATAAAACTATGAATTTAATACTTTTAACTCTTCTTTAAATAAAATAATAATAAAGGTCCTAATCTAATCCAAGTGGACGAAAGAGGATCATATTTTATTCCTAAGGTTGTTTTTGGTCTAATTACACTTATACAATATAATTAGTACATGTGTTAGGGTATTTATAATATCATTTTACCCTTAATTACGCTATTTACTTTTAACCGTTGTAAATAAAATTCAAAAGTTACTATTCAAAAAAAATTATTTTCATCTTATCGAATCACATTTCAATTAACAATGTAAAACAAGACTCTTGGATTAATGAAATTCAACTCACTGAACTGGTAAAATTATGTATTATGCAAATTTTCAAATGCTCCCAGAAGGTGGGTAAAAACGTTAAAAAGTTCAATAAAATTTTATATATCTAATTTTATTATAAAATGACTCCAATGAACTACATTTAACTTATATATGTATTATATATATATTTTGACATAAAATAAATCTAAATAAAACAAATAATTTTTTAAATAAAAAGTTAGTTTGAAATAATAAAGCAATGTTTTTCACTACTCATCAAAAATTGAAAGTTTTCAGAAAAATACCAAAAATTACCATAAGATAATTTTGATATTCCAAATTCAAAAATGAAGTCCATTTTACCAAATTCAAAACCTAGAAGTTGAATTTACTAATTTAAAATTAATTCCCATTGTCAAAACTAAAAAGTGGGTTTTTATAAAAGTAAAAACTATCAAAAGATTGACATGTGTTTATGTCAAATTTAAATGTGAAATTAATTTTAATTACCTAAATTTTATTAAATGATAAAAATATAATCTAATTAAACTTAAAAACCCTTAAAATTCATAATTTAACAATAAAAATTATTTTGATTAAAAAAGTTATTTTTAATTAAAACATGGTATTTTTCACCATTCATCAAAATATGAACGTTATTAGAAAAGTACCAAAAATTTGTCCAAACTAATTTTTTATGTCCAGATTCTAAATAAGTAGTTTATTTTTTCAAATTTAATATAAAACTATCAGGTATTTCATTTTAAAAAAATCACCATTAGTATGCGGTAAAATTGCATTTTTGAAAGATACTTCCTCTATCTAAAAAATTTAATTTGTTCTTATATTATGTCTAAGAAACACATAATATAGGAGTTAAAATTATATAGAGTATATAAGATTCAAAATTCTATAAATAATATTCATAACCTTTTTTTGAATGGCTTGTTTGGTAAGTTGTGGTGAGTTCGAACATGGTGTTGTGTGTAGTGCAAGCTATTGAATTACTTTAATGAGATAACATCCTATAAAATCATGAGGAGTTACATTTACAACCATTATAAAAATTAATTAGGACCTCATTAAATTATATTATCATATTAAAAGTGTTTTATAAATTTTTTTTATGAAATAAGTTTTATTATATTTTCTAAATTTATCATAAAAGAGAATTAAAACGTATTTCTAAAAATATATTTGTTGTTTCTTTGTACTAAAAATCTTTTTTATCATATTCATTCAATATTCAAGTGTATTTTTATTTAATATAAGGAAGGTTAAAATTAAATAAGGAATAATGTAATTAAAGTAGGGTAACCACTATTTAATTCCTAAATAATTACCCATTAATAATACTTAATTTCAATATAGATAAACCCTTATTACACTAGTATATACCCTAAGGGTAAGATGTGTGATGGTGGTAGTTTTTTGGGGCGGCTTATCCAACATCACTTAGGTGGTGGTCTATACTATATTAGACTTATCTCATCCCACTCATGTCTTATTTTATAGAGTTCAATGTGGGTTTGATAAAGGGTAAAGACCAATGATACCAACTCTCTCTTGATATTCAAAAAGTGAACCTCATAGTAAAGATCCTACCAGTCGATGCCATGATTTCTTCCTTCTTAATCATAAATTAAACACAATAGTGACTTTATAATGAATACATAAGCAATGTTCATAATTCCTAATGGTCATATTGACAAATTGATATAATTAAAAATGAAAATATTGACCAATAATAATAATTCCTAATGGTAAAAATTCTCTATCTATACATACACCACTAATATAATAATTCACTATTCACTACTTCACGCATGAAGGTTATTACACATCACTTTATAAAGCATATCATATTCTTACCGCTTCTCTTTATTTTTATATTCATCATGGTAGAAATTCTCTTTATCGGAGAATTCAAGCCTATTTTGTTAAATTTAGTGTTTTTACTATTATTTTGTGTTTATATCTATATAATATCCCTAGTTTTAGTAGTAAATATTAACACATGGTGTGAAAATAAATTTAATAGTTTTACTATGTGATTTTATTATAAAACATAATAAAATATTTATTAAGAAACAAGAGTTATATTATTAAGAGAATAAAATTTTAGGATTTACAATATATCCAATGAATTATGGAAAATACATAGTAAAAGTGTTTCATGATAACTAAATCAAATTATAACCATATTAAAGGAAGAATGGTGCACAAAATACAGCATGTCTCAAAGAGTAAAAATTGAGACCAATAATCCCCTACATTAATTTATGACTTCAACTAAAGCACTTGAATCTCCAGTATAAAAAAATTAATATCATAATAAATTATTTATTAACCTTATTTATATATATATATAAACTTTTATAAAATTCATTTATAATTATTATATACATGTATATTTGTTAGTCATTATATATTTTCAATATTGGATGTGAGTTATCTTGATCATTTTGAACTAGTTTCATAATAGCGATATTGTGAAATATTATTATACCAAACTACATCATTACTATGTCATTTAAGGTACTATAATATATAAAGTATTTTTATATATAAAGATATTATCTCATTCAATTAGTGTTTTTGTTATATTGTGTGAAAATGGAATCAGTGTTGGCTTATTTTGATTATTTTAGCGATCGAAGATGATATTTTAATAATAAGTTAAATACATAATATAACCTTAAAAAACCATAAATAATAATTATATTCTTATTAAATTATAATTATACTAATATTGAGGTTTCCATATTCATTATTGATATTTTTCTATTGTATTTTTAAGTACATGGTTAGATCGACCCAAACATGAACATACCATAAATTGATGGGTGAGTATGATTAATAAATTGTTTATTTAAACATAATATCATTATAATAAATATATAATGATGTTATTTAAAAGTTTTTAATATTTTTAATTGTATTTTAATTGGTTTTTATAATGATATAAAATCAATACGTAAAGTGAATAACATTACATTGTGGAGGTGGTAGTCTGCAGAACACACAATTAACATTTTTATTTGCAGGCAAATGAGAGGAAATAAAGATGGATTATAATTTTTCTTTTCATATTAATAATTATATTATATATTTAAACTATTTTTTTCAATTCCATCCTTATTAATAGAGAAGATAGGTGGTGATAAAAAATCGAAGATGTCCCTTCATAGAGGTAGTAGTTTGTATAACGTATGATCAATGTTCTTTTATTTTTATAAGTGGATGGAATGAAATAAATTTGGTTTGTTAAATTAATATAAAAATACTTAAGTATACTAATTTTAATAGGGTATTTATATTACTATGGTTAGGATAGGTTTGTAAGGGAAATATTAAGAGGAAAATTATAAGGATTATATAATACTCACTTTCAAACCTTGAAATTTCTCTTGAAAGTATCCTCAGAAATTATGGGATTAGGATAAATAATTGAGGAAAAAGTCATGTGATATTGAAATAGGATTATATGAGGATAAAAATTTAATATTTTCAAGAATAAATTTGAAGGAATGAGTGTTGCATGAAGGGGTGGAAGTGTCCACTTTTATAAGTGAAGAAAATGGCACTTTTGTGAACACCTATTATTTTTCAATAATAGAATGGCACTATTAATTGGTAAATGGTTAAAAAAGTGATAAATAATGGATTTTTTTGGTGATATTGGGTCTATAAATCCTTAAAAAATATTTCTACACATGTTTTAATCATTTGGAAGTCATTTATTCTTATATCATTACATTTACCATTTTCTGTTTTTACAGGGATAACTAGTTTTTACCCATGTAACTTACTAGACATTTAAAATAACCCTTATTCCTAAATATGGGTGTGATAAAACAAAATTTCATCTCAATTTAGTGTAATTCAATTTATATTTAATATAAAATTAACTTTTAAATTAAAATATTTTATAAATAGAGAAACTCTATTTTTATATAAAAATGATATTTTAACCATTATGTATTCTTAATATTATTTAGAATTGATTACCAATTAAATGTGTATTAATATAACTATATATGTGTTTTAAATTCATATTATTTTTATGATTTAAAATATATTAATTTAATTATTAGATAAATATTACACAAAATTAATAAAATAATTCTTTGAAAACAATAATTTTACTATTATCATGGTCATTAAATTTAATCTTAGTAATCATAATTTTATTCCCAAAAATTAAATTGAACTTATTACCTAATATTATCATTTTTATATAAAATATAAAATCCATTTTTATAAATTTAATTTATAAAGTTTATGAAAACGGATTTTTAGTATAAGAAAACAAAAATAGTTTTTAGATTGAAATATTACTTATGTTTCCAAAATGATATACCTAGGTTTTATAAATACAACATAGTTATTAAAAATTATTTATTTTAATTATATATATATATTTTATAAAAATGTTTCAATATTATTTTTAACTTTCTTGAATTATGATAATGTCATAAAAGTGATGGTTTTAGAAATATCATAATTGTTTCACTATTCACTTAAAAATAAAATGTTTTAAATATATGAAAATAATTTATCTTAAGTTATTTTTGAAATGATTAATATAAAAATGAAGTTTTTTTTTTCAAATTAAAATTGTAAAATTTTTAATTTATATTTTAAATAAAAACATAAAAAATAATGAGAACTATTTTCATATGAAAAAAACTTTTTAAATATATTAACTGTTCTCATTCTTATTTTCTATCAATTACTAATAAAATTAGTGTTAATATATTATTCATATAAATAATATATTTTATCCATAATATATTTTTATTTAAAATATTACATAAAAGATAATTTTTAGAAATGTTATATTTTGAATCATATACCAGGGTTATTAATTATTTAGCTATACTAATTGAATTTTCATTAATTTTTTAGTATTGATAATGATATATATATATCTATATATATATTTCATAATTATATTACATCTATTTTTATCCACAATTCATATTACTACATTTTAATTATTATATAATGTTTTGTGGTTTGTTTTGGTTTGGTGTTGTGTGTGAAGCAATCTATTGAACACATTAGGTTTTTAAAGGAAAATATAATTTAAGATCATCATGTGTTAGAGGTAAGAGATCCGCACAATTTAAACATAAATGTTTTATGATTGATTGAACTAAAAAATAGTTTATTGAGCACATGGTATACTCATGAAAAAACAGAATCAAATAGTTGTGACCCCAATTCCCTCTTCAGCATATGAACCATTCACCGAAGACAAAAGCAACCAAAAAAAATATAAAGGCATAGTAAGATGAATATTTCCCAATTACTATGATAGTTCAAAATTTTCAAAATTTTCTACCCCTGATATTTCAAGGATATGCACCATCATTCCAAACATAACCCTTATCGGATGAGGAGTTTCTATTTGACTCAGTCAACATCGTCCACTTATTAGAGCCATTCTCTGATAAAGAACTTGCATATAATCCTAATGTACCTAACTAAAATTAAGGATGGAAAGTTATATTCCTTATAGTTTAAGTAGATATTGGGATATAAAATCATGATCAATCTCAATATTTATTCCACTTCCCCATTAAAGCCACATATAGAGCTAAAATTTGGAGGCATGTAGTTTAACAAGCCCAATAGAAGCATCAATCTACTCCAAATTGCTCCAAAAGAATTTATATACTATCAACTTTTAGGATTGGATAATAAATATACATATATCCAGAAAACATCATACAAGGGTATACAATCTTAATTTAACCCGTAGGAGGCAAAAAATTCCACCAACTCTGATTAGGAGGGAAAGTTTTCTATACAGATTACCCCAATCCCAATGCTTCAAGTTAGGGAGAAACCCCCTATTTGAAAGTGCTGGTCCTTGGTAAAAAAATTTGATATATTAAAGTAGTTATCCATTATACCAACCAATATTTTTATTCTTTATGTCTTTCATATCTCTAAATAATTTATAGGATCACTTATTTAGGACCTCTTATATCCCCATGAATTTGAGGATGAATTTGTAACAACTAAAATACACCATGTAGAAACTAGCCCCTCTAAATTTCATATGGTCCTTTCATTCAAATAATAAGAAATATAGGTTTTAGTATAGGTTTATATCATAAATTTTTACATCTCTATCAAGCATATGTTTTTTGAGGTTTTTTGGGAGTTAATTAACAATACTTCTAGGATCAATCTTATTTCATTCCAAACTATTAATTTCTTAGCCTATAATGAGGATAATCTATCCATATCTAAGATTACTATACCTGGATATTATAAAAGTGAGTAGATTACCATTGGGTGGATGAAATTTAAAGACCAATTCATGGATTTTATCTCCAACATTTATTTTATGATGGTTTAATAAGACACAACTTTCAACATTTTACTGGATAAACCTTAGATTTAAATACATATAGATATACCATAATCCTATCACCATTGTATCAATTATACTATCAATGGAAAAGTTTAAGTATTACCTGGTGAAGGTTCTCATTTATATTCTTTCAAATCCCAATATATGGAGGCAATTTTATACATAATAGAAGGGAAATAACCAGTGAAAGATGATTCTTCTCACATAATAGCCCCAAATAGTTTGAAATACACTCCCACATATCTATGAATTACAATTAGTGAGGTATAAATGATTCCCATCACCCATATTTACATGATAACTCTGGATCTAGGAGAACACCATGTTGTGCAAGTCCTATTAAAGTCAGGTACCTTAGCCCTTATGATCCTGATATTAGTTACATCAGCAGCCCCATCTATAATTTTCTAGTTAGAAAAGGCATGAAACTTTTAGGGTGACGATAAAACCCATAATAATAATTCCTATGGATCCTCACTTGAAACTTAGATTCCCAATACATTTTTTTCTCATGAATAGAAACACTTCGTATTATAACTCTCACTGATAATTTCCCCATAACATATTTAAATTCTTAGAGTGGAAGATCATCTTTTTTCTATGATAATGATGGTGTTACCAATTTTTATAGTTTCAAAAATTCTATAAAATCTCCATAGGCTGACACATCTTATACTAATTATAAAATTTCCCCTTCTCAATCCCTTTAATTTTAGGATTCAAAATTTTCCCCTTTTCTTATAAATGGTAATTTTCATGATTGGAATTCCACCATTCGATCTTTTACCCCAATAATGTATAAGAGGGAGAAGAAAAGGAGGAGGCCATAGTTGAATTTTTTTAGATATGCTTCACTATCATTTGAAGGAGTCATAACTATTATGGATGACCTCAAACAAGTGAACCTTAGAATATAAGAGGAACTAAAACTTAAATTTATTAGTGTCGTCATATCCTATGAAGAATAGAAAAAAAAATTATTTTTTTATAAAAAATCACTGGGATGTGTTCACTTAGAACTATATAGACATTCCTTGGTTAAATCATGAGGTATCTAGCCACCATTTAGGACTACTAGATTAACACAAGGGTTATAAACAAGCAGTAAGAAGAATGAATCCTACCCTTACTTCCAAGGTATAATATGAAGTAAAAAATATCATCAAATTAAACTTCATTCTATATTATAGAACCCAAAGTGGATTTATAACATTGTACCCATCAAGAAATAATATGTATTGATCTAGTTTTTCATTAAATTCAAATATCGTAACTGGTATTTCCCAAAGGATGGTTTTAAAGTTCAAATTAAAAAATTGACAATTGATGCAATTATCAGTGACATGTTCCCATCGAGGGGTGTGTAAAAAAATTATTTCCAAATATTAAAATATAGTGTAGTGGTCAACCTAGGTTTTCTCTAGAGATGAGTGCAAAATAATAAATTTATCAAATCTAATTAGAGAAAAATGTGATTTTTTTTGAATTGTTTTTAATTTGAGAACAAACTAAATAAAAATAAACAAATTAAGAAAAAATCGAAAATAAATTGATAAATAAAGTGATTGAAAATAGATATATGAGAAGGGTGACCAGGTTAAATTCAATTTTCCAATTGAAATTCAATCCTAGTTCAAATTTATTCAATCCTCTTCTACTTAGCCGATTAAAGTGAGATCCCATGATCACTTCCTCCCACTCTGTTAGTCAAATGGTGATGGTGAGAGTAAACCTTTACAAGATATCAGATCGATCTTCTCTCCTTACTATATATGAGTGAGTTGAAGTGAATACCATAAATTGACATAGGAAATACCTAATTGGGTCTTTTTTATCCCAAACAATCAAGAATATCCACTACCCCTCCCACACATATGGATGATCACCGAGTACTTCATCACTAACCCATGGTATGTTCCATCATATATAAACCAAAACCTAGATAATAAAGATAACTTCCATTGACCAAAGAAAAATCAACAATAGAATTCAAAATTAAATATTATCATACTGGATAATAAAAATTGATATTAGAAATCAAAATCAATTTCACAGAAGAGATTAAATATTTTATTGAATCACTACTGGAAAACTAACCTTTACCAACGGTTTGGAACCGTTGGTATAGGCCTCCAAACCGTTGGTATAGCCTATACCAACGGTTTGGAGAACCGTAGCCAAGTAAGCCGCTGGGATAGTTCTATACCAACGGTTAGGTAATATGAAATATATACCAATGGTAATGGAACCGTTGGTATATAAATTCCAAAAATAAAACATCTGCTGGGATTTGATCCCAGGACCCCTCGTTTATAATCGAACGACTTAACCACTCAGCTAACATCACTTTTGTTAACATATTTTCATAAATATATATATGTATTATCATAATTATTTAAAATTTTAATTTATATAATGTTCTCTATTAGTAGATCTAGAAAAAAATTAAAGAACCTATCCCAACGGTTTTGAAAACCATTGGGATAGGTTCTGATGGGTTGTTTAGTTTTAAGCCGAACGTTGAAGTTTTTGGTGGTTTTTCCCAACAGTTCTGGTGAACCATTGGGAAAGGTCACTCTTTCCCAACGGTTCACCAAAACCATTGGGAAAGGGGCTCAAAAACACAACCTTTCCCAACGGTTCACCAAAACCGTTGGGAAAGGGGCTCAAAAACACACCGTTTCCCAACGGTTTTGGTGAACCGTTGGGAAAGGTCACTCTTTCCCAACGGTTTACCAAAACTGTTGGGAAAGAGGCTCAAATCTAAGGCTTTCCCAACAGTTTTGGTGAACCGTTGGGAAATGGTAGCTATACCAACGGTTTTTACAAACCGTTCGTATAGAAGTGTTGGGAAAGATCATCTTTCGACTAGTGAATAAAGCACAAAAACTCAAGTATTAAAAAAGAGAAAACCTCTCATTCCCCAATAAATTAGAACATTACTTCTCCATGTGAAGCGTAACTGATAATAAGGTGAAATAATATGGAATTAAAAAACTAATAAGAAAACTAGTGATAAAATGAAGAATATAAAATTTCTACTCTATAATATGTTTTCTAGAATTTTTCTCTTGTTCTTCCCACCAGAAAATCAAAAATCCCCAAGGTTTATTTTTAAATTTCATTTGAAATTTAGTTATATGATGAAACTAAAAATTTCATTGCATTTTGAAATATTTAAACAAATTTATTACTAAATTAATCAATCACACTCTTTCTGTCTGAATAGACCCTTCATATTCTTCCTCTTTTGTGAATTAAATGACTTCCTTAATGAGTATATTTCTCCAAGAAATTTTATTTGAACATGAGTATTCAAGAAATATTTCTAATACAAATATAATAACCTCATTTAGAGGTATGTAGCCTGATATATTCCTTATTTATTAAGAAATGGTCCATTTCTTTGTCCTTAAATACTTTTCAACTTGAATGATTTGTTTAGGCTTGTTAACATTCGAATGAGATCTTGGTCTAAAATAATAAGTTTAATCCCATGAAATAAGAAAGAATAAAAAAAATAAAAACTCCATTTTGATCAATATTTAAAAAGTTATTCGTGAAATACCAAAGTGATAAAAATATATTTAAATTACAGAATTAATAAATTTTCACATTTTAGCCCAAAACTCACCAAAAATAAAAAAAATGATGAAAATCAGAAAAAAAATGTTAAATTTGAAGGGATTAAATCATTTAAACACATATTAAAAATTATGAAAGTATTATATCTTTAAATTCTACCACACTTAGCACTTGGACTCATTAATAAGTAAGAATCAAAATCAAATCAAAGAAAATTCAAAACACATACCCATGAGATCCACCAATTTGAAGAAAAATAAAAAAAAGATATCATGCCTTCTTAAAAACCATTATTTCAAGTTCTCCATTCAGATCATTAAATATATTTTCTCTTCATTTCTCCTCCCATGCACACAAACCACCTACATCGCATGGATTTTATCTTATCTCACAAATATCAATTTTAAATTAGAATTTTATCATCTAAACCCATGAAATAGTCACCATATAATTGATAAGTTTCTATATATCCACCATATGTGGGTCAAGTAAATGTTTTTATGATGAGAAATTTTTAGGGTGGTTTGGTGGTTTTTGGTTGGTAGGATTTAGATGTCAAAAAATTCTGAGTCCAAATAAAGAGAGTTCATATCTTTTTGAAGCAAAATTTTATGATTTAATTTTCACTCAAGTACATAACCCTCCTTACATACCTTAGAAAAAAACCATATATAATAATCTTTGAAAAAAATATATATATCCCACACCATTAATATTTCATAAAAAATTAAATTTCTCTTATCTTTTTTTTTTGTGAAATATCCAGATAGGAAAAAATTTATTTATCCTTTAGAAGATCAATAAAGGCATAAGTTATTTCATCATAAAAGCTCTAGAAATGTATAGTTTTTTATAGAATCAAAATTTTAGAAGAAACCTCATCTTTTATGAATTTTATTTTTTACCCAAAGTATTACCAAATGATTCCGGACACCAAAAAATACATTTCCCATACAATAATGTTAAACCAGATCATACAATTTAACTTCAAGATTAGGTTAGATAGGGAAAATTGGATCGTAATGTGGACAAACCAATAGTCTGTTCATGGATTCTAGGGTAAAGAAGGATTAATTGTACAAGACATGGGAAGATAAAAACTTTTCTCTTGAAAAGGGGGATTTAAAACCAGATAAGTTCCTTAATAATTTAAAACACAAGTACATCAAACCCTCATGTTTTGACAAGAAAAAATAAAATTACTGATAAAGAATTCATGGTTTGGTACTCTCAAGAAATGACGTGATTATAAATAATATGACATAAAGGGTTCTGAATCCTCATGGGAAAGTTATTTCAAATATAAAGATAGTGAGATGTGGCATGAGATACAAAAATCAGAATAATTTTCATGAAATTACCAAAGATTTGAAACTAAAACAAATTCATTTTCATTATTAATTTAAGATCATTTTCATGGGATAAATTTCTTCACTCATCTACATGAATATCAAAAATATAAAATATAATCTTTGAGCTCACAAGTTTTAAAAAAACACAAAAAATTGAAAAAGAAAAACACAAATATTTTAAAAATATTTTGTTGAAATATAATAACTTGAAATTACTAAATATTAAAGGTTCCCTCCCCCACACAAAAATGATTTATTTTAATCAATTAATTCAATTATATTTAACATGAAATGAGTTTTCTAATTTAATCATAGAAAAAAATTGTCAAGGAGTTATACAAATTGACTTATTAGTAGTCAAACATTGAGTTAAGCTTCTAAGTGTTTCTCTTTGAGAAACTACAATAACAATAATAAAAGAAAATACAAAAAGTTTATGGGATGAAAAGAAAATATAAATATAATTAAAATATAATGATTTATCTTAGTTTAATCCCCCCAAACGGGCCCTGAGTTTTTTCCACCTCCAGATGGGTAGTTCTAGTGGGTTATCCCTAATATGATGGTGGGTGGAGTTTATTTGAGATGAACCACTAGTAATTATCCTTTATATCTTAAACTTATTCCTTATTTTTTATGAATATATAAATAGAGTAGATAAAATCCACCACCATTAAAATGAGATACAATATGAATGGTGGGGTTCAGATGAAGAATGATTCATCCTCTTTCTTGGTTTCCACTTTCACAACATCTTCTTCATTCTCTAATGCTTCCATTAGGTATTCTTAATCAATGGTATAATCAAAGGTAAAGTGAGTGTGTAATTATTTTTTAACAAAATTAAATCATAAATAATCAATATCAAATTCTTCCCATTCAATGTAATCATCTTGTGTCTTGGTTTCCCTAAGAAAATCCATTTTGATCTCTTCATGTTCTCCCTCCAATAAATGTTAAAAACCTTTAGGGAGCCCTATATTTTACTATTCAAATCCATCATATTTTTATTCTTATTCATCCTCCATGGAAATATAAGTGCTTTAAGAATAATAAAATTTAAAATAGATGGAGGAAATATTCAATTCATTTAAAAAAATGTAATACAATGAGTTTAAGAAAAGATCATCTCTATGAGTTTATTCAGGTTCAGTTGCTTCTTCAGTGGAAAGTGCCTCTTGGAGTTTAATTTCAATGGATAGAGGTAGGTAGTTAGGATCATCCATCTTCTCTTAAAATTAAATCACTTGGGTGGTTTTATCTTTTTCCAATGCTAGGGATAGGGATAGTGGTGTTGATCCTTCTTCCTTGCAAGCGATTGAGAGATCATATTGCACTATATATTCATTCTAGAAGTCATCTAAATATCTTATATATATTTTAATTACTCCATAAATAAAATATTATTCATCAATATCCTTCATAAATGGTTGAGTAGGTCTTAATGTATCTTCTTTTAATTCTATCAAGGTCTCTCTAGGTTCTTCAACATCAAAGTTGAGTGGGGAATCCACTTCCACCATGACCACCAGTTTAGGTTCGAGTTTCTATTTTGATGTGCATAAATATTAAATTATCCTTTCCATTTTTTCTATGAATGTATTTTATTTCTTCTCAAGTTACTTGAAAATCATCTTTTACTATTTTAATCCACTTTTACATGATGTTGAAGCTTGACAATTTCTTGATAAAATTTCAGGAATTACCCCTAGTGTTCAATTAATTCTCCAGCTAATCCCTCCACTATTGGATATTTGAGGAAATATTTACAGTCTTGGATGGTCTATTTAAATCCCTCATCCTTTATTATTTGGATTCTTACTACTTTAATATATTTATAAATTAAATTAATACTATCCCCCATATACCAAGGTGAGTTAACCAATTTTTAATTTTTTTAAAACAGTCAAATATTTTCAATTCGATCCTCAACACTTCCTCCCCAGTAACGACACAAAGTTTTGAAATATTCCTATCATGCGGTGTGGAAAAAATAATTAATTACTATGTTAAAAATGCAGTGTAGTGGTTAACCCAGGTTTTCTCTAGAGAGGAGTGCATGACAATCAAGTTGTCACATTTAATTAGAAAAAAACATGGTGTTTTTAAAATTGTTTGATTTTGAAAAACAACTAAAGAAACAAAAAAAAAAGAAATAAATTAATGAAAATATTGAAGATAAATTGAGAAATAATGTGATTTAAAATAGTGATATGAGAAGGGTGATCAGGTCATTTTCAGTTTTCCAACTGCTATGTTATCCTAGTTATAATTTATCTAATCCTCTTTTACTAATCCAATTAAAGTGTGATTCCACGATCGATTCCTCTCATACCTTGGTAAAATGGTGATAGTTAGAGTAAAAATTTTCAAGATCTCAGATATATCTACTCTCCTTAATATCTATGAGATATTTTTAGTTCATACCCTCAATTTACTTAGGCAGTACCCGATCAGGTCTTGTTTATACCAAACAATCAAGATATCCACTACCCCTCCCACATGTACTGACAATAACTGAGTAATTCACCACTAAGACCCAGTCTATTTCATTATATATAAACCATAACCCTGTGGAGAGAGAAAATTATGGTTTAACAAAGAAAATCCCACAACATAATCTAAAACCAAATATGATTATACTTGATAATAAAAACCACTATTAGAAATTGAAATCAACATCATAGAAGAGAGAACAAGTTTTATTAAATAAAGCACAAGAATTCAAGAATTACATAAGGTAAAAACTACCCTTTATAAATTACTAAGAAATTTACCTCTCCATGTGAAGGGTAACTGAGAATAAGGTAAAATAATAAGGCATTACAAAATTAGGAATAATAAAAGAGGGAAAATGAAGAACGGAAAATTTCTCCTCCAAAATATTTACTTCAGAAATTTTTATCCTATCTTTCCCACTAGAATGTAGAAAATATCTGAGGTTTATTCTTAAATGTTGTTATAAATTGAGCTATATATCTAAACTAAATATTTAAAATCATTTGAACACATTTAAAAAAAATTATTTCCTAATTACTCTATCACACTTTTTTTGGAGGCAGATACCCTTTATATTCCTCCAATTTTGTTAATTAAATGGATTATTTAATGAGTGTATCTATTAATTAAATTAAATTTCAACATTACTATTAAATTACTCATTATAATCCATCTTGAATCTCATAATTTATAAGTCTATATCCTGATATATGCCTTGTTTATTGAGGTGGGGTCCATTCTATCATCCAGAAATACTTTTCAATTTGATCGATTTGTTTTGGCCTATGGAATTTTGAATGAGATCTAGTTATAGAAGAATAAGTTTAATCCAATGAGAAAAGTAATATAAAAAAAATAATTACACTTTTTTGATCAATAGTGAAAAAGTTATGCTCAAAATACTAAAGTGATAAAAATATGTTAAAATTCCAGAATTAAGAAAATTTCACATTTTAGACCAAAACTCATCAAAAATACGAAAAAGATGAAAATAATCTCAAATTATTATATTTATAGAGATTAAATCATTCGAATAATTATAATAAATGATTAAAATATTATTTTTATCAATTCCTACACACTTAGCCCTTGGATTCTTCGACAAGTAAGAATCAAAATAAAATCAAAGAAAATTAAAAATACATACCCATGAGATCAACCAATTTGACAACAAGAAAAAAAGATATCACTACCCATTAAAAACCATTATTTAATGATCTCTATTTGTATCATTATATATATTTCCTCTTCATTTATCCTATCATTCACAAAAAAACCTAGTTCACATGAATTTTTTCTTATCTCAGAAATGTCAATTTTTTGTAAGGCTTTTCTCGTGAAAACCCATACAAGAGTCACTATAGGCCTGATAAATTAATACATCTCCATTTAATGTGAGTCAAGAAAAAATTTTTATCATGAGTAATTTTCATGTTTATTTGATGTTTTTTGGTAGTTAGGATTTAGATGTAAAAAAATTCTGAGTTCGAATAAAGAGAGTTGGGCTCTTTTTGAAGAAGAAATTCATGATTCTATTTTTACTCAAGTAAAGCCTCATAATCACTTAAATTAGTATAAATTATTATCTAATCATCATTTAAAATCTCATGGATATCTTATACCATTAAAATTTTATAAAAAATAACATTTTTCTTCACTTTTTTCTTGCAAGTTTCAGATAATCACAACTTTCTTTCTCCTTTGGAAGCTCCAGAAAGGCACAAAGTCTTTTATCATTAAAGCTCTAGAAACAAAAAAAATTAGATATAATGAATCTATTAGATTAAAAATAAAACATTAATTATTTTATTTTCCACCTAAAGTATCACCAAATGATGTAGAACACTGTAAAATAGCTTCCCCCCACACTTAAGTTCAACCAGATCTTGTGATTTCACTTCAAGAGATGGTTGGATTGAGAAAATTAGATTCTAATACGGTTAAAATAATAGAATGTTCATAAATTATAAGGGATAAAATGATTAAATGAAAAATTCATAATAAAATAAAAAATATTCTCTTTAAAAGGGGGATTTAATACTAAATAAATGCCACAGTCGTTTAAAACATCAGTACCTCAAACCTTCAAGTTTTAATAGGAATAAATAAAATTATATTTAAATAAATAATGTTTTGGTTCTCTTAATAAATGAGGTGAATGTAAATAATATGAAAAAAGGGTTTATAAGGATAACTATATAGGGATTTTAAAGATAAACATAGTGATATGTGGCATGATATTAAAAAATCAGAGTATTTTTCATGAAATTAACTATGTTTTTTGCTTTAAACAAAGTAATTTTTATCATTAATTTAAGATAAATTTCATGGTCAAATTTGTTTCTCATTAATAAGGGTTTTAAAAATGGAAAATACAATAATTTGAGTTCAAAAGTTTCAAAAAAAACCCCAAAAATTGGAAAATAAACCCAAAAAATTGGAAAAGAAACACAAAATTTTTTAAAAAACCTTTTTTTGATTTTTTTAAAAAATTTAAACCATAATGGTTATGTCACCCACACTTAACTGGTTTAGTGTCCTAAATAAATTCAAGTATAATTAATATGTAGGAATAATTTTAATTTAATCTCATCAAAAAAGTGTTTAGGAGTGGTACAACCTAACTTATTAGCAGCGAAACATTGAATTAAGCTCTTAAGTGTTTCTCTCTAAAAAACTATAAGAAAAATCAAAAAAGAAAACATTAAAAAATTTCTTAGAATAAAAGAAAATATAAATAGAATGAAAATAGAAGGATAAATCTTGGTTTAATCCCACAAGTGGGCCTTGGGTTTTGACTTCCTATAGATGGGTAGTTCTAGTGGGTTATCCCCAATCTAATGATGAGTGGAGTTTTTTTGAGACAAACCACCATTAATTCTTGTTTACATCTTTCACTTATTTATTTTTGTTCAGGAATCCATAAGTAGATTATATAAAATCCACCCCCATGATAATTCCATACAACTTGTATGGTGGGGGTGGGATAAAGTGTGAGTCCTCCTCTTTCTTGGATTACACTTTCACAACCTCTTCTTCATTATTTGGTTCTTCCTTTAGGTATGATGCATTAATGGTATAATCAAAGGGAAAATGATAGTTTAATTCTATTAGACAAAATTAATGAATTAATAATCAATATCATATTATTCCCCTTTAAAGTAATTAGTTTGTTTATTGGTTTCTCTAAGAAAATTCACTTTCATCTCCTCATGTACTCCCTCTAATAAATGGTCAACAACTTCAAGAATATACATATATTCCTCTTCATATGCATCTTATTTTTCTTTTTTTCATCCTCCAAGTAAATCCAAGTGTTGGATGAATCTACAAATTTAAAACAAGGGGTGTTAATACTCAATTTATTTTCAATAAAACTAGAAGATAATTAGTTTAATAAGATATCAACTTTGTAATTTTGTTTAGACTCAATTTCACCTTTAGTGGAAAGTGCCTCTTGGAGTTTAATTTCACTAGAAAGAGGTAGGTAGTCAGGATCCTCCATATTATCTTAAAATTAAACCACTTGGGTGGTTTCATCTTTTTCCAAAGCCATGGATATTTATAACTCTGTTGATTATTGTTCCTTATAATTGATGGGGATATCATATTGCACCTCATATTCATTCTAGAAGTCATCCAAATCTCATTGATCTCCCATACATACTTCATAAGAAAAATATTATTCATAAATATACTCTAGAAATGGTTGATTAGGACTAAATAGATCCTTTTTAATTCTATCAAAATTTCCCCAGCTTCTTCAACATCAAATATGAGTGGGGAATCCACTTCAACCACTGGATCCTATTTAGGTTTGGGTTGCTCCTGTGATGCATAGACATTATCAATTAGACATTAAAATTTTCTCTCTAGGTATTATATTTCTTCGTGATTTCCTTGAAACTAGTATTTCTACTATTTTAATCCACCTGTACTAGATGTTTCACCTTGAAAATTTCTTAATAAAATTATATGAAGTACTCCCAGAGTTCAATTAATTCTTCATCCAATTCCTCCAATAATGAGTATTTGAGGGAATATTTAAGGTCCTGGATGATCTCTATAAATTCCCACTCCTTGATGATTTGGATTAAAGCTCTCTAGATCTATTTATAAAATAAATAAACACTATCCTTTGTTGACCAAGGCGATTTAAACATTTTTTTAATTTTTTTAAAAATATAAAAGAGTCAAATATTTACAATTAGATTGTTAGCACTACCTCCCTAGAAACAGTGCCATGTTTTGACACGTTCCTTTCATGGGGCTTGAAAAAAAAATTATTTCATAATTTAAAAATGCAGTGTAGTGGTTAACCTAGGTTTTCTCTAAATAGTAGCACACAAAAACAAAGTTTTCACCTTTAATTAGTGAAAAAAATTAGTTGTTTTTTAAATATTTTTATTTAAAAAAAAATAAAAATAAAAAAATAAAAAAATTTATAAAGATATTAAAAATAAATTGAAAATTAAAGTGATTGAAAATAGTGCGATGAGAAGGGTGATAAGGTCAGGTTCAATTTTCCAATTTCAATGCTATCTTAGTTCCAATTTATCCAATCCTATTCTACTAACCTGATTAAAGCGAGATTTCAAAATTGTTTCGAGTCATTACCTTGATCAAATAATAAGGGTGAGAGTAAATATTGAAAAGATATCATCTTCATATAATATATTTTTATGTGTGAGATAGTTTTAGTGAACACCCTCAATTTACTTATGTAATATCCAATTGTGTCATGTTTATCCCAAAAAATCAAGAATATCCACTATCCCTCCCACTGGTACCGACGATCACCGAGTACTTCACCACTAAGACCAAATCTATTACATCATATATAATCCACAACCAAGTAGAGGGAGATAAAGATCATTGACCAAGGAAAAATAAACTATAGAATCTAATTTCAAATGTGATCATACATTATAATAATAACCTCTATTATAAATTAAAATCAATTTTATAGAAATGAGAAAATATTTTATTAAATAAAGTACAAGAACTTAGGAATTAAGAAAAGGAAATCCTCCCATCTTTAATCACTCAAAATTTAAACCCCCTATGTGAAGGGTAACTGATAATATGGTGTAATAAGAAGGACATAAAAAATAATAAGAATAAAATAAGGAAAAGTAAGAACACAAATTTCTCCTCCAGAATCTGTCGCCATATGTTCTATCCTATTTTTTCCTATATACAACCAAACATTTAAAAGGTTTATTCTTAAAAGTTATTATAAATTGAGTTATATGTTGTAAATAAAAATTTAAATTCATTTGGGAAAATGTAAATAAATTCATTCTCAAATTACTCAATCACACTCTTTCTAGCCTAATATACCCTTCATCTTCCTCTAAATTATTGAATTAAATAGACAGCTTATTGAGTGTATTTATCCATGAAATTTTATTTAAACATGATTATCAGATACATAAATCTAATATAGGTATAATAACCTCATTTTAAGATATTTTTTCTGATATATTACTCATTGACTTAGGTGGGGTCCATTCTATTGGCTAGAAATACTTTTCACCTTGATTGATTTTTATGGTCATGTTGAATTTTGAATGAGATCTAGGTATAGAAGAATAAGTTGAATCCTACAAAGAATTTAATTCTAAAAAATCACTCCATTTAGATTAATATTTAAAATGTTATTCTTGAAATACCAAAGTGATTAAAATATGCTAAAATTTTATAAATAATCATTTTTCACATTTTAGCCCAAAACTTGCCAAAAATACACAAATGATGTAAATCATCTCAAATTGTTAAATTCAAAGGGATTAAATAATTTAAATACATATAAAAAATTATTAATATATTATATCTATCAATAGGCTTCCATGAAACTCTTTTCATGATAAACACCCATGGTATAACAAGATCAAAATGGACCCTAAGGATGAAGAAACCATGGTTTTCATAGCACTCCGAGGAGTGTTTTTCTACCGTTTCATGCCCTTCAGTTTGAAAAATTAAAGATTTACTCATAAATTCTTCATACACTACATATTTAATCCCATTCTTCGAAAGACTATGGAATGTTATGTATATGATATGGTGGTGAATTTCTAATAACATTGTGGCCATCTTTCCAATCTTGAGACATTTTTCAACAAACTATAGTAGAAAAGATTGAAGATAAGCTCCTTGAAATATACTTTTGAGGTTATTTTAGGGAAATTACTCATATTCTTGGTATTTAAAAAGGGTATCAAAGTAAACCAAGAAAAGAGAAAAGTGATCCTTGAAATTCCACCTCCTTGAAACATAAAAGTACAGAGAGAGATTCATGGACGTCTCTCTAACATTTAGTGATTTATTTTCAAACACACTTAATTTTTTTAATCTTCAAAATATTAATGAATAAAATGATATCATGTCAATTGAATGATATTTTTTATAATGATTTTGATGTACTTAAGTAGTATCTCTTACACCCATCGATGTTGATGCAGTCAGTTGAAGGAAAGATGATCATTGTGTATGTGGAGACCCTATAACAGTCACTTGACACTATACTTGTGAAAAAATGATTTCAACCAATAAAATAGTGTCTATTATCTTATAAGAACCCTTATATATATAGAAAATCTATATTTCAATGTTGAAAAGAACTACCTTTCATTGATCTTTATAGTTAAAATATTAAGACATAATCTACACCAGCATGAAGTAAATTTGATCAGTTTCATAAAACTGATCAAGTAAATACTTAATATTTTGATGTTAATAATTCATATGGAATGATGGGAAGTCATTTTTAAGTAGTTCAACATCGATTTCAGGTCACAAAAATCAATAAAATGGTTGGTTTTAGAATATTTTATAGCAGTACACCCTACCCTTGAGACTATACCAGTGAATGTGGAGATCCCTAATAAGGAAGTTTTATATTTTTAAACAACTCCTCAGATATAAGAGATATATTTTTATTGTGCCTCTTGAATCCTAACTAAAAAAATAATGGAGAAAAGGAAGCTCAACAAAGTTAACTTGTGAATCATGTTTGTCTCATAGATGAAGTCAGTCGTTCATTATTCTTTCTTACTGTCAAAGGGCCACACCAATATTAAGGTGGAGTACTAAGACCTTATTAAAAGATTATATTTATCTTTATAGGTAGTAGTGGACTATTGAAAAATCAATATTGATTTAAAATTTTTATTCAAATGGATTAATGGAATATATTCCATTAAAAAGGAATAATTTATCCCTTGATTTTATATGGGACTTGATGGTTGAATTATCCTAAAAACTTTAAATGATATATATCCAGTGTTTGAAAAACACTCATTCCAATGTGTTGAATAATGTAGATAATACCCTTGTAGATTCTTATTTGAATGATATAGTCATACACATCATGCATGGTAGGGTAATATCTAACTTTTTTTCCTATGATATGAGTAAGGTTGATGAAATTAATACTGCCTAAGAACAAGGTGAGATATAACATTTCTAATAAAATCCATAATTGTATTGTTTTATTCTATATAAAACTATATAAAAAATGAAATTATTCCACCTGATCAAGATAATAAGGAGTGTGTCCAATGATGAGTAGTAAATTTTTTCTTTTATGATTGACCAAATTCATAGAAAGTTATATATAAATGGGGATTTGATAGAATTATCCTTAGGTTCATTGAAATAGATGAAACTCTCATTATTATATAGGCATGAATGTGCCTATGATACTCATTATTTAGAACCATTTATTCCCATAAAAGCAGGATTATTATTTATTATTGATCATCAATTATGAATGACCAATTGGAGTTTAACAAAAAGTTCCATTCCTACCAAATACATACTAGTTTTATTCATCAACCCCAGA
The DNA here is from genome assembly GCA_963277665.1 of Viscum album. Classification (NCBI taxonomy): domain Eukaryota; kingdom Viridiplantae; phylum Streptophyta; class Magnoliopsida; order Santalales; family Viscaceae; genus Viscum; species Viscum album. The sequence goes on from OY728164.1 coordinate 1,176,809,470, forward strand.
GTTTCTATATAATTATTTTCTTGGCTATTCACTATATTGGGAATGTATCTCTTGTGGCTATTTACTCTATTTATATCTTGACAATTCAAGTACTTCCTTATTGAAACTAAAATATTCTATAAATGGGTTGAGGTTTTTCCCCTCAAGGAGTTCAAGACAATGATTGTTATTAACTTTTTGAAGTTGAGTATCACCACCATATTTGGTGTCCCTCACACAATATTGATGAAAAATGACACTGATTTTTTTTATAATTTTAAAGGTATGTATCAAGAATAAAATATCTAGTATAGATCCTCATCTTGATATTATGTAGTAGTAAAGGGTAGATATAATATTTCAATAAGTATCTATTTAATATCCTTCAGAATATGGTTAACAATAACAAGAAATCCTAACTAAATAAACCAATACATGTTTTGTGTCCTATCACACTACAAATCATACTAATACACAAGCATCTACATATTCACATATATATTATAAAGTGATAGTTTTACCCATTGAGGTTTAACTATGTTACCTTTAGGTCTCTATATACAATTGGTTTTGTAAAAATGATCAGTCCCATAAGTGACTTGATGTGTTAGAATGACTTGACGAGAAAATGTTTCACACACTTTATAACCTAGAAGTTCATTATAACTGAGTGACATGAGCATTTAATGATAGAGTTCATCTTTACTCATTCCTTCAAGTAGAGTTGGTTCTTTCTCTCAATACCCCCTTGATCCCTAGGATGAAGCCTCAGAAACTCAAACCAAAATGGATGGGAACTTAAATCATACATAAGTTATGATCTAATTGATCTCACTCCTTGGATTCCATGGATAGTGAGTGCATCACATTCCCCACCAATACAATATTTCTAAATAAATACTTTTTATAGTACTCACATCGGTCCAATTAATCCCTAATAATTTTTTAAAACTGCATAGTGTATATCCCTTTGGTAAGATTTTAAACTAACTAGTATAAGTTTTTGATATAAGATTTCAATCCACATAGAAATTGTTTATACCATAAGAATCTAAACTACTTTGGATTCATCCTTATTGCACGATGTAGAATTGTATAACAATATCCATGTTGTATGATGTTAAATTGTTCTACGAATCATGACCATAAATCGTATAACCCCATTTAGTCCACTCTATATGAATTTAAACTACTTATAAAGGAAAATAATCATGGAATTTTCGATGAATAAGATCCATATATGGGTTGGATCATTGATATGCATTTCCCCTATCATCCACTCAGGATCTAGGAAAAAAATACCCCCTTCATCTTAGTTTTTAGACATTGAACCGCACAACAAAAGGTATAATATTGTAAGACCTAAAACTACTCAAAGCGGACCACCATATATGGATTTATTCCCTTACACTAAAGACAAATTCATTTAAGGATCCTCAGTGTTGGGATTATACCTCTACCTACCTACCTTGATGCAATAATGACCTTATATATATAACATCCCTCCCCAAATCATTGACTTGATAATATATAGAGTTCCACAAAACATAGGTGACATCTCTAAGGCACCAAAGGTTGGAAATAAATTCCAGGGGATTAGAAAATAATTAAGGGATGGTTTTACCTATAAAATAAAACAAACTGAAAAAATACATCATAAAAATCCAAACCACTATATTATGCATGCATATCACCGAATATAACCCAAACATAATACATAAGAACAATAGTATTATAGTGACAATGGAATAATGAATATAAAATAAAAAACCTAAATAAAACATGACCTAAAAAAATCATGTGACAAGATCCCAAATACCACCTAAACCATATCCATGATTCAACACCATTATAAAACCAAATTATCCAGACAACTCACTAAAGAAATAACATATATTCCCCTTCCCTGTATCTTAGTATATGAAATATATAAACACACTAAATTCCCTAGGCATGGGGTGAGTAAAACTCAATAGTAATTCCCCAAATACTTCCCAACACACACTAATAGGACAAGAACTAGTTATTTCATTTTATATAAAACAAATAAAATGAAATTAAATATTTTATGCAAGACAATTAAGAAAAAAGTGATAAAACATAAACACGAATATTTACATCCATTAATATTTGGAATATCCATTTCTATGTTCACACACACACACAACCATCCAAATATGCACAACCATACAAACAAGCTTGGTGTTACCATTGGTGGTGATATTGCATGACCATAACTCATCCACTTTGACGGTGTAACTTTCGACCAAACCCACCCACTTTGAACATACACTAAACCAATTATACCAAAATCCATGATGAATCATTTTCCATTAAATAACCTTCCATTGAAAAAAATTTTATTTGAAATTTTACTTACATTAAAATAATTTAAAAATTTTAAAATCACAATTTTAAAATTATAAGAAAAGAGGGGTTTTCTAAAATCCATGTAATTTTCTATAATATTTAGAATGGTATAAGGCCCCAACCTTAAACCTTACTTAATCTTGAGTTATTACAAGATTACACATTGAGGATCTTTTTGGGTTTAGAGTTTTAGAGAATTAGATCATAAAACATTCATTACATTCCACATATAAACAAAGTGGTTAAATAAAGATAGTATTCTTCATTCCCATCAATGGAAACATATTTAAAATAAACATGGATTCTTTCTTGACACTTCTTTGACATTATCATCATATCATTTACCTTTCCCTTGACCTGTGAAAAACATTTCAAAAAACTTGGGATGAGCATAAAAATCTCAGTAAGGGATATAAAGATATGGAAAGGAAACATGGGTACATATATACATAAGGATGAGATCATAATTTACCCATAAAACATTATCACTTTAACATACCTCATCAAATCATGAATAAATCATAGAAATCATAAGACATAAAGGTAACTTGAGGCATTCATAACATTCTTACGTAGGGAGTAACCCTCTTGGTTACGTTTGGAATACCCATCACAGTATATTCCCTAAATCTCTTCAGAGAAACCTTAAAGTTTCACTCCTTCGCATTACCCAATGCATTGGAGAGCTATATCGGGATCACCTGCCCTTAGTTTATCACGGAACCACCCGTTTTCATAGTAATTCCCAAGGACCTCAACATAATCATATCACATAAAACATGCATAAAGGAAACATAACATTCCCACATTTCAATCACAAGATATCAATAGAACACATTGATATAAAAACATTATGAAAACCATTTTCGATACCAAAATAACGGAAAAGTAAAACATGCTATTTATTTTTCTTTTAAAAAGAAGGTATGGCTTGTAGAGGAAGCAAAAACTCAAATAACGGTCACGACGGCGGAGAAGTCGTTGTCACCGCATACGTACGACAAAAACATTCCCTTTTGTCATTTAGTAAACGCTTCGTATAAAAAATATTCCTTTTGAATAAACGTAAAAGTCAAAGGGGTTTATACACCGTATAAAAGAAAGTTGTGTATAAAATAAAATATGCCTCAATGAAAGGAGATTGAGACGAAGTCCCATACCTCGTATCCGACGTGACCCGACCGTTCTTTAATTTCCTGAATAATAAACTTGAGTTAATCTCTAGTTTCTTATGAACCTTTTTCAAGTTCATTATTCCTTTTATACCATGTTATGAACATCATGTAATCATTTAAGTTAATAATGTTCATTTTGTCGGTATTTGGTTCTTAAGTCAAAAATAGACTTCTTAAACTTACATGTTGTTAATTTGGTCAAAGTTTCATTATATCCAGAATGATATTAATGATTTTGATAACATATATATCATATATATTCATCATATACATGTATTTATAATATTACATCACATTTAAAGGTAAGAAATGAAATGCACCGTTCATGGAGACGGTAAGCCGTAGGTACGCATGAACGCTACTTCCATTTCTATTTCTTATTTTATGGAATGGAATCATAATGATATAAGAGTATATTATAATTCCAGTATAATAACATATATAATATCATTAACTTTATCCTTTACACATCCCACATATGGTATTAACTAATCAAATCACGTTCAAGGGGTGGTAGTCCGCACTTCCTAAAATGAAGATATCGTGTTTACCCATAATGGAAACCATAAAGGTATGCCAAAAAAAACATAAGATTAAGGTAAACATAAACATATTATATATCATATATAAAAATAGTGACATCATAATGGCCACTTTTGAAGGTGTTAAATGATTATTGAACAATCATCGTTTCGGGAGGCAGAACTTCGCCATCCACGGAAACCGTATGTTCTTTAACCATTTGATGTAGTTGTGTGAGAGTGTAGCTCAAATAAATATTATAACAACATCCTAGTATATTTAAGATACTGGTGTTGTTACAAAAGAAGTAAATAAAAAGAGTTTAGGGGGTTGGAGAAGAAAAATAAAACAAATGAACATGAGAGAAAGAATTACCTTTAAAAGTGTAACTCTTTTTGATTTGAGCCTAAAGGCTTCCTTTGAAATGATTCTTCCCAAAGGGAATCCTCTAGGATGAGGAGAGGGATGTGGAGAGAGTAAATGGGAAGGGGTTGGCCGAGCCAAAGGCTTGAGGAGTGTGTGAAATGAGGTAGAGGTGGGGGCCTTTTATAAGAGGAGAGGAGGGGCACTTTTGGAAAGTAAAGATAAGTTACTTTATTTTAAAAAGAGTTTCAGATTCAAAAGTTCCCACATTGATATAATTCAAGGATAAGGTGATAAGGCTTCGAAATCCACTCATCCAATTGGTTTTGGCCATGTGTAGGTTTTAGATGTTTCATTATCTTTCCATTTTATTTATATCGTTAAATAATGAGGTCATCGCTGCATTCATCATGAGGTCATAAATAATTTAATTTATTTAAAGTCTAAAAATTATAAAAAAAATACTATGATGTAGGAAATCTTTTTAGATTTCCAATGACAATTTATAATCAAAAATATGATCTCTATAACCCCATGTAAAAATTGTTTTCGTAAAACATATTATGTTTGTGTCATTTTTAATTTTACATTAAATAAAAAGTTATTTATGTCATTTCCCAACCAAAGTGGATCCATGGGGTCCCCAAGTTGACTCATGGCTTGTATTGGTCGGCCATGAGACGACCAATGAGGGTAGGACATGTTTCAAGCTCATCTTATTTTATTAAAGCATTATTTTTACCTTAAACTACACTAATTACCACTAATCATGATTAAAACTTAATAAGTTACTATTCACCAAAAAATTATTTTAATCTCATTGAACCACATTTTACTTCTTAATGACATCCATGTATGTCGTATTTTTGAAATTCAAAACACAATGAGGGAAAAATTTCATTTAAACGGAAAAATCAGTTTTTATAAGTACCACTTAGTGGTTTCACTATTCATCAAAAATTGAAGTTTTTCAGAAAATTACCAAAAATCCACCCTAAGCTATATTTGATATTCCGAATTAAAAAATGAAGTCTATTTTACAAAATTCAAAACATATAAGTCACATTAATTAATTTAATAATTAATTCCCGGTGTCAGAGAAAATAGCGTGTTTTTATGAAACAATAAGTATCAAAAGATTGACACAAATTTAAGTCCAATTTCAAAGTGAAATTGATTCCAATGACCACCATTGGATTAAATGGTAAACATATATTCTAATTTTACTTCAAAACAAATTCAAAAGATAATATAATCATATAAATAAATTAGATTAAAAAGCAGTTTTGATGTAAAATGCAGTATTTTTCACTATTCATTAAAAAACTAACATTGTCAGAAAAATACCAAAAATTCACACAAAGTAGATTTTGATGTCCCAATCATAAAGAATAAGTTTATTTTGACAAACATAGTTTATAAAATTTTCAAAAGATAGATTTAAAAAGGGTTTTCCATCATAAGGTAGTAAAACAATCTTTTAAGAATATTAGTGTATTCCATGCTTAAGATTGGATTTATTTTCATTTTAAGCCTCTAAAACACTATCTTAATCATTAATAGACATAGATAAAAATATATATTATTCATTACTTACTTGGGATGTTACATCCTTCCCCCCTTTAGAAAATTGCGTCCCCGCAATTTATTTACTTATCAAATAAATGGGGGTACTAATCCCTCATTGCATTTTCAGATTCCCATGTTGTCTCTTCAATCATGTGGTTTTTCCACAAAACCTTTACCTAGTGAATCACCTTATTCCGTAACACTTTCTCCCATTGGTCAAGAATCTGGACCGGTTTTTCCTCATAAGATAGGTTCTCTTCCAGCTGAACTACCTCTGGACTCAAAACATGAGATGGATCTGGCATATACTTTCTCAACATCGAAACGTGAAAAACATTGTGTACCTGAGATAAACTCGGAGGTAAAGCCACTCGGTATGCAACTGATCCAACTCTCTCTAGAATTTCATATGGTCCAATAAACCTTGGACTCAGATTTCCTTTCTTACCAAATCTCATCACACTTTTCCAGGGAGAAACCTTGAGAAAAACATGATCAACTACCTCGAAAGATAGATCCTTCCTCCAGTTATCCGCATAACTCTTCTGCCTGCTCTAAGCTGTTCTCATGTGCTTCTGAATCAGCTGAACTTTTTCTGCCATCTCTTCTACCAATTCTGGTCCCATCAACTTCCTTTCACCCACTTCATCCCAGAAAGTTGGAGTTCGACACCGCTTCCCATATAATTCCTGAAATGGTGCCATATATATACTGGAATTAAAACTGTTATTATATGAAAATTAAACCAAAGAAAGATGTTGGTCCCAACTTCCCTGATAATCCATAGAACAAGCTCATAGCATATCCTCCAAGGTCTGAATTGTTCGTTCTGACTGCCCATCTGATTGAGGATGAAAAGCTCTAATAAAATTTAATTCAGTACCCATCGACTTCTGAAGGCCTTTCCAAAAGTTAGAAGTAAACCTAGGATCACAATCCGATACAATGGAGAGATGAACTCCATGTAACTTGACTATCTCTTTAAGATACAAACGGGAAAGATTATCAAGAGAGAAAGTATCTCGTATAGTAAGGAAATGAGCAGATTTGGTCAAGCGATCAACAATAACCCAGATTGCATTATTACCTCGAGATGTCTTGGGTAATCCAACAACAAAGTCCATTGATATATTCTCCCATTTCCACTCTGGCACTGGTAAAGGATGAAGCATCCCTTTCGGTAACTGCCGCTCTGCTTTAACCTGCTGACAAGTCAAACACTTCACAGTAAAATCAGCAATATCCCTTTTCATTCCATCCCACCAGTAATACTCCCGCAGATCTCTATACATCTTAGTACTGCCCGGATGAACTAAAAATGGAGAACTATGAGCTTCACATAACAACTCTCTATTCAACTGTGAATCACAAGGCACACACAATCTCTTCCCAAATCTCAAAACACAATCATTATCAATGTTGAATTCATGAAACTTACCTTTCTGAACCAGCTCTACCTTTTTCTGCAACTCACTGTCTTGCTTCTGTGCTTTCTTGATTCTATCTAATAGAGAAGATCTCACTGATACCTGAAACAAAACAGAAGGACTTCCTGCACCAAAAACTTCTATGCCAAAGTTCATCAAATCTTTAACCAAAGAATCATGTTCCAAACGCATCATTTCTAATGAAGCATTACTTTTTCGACTCAAAGCATCAGCCACTTTATTTGCTTTTCCTGGATGGTAATGAATTGTACAATCATAATCCTTGATTAATTCTAGCCATCTCCTTTGTATCATGTTCAATTCTTTCTGAGTAAATATATACTTTAAACTTTTTTGATCGGTATATATTTCACACTTTACTCCATACAAATGATGCCTCCAAATTTTTAAAGCAAAAACAACAGCAGCTAATTCCAAATCATGTGTAGGGTAATTTACCTCATGAGTTTTCAACTGTCGTGAAGCATAAGAAATTACCTGATCATTCTGCATTAGGACGTAACCAAGTCCTTTCAATGAAGCATCACTGTATATAACAAACTCACCATTCCTAGAAGGTAGAGCCAAAACTGGAGAATTCACCAATCTTCTTTTTAATTCTTGAAAACAATCATCACATTCTTTTGTCTAGATAAACTTAACACCCTTCCGAGTTAGCGTAGTCATTGGACTAGATAACCGTGAAAAATGTCTAACAAACCTTCAGTAATAGCCTGCCAAACTAAGGAAGCTACGAATCTCGGTTGCATTTGTGGGTCCTGTCCATCCTTCCACAACTTTTTTTTGCAGGATCAAAAGTTATTCCATATTTAGAAACAATGTGACCAAGGAAAGAAATTTGTTGCAACCAAAACTCACACTTGATGAATTTCCCATACAGTTTATTTTCTTTTAAGGTTTGCAAGATAACCCTTATATGTCTTTCATGCTCCTATTTACTTTTAGAAAACACCAAAATATCATCAATGAAAACCACCACAAACTTATCCAAGAACTCATGGAAAATTATATTCATTAAGTCCATGAATACAGCAGGTGCATTGGTTAGCCCAAAAGGCATTACTAAAAATTCATAATGGCCATATCTTGTATGGAACGTGGTCTTCAGAATATCTGCCTCCTTTACCTTCAGCTGATGGTACCCTGATCTCAGGTCAATCTTTGAAAAAAACTGAGCTCCCTGGAACTGATCAAACAAATCATCGATATGAGGCAAAGGATATTTGTTCTTAACAGTGATGTTATTCAAGGCTCTATAATCAATGAGAAGTCTCATAGAACCCTCTTTCTTTTTAACAAATAAAACAGGAGCAGCCCATGGTGATGTGCTAGGTCTAATGAAACCTTTCTCTAATAAATCTTGCAATTGCTCCTTCAACTCTAAAAGTTCAATTTGTGCCATTCGATAAGGGGGTTTTGAAATTGGCTTAGCATCAGGAACTAAGTCAACAGTAAACTCAACTTCCCGATCTGGTATTATTCCAGGAAACTCATCAGGGAAAACATCAGGATACTCATTTACCACTGGCACATCATTATTTTGAACAGTTCCTTTATTTTCAACGACGTGTGCAAGGTAACATTCATTTCCATCTTTTACAAGTTTCTTAGCCTCTTGATATGTTATCAAAAGTAAGGGTTCAATCTTGTAAACAAACTGAAAGTCTTTCTGAAAAGAAACCTCTTTATCTCTAAAGTCAATCTTAGAATGGTAAATAGAGAGCCAATCCATACCCAGGATAACATCAAACTCTACTAGAGGTATAACAATAAGGTTTGCAAGTAGGTTATTTCCACAGATAAGGATAGGAATATTCTTATAAATTCTTTTTGCCTCAAAATTTCTCCCAGGTGTTTTTACCAAAAGTTCAGGAGTCATTTCTTGAGATGGTTTTCCCATTTTATTAGAAAAGGTTTCAGAGATGAAAGAATGTGTAGACCCCGAATCAAACAACACACTGTCATAATCTGAAAAAACTAAGTACCTGATACAACTTCATTTGATGGCCCGACATCTGCTTAAGTAGTTGCAAAGGATTTCACCACCCCTTTCTGCTTGTAGTCTAACTTCTTCCCATCACTCAAGCTCTTTGTCGGACACTCGTTTTCATAGTGACCCATCTCATTGCACTTATAACATTTCACTAACTGTAAATCAAATTTGTTCTTAACTTCACCTTGATCCTTTTCAGTGCAATCACGAGCCTTATGTCCCATCATACCACATTGGTAGCACTTTCTATAATTCAGAAGACATTCCCCAGCATGAATTTTGCCACATTTATCACAAACTGGAAACTTAGTTCTCTTACCATCAGACTTTTTTGAAGAATTCTTACCTTTCTCCTGCCACCTCGGTCTCTTCTTCTGCTGGTTTTTATAGAACACTTGGTCATCGGCAAACTCCATTTCCACCTTCTCAGCACATCGAACAAGATTTTCATAACTTTTAAACTCACGAGAAGCTAATGCCCTTCGATATTTTGGCTTTAATACTGAGTAAAAACGATTGATTTTACTATCAAGGTCTCGGATAAAATTTGGAGCATACCTTGCCAATCGAGTGAACCTTTCTTCATAGGTAGCCACCGAGTCTTCCTATTGCCTCAATTCCAAGAATTGTTTTTCCATCCTAAGTCGAACAACCTTAGGAAAATACTTCTCAAGAAACATACCTTTGAATTCATCCCAGTCAAGAGCATCAATCTCATCAGCGTCCCTGATATTTTTAACCATAGACCACCACTGATCTGCTTCACCCTCCAAACGGTAAATAGCAAGACTAAACTTTTGATTGTCTGAACACCCCATGACATCGAAAATCTCCTCCAGTGATTTAATCCACCCTTCAGCTAACACGGGGTCAGATGATCCTCTGAATGATGGTGGATGTTGCCTCATGAAATGTTACACCAGTGACATGTTCCTCTACGGTTGATCTGGCTGATCTCGTGCATGGATACCACCACCATTTATCGCTTGAGTCAACTGTTCCATTACTGCAACAAACTGTTCAGTTCCAATTCCGACCATCTCAGGATGCTGATTCGAAAGGTTATTTCCTTCTGCATGCCTTCCTAGCACTGCTTCCCTGTTTCCTCTGCGGAAAACCATTCTGAACAAACATGTCTTAGATGAAGCAACATGGTAATCTTCAAATGCTATATCACTTCAATTTGACCAAAAAAATATTTTTGGATAATCATTTAATGGAATTATAACTCTTAAAGTTATCTAAACTGACCTTTGATACCAACTATAAGGCCCTAGCCTTAAACCTTACTTAATCTTGAGTTATTACAAGATTACACATTGAGGATCTTTTCGGGTCTAGAGTTTTAGAGAATTAGATCATAAAACTTACATTACATTCCACATATAAACAAAGTGGTTACACAAAGATAGTATTCTTCATTCCCATCAAAGGAAACATATTTAAAATAAACATGGATTCTTTATTGACACTTCTTTGACATTATCATCACATCATGTACCTTTCCTTTGACCTGTGATAAACATTTCAAAAAACTTGGGATGAGCATAAAAAGAACAGTAAGGGATATAAAGATATGGAAAGGAAACATGGGTACATATATACATAAGGATGAGATCATACTTTACCCATAAAACATAAGCACTTTAACATACCTCATCAAATCATGAATAAATCATATAAATTATAAGACATAAAGGTAACTTGAGGCATTCATAACATTCTTACGTAGGGAGTAACCCTCTTGGTTACGTTTGGAATACCCAACACAGTATATTCCCTAAATCTCTTCGGAAAAACCTTAAAGTTTCACTCCTTTGCGTTACCCAATGCATTGGAGAGCTATATCGGGCTCATCCTCCCTTAGTTTATCATGGAACCACCCGTTTTCATAGTAATTCCCAAGTACCTCAACATAATCATATCACATAAAACATGCATAAAGGAAACATAACATTCCCACCTTTCAATCACAAGATATCAGTACAACACATTGATATAAAAAAATTATGAAAACCATTTTCGATACCAAAATAAAAGAAAAGTAAAACATGGTATTTATTTTTCTTTTAAAAAGAAGGTATGGCTTGTAGAGGAAGCCGAAACTCAAATAACGGTCACGACGGCGGAGAAGTCATTGTCGCCGCATACGTATGACAAAAACATTCCCTTTTGTCGTTTAGTAAACGCTTTGTATAAAAAATATTCCTTTTGAATAAATGTAAAAGTCAAAGGTGTTTATACACCGTATAAAATAAAGTTGTGTATAAAATAAAATATGCCTCAATGAAAGGAGATTGAGATGAAGTCCCATACCTCGTATCCGACTTGACCCGACCGTTCTTTAATTTCCTGAATAATAAACTTGAGTTAATCTATACTTGCTTATGAACCTTTTTAAAGTTCATTACTCCTTTTATACCATGTTATGAACATCATTTAATCATTTAAGTTAATAATGTTCATTTTGTCGGTATTTGGTTCTTAAGTCAAAAATAGACTTCTTACACTTACATGTTATTAATTTGGTCAAAGGTTCATTATATCCAGAATGATATTAATTATTTGGATAACATATATATCATATATATTCATCATATACAAGTATTTATAATATTACATCACATTTATAGGTAAGAAATGAAATACACCGTTCTTGGAGACGGTAAGCCATACGTACGCATGAACGCTACTTCCATTTCTATTTCGTATTTTCTGGAATGGAATCATAATGATATAAGAGTATATTATAATTCTAGTATAATAACATATATAATATCATTAACTTTATCCTTTACACATCCCACATATGGTATTAACGAATCAAATCACTTTCAGGGGGCGGTAGTCCGCACTCCCAAAAATGAAGATATCGTGTTTACCCATAATGGAATCCATAAAGATATGCCCGAAATGAAAAAAAAAACAGAATCTTAAGGAAAACATAAACATATTATATATCATATATAAAAATAGTGGCATCATAATGGCCACCTTTGAAGGTGTTAAATAAGTATTGAACAATCATCGTTTCGGGAGGCAGAATTTCTCCATCCACAGAAACCGTATGTTCTTTAACCATTTGATGTAGTTGTGTGAGAGTGTAGCTCAAATAAATCTTATAGCAATATCCTAGTATATTTAAGATAATTCTGTTGTTACAAAAGAAGTAAATAAAAAGAGTTTAGGGGGTTGGAGAAGCAAAATAAAACAAATGAACAAGAGAGAAAGAATTACCTTTAAAAGTGTAACTCCTTTTGATTTGAGCCTAAAGGCTTCCTTTGAAAGGATTCTGTCCAAAGGGAATCCTCTAGGATGAGGAGAGGTATGTGGAGAGAGAAAATGGGCAGGGGTTGGCCGATCCAAAGGCTTGAGGAGTGTGTGAAATGAGGTAGAGGTGGGGGCTTTTTATAAGAGGAGAGGAGGGGCACTTTTGGAAAGTAAAGATAAGTTACTTTATTTTAAAAAGAGTTTCGGATTCAGAAGGTCCCACATTGCTATAATTCTAGGATAAGGTGATAAGGCTTATAAATCCATTCATCCAATTGGTTTTGGCCATGTGTAGGTTTTATATTTTTCATTATCTTTCCATTTTATTTAAATCGTTAAATAATGAGGTCATCGTTGCATCATCATGATGTCATAAATAATTTAATTTATTTAAAGTCTAAAAATTATAAAAAAATACTATGATGTAGGAAATATTTTTTCTTTCCAATAACTATTTATAATAAAAAATATGATCTTTATAACCCCATGTAAAAATTGTTTTCGTAAAACATATTATGTTTGTGTCATTTTTACTTTTACATTAAATAAAAGGTTATTTATGTCATTTCCCAACCAAAGTGGACCCATGGGGTCCCCAAGTTGACCCATGGCTTGTCTTGGTTGGCCATGACACAACCAATGAGTTTAGGACATGTGTCAAGCTCATCTTATTTTATTAAAGCATCATTTTTACCTTAAACTACACTAATTACCACTAATCACGATTAAAACTTAATAAGTTACTATTCACCAAAAAATTATTTTAATCTCATTGAACCACATTTTAATTCTTAATGACAACCATGTATGTCAGATTTTTGAAATTCAAAACACAATGATGGAAAAATTTCATTTAAACGGAAAAATCAGTTTTTATAAGTACCACTTAGTGGTTTCACTATTCATCAAAAATGGATTTTTTTTAGAAAATTACCAAAAATCCACCCTAACCTATATTTGAAATTCAGAATTCAAAAATGAAGTCTATTTTACAAAATTCAAAACATATAAGTTACATTAATTAATTTAATAATTAATTCCCGCTGTCAGAGCAAATAGCGTGTTTTTATGAAACAATAAGTATCAAAAGATTGACACCAATTTAAGTCCAATTTCAAAGTGAAATTGATTCCAATGACCACCATTGAATTAAATGGTAAAAATATATTCTAATTTTACTTCAAAACAAATTCAAAAGATAATATAATCATATAAATAAATTAGATTAAAAAGCAGTTTTGATGTAAAATGCAGTATTTTTCACTATTCATTAAAAAATGAACATTGTGAGAAAAATACCAAAAATTCACACAAATTAGATTTTGATGTCCCAATCATAAAGAATAAGTTTATTTTGACAAACATAGTTTATAAAATTGTCAAAAGATAGATTTAAAAAGGGTTTTCCATCATAAGGCAGTAAAACAATCTTTTAAGAATATTAGTGTATTCCATGCTTAAGATTGGATTTATTTTCATTTTAAGCCTCTAAAACACTATCTTAATCATTAATAGACGTAGATAAAAATATCTATTATTCATTACTTACTTGGGATATTACAAATGGTTTCCTTCACAAAATCAGACATTAATTCCAAAGTAATTCCAAGTGAAACCCTTTAAGAGAACTATTCAATTTAGTTCTAGGTAAGTGTAAATTAGAGAGAGTTCACCTAACTCATTTTTTTTGTACAATATATCTTAATAAAATTCCACATGTTAGACTTATTCCTTCAACTCCTCAAATAAAACCATGAAAATATAATAAAAAATCATCAAGTTACAATAGATATAGATCTTACACATAGATATGTGGTTACATATACTAAAACCTAAGGATATCCATGATTATAAGGAAAAACAAGCTCCTACCCTTTGATTCCAAAATTGAACGCTCAAAGATCCGATGCAAATAGAGTATGGGTGTCTAAGATCACTAAAAATCACCTATGGGATCCCTAGAAACCAGGAGGAATAAAACAGAATCATCTAAAAAATTAAAACTTCTAAAAGGGTGTAAAAATTCTAGACCATGATGATTCATTTTGTGAACTTGAAATTCACATCGTGAGTTCATCAAGGAGACACTTACATTGAAAAACATATCACCTCAGTTTTTAATTCTTAGTTAACCATTTCATGACATAAATGGGATCCAGATCCTAAAATGTATTAGTCACTCACTTGGAGGAACCTTTTAAAATATTAAGTGAACTCACGACATATTACTAGGAAGTTCCATGTCATGAAACCACTTTTCATGATGTGAATAATTCTTACTACATATATTGTATTTCCTTATACTATTTCAACCATTGAACTCTTTAGTTATTTAACCCATCGACTCTAAAAATAAATTGAAAAGCATATAACAATAGTTTACATCAAACTGAGGGTGATAAATTCTCCCCACCATTGGGATTTACATCCTCCAAAAGTGGTAAATCATTGTTGTTTTGTAATATCTTGAGACACTACTCTAATACTTCCTTTTTATGCTCCCACATCTCTTACTTGATCTCAAAATGCTACTACAAAACTCATAATAAACCAATAATTTACCTCCATAAGATCTTCTCTTTCCTATCAATAATCTATAATGACACATGAATCAATGTAGCATATGGTTCAAGATCAACATGGTCCCATCAAATCACATGTTTAGGATTAGGTTGGTACTTATTTAACTGAGATACATGAAACACATTGTGCAGAAAAATAAACCATGGTGGTAAAGAGAACTGATATGAGACATCATCCACTCATTCTAGTATTTAAAAAGGTGCAATGTTCCATGAATAAAACCTTCATTTTCTAGAAAACAAATTATCACATAATATTGGAAATATTCTCAAGAACACATGACCATCCACCCCAAACGATAATGGTCGTAGACACTGATCCACATACAATTTTTGATGACTATGATCCATCACCATTCTATTTTTTATTTTCTGAATATTCTATATTATTTTTTACATAAGTATAGGTTTGATAAGTGAATTCTGACCTTTTTCCACCAAAAAAGTAGGGAATTACAAGGAAGAACATACAACACTTCAAAAAGATTCATATGTATCGAGGATTGATAATTTCTATTGTATGATAACTCCACTAATGGTATGTTCTCATACTATGATCTTGCTAAATCCATCACACAATCTCTAATAATGTATTCAAATTTTTGGATTTTTTATTTAGTTTTTCCTTCCATTTGAGGATAATAATCTCCACTTATGATCGACTAGGTTCCCAGGTCTTACTGTAACTACTTATAAAATTGAGATGTAGACCTGGGGTATTGGTTAGATACCATTGAAAATTAAATTCTATGCAAATTTACAAATTCTAGAATGTATATTATGGAAAAGTATTCTATCATATTAAATTCATGAATAGGGATTAGGTGAGACTACTTCATGAGATGATCCAAAATCACCTATATGGAATCATGTTTCTCAATAATCCTTTATAGGCCTATTATAAAATCCATAACTATTTGTTCCAATTTCTATACTGGAATTGGTAAAGAGTGAAACATAATATCTTTCCATTAGTTCTCCACCTTGACTTGCTAACATGCAAAGCATCTCAAAACAAACTCTACCACTTTCCTCTTCATGTCTACCCACCAAAAGTACGAACTCAATACTTTTTATATCTTTTGGATTACCAAAAAGAAAAACCATCTCAAATGGTGGTAGGTAGATAAAATCTATTCCTCAAAAGATATAGGTACCAAAATCCAATCTCTAAACCATATCATTGATCTCCCATCTATCTCTAATATCTTAGTGGTCTCCCCACCACTGAGTTTTTACCCCATGACTAAACATTATAGATCATATGTCTGAGCATATCTAACCTACTCAACCAAATCAGGAATAAGAGAGTCTTGAAAGAAAAATACAATTTAATCTTTCTCTACACAATCCAGACATATATTCTCTATAACTAACATTATATTATACTGATCCAAAGACTCTTTAGAAAATTTATTGAATGGATTAATTCATAATAAAACTACTATAGAATTTCATTTATTAAGTTTATATGTAAATTCAAATTCCAAATTTTTTAGATATTCTATTCATCGATGTTTCCTTATATTAGAACCCCTTGGTGATAAAATGGATTTAGAGATCTTATGATCTGTAAAAACCATGATTTTCTCAACAAAAAGATAGTGAAACCATGTTTTCAAGGCATGAACCATGAAAAAAGTCCAAATCGTGTGTTGGGTAGTGTTTATCATACTTCCATAATTTTTTAGATCTATAATCAACCACATGATCTCCCTGTATAAGAACACATCCCAACCTAGATCCTGATGCATCTAGACCACATACCCCTATCTTGACTATGAAAATGTTAGGATATTTTCTAATGTAACTTGAACCTTTATCTATTGGAAATATTTCTAGTAGACATAATTACATTGAAAAGGTATTTCTTTCCTTGTCAAAGATATCATTGGTGATGAAAGGCATGAAAAATTACAAAATAAGCCTCAATAATATCCTATTAAGCCAAGGAAACTATGTATCACAAATACATTCTTCAATGGTTTCCAAGAGATAAAAAATTCTATGTTTTTATGATATAATAAAACTTATTTTTCATAAGTGAAATGAACAAGGAAATGAACCTCCAATATCCAAAAATCAAACTTTGAAATCTTAACATAAAGACGATGTTCTGTAACACCCCAAGATTTCATAGTACGTTATTTCTTCAAAGTAATTCAATAATTTGTACTACATGCAACACCGAGTTCAAGCGCACCATGACTTACCAAACTAGACGTTCAAAAGCAGTTATAAATAGTATTAACTGAATTTTGAACTTTATATAATCCTTATAATTTTCTAATCCATATTATGAGTTTCTTAGACATAATTTAATAACAAATTCATTTTTTTTTCAGATAAAAGAAGTATTTTTCAAAAAAATGCAATTTTACCGCCTTTTAATGGTGAAACTTTTTTGAAATCCAATATTTGAAACTTTTATATATTCAATTTTAAATAATAAAATTCTTCTTTAGAATCATAACATAATAATTTAGTTTCAATAAATTTTTGGTGTTTTTCTGATAACTTTCATATTTGGGTGAATAGTGACAAATACTATATTTTAACTGAAAAACACTTTTTTAAACAAAATAATTTATATTGTTAAATTATAAATTTTAATGGTTTTGAAGTATAAATATATTATATTTTTACCATTTAATCCAATTATGGTCATTATAAGTAATTTCAATTTGAAATTAGACATAAACAAGTGTCAATCTTTTGATAGTTATTATTTCATAAAAATATGCCTTTTGGTTTTGACAATAGGAATTAATTTTAAATTAATAAATGAAACTTTTATGTTTTAAATTTGGTAAAATACTCTTCATTTTTGAATTTGGAAGGTCAAAATTATATTACGGTGAATTTTTGGTATTTTTCTGAAAACTTTCAATTTTTAATGAATAGTGAAAAACACTGAGTTATTGTTTAAAACTGACTTTTTATTTAAATAATTTTTTATTTTATTTAAATTTATTTTAGGTCAAAATAGATACATAATAATTATATATTTTAAATGTAATTCATTTGAGTCATTTTATAATAAGTTTATATATATGAAAATTTTGTTGAACTTTTTACTGTCTTTTACCCACCTCCTAGGTGGATTTTCAAATTTGAATAAAAATTAATTTTACCTCTTCTGTAAATTAAATTTCAAAAATCTAAGATACACAGCTGATATCAGTGACTAAAATTTGGTTCAATAAGATAATTTTTTTTGGTGAATAGTAACTTTTGACTTTTATTTACCACAGTTAAAAGTAAATAGGGTAATTAAAGTTAAAAATGATATTATTATTACCCTAACACAAGTCCTAATTATATTGGATAAGTGTAATTCGACCAAAAACAACCTTAGGAATAAAATATGATCCTTTAGTTCCACTTGGATTAGATTAGGACGTTTATTATCATTTAATTTAAAGTATAGTTAAAAGTGTTAAATTCATGTTTTCATAACTAAAACATTTTTAATATTTGGTTATACAGAAGATAAATTAGACTACAAATATTAATTAGAAAGATAAAATTATTTCCTACATAATGGTATTTTATTTATAAATTTTAGACATTAAATAATTAAATTTATCTATGACACAATGATGATGAAGTAATTACCTTATTAATAAATGATGAAAATAATTGATATTATAAATACCCAAATAAATGTAATTTGAGACTTATGGTGAATTAAACTAATTTTATAGGTTAATATGACATGTTATGGCCGATTCAATCAATTGTTTTCGATTTAATCATTCTGTTATGATTTTAACAAAAAAGAAATACCAAATAGTGTCAAAATTGACATAAAATAGTTTTTAAAACAAATATTATATTATTAATTGATATAATAGCCCTAAAAATATGAGGTTCTACCAAAATACATATATAATAATATATATGACATTAATGAACCAATTTGGGTTCTATTGACATTTCATAGTAATTTTATTAACCATATAATATAAAAA
The DNA here is from genome assembly GCA_963277665.1 of Viscum album. Taxonomy (NCBI): domain Eukaryota; kingdom Viridiplantae; phylum Streptophyta; class Magnoliopsida; order Santalales; family Viscaceae; genus Viscum; species Viscum album. The sequence goes on from OY728164.1 coordinate 1,176,828,715, forward strand.
TACAAAAAGACATGGTAAATGTCAAACTATTTAACTAAGAGTTAAATCTAAAAGTTAAAGTTTATATGGTGACCCAAACCTGTCTAAAACATATTTTTCGAGAGATTTTCTACCCATCCCTACCTTATCCTCTAAATAAATTATTTTTGATCCATTATAAACCAAAAATGATTTTATTATAAAATAATATTTCAATCTTTTCCTAAAGTGACCATCACCTCTCTTATAAAAGGACACTTACCCTTATCATAATTTCACACCTCCAAATCCTTTTGGATCGGAAAAACCCTACAAAAATATCCTCAAAACTTTCCTCCTTTCATCCTAGATGAATGTATTTGGTCATAAAGCCAATATAAGGATCCATTTTGATCAAATCAAAAGGAGGAACACGAAGAAGAGGTAAACATTTTAATCACCTCTTTCAAATTATTTTCTTCATCCACTTCCTCTTTCTTTGTTGTTTCCATTCTAAAATAATAACTCCAGTATCTTCTATATACTATGATGTTATTATAAAAATGGTACAACTGTAACGCCCCGACCCCAGTTGCCTAGAGTCGGTGCATTAATTACATAACATTGGCATGATCACAAGAAAGATCAAATCTCGAAAGACCGATTGGTTTAGTAGCCTTGGAAACACTAGATATATTCATAAGTTTTACATTACATCATAAAATGAAAAACTACTACAACAACATAATGTTTCCACAATCCACACTATTAACCCCTCATAAAATCCCTGCAGGTCATTCATAACTTACTTCTTCACATCCTGGGAAAAATAAAACATAGAAAAGGGGTGAGCTCAAATGCCCAGTAAGGATAACAATATAGCGGAAACTTTCATAAATAAGAATAAACATTTAAGGCAATGTATAACTAAAACAAAAGCCTTTTAAATATGAACTTTCAACATGGTATGGCATAAATAAAATGAAATAATGCCATTTACTTATTCACATGGATATTCTACTAATCGAATAATCACATGCAAAAATCAATAACCACTTTCATAATGTTGGAATGAATAATGCTAAACGTTAATTTCTTTGTCTAGGCCTCATCCCAAGACCTAGGGGTTACTTCTAACCGGAACCCAACCCGGAGTGCCTCTAATAACCGGACACCAACACGGAGTGCCTCTAATAACCGGACACCAACCCGGAGTGCCTCTAATAACCGGACACCAACCCGGAGGGCATACTTTTACCAGTCCCTAACCTGGAGGGATTACTTTAACCAGTCCCCAACCTGGAGGGCTTACTTTTACCGGTCCCCAACCCGGAACATACTTGTTTAGCACATTCATCTGAAGAAAAGTTTGAAATATAACATAAACATTCGGATTAAAACTAGCATACGAAATGTCAATAGTTTCACCATAAACTATGAATGGTATAAAATAGCACATCCACAGTCAAACATATCACAAAACCTTCAGTACAGTATAGAAGTTTTGTATTATAATTAATCAACTTCAAATAAGCGTAAAATCCATTAAAGGATGTTGACATAGATGAAATCAAAACACTTTTTAGAGAAATATCTCTTTCTATTTTTGAAATCATTTAAGAGCCATATAAAATAAAACATTTTCTTGAAAATATTCTTGTAAGCTTGTAAGGAAAGCTTTGACGATTTTATAACGGCGGAAAATAACCGCACCCGCCGTATAAGTAAAAAAAACATTCTTATCTTAATTCTGTCGAAAAGGTTAAAAAGGACCTTGTTTTGAAAACGACGGAAAGATTCCTTTATAAACCTCTTACAAAAAGTCAAACAAGGGTATAAATGAATTTAACCCATATTCTTGTAAATAATAAAAATGTTTTGAAATACATTTCGAAGACACATGGATGTGGATGATAACGAGATCCCAGTAGATTATTACGTATAAACAACCTCGGATAATGAAGAGATTGTGAAATAACCCTTACCTTGTACTTTTCCTTGGTTGGGGTAGGTTAACCTCCTGTATAATGGTGAAATAGTTGTTATTAAATTATACAAGAATCATATATATTAATATGATATCATATATGATCTTTTAACATTGATTTGTTAATAATATCTTAGAATTATCGTCGTTTCGGGAGTTAACTTACTCATTTTCTTTTATATGTTTTGTTACATAATCCATGGTTGTTGTATCTTATTCATATCCAGAATGATATACAGTCCTTAAACATCATTTTTAAATCATGAAATGATAATTATACTTGAATGGATACGATGGAGAATGAATCTCATCGCGTTCGTGGAGACGGTAGTCCGTACGTACGCACGAGCGACAATATCATTCTTTTGATATTAAAATAATATATAAATGGATGGTATATCATATATACAGAATAATTAACATGTTATATTTATTATTTACATGAGTTACACATCATTATTATACCCATCCAAATAATATTATATTGAATAACAATTACACCACGACGTGGAGACGGTAAGCCGTACGTACGCACGTATGGTGACATGTTATTCAAAGGGTGGATAGAATACTGAATATGATTTTACCATATTTATAATAACATCACAGTATATGTGAGATACTGGAGTTATTATTTCAGAATGGTAAGAACAAAGGAAGAAGAAGTGGAAGAAGAAATGAACTTAGAAAAGGGTGGTGAAATCATTACCTCTTCTTCGGGTTCTTCCTTTTGATTTGATCAAAAGGGCTCCTTAGGTTGGCTTTATGATCAAACTAAGGCCTCTAGGTTGTAGTGAGGGATGTTGGGAGAGTATTTGGGCAGAGTTTGGCCGAACCAAAAGGCTTTAGAGGTGTTAAGAAATGAGAAGGAGGAGTGCCTTTTTATAAGAGGGGTGAGGGGCACCTTTGGAAAAGCTAGAAATATTAATTTATAATAAATTCATATTCGGTTTCCAAAGGCTCCAAAGTTGAATATTCAAAGGATGAGGTGGGGATAGGTCGAAAACAACTCATCCAATAGAATTTAGACAGGTTTGGGTACTTATATTAACCTTATCTTTAAGTATTAACTCTAAGTTAATTAGTTTCACTTTTACAATGTCTCTTTGTATTTTTATATAATATGGTTAATAAACTTACTATATACATCCAAGAGACCCCCAAGTGGTCCATTAATGAGGAACCTATAATAATATAAGTCTCTTGGCCGATCCTTAGATTTTTAGGAATTTAATATCAATTAATAATATAATATTTTTTTTAAGAACTCTTTTATGTCAATTTTGACACTATTCAATAGTTGATTTTTGTGAAACTTCTAACAGATTGATTACTTCAAACAAAGTCAATTAAATCAATCCTAATATATCATATTATCATAGAAAATTAGTTTAATTCATTAAAAGTTTCATATTATAATTATTTGGGTATTTATAAGATCAATTATTTTAATTTTTCACTATTTTAGTAATTACTGCATCATCATTGTGTCATAAATAAAATAAATTATTTAATGTCTAAAAATTATAAATAAAATATCATTATGTAGGAAATCTTTTTAGCTTTCTAATGAATATTTATAATATAAAATCCAACATATATAACCCTATGTAAAAATTGTTGTTCTAAAAGATATATGCTTGTGTCATTTTTGTATTCATTTTAACTAAATTAAAATAAAGTGTCATTATCACTTACAAGTGGATCCATGAGGTCCCAAAATTGACACAAAGATACCCATGGTCGACCATCGATCAACCAATAGGGTTAAGACACGTTTTTAGGGTAATTTAGTATTATAATATTATTTTTTTTAACCCTTATTTACCGGATTTACCCTTAACCATGGTAAATAAAATATTTACCGCAGTAATTATTCAAAATGTCTAAAAATAAAAGTTACCTATTTACACAATTTGAACATCCTGATTACAAATATGGAATCCATTTTCCTAAATTCAAAACACAGAAGTGGCAGAAATTAATTTAAAATTAATTCCCGCTGTCAAAACAAAAAGCGTGTTTTTAAGAGATAATAACTATCAAAAGATTGACACTTGTTTATGTTCGGTTTAACTGTAAAATCATGTCCACTGACCAAAATTATATTAAATAGTAAAAATATATTCTAAATATACTTTAAAACCACTAAAATTCATAATTTATCACTATTAATTATTTTGATTAAAAAAGTTGTTTTTAATTAAAATTTAGTAATTTTCACTATTCATCAAAATATGAAAGTTATCCGAAATGTACCAAAATTTCACCTTAGGATAAATTCGATATTCCGAATCCAAATATGAAGTCCATTTTAAAATATAAAATATATATAATTTTAAAAATTAGGTATTACTATTCATAACGGCTAGTTTGATTGGTTACGGTGTGTTAGAACTCGAAGTTGCGTACAACACACGCTACTGTTTTATTCAAAGGAAAGCGTACCGTGGAAGCTTGGGATGTTTCATTTTAAATTTTTTGATGTCTCCATTTAGTCAAAAAGTTTAAAATATTGTATTTAAAAAGGTTTCACTATCAAAAGTTGATAAAAGTGCAATACTGAAAATGAATCTGTTCTTGCATTATGACTAAGAAACTCATAATATGGATTCTAAAATTATAATGATTATATAAAGTTTAAAATTTAGTTAATACTATTCATGACCTCTTTTAATGGCTTTTTTTTTGGTAAGTCATGGTGCAATTGAACTCGGTGTTGCGTGTAGTGCAAGTTATTAAATTATTTTGAAGAAATAACACACTATGAAATCTTGGGGTGTTACATTCTCCCCTCCTTCAATAAATTGCGTCCTCGCAATTTGAAATTGTTCTTCGAAAATAAAATGTTGAAAGTAGAAAATATATTTGTGGGAAAACCCACATCGGAAATTGGGTTACTAAAATTTAGTCTTAATATGAGGAAAAGAGAAATCAAAGGGTCACCACCAAATTATGATCTCGATTAGGAGAACATTGGTGGAAATTGGAGACATATAATCGGAGGAAAAACGTAAATATTTATAGGTAGTGATTGAGGTCATCAATCACAAAAAGTATAAAATTGAGGTCCTTAAACTCATCAATCTATGATGATTTGAAGTACCATCGGTTCAACAAAATATAGGGTATTGGGATAACACATTTTTGACGTTTCAAAATATCTTAGTTGAAATCCCACATCGAAAAATGAATTAATGAGGCCTCTATTTAAAATAAAGAGTCGAAAGTATGAAGATTACCGAAAATAACACATACTAGGGTTCCATGTAGGAAAATATGGATATGGAAGAAAAATCTAACCATCAATTATCTGATGGAGAGTGGTAGAGAACATGGCTATAAAAAGGCCAACAATCCCAAAGCCATAAATTAGTGATGATTTAAGGTACCATCTAGGAAAACATTTTTGTTCAAAGTTGCTTTTCTTAATATTGAGGAATTTATTTATGAGATTGGCTAAGATCATAAGGAGATATACTTACTTTATAATTAGAGTTTTATCCATTAATAAATTTCTACCACAAACTCATCTTTCACTCTAAAAGATAATAGAATGTAAAAAAAATTCTATTTACACTATTCGTATAGGGTTCTAAAATAAACGAATTTATAATTCATCTACATGATCTTTTAATAAAAACTACATTATTTAATCCAGGACATCCCATGGGACAGTGGTAGGTGATACACCCTTGTCGCCCTTCGGTTACGGGTTCAAGTCTCGCAGCCTTGCCGGACGCGACGGGTTGCCGCCCGACCTCCGGGTTGTCCTTTTATGGAAATCCAAAATAATCCAAACTAGAACTATCCAAAATACTTCTGTCCAAACTCACAGTCTAACATTTATAAGGAAGGTAAACATAATATAGATCATTTTTACCCCGTAATAGCATATGAATACCTTCATCATGTATTACCATATTTCTTATTGATTACATTCATGCTCCCTTATTCCATATAGAATGCTGGATATACTTCATTAATCCAAAAATGGTTTAAATCCCAACAATGATGGAATATACAAATCATTAATCAGTTCCAAGGTAGTCAAGAATATCCAATATAATTTATCCAAAGCAATCACATATTATTCCAAAATCACTACCTCAGTATCAGAACTATATTATGATTTATCATTCTCTCAACCATATATTTTCCAAAAAGTTATCCTGCTATTGAGTCACTTTTCTTTGTTCCATACAATCTCAAGTCCTTAATGAAATAGTACTGCAGTACAATCCTTATATACTCCATAATTATTATAACAAGTACATTGTTGATACAACACTCAATTGACATAATCAACATAAGAACTCTAATCATTCCTCTTCATCTGTGGTAGTATCATAACTTGATTATTATCCAATAACATCATTTGCGGCATAGTCTGATGACTGGGACATAGGTTCGCGTAGTGTCCAAACTCCTTGCAAATGAAGCATTGTACATTTGAAACCATTTTCTCACCCTTGCAGTCACGTACTTTGTGCCCTTTTCCTCCACACTTATAACAAACTCCCATTCCTTTCAGGCAAGTTCCAGGGTGTTTCTTCCCACAGTTACCACATATGGGAAAATTCCTCTTTTCCCTCTTCCCTTTATCCATTTTTCTCTCTTCCATCCTTTTCTTCTCTTGCTTCCCTTCAAAGCCATAGGACTCAGTAAACTCTTTACTTATCTTATCAACACATGATATTATTTCTTCACATGATGATAATACATGGGAGACTATTCCTCTTATAAATTCTAGCTTAAGACCATGAAAGATATGATCCTTCCTTCTCTTTGGATCATGTGCATTTCTGGAGTTCTCATTTCTTCTACTGGGCGCCATTTCTAAACAATGGCATACACTATATCAGTTTATGAATCAAAATACATAATCTCATACTTATAAAACACTTAACATAAATTGAACTATTTATGGATATAATCCATAATCATAAGAATGTTTTCTTTGAGGAAGTATATACTCATAATCCCTTCAAAATGATTTGTAAAGAAAATGAGAGTTATCCTAAGCATATCCCCCGGGAGTGTCGTAACCAAGAGTGCAGCAAGGCCCGTTGTCGTGCACCAGTTCCCGTTCGAGTCTAGCTCAAAGCGGTGTTTTCGGGTTTTACCCCTAGGTACATCTGTGCCAGAGCCGCCTCTACCTGCTCGTATCCAGACAGGGATGTATTGCTCGGAAAACTCACAAAGTCTCTACAATACCAAAATTCTAGGAAGTTCTTCTATACTAATCCTCAAAGTTCATCTTAGGTATACGTGCTCTAATCAGAGTTTATCTAAATCTAGTTTCCAAGGTTTGTACTAAACTTCCTCTGATACCAACTGTAACGCCCCGACCCCAGTTGCCCAGAGTCGGTGCATTAATTACATAACATTGGCATGATCACAAGAAAGATCAAATCTCGAAAGACCGATTGGTTTAGTAGCCTTGGAAACACTAGATATATTCATAAGTTTTACATTACATCATAAAATGAAAAACTACTACAACAACATAATGTTTCCACAATCCACACTATTAACCCCTCATAAAATCCCTGCAGGTCATTCATAACTTACTTCTTCACATCCTGGGAAAAATAAAACATAGAAAAGGGGTGAGCTCAAATGCCCAGTAAGGATAACAATATAGCGGAAACTTTCATAAATAAGAATAAACATTTAAGGCAATGTATAACTAAAACAAAAGCCTTTTAAATATGAACTTTCAACATGGTATGGCATAAATAAAATGAAATAATGCCATTTACTTATTCACATGGATATTCTACTAATCGAATAATCACATGCAAAAATCAATAACCACTTTCATAATGTTGGAATGCATAATGCTAAACGTTAATTTCTTTGTCTAGGCCTCATCCCAAGACCTAGGGGTTACTTCTAACCGGAACCCAACCCGGAGTGCCTCTAATAACCGGACACCAACCCGGAGTGCCTCTAATAACCGGACACCAACCCGGAGTGCCTCTAATAACCGGACACCAACCCGGAGGGCATACTTTTACCAGTCCCTAACCTGGAGGGCTTACTTTAACCAGTCCCCAACCTGGAGGGCTTACTTTTACCGGTCCCCAACCCGGAACATACTTGTTTAGCACATTCATCTGAAGAAAAGTTTGAAATATAACATAAACATTCGGATTAAAACTAGCATACGAAATGTCAATAGTTTCACCATAAACTATGAATGGTATAAAATAGCACATCCACAGTCAAACATATCACAAAACCTTCAGTACAGTATAGAAGTTTTGTATTATAATTAATCAACTTCAAATAAGCGTAAAATCCATTAAAGGATGTTGACATAGATGAAATCAAAACACTTTTTAGAGAAATATCTCTTTCTATTTTTGAAATCATTTAAGAGCCATATAAAATAAAACATTTTCTTGAAAATATTCTTGTAAGCTTGTAAGGAAAGCTTTGACGATTTTATAACGGCGGAAAATAACCGCACCCGCCGTATAAGTAAAAAAAACATTCTTATCTTAATTCTGTCGAAAAGGTTAAAAAGGACCTTGTTTTGAAAACGACGGAAAGATTCCTTTATAAACCTCTTACAAAAAGTCAAACAAGGGTATAAATGAATTTAACCCATATTCTTGTAAATAATAAAAATGTTTTGAAATACATTTCGAAGACACATGGATGTGGATGATAACGAGATCCCAGTAGATTATTACGTATAAACAACCTCAGATAATGAAGAGATTGTGAAATAACCCTTACCTTGTACTTTTCCTTGGTTGGGGTAGGTTAACCTCCTCTATAATGGTGAAATAGTTGTTATTAAATTATACAAGAATCATATATATTAATATGATATCATATATGATCTTTTAACATTGATTTGTTAATAATATCTTAGAATTATCGTCGTTTCGGGAGTTAACTTACTCATTTTCTTTTATATGTTTTGTTACATAAGACATGGTTGTTGTATCTTATTCATATCCAGAATGATATACAGTCCTTAAACATCATTTTTAAATCATCAAATGATAATTATACTTGAATGGATACGATGGAGAATGAATCTCATCGCGTTCGTGGAGACGGTAGTCCGTACGTACGCACGAGCGACAATATCATTCTTTTGATATTAAAATAATATATAAATGGATGGTATATCATATATACAGAATCATTAACATGTTATATTTATTATTTACATGAGTTACACATCATTATTATACCCATCCAAATAATATTATATTGAATAACAATTACACCACGACGTGGAGACGGTAAGCCGTACGTACGCACGTATGGTGACATGTTATTCAAAGGGTGGATAGAATACTGAATATGATTGTACCATATTTATAATAACATCACAGTATATGTGAGATACTGGAGTTATTATTTCAGAATGGTAAGAACAAAGGAAGAAGAAGTGGAAGAAGAAATGAACTTAGAAAAGGGTGGTGAAATCATTACCTCTTCTTCGGGTTCTTCCTTTTGATTTGATCAAAAGGGCTCCTTAAGTTGGCTTTCTGATCAAACTAAGGCCTCTAGGTTGTAGTGAGGGATGTTGGGAGAGTATTGGGGCAGAGTTTGGCCGAACCAAAAGGCTTTAGAGGTGTTAAGAAATGAGAAGGAGGAGTGCCTTTTTATAAGAGGGGTGAGGGGCACCTTTGGAAAAGCTAGAAATATTAATTTATAATAAATTCATATTCGGTTTCCAAAGGCTCCAAAGTTGAATATTCAAAGGATGAGGTGGGGATAGGTCGAAAAAAACTCATCCAATAGAATTTAGACAGGTTTGGGTACTTATATTAACCTTATCTTTAAGTATTAACTCTAAGTTAATTAGTTTCACTTTTACAATGTCTCTTTGTATTTTTATATAATATGGTTAATAAACTTACTATATACATCCAAGCGACCCCCAAGTGGTCCATTAATGAGGAACCTATAATAATATAAGTCTCTTGGCCGATCCTTAGATTTTTAGGAATTTAATATCAATTAATAATATAATATTTGTTTTAAGAACTCTTTTATGTCAATTTTGACACTATTCAATAGTTGATTTTTGTGAAACTCCTAACAGATTGATTACTTCAAACAAAGTCAATTAAATCAATACTAATATATCATATTATCATATAAAATTAGTTTAATTCATTAAAAGTTTCATATTATAATTATTTGGGTATTTATAAGATCAATTATTTTAATTTTTCACTATTTTAGTAATTACTGCATCATCATTGTGTCATAAATAAAATAAATTATTTAATGTCTAAAAATTATAAATAAACTATCATTATGTAGGAAATCTTTTTAGCTTTCTAATGAATATTTATAATATAAAATCCAACATATATAACCCTATGTAAAAATTGTTGTTCTAAAAGATATATGCTTGTGTCATTTTTGTATTCATTTTAACTAAATTAAAATAAAGTGTCATTATCACTTACAAGTGGATCCATGAGGTCCCAAAATTGACACAAAGATGCCCATGGTCGACCATCTATCAACCAATAGGGTTAAGACACGTTTTTAGGGTAATTTAGTATTATAATATTATTTTTTTAACCCTTATTTACCGGATTTACCCTTAACCATGGTAAATAAAATATTTACCGCAGTAATTATTCAAAATGTCTAAAAATAAAAGTTACCTATTTACACAATTTGAACATCCTGATTCCAAATATGGAATCCATTTTCCTAAATTCAAAACACAGAAGTGTCAGAAATTAATTTAAAATTAATTCCCGCTGTCAAAACAAAAAGTGTGTTTTTAAGAGATAATAACTATCAAAAGATTGACACTTGTTTATGTTCGGTTTAACTGTAAAATCATGTCCACTGACCAAAATTATATTAAATAGTAAAAATATATTCTAAATATACTTTAAAACCACTAAAATTCATAATTTATCACTATTAATTATTTTGATTAAAAAAGTTGTTTTTAATTAAAATTTAGTAATTTTCACTATTCATCAAAATATGAAAGTTATCCGAAATGTACCAAAATTTCACCTTAGGCTAAATTCGATATTCCGAATCCAAATATGAAGTCCATTTTAAAATATAAAATATATATAATTTTAAAAATTAGGTATTACTATTCATAACGGCTAGTTTGATTGGTTACGGTGTGTTAGAACTCGAAGTTGCGTACAACACACGCTACTGTTTTATTCAAAGGAAAGCGTACCGTGGAAGCTTGGGATGTTTCATTTTAAATTTTTTGATGTCTCCATTTAGTCAAAAAGTTTAAAATATTGTATTTAAAAAGGTTTCACTATCAAAAGTTGATAAAAGTGCAATACTGAAAATGAATCTGTTCTTGCATTATGACTAAGAAACTCATAATATGGATTCTAAAATTATAATGATTATATAAAGTTTAAAATTTAGTTAATACTATTCATGACCTCTTTTAATGGCTTTTTTTTTTGGTAAGTCATGGTGCAATTGAACTCGGTGTTGCGTGTAGTGCAAGTTATTAAATTATTTTGAAGAAATAACACACTATGAAATCTTGGGGTGTTACAACAACCATATTGATTATTCTATCCATCCTATAAATGAATAAGTCACCATACGTACGTACCTATGGACTACCGTCTCCACGTCGCGGTTTAGTTTGTTATTCAAACACTTCATTATTTGGATGGGTATAATAATGAGTATAAATGATGTAAATAATAAATATAACATGTTAATTATTCTTTATATATGATATACCATCCAATTACATACTATTTAACCATCAACATAATGATATTGTCACTCGTGCGTACGTACGGATTACCGTCTCCACGACACAATGAGATTCATTTCTACGTTCACCATTCAATGATGATTATAAAATATATATCATTAATAAGTATGTAATATATGAAATAATAATGATACTGGATATATATATATATATATGTATATTTATGTACTTAGATATATCTTATTCACTTAGTTTCGTTCAATACGATATGAAAACGGAAACATTGTTTATGCGTACGTACGGACTACCGTCTCCATAAATGGTGTTATCCATTTCATATATATATATACATATATTATACATATTTATATTCTAAATATATATGATATAGAAATAATGTTTTATATTCTAGAAGTATTTAAATCATGATCTAAGTGATACAATCAAGAGTAACAAGTTAAAACACATACGATAAAGAAAGTGACTATTACCCGAAATGTTAATTTAACATGGAAATTATTATTAAATGGGTAGTATGAAGTCATAAATAAATCATGAATGATATAATAAATATTAATATGGTTCTGGTATAATTTAATAACATACTACAGTCTTTATACAGTAGGTTAACCCACCCTCGACCAAGGAAAAGTACGTGGTAATGGTTAATTTCACAATCTCTTTATTATCCGAGGTTATTTTTACATAAGTATCTACTCAGACCTCTTTATCATTCACATCCATGTTTCTTAAAAATTTATTTCGAAACATTTTTACTATTTACAAGACTATGTTTTAAAGTCATTTATACCCTTGTTTTACTTTTTATAAAATGGTTTGAAAGAAATTTTTCTGTCGTTTTCTAAATAAGTTACCTTATTAAATTTTCGAAAAAATTAAGGTAAGAATGTTTATTTAACTTATACGATCGGTGCAGCTATTTTATGCTATTATAACATCGTCGAAGCATCACTTACAAGCTTATAAAAATATTTTCAAAATAAATGTTTTCTTTTATAATTATGTAACATTAAATTATTTAAAAAAATAAAGAGATACTTCTCTCAAATAGTTTTGATTTCATCTATGTCAACATCCTTTGATGAATTTTATACTTATTTGAAGTTGATTAATTATGATACAAATATTCCATACTGTATTGAAGGTTTTGTGATATTTTTTACTATGGATATGTTACATTTATAGCATTCATGGTTTATGGTTAATGTATTGACATTTCATATGCTAGTTTTAATATGAATGTTTATGTTATATTTCAACCTTTTCATATGAGGAATGTATTGGACTTAGTAAGTGAAGGGTCGAGCCCACTATAGCTCCTCGATGCATCGGTAGGACTCACGATAAAACTATACATGGAATTGGCCGAGGCCTTTCCCAATTTGATATATGGTTTTGGTCGAGGCCTTAATCATTTTTAGACATCTTGGCTAGGGCCTTGACAAAATGTTTCAGAATTTTTGACATAATAAATTCCCTCATTATGAAAATAATATTGATGGTTCATGTGGTCATTTGACTAGTATAATACCCATGATTATGTTTTATTTTGGCATTATTTACTCAGCTGATATTCCAACCATAAAAGTGTTCATGTTTATTATTTTTAAAGCCATGTGTTTTCAATTATTCACCAGGTTTAATATTTATGTTATCTTTTGCTATATTTCTTACCCTTACTAAGCGTTTGAGCTCACCCCTTTCTTATGTTTTATTTTCCTTGGATATGAAGAAGTTATTTATGAGTGGTTTTCAGGCATAATCTATGAGGATTGAATGTTTCTAATGCAATAAATTAGTTTTGTATATATTTTCAAGTTGTAAAGTTGATCTTTTGTATGAATATTTTTCCCAATAATACTAAACTGATTGTTATTTCAGGACATGATTTCTTTATGATCATGCCAATTTTATGTAATAATGCATTGACTCTGGGTAACTGGGGTCGGGACATTATAGTTGGTATCAGAGGAAGTTTAGTAATAACCTTGGAAACAAGATTTAGATAAACTCTGATTAGAGCACATTACCCTAAGATAGACTTTCAGGATTAGTATAGAAGAACATACTAGAAATTTGGTAATGAAGAGATTTGGTGAGTTTTCTAAGCAAATACATCCCTGTTTGGATACGAGAAGGTAGAGGTGGCTCTGGAACAGATGTACCTAGGGGTAAAACCTGAAAACACCGCTTTGAGCTAGACTCAAACTGGAACTGGTGCACGACAACAGGTCATGCTGCACTCTTGGTTATGGAACTCTCGGGGGATATTCTTAGGATAATTCTCATTTTCTTTACAAATCATTATGAAGGATTTACGAGTATATATCTTCTCAAAGAAAATATTTTTATGATTATGGATTATATCCCTAAACTGTTCAATTTGCGTTAGGTATTTTAAATGTTTGGATTTATTCATTGCAATTCATAAACTGACCTAGTGTATGCCACTGTATAGAAATGGTGCCCAGTAGAAGGAATGTGAACTCCAGCAATATGTATGATCCAATGAGTAAGAAGGATCATATCTTTCATGGTATTAAGCCAACATTTAGAGGAGAAATAATCTCACATGTATTCTAAAAATATGAAAAAATAGTATCATGTGTTAATAATATAAGGAAATAATTCTCTGAGTCCTATGGCTTTGAAGGGAAGAAAGAGAAGAAAAGGATGGAAGAGAGAAAGATTGATAAAGGGAAGAGAGAAAATAAGGATTTTCCCATATATAATAAATGTGGAAAGAATCACCTTGGTAAATTCTTGAAGGGAATGAGAATTTCTTATAAGTGTGGAGAAAAAGGACACCAAGTACGTGATTGCAAGGGTGAGAAAAAGGTTTCAAATATACAATGCTTTATCTACAAGGAGTTGGGACACTACTCGAATCAATGCCCAAATCATCAGAGTATACCCCAAATGATTCTATTGGATAATAATCAAGTTATGATACGACCGAAGATGAAGATAAATGATTAAGAGTTATTATGTTGTTATTAAAGTACTGTGTTATTTGAGTATTTTATTAATGATGTACATGTTATAAGAATTATAGAGTATATAAGGATTGTACTATAGTAATATTTTATTAAGGACATAAGATTGTGTGTAACTAAGAAAAGTGACTCAATAAAAAGTTTAACTTTTTGGAAAATACATGGTTGAAGGAAAGACAAAACTTTATTATGGTCCTGATAGCGAGGTATTGATTTTGGAATAAGATATGACTGATTTGGATATTATTGACATCCTTGGAACTTGTTAATGGTTTGTCTATTCTATCATTGTTGGAGTTTACAACATTTTTAGATATAAGGAGTATATACAGTGTTTTATAAGGAATAATGGATTATGATTGTAACCAATATGGTTATATGATAATTGAGGGTGTCACCGTGTTTTAAAATAATACATGATGAAGGTGTTCACATGCTATTACTTGGAAAAAAGGATCTTCGTTGTGTTTAACTTCCTTATAAATTTTGTGCAGTGAGTTTGGATAGAAGTAATTTGGATAAGTCGGAAGGTTGGAATGGATTAAGTTTGAAATTGGATACTATTTTTAAGGTTATTTTTGGATTGTTATAAAAAGGACAACATGCAGACCATGTGACAATCTATCACGTCCGACAAAGCTGCAAGAATCGAACCCACAACCATAGTGTGATTGAGATTTATCACTTACCACTGGACTACTTGAGGTCCCTGGATTTTATAATCAAGTTTTTTTAAAGGGTCTGATAGGTGAATTATAAATTCATTAATTTTTGGAACCCTATACGATTAGGATAAATAGAATATATTTTTTTGAAATCTTTTGGAGTGAAAGTTGAGTTTGTGGTAGGAATTAGTTGAAGGATGAAACTCTACTTGTCAAATATATATATATATATATAATTCTTTCCCTCGTATTCTATGGGTAAATTAATTCTTAAACTATTGTGAAGGGATCTTAAAACCAAAAATGTGTTATCCTAATACCTTATGTTTTGTTGAACAGATGGAATTTTAAATCATCATAGATTGATGGATTTGAGGCCCTAAATTTTACACTTGTTTGTGATTGATGACCTCAATCACTACCTATAAATATTTACTTTTTCTTTCCAATTATGTGTCTCTAATTTCCACCAATGTTCTTCTAATCGAGATCATAATTTTGTGGTGACCCTTTCATTTCCCTTTTCCTCTTATTAAGACTAAATTTCATTAACCCAATTTCAGATGTGAGTTTTCCCACAAAAGGTATTTTCTATTTTCAACCTTTTATTTTCAATGAACAATTTCAAATTGAGAGGAAACAATTTATTGAAGGTGGGTAGAATGTAACAACCCAAGATTTCATAGTACGTTATTTCTTCAAAGTAATTCAACATCTTGTACTACACGCAACACTGAGTTCAAGCGCACCACAAATTTCCAAACTAGCCGTTCAAAAGCGGTTATGAATAATATTAACTTAATTTTTAACTTTATATAATTTTTATAATTTTATAATCCATATTGTGAGTTTCTTAGACATAATGTAAGAATAAATTTATTTTTTTCAGATAAAAGAAGTATTTTTCAAAAAAAATGCACTTTTACCACCTTTTAATGGTGAACCTTTTTTTAAATTCAATATTTGATACTTTTATATATTTAATTTGAAAATATAAACTTATTCTTTAGAATCGGTACATAAGAATTTAGTTTCAATAAATTTTTTGTGTTTTTCTGATAACTTTCATATTTGGGTGAATAGTGAAAAATACTATATTTTCAATGAAAACAACTTTTTTAATAAAAATAATTTATAGTGTTAAATTATACATTTTAATGGTATGGAATTATAAATGGATTATATTTTTACTATTTAATCCAATTCTGGACATTTTAAGTAATTTCACTTTGAAATTGGACAAAAACAAGTGTCAATATTGTGATAGTTATTATTTTTTAAAAATACGCCTTTTGGTTATGATAACGGGAATTAATTTTAAATTAATAAATTAAAATTCTAGGTTTTTAATTTTGTAAAATAGACTTCATTTTTTAATTCAGTATATAAAAATTATCTTAGGGTGATTTTTTGGTATTTTTCTGAAAACTTTCAATTTTTGATGAATAGTGAAAAACACTGAGTTATTATTTAAAATCGACTTTTTATTTAAATTTATTTTAGGTCAAAATAGATACATAATACCTATATATGTTCAATGTAATTAATTGGAGTCATTTTATAATATGTTTAGATATATAAAAATTTTATTGAACTTTTTACTGTCTTTTACCCACCTCCTAGGACCATTTGCAAATTTGCATAAATCTTAATTTTACTGCTTTTGTGAATTTAATTTAAAAAATACGAGAGAAACAGTTAATATCAGTAAGTAAAATGTATTTCAATAAGATAAAAATAATTTTTGGTAAATAGTAACTGTTGACTTTTATTTACCATGGTTAAAAGTAAATTGGGTAATTAAAGGTAAAAATGATATTATTACTACCCTAACACATGTCCTAATTCTATTGGATAAGTTTAATTTGACCAAAAACAAACTTAGGTATAAAATATGATCCTTTAGGTCCACTTGGATTAGATAAGGACATTTATTATTATTTAATTTAAAGAAGAGTTAAAAGTGTTAAATTCATGTTTTCATAAATAAAATTTTTTTAAAATAGGGTTATACATAAGATAAATTCGACTATAAATATTAATTAGGAATATAAAATTATTTCCTACATAATAGTATTTTATTTATAATTTTTAGTCATTAAATAATTAAATTTATTTATGACACAATGATGATGAAGTAATTACCTTATTAATAAACGATTAAAATAATTGATATTATAAATACCCAAATAAATGTAATTTGAGACTTAGGATGAATTAAAACAATTTTATAGGTTAATATGACATGTTAGGGTTGATTAAATCAATTTTATTCGAAGTAATAATGTTGTTATGATTTTAACAAAAAACAAATACCAAATAGTGTCAAAATTGACATAAATAGTTTTTAAAACAAATATTATATTATTAATTGATATAATAGTCCTAAAAATATATGGTTCGGCCATAATACTTATATAATAATATATAAGACATTAGTGATCCAATTGGGGGTTTATTGATAGTTTAGAAGATGTTTATAAACCATATAATATAAAAATTCAAAGAGACATGGTAAATGTCAAACTATTTAACTAAGAGTTAAATCTAAAAGTTAAGGTTAATATAGTGACGTAAACCAGTCTAAAAGATATTGGTTGAGATTTTTTTGACCCATACCCACCTTAGACTCTAAATAAATCATTTTGGAGCCATTAGAAACCGAACATGATTTTATTATAAAATAATATTTCAAGTTTTTCCTAAAGTGACCCTCACCTCTCTTATAAAAGGGAACTTCCCCTTCTCTTAATTTCACAGCTCCAAAGACTTTTGTCTCATCCAACCCTTGCCGAAATATCCTTCAAAATTTCTTACTTCCATCCTAGAATAATTACTTTGGTCATAAAGCCAACCTAAGGATCCCTTTTGATCATATCAAAAGGAAGAACCCGAAGAAGAGTTAAATATATCATGAACTCTTTCAAGTTCTTTTGTTCTTCAAATTCCTCTTTCTTGGTTGTTTCTATTATAAAATACTAACTCCAGTATCTTCTATATAATGAGATGTTATTATAGAAATGGTACAACCATATTCATTATTCTATCCATCCTATGAATGACAAAGTCACCGTACGTGCGTACGTACGGATTACCGTCTCCACGTCGTGGTGTAGTTTGTTATTCAAACACTTCATTATTTGGATGGGTATAATAATGAGTATAACTGATTTAAATAATAAATATAACATGTTAATGATTCATTATATATGATATACCATCCAATTACATAGGATTTCACCATCAATATAATGATATTTTCACTCGTGTGTACGTACGGATTACCGTCTCCACAACGCGATGAGATTCATTTCCACGTTCACCATTCAATGCTGATTATATAATATATATCATTAATATGTATTTAATATATTACATAATAATGATATTGGTGATATATATATATATATTTATGTACATACATATATCTTATTCATTTAGTTTCGTTCAATACGATATGAAAACGGAAACATCATTTATGCGTACGTACAACCTACCGTCTCCATAAACGGTGTTTTACATTTCATATATATACATATATTATAAATATTTATATTTTAAATATATATAATATATAAATAATTTTATATATTCTAGAAGTATTTAAATCATGATCTACGTGATACAATCAAGAGTAACAAGTTAAACACGTACGATAAAGCAAGTGATTATTACCTGAAATGTTAATTTAACATGGAAATTATTATTAAATGGGAAGTATAAAGTCATAAATGAATCATGTATGATATCATAAATATTAATATGGTTTTGGTATAATTTAATAACATAATAGCATCTTTATACAGGAGGTTAACCTACCCTCGACCAAGGAAAAGTACAAGGTAATGGTCAATTTCACAATCTCTTTATTATCCGAGGTTGTTTTTACGTAAGTATCTACTGGGACCTCTTTATCATTCACATACATGTTTCTTAAAAACTTATTCCAAAACATTTTTACTATTTACTATACTATGGTTTAAATTCATTTATACCCTTGTTTTAATTTTTATAAAATGGTTTGAAAGGAATATTTCTGTCATTTTCTTAACAATGTACCTTATGACCTTTTCAACAAAATTAAGGTAAGAATGTTTTTTTATAACTTATACGGTGGGTGCGGATATTTTCCACTATTATAATATCACTAAAGATTCCCTTAAAATCTTATAATAACATTTTCAAAATAAATTTTTTCTTTTATAATTTTGTAACATTAAATGATTTCAAAAAAGAAAGATATACTTCTCTCAAATAGTTTTGATTTCATCTATGTCAACATCCTTTGATTAATTTTATACTTATTTGAAGTCGATTCATTATGATACAAATCTTCCATATTGTATTAAAGGTTTTGTGATATGTTTGACTGTGGATGTGTTATTTTTATACCATTCATGGTTTATGGTTAAAGTATTAATATTTCATATGATAGTTTTAATACTAATGTTTATGATATATTTCAAACTTTTAATATGAGGAATGTATTGGACTTAGTAAGTGATGGGTGGAGCCCACTATATATCCTTGATTCATCGGTAGGTCTCATGAGACAACTAGACATGGAATTTGTCGAGGCCTTTCCCAATTTGATATATGGTTTTGGCCGAGGCCTTAATCATTTTTAGACATCTTGGCCGAGGCCTTGACAAAATTTTTCATAGTGTCCCGCTTTATACATTACCACATTATGAAAATAATATTGATGGTTCATGTGGTCATTCAACTATTAGAATATCCATGATTATGTTTTATTATGACATTATTTACTCAGCTCATAAATCTGCCATAAAAGTGTTCATGTTTATTAATTCTAAAGGAATGCGTTTTCAATTATTCACCATGCTTAATTTTTATGTTATCTTCCATTGTATTGCTTACCCTTACTAAGCGTTTGAGATCACCCCTTTCTTATGTTTCATTTTCCTAGGATATGATGAAGTTAGTTATGAGTGAATTGTAGACATAATCTTGGAGGCTTGGATGTTTCTAATGAAATAAATTATTGTTGTATTTCTGTTCAATTTGTAAAGTTGAACTTATGTATGATCTTATTTCCAACAATATTAAACTGATTGGTCATTCGGGACATGATTTCATTTTGATCATGCCAATGTTATGTAATAATTCACCGACTCTGGGTAAATTGGGTCAGAGCATTACAATTGGTATCATAGGAAGTTTAGAAATAACCTTGGAAAATAGATTTATATAAACTCTGATTAGAGCACATTACCCAAATATAGTCTTTGAGGATTATTATAGAAGAACTTCCAAGAAATTTAGTAATGTATAGATTTTGTGAGTTTTCCAAGAAAATACATCCATGTCGGGATAGGAGCAGGTAGAGGAGGCTCTGGCACAGATGTTCCTAGGGGTAAAACCTGAAATCACCACTTTAAGCTAGAATCAAATGGGAACTAGTGCATGACAACGGGCCTTGCTGCACTCTTGGTTACCACACTCATGGGGGATATTCTTAGGATAATTCACATTTTCTTTAGAAATCATTATGAAGGATTTATGAGTATATACCTCCTCAAAGAAAATATTTTTATGATTATGGATTATATCCATAAACTGTTCAATTTAAGTTAGGTATTTTAGAAGTTTGGAATTATTCATTGCAATTCATAAACCGACCAAGTGTATGCCATTGTATAGAAATGTTTCCCAGTAGAAGGAATTTGAACTCCAATAATACATATGATCTAAAGAGTAAGAAAGATCATATCATTCACAGTATTAAACCAACATTTAGAAGGGAAATAATCTCCCATGTATTTTCAACATATGAAGAAATATTATCATGTGTTAATAAGATAAGTAAATAATTATTTGAGACCTATGGCTTTGAAGGGAAGTAAGAGAAGAAAAGGATGAAAGAGAGAATGATGGATAAAGGTAAGAGAGAAAAGAAGGATTTTCACATATGTGATAAATGTGGAAAGAATCACCTTAGTAAATGCTTGAAGGGAATGAGTATTTGTTATACGTGTGGATAAAAAGGACACCAAGTACATGATTTCAAGGGTGAGAAAAAGGTTTCAAATATACAATGCTTTATCTACATGGTGTTGGGACACTACTCGAATCAATACCCAAATAATCATAGTATACCCAAAATGCTACTATTGGATAATAATAAAGTTATGTTACTACCGAAGATGAAGATAAATTATTAAGAGTTCTTATGTTGTTATTAAAGTATTATGTTATTTGAGTACTGTATTAATAATGTACATGTTATAAGAATTATAGACTATATAAGGATTGTACTGCTGTACTATTTCATTAAGTACTTAAGATTGTGTGGAACCAAGAAAAGTGACTTAATGGTATGTTTAAATTTTTGGAAAATACATGGTTGAAGGAAAGACAGAACATTATTATGGTCCTAATACTGAGGTATTGATTTTGGAATAAGAGATGACTGATTTGGATATTATTGACATCCTTGGAATTGGTTAATGGTTTGTTTATTCCATCATTGTTGGAGTTTACAACATTTTTAGATATAAGGAGTATATTCAATATACTATAAAGAATAAGGGAGCTTGATTGTAACCAATATGGTTATATGATAATTCAGGATGTTACCATGTTTTAAAATAATACATTATGAATGTGTTCACATGTTATTACGTGGAAAAAAGGATCTTCTTTGTGTTTAAATTCCTTATAAATTTTGGAATGTGAGTTTGGATAGAAGTATTTTGGAAAAGTTTAATAGTTGGAATGGATTAGGATTGAAATTGGATACTATTGTTAAGGATATTTTTGGATTGTTATAAAAAGGACAACATGCAGACTGTGTGACATCCGTCGCGTCGGAAAAAGCTGCAGGAATCGAACCCACAACGATAGTGAGATTGAGATTTATCGCCTACCACCGGACTACATGAAGTCCCTAGATTGTATAATCTAGTTTTTAGAGGGTCTGTTAGGTGAGTTATAAATTCATTATTTTTGGAACCCTATATGATTATAATAAATAGAATATTTTTTGAAATCTTTTGGAGTGAATGATGAGTTTGTGATAGGAATTAGTTGAAGGATGAAACTCCACTTGTCAAGTATATATATATATTTATATATATATTTACCTCTTATTCTATGGGTAAATTAATTCTTAAATTTTTTTGATGGGATATTAAAACAAAAAATGTGTAATCCTAATACCTTATGTTTTGTTGAACCGATGGTATTTTAAATCATCATAGATTGATGGATTTGAGGCCCTCAATTTTACACTTATTTGTGATTGAAGACCTCAATCACTCCCTATAAATATTTATGTTTTTTTATACAATTATGTGTCTCAAATTTCCACCAATGTTCTCCTAATTGATATCATAATTTTGTGGTGACCCTTTCATTTCCCTTTCCACTTATTAAAACAAAATTTTATTAACCTAATTTCCGATGTGAGTTTTCCCACAAAGGTATTTTCTATTATCAACCTTTTATTTTCGAAGAACAATTTCAAATTATGAGGACACAATTTATTGAAGGAGTGAAGAATGTAACACCCTAAGATTTCATATTACGTTATTTCTTCAAAGTAATTCAATAACTTGCACAACACGCAACACCGAGTTCAATCACACCACGACTTACCAAACGAGCCGTTCAAAAGCATTTATGAATAGTATTAACTTAATTTTTAAATTTATATAATACTTATAATTTTAGAATCTATATTATGAGTTTCTTAGACATAATTTATGAACAAATTCATTTTTTTCAGATAAAAGAAGTATTTTTTTTTAAAAAATGCACTTTTACCACCTTTTAATGGTGAACCTTTTTTAAATCCAATATTTGAAACTTTTATATATTAAATTTGACAAAATAAACCTCTTATTTATAATATAGACACAAGAATTTAGTTTCAATAATTTTTTGGTGTTTTTCTAATAACTTTCATATTTGGGTGAATAGTGAAAAATACTTTATTTTAACTGAAAACAACTTTTTTAATAAAAATAATTTATAGTATTAAATTATAAATTTTAATGGTTTGAAAGTATAAATAGATTATATTTTAACCATTTAATCTAATTATGGTCATTTTAAGTAATTTTACTTTGAAATTGGATATAAACAAGTGTCAATGTTTTGATAGTTATTATTTCTTAAAAATACACCTTTTAGTTTTGACAACGAGAATTAATTTTAAATTAATAAATGCAAATTTTATTTTTTGAATTTGGTAAAATAGACTTATTTTTTTATTTTTTAATATCAAAATTATCTTAGGGTGATTTTTTGGTATTTTTCCGAAATCTTTCAATTTTTGATTAATAGTGAAAATCACTGAGTTATTGTTTAAAACCGATGTTTTATTTAAGTAATTATTTATTTTATTTAAATTTATTTTAGGTAAAAATAGATACATAATACCTATATATTTTCAATTTAATTCATTGGAGTCATTTTATAATAAGTTTAGATATATAAAAATTTAATTGAACTTTTTACCGTCTTTTTCCCACCTCCTATGAGCATTTGAAAATTTGCATAAAATTTAATTTTACCGCTTATGTAAATTGATTTTCAAAACTCCAAGAGACACTTTTGATACCAGTAAGTAAAATTTGGTTTAATAAGATAATTTTTCTTTGTGAATAGTAAATTTTGACTTTTATTTACCGCGGTTAAAAGTAAATAGGGTAATTAAAGGTAAAAATGAAATTATTATTACCCTAATACATGTCCTAATTCTATTTGATAACTGTAATTCGACCAAAAACATTCTTAGCAATAAAACATGATACTTTAGGTCTACTTGGATTAGATTAAGTCATTTATTATTATTTAATTTAAAGAAGAGTTAAAAGTGTTAAATTCATGTTTTCATAACTAAATATTTTTTAATATAGGGTTATACATAAGATAAATTCGACTATAAATTTTAATTATAAAGATAAAATTATTTCCTACATAATGGTATTTTATTTATAATTTTTAGACATTAAATTATTAAATTTATCTATGACACAATGATGATGCAGTAATTACCTTATTAATAAAAGATTAAAATAATTGATATTATAAATACCCCAATAAATGTAATTGGATACTTTTGATGAAATAAAATAATTTTATAGGTTAATATGACATGTTAGGGTCGATTCAATCAATTTTGTACAAATTAATCATGCTGTTATGATTGAACAATACAAATACCAAATACTATCAAAATTGACATAAAATAGTTTTTAAAACAAATATTATATTATTAATTGATATAATAGTCATAAAAATTTAAGGTTCAGCCAAAAGAATTATATAATAATATATATAACATTAATGAACCAATTAGGGTTTTATTGGCATTTTATAGTAAGTTTATTAACCATATAATATAAAAATACAAAGAGATATGGTAAATGTCAATCTATTTAACTAAGAGTTAAATCTAAAAGTTAAAGTTAATATGGTGACCTAAACCTGTCTAAAACCTATTGGTTGAGATTTTTTTTACCTATCCCCACCATACCTCTAAATAAATAATTTTGGATCCTTTATAAACCAAAAATTATTTTATTATAAAATAATATTTCAAGCTTTTCCTAAAATGACCCTCACCTCTCTTATAAAAGGGAACTTCCCCTTATCTTAATTTGACACCTCCAAAGCCTTTTGGATCAGCCAAACCCTACCCAAATATCCTTCCAACTCTCCTCCTTTCATCATATAGGCCTTAATTTGGTCATAAAGCCATCCTATGTAGCCCTTTTGATCAAATCAAAAGGAAGAACCCGAAGAAGAGGTAAATATTTCATCACATCTTTCGAGTTATTTTATTCTTCCACTTCTTCTTTCTTTGTTGTTTCCATTCTAAAATAATAACTCCAGTATCTTCTACATACAGTGATGTTATTATAAAAATGTTACGACCAAATTTATTCTTATCTCCATCCTATAAATGACAATGTCACCATATGTGCATTCGTACGTATTACCGTCTCCACGTCGTGGTGTAGTTTGTTATTCAAACAATTCATTATTTGGATGGGTATAATAATGAGTATAACTGATGTAAATAATATATATAACATGTTAATTATTCTGTATATATGATATACCATCCAATTACATATCATTTCACCATTAATATAATGATATTTTCGCTCGTGCGTACGTACGGATTACCATCTCCACGACGCGATGAGATTCATTTCCACGTTCACCATTCAACAATGATTATAAAATATATATCATTAATAAGTATGCAATATATTACATAATAATGATACTGTATATATATATATATATATATATGTACTTACATATATCTTATTCACTTAGTTTCTTTTAATACGATATGAAAATGGAAACAACCTTTATGCGTACGTACAACCTATCGTCTCCATAAACAGTGTTTTCTATTTCATATATATACGTCTATTATACATATTTATATTCTTAATATATATGATATAAAAATAATTTTTTATATTCTTGAAGTATTTAAATCATGATCTAAGTGATACAATCAAGAGTAATCAGTTAAAACACGTACGATAAAGAAAGTTATTATTACTCGAAATGTTAATTTAAAATGGAAATTATTATTTGGGTAGTATAAATTTATAAATGAATTCTGTGTGATATCGTAAATATTAATATGGTTCTGGTATAATTTAATAACATACTAAGGTCATTATACAGGAGGTTAACCTACCCTCGACCAAGGAAAAGTACAAGGTAAGGGTAAATTTCACAATCTCTTTATTATTCAAGGTTATTTTTACGTAGGTATCTACTGGGACATCTTTATCATTCACATCCATTTTTCTTAAAAATTAATTCCAAAACATTTTTACTATTTACTAGAAAATTTTTTAAATTCATTTATACCCTTGTTTGACATTTTATAAAATGGTTTGAAAGGAATATTTCTGTCATTTTCCAAACAAGGTACCTTATGACCCTTTCGAAAAAATTAAGGTAAGAATGTTTTTTTTAACATATATGACGGGTGAGGCTATTTTCCACCATTATAACATCATCAAAGCTTCCCTTATAAGCTTATAAGAATATTTTCAAAATAAATTCTTTCTTTATAATTATATAAGTATAAATGGTTTCAAAAAAGAAAGAGATACTTCTCTCAAAAAGTTTTGATTTCATCTATGTCAACATTCTTTGATGGATATTATACTTATTTGAAGTCGATTCATTATGATAAAAATCTTCCATATTATATTGATGGTTTTGTGATATGTTTGACTATGGATGTGTTTTTTATACCATTCATGTTTTATGGTTAAAGTATTGACATTTCATATGCTAATTTTGATACAAATTTTTATGTTATATTTCACCTTTTCATTTGAGGAATGTATTGGACTTACTAAGTGACGGGTAGAGCCCGCTATATCTCCTCGATGCATTGGTATGTCTCATGAGACAACTAGACATGGAATTGGGAGAGGCCTTTCCCAATTTGATATATGGTTTTTGCCGAGGCCTTAATCATTTTTAGACATCTTGGTCATGGCCTTGACAAAATGTTTCAGAACTTCCAACATTATACATTCCCTAATTTTGAAAATAATATTGATGTTTCATGTGGTCATTCTACTAGTAGAATACCCATGATTATGTTTTATTATGAAAGTTTTTACTCAGTTCATATTACTCCCATAAAAGTGTTCATGGTTATTATTTGTAAAGGCACGTGTTTTCAATTATTCACCATGCTTAATATTTATGTTATCTTCCGTTGTATTGCTTACCCTTACTGAGCATTTGAGCTCACCCCATTTTTATGTTTCATTTTCCCATGATATGAATAAGTTAGTTATGAGTGACTTGTAGGCATAATCTAGGAGGTTTGTATGTTTCTAATGGAATAAATTAGTGTTGTATTTCTTTTCAAGTTGTAATGTTGAACTTATGTTTGAATCCTGTTTCCAATAATACTAAATTGATCGGTCTTTCAGGACATGATTTCCTTGTGATCATTCCAATGTTATGTAATAATGCACCGAATCTGGGTAACTAAGGTTGGGGAATTACATGTTCACAAAAGATTCCCAATACTATAGGCAACTGTTCCTCATGATCCTCCTTTTCTCTAAAACGCACTAGAATATCATCAATGAACACCACCACAAAGGAATCAGGATAGCTTTAAAATATTCAATTCACTAATACCAAAAATACTGGCGGTTCATTTGAAAGACCAAAGGGTATAAATATATATTCATAATGGCCACAATAGCTCCAAAAATATTTTTTTGAAGTATCCTCTTTCAGTATTCATAGTTGGTGGTACCCTAACCATAAGTCAATTTTAAAGAACCAATCAGATCCCCTAAATTGATCAAACAAATATTCAATTCATGGAATAGGATACCAGTTCATTATTGTAACTTAGTTAAGCTTATTATAATCCAAAAATATATTAAGATTTCCATTCAACTTCTTTATGAAAAGAAACTACGTTTCCCATGGGGATGTGTTTGGTTTAATGAACCATTTTCTTTCTAATTATTTTAGTTGAACTTTCAATTACCTCAATTTAATTAGTGACATATTATAAGGATAAATTAAAATAATACTAGTCCTTGGTAATATATCAGTCATATATTATATTTCTCTTTTAGGTGGAAACCCAAGTAAATTATCAAGAAAAATTTTAGGAAATTGGTCAATGATGTTTGTCAAATCTCTATGTCTGATCTCATAAAAATATGGAAAGGTAACCACTGAAAACAAATAAGAGATAGTCTGAACCACCAATACTGAAGGTCCCTCTATTTTGGAATTTACATCCCAATACCCTTTAAAAATATGCTATATTCCATCAGTATATAGGAAACTAAATTTCCTGGCATAAAATTCAATATGGGATTTGAACGATGTCAACAAATCCATTCCCAAAATCATCCCATAGATATCCACCTCCAAAATTGAGGAATCCAAAATCTCTTTAGACCCATAATTTTTTATCGAACATATTACACATTTAAAGTCTCAACACTCCCATCATCCCATAGGTTTTTTTATATTTAGAATAAAAAAAATCATCTCAATATGTAAACCCATATGATCACACACAAAAAAAATAATAATATAAAGGAGTTTGATGAAACCATATCAAACAAATATTGAGTAAGGGTAAAATTCAAAATAATCATACTTTTTATTGTTAAAGGACTAGAATGATCATCTATATCCATATTCTGATCGACATAAATATTCTTAGTAGCTCCTCTATGTTCCTTGATTCTTTGCTGAGATTTTATAACTTGAGGAGTCCTTGTGTTTCTAGAATTACCTTCACTTTATCAGTTTAGAGGATGGGAATTATTCTGAATATATCACTCCATCAAAGTATAGGATTTATTAGAAACACAATATGAATCTATAGGATTAACATTTGGTGTTTTAGGATAATAACATTGAATATTTACCATTTTATTATAGTTGTGACATGCTCTATATGGTTCTATAAAATTTCATTTCTTATAGGAAGTAGAGAAATATTGGAAACAACTATTCTTTATATTTGGCCATATAGGGAAATTAATTGATACTATGATATTATTATAAGACCATCCACTAACTTGAATATAGGTATCCCTCTTCCTCTTATTCCCATACATTGAGTTCCTACCAGTTCCAATGGTGATAAACAGACCCCCCAGTCATGTTTTTGAAATGTATCTTTCTACCACTATCGCTCTATTAACCATTTCTGTATATTTTACAATACAAATAAAAATAGTCTTAGAGTGAATCTATGATCACAATACATGCTCAAAGATGCATTCCTTTAAGTATTAACTTGAAAAAAAATTCATAGAAAAGAAGACTAAGTTTATAAACTTAGCTTTATACTCCATGATAGATAAATTATATTATTTCCATATAAATAAATTAATCAATATTTTATTCTTAAACAGGTGAGGATAGATTTTTTTTGAATAATTTCTTAAGGTCCTCCAACACCATGATTTGGAACTCTTTATCTTGAACAACTAAATACCATCTTTTTTGTGCATGATATTCCAACATAAAAGTCACTAGCTTTAATTTGGGATATTTTTTTTACTAAAAAAATTAAAAATTCTATTCATTTGGTTGATCCCGTCTTATGAATTTCAGGCTTAGAATCCCCATGAAACATTGGTGGATTGTGTTTCTAAAAATTAATTGAATGATTCAATTTCCATGGTTTATCATTTTGATTCCTTCTATGAATAGTCTGAAAAGCTTCCACAATACTTCATATAAGTTGTTGGTTCACCTATGGATCAGGTGAAACCACATTTTATATAGCTACTTACTGTTTATTATTATATAATTTACTAGGATCCATTTCTATAATAAGAAAAAACATCATTTAGTTATCACTCTCTAAGAACTGAAGGCTTGTAAAATTTTTAATCATAATAAGTATTGAAAATTAAAATGAGAAATTCAAAAAAAAACAACAATTTTAACCATTTTCATAAATCATTGAACTCAAAATGAATAATTTTGTCCCATTGGTAAGTATAATTAACAATGAATTCTCTAAAACACTCACCAGCTAAACCCATGGAGATGAGATGACAACAAACCTAGAAGTGTCAATGAAATTTTTTAGCTAGATTCCCTGGTAAATTGAAGTTCAGTATAAAAAGGTTAGCTATGTATTTTTAAGATATAAATTTCATGTTCTGACATTTCTGTCTTCTTGCTACCATCCCAAGAGATAGAATTATTGGCCAAGGATGATACCATTTATAACAACCCTCCCAAACTCATTGGATTGAGAAGAGACATAGTTCCACTAACCTTAAGTGATAACCCACAGACCCCAAATCCTCGAAATAAATACTAAGGGATTAGAAAAAAAATGAGGGATGATTTATCCTATAAAATAAAACAAGTTGAAAACATACAAAATAAACATCTTAACCACTACATGATGCATGAGTATCAATTAACACACCCCAAAAATAATATAAGGAACAAAAGTATCAGATTGACAACAAAATAAGGAATATGAAATGAAAAAACCTAAAGACAACATGACTCAAATACATCATGTGAAAAGATCCCAAATACTATCAAAGCTATCTCCAAGATCCAACATTATCCTCTAATCCCAAAGTATCAAGATACCTTACTAGATAAATAATATATCTTCTCATTCCTTGTATCCCAGTAGATGACATTTGAAAATGAACCAAATTTCCTAAGAAGGGGGTGAGTATAACCTTAGTAGGAATTACCCAAAGACCTTCTAACACACACCACTAGGAAAATAACTGGTTATCACATTTTATATAAGACAATTAGAAAAAAATTAAATACTTTATATAATATAATAAATAAAACCAATTGAGAAAACCACAATCAATATTATTTCCATCCATTAATGTTTGAAAAATCCATTTTTATGCTCACATAGATGCACCCACCCACATATGCACAACTATATACAAAATCTTGGTGTTACCATTAATGGTGGTACTCCATGAACATAACCTATCATCTTTGACGGTGGAACTTCTAACCAACCCCATCCCCTTTCAACACATGAAAATATAATTATGGAAAAATCAACGATGGATAATTTTCTAGAAAACAACCTTCCTTTTATTTTTTATTATCAATCATGTTTCTTGCATCAAAACCATTTCAAAATTTTAAAATCATTATTTTAAAATTATAACCAAAAGGGGTTTTCCAAAATCATTGAAATTTTCTATAATCTTGAAAACATTTTCCTTTCTGATATCATGTAACACCCCAAGATTTCATATTGTGTTATTTCTTCAAAATAATTAAATAACTTGCACTACACGCAACACCGAGTTCAATCACACCATGACTTACAAAAATAAGCCATTCAAAAGCGGTTATGAATAGTATTATCTAAATTTTAAACTTTATATAATCCTTATAATTTTAGAATCCATATTATGAGTTTCTTTGATATAATGCAAGAACAAATTCATTTTCAGTATTGCACTTTTATCAACTTTTAATAGTGAACCCTTTTTAAATACAATATTTTAAACATATTGACTAAATGGGGACATCAAAAAAATTTAAAATGAAACATCCAAAGCTTCCACGGTACGCTTTCCTTTGAATAATACAGTAGCGTGTGTTATACGCAACTTCGAGTTTTAACACACACCACAACCGATTAAACTAGCCGTTGTGAATAGTAATACCTAATTTTTGAAATCATATATATTTTATATTTCAAAATGGACTTCATTTTTGGATTCAGAATATCGAAATTAGCCTAGGGTGAAATTTTGGTACATTTCGGATAACTTTCATATTTTGCTGAATAGTGAAAATTTCTAAATTTTAATTAAAAACAACTTTTTTAATCAAAATAAATAATAGTGATAAATTATGAATTTTAGTGGTTTTAAAGTATATTTAGAATATATTTTTACCATTTAATATAATGTTGGTCATTGTACATAATTTTACAATTAAACCGAACATAAACAAGTGTCAATCTTTTGATAGTTATTATCTCTTAAAAACACGCTTTTTGTTTTGACAGCGGGAATTAATTTTAAATTAATTTCTGCCACTTCTGTGTTTTGAATTTAGGAAAATGGATTCCATATTTGGAATCAGGATGTTCAAATTGTGTAAATAGGTAACTTTTATTTTTAGACATTTTGAAAAGTTACTGTGGTAAATATTTTATTTACCATGGTTAAAGGGTAAATCCGGTAAATAAGGGTTAAAAAAATAATATTATAATAATACTAAATTACCCTAAAACGTGTCTTAACCCTATTGGTTGATACATGGTCGACCATGGGAATCTTTGGGTCTATTTTGGGACCCCATGGATCCACTTGTAAGTGATAATGACACATTATATTAATAAAGTTAAAATAAAAATAAAAATGGCATAAGCTTACATCTTTTAGAAGAACAATTTTTACATAGGGTTATACATGTTGGATTTTCGATTATAAATATTAATTAGAAAGATAAAAAGATTTCCTACATAATGATATTTTATTTATAATTTTTAGACATTAAATAATTTATTTTATTTATGACACAATGATGATGCAGTAATTACTAAAATAGTGAAAAATTAAAATAATTGATCTTATAAATACCCAAATAATTATAATATGAAACTTTTAATGAATTAAACTAATTTTATATGATAATATGATATATTATGATTGATTTAATTGACTTTTTTTGAAGTAATCAATCTGTTAGGAGTTTCACAAAAATCAACTATTGAATAGTGTCAAAATTGACATAAAAGAGTTCTTAAAACAAATATTATATTATTAATTGATATTAAATTCCTAAAAATCTAAGGTTCGGCCAAGAGACTTATATTATGATAGGTTACTCATTAATGGACCACTTGGGGGTCGCTTGGATGTATATAGTAAGTTTATTAACCATATTATATAAACATACAAAGAGACATTGTAAAAGTGAAACTAATTAACTTAGAGTTAATACTTAAAGATAAGGTTAATATAGGTACCCAAACCTGTCTAAATTCTATTGGATGAGTTGCTTTCGACCTATCCCCACCTCATCATTTGAATAGTCAACTTTGGAGCCTTTAGAAACCGAATATGAATTTATTATAAATTAATATTTCTAGCTTTTCCAAAGGTGCCCCTCACCCCTCTTATAAAAGGGCACTCCTCCTTCTCATTTCTTCACACCTTCAAAGCCTTTTGGTTCGGCCAAACTCTGCCCAAATACTCTACCAACATCCCTCAATACATCCTAGAGGCCTTAGTTTGATCAGAAAGCCAACCTAAGGAGCCCTTTTGATCAAATCAAAAGGAAGAACCCGAAGAAGAGGTAATGATTTCACCACCCTTTTCTAAGTTCATTTCTTCTTCCACTTCTTCTTCCTTTGTTCTTACCATTCTGAAATAATAACTCCAGTATCTCACATATACTGTGATGTTATTATAAGTATGGTACAACCATATTCAGTATTCTATCCACCCTTTGAATAACATGTCACCATACGTGCGTACGTACGGCTTACCGTCTCCACGTCGTGGTGTAATTGTTATTCAATATAATATTATTTGGATGGGTATAATAATGATGTGTAACTCATGTAAATAATAAATATAACATGTTAATGATTCTGTATATATGATATACCATCCATTTATATATTATTTTAATATCAAAAGAATGATATTGTCGCTCGTGCGTACGTACGGACTACCGTCTCCACGAACGCGATGAGATTCATTCTCCATCGTAACCATTAAAGCGTAATTATCATTTTATGATTTAAAAATGATGTTTAAGGACTTGATATCATTCTGGATATGAATAATATACAACCTATCCTTTACAAACATGTCTTACGTAACAAAACATATGAAAGAAAACAAGTAAGTTAACACCCGAAACAACGATAATACTAAGATATTATTATCAAATCAATATTAAAAGATCATATATGATATCATATTAATGTATATGATTCTTGTATAATTTAATAACAATTATTTAACCATTATACAGGAGGTTAACCTACCACAACCAAGGAAAAGTACAAGGTAAGGGTTATTTCACAATCTCTTCATTATCTGATGTTGTATTATACGTAATAATCTACTGGGATCTCTTTATCATCCACATCCATGTTTCTTCGAAATGTATTTCAAAAATTTTTTACTATTTACAAGAATATGGGTTAAAGTCATTTATACCCTTGTTTGACTTTTTATAAGAGGTTTATAAAGGAATCTTTCCGTCGTTTTCAAAACAAGGTCCTTTTTAACCTTTTCGACAGAATTGAGGTAAGAATGTTTTTTTAACTTATACGGCGGGTGCGGTTATTTTCCGCCGTTATAAAATCGTCGAAGCTTCCCATACAAGCTTATAAGAATATTTTCAAAGAAAATGTTTTATTTTATATGGATCTTAAATGATTTCAAAATAAAAGGAGATATTTCTTTAAAAAGAATTTTGATTTCATCTATGTCAACATCCTTTGATGGATTTTAAGATTATTTGAAGTTGATTTATTATGATACAAAACTTCTATATTGTATTGAAGGTTTTGTGATATGTTTGACTGTGGATGTGCTATTTTTATACCATTCATAGTTTATTGTGAAAGTATTGACATTTCGTATGCTAGTTTTAATACGAATGTTTATGTTATGTTTAAACCTTTTCATATGGGAATGCATTGGACTTAATAAGTGACGGGTGGAGCCCGCTATAGCTCCTCGATGCATCGGTAGGTCTCATGAGACAAACTAGTGTCTTGGCACAAGGCCTTGACAAAATCTTATTTGTAGTCTTGGCACGAGGCCTTGGCTATGTGGTTATGATAGTCTGGCATTATGCATTCCAACATTATGAAAGTGGTTATTGATTTTTGCATGTGATTATTCGATTAGTAGAATATCCATGTGAATAAGTAAATGGCATTATTTCATTTTACTTTTGCCATACCATGTTGAAGTTCAATTTTAAAAGGCTTTTGTTTTAGTAATGCATTGCCTTAAATGTTTATTCTTATTTATGAAAGTTTCCGCTATATTGGTATCCTTACTGGGCATTTGAGCTCACCCCTTTTCTATGTTTTATTTTTCCCCAGGATGTGAAGAAGTAAATTATGAATGACCTGCAAGGATATTATGAGGGGATAGTAGTGTGGATTATGGAGACATTATGTTGTTGTAGTAGTTTTTCATTTTATGATGTAATGTAAAACTTATGAATATATCTAGTGTTTCCAAGGCTACTAAACCAATCGGTCTTTCGAGATTTGATCTTTCTTGTGATCATGCCAATGTTATGTAATAATGCACCGACTCTGGGTAACTGGGGTCGGGGCGTTACAGTTGGTATCAGAGGAAGTTTAGTAAAAACCTTGGAAGCTAGATTTAGATAAACTCTGATTAGAGCACGTAGACCTAAGATTAACTTTGAGGATTAGTATAGAAGAACTTCCTAGAATTTTGGTATTGTAGAGATTTTGTGAGTTTTCCGAGCAATACATACCTGTCTGGATACGAGCAGGTAGAGGTGGCTCTGGCACAGATGTACCTAGGGGTAAAACCCGAAAACACCGCTTTGAGCTAGACTCGAACGGGAACTGGTGCACGACAACGGGCCTTGCTGCACTCTTGGTTACGACACTCCCGGGGGATATGCTTAGGATAACTCTCATTTTCTTTACAAATCATCATGAAGGGTTTATGAGTATATACTTCCTCAAAGGAGGCATTTTTATGATTATGGATTATATCCATAAATAGTTCAATTTATGTTAAGTGTTTTATAAGTATGGGATTATGTATTTTGATTCATAAACTGATCTAGTGTATGCCATTGTTTAGAAATGGCGCCCAGTAGAAGGAATGAGAACTCTAGCAATGCACATGATGCAAAGAGAAAGAAGGATCATATATTTCATGGTCTTAAGCCAGAATTTATGAGAGAAATAGTCTCGCATGTATTATCATCATATGAAGAAATAATATCATGTGTTGATAAGATAAGTAAAGAGTTTACTGAGTCTTATGGCTTTGAAAGGAAGCAAGAGGAGAAAAGGATGGAAGAGAGAAATATGGATAAAGGTAAGAGGGAAAAGAAGAATTTTCCCATATGTGGTAACTGTGGAAAGAAACACCCTGGAACTTGCCTGAAAGGAATGGGAGTTTGTTATAAGTGTGGAGGAAAAGGGCACAAAGTACGTGACTGCAAGGGTAAGAAAATGGTTTCAAATGTACAATGCTTCATTTGCAAGGAGTTTGGACACTACGCGAACCTATGTCCCAGTCATCAGACTATTCCGCGAATGATGTTATTGGATAATAATCATGTTATGATACTACCACAAATTAAGAGGAATGATTAGAGTTCTTATGTTGATTATGTCAATTGAGTGTTGTATCAACAATGTACTTGTTACAATAATCATGGAGTATATAAGGATTGTACTGCAGTACTATTTCATTAAGGACTTGAGATTGTGTGGAACAAAGAAAAGTGACTCAATAGCAGGATAAATTTTTGGAAAATATATGGTTGAGAGAATGATAAATCATAATATAGTTCTGATACTGAGGTAGTGATTTTGGAATAATATGTGATTGTTTTGGATAAATTATATTGGATATTCTTGACTACCCTGGAACTGATTAATGATTTGTATATTACATCATTGTTGGGGTTTAAAACATTTTTGGATTAATGAAGTATATCCAACTTTCTATATGGAATAAGGGAGCATGAATGTAATCAATAAGGAATATGGTAATTCAGGATGTTTCGGTGTATTAAAAGAATACATGATGAAGGTATTCATATGCTATTACGGGGTAAAAAGGTTCTACATTATGTTTACCTTACTTATAAATGTTGGACTGTGAGTATGGATAGAAGTATTTTGGATAGTTCTAGTTTGGATTATTTTGGATTGCCATAAAAGGACAACCCGGAGGTCGGGCGGCAACCCGTCGCGTCCGGCAAGGCTGCGAGACTTGAACCCGCAACCGAAGGGCGACAAGGGTGTATCACCTACCACTGGCCCACGAGATGTCCTAGATTAAATAATGTAGTTTTTATTAAAAGATCTTGTAGATGAATTATAAATTCGTTTATTTTGGAACCCTATACGAATAGTGTAAATAGAATATTTTTTTACATTCTATTATCTTTTAGAGTGAAAGATGAGTTTGTGGTAGAAATTTATTAATGGATAAAACTCTAATTATAAAGTAAGTATATCTCCTTATGATCTTAGCCAATCTCATAAATAAATTCCTCAATATTAAGAAAAGCAACTTAGAACAAAAATGTTTTCCTAGATGGTACCTTAAATCATCACTAATTTATGGCTTTGGGATTGTTGGCCTTTTCATAGCCATGTTCTCTACCACTCTCCATCAGGTAATTGATGGTTAGATTTTTCTTCCATATCCATATTTTCCTACATGGAACCCTAGTATGTGTTATTTTCGGTAATCTTCATACTTTCGACTCTTTATTTTAAATAGAGGCCTCATTAATTCATTTTTCGATGTGGGATTTCAACTAGGATATTTTGAAACGTCAAAAATGTGTTATCCCAATACCCTATATTTTGTTGAACCGATGGTACTTCAAATCATCATAGATTGATGATTTTAAGGACCTCAATTATACACTTGTTTGTGATTGATGACCTCAATCACTACCTATAAATATTTACGTTTTTCCTCCGATTATATGTCTCTAATTGCCACCAATGTTCTCCTAATCAAGATCATAATTTGGTGGTGACCCTTTCATTTCTCTTTTCCTCATATTAAGACTAAATTTTAGTAACCCAATTTCCGATGTGGGTTTTCCAACAAATATATTTTCTATTTTCAACCTTTTATTTTTGAAGAACAATTTCAAATTGCGAGGACGCAATTTATTGAAGGAGGGGAGAATGTAACACCCCAAGATTTCATATTGTGTTATTTCTTCAAAATAATTAAATAACTTGCACTACACGCAACACCGAGTTCAATCACACCATGACTTACAAAAATAAGCCATTCAAAAGCGGTTATGAATAGTATTATCTAAATTTTAAACTTTATATAATCCTTATAATTTTAGAATCCATATTATGAGTTTCTTTGATATAA
This sequence comes from Viscum album, assembly GCA_963277665.1. NCBI lineage: Eukaryota > Viridiplantae > Streptophyta > Magnoliopsida > Santalales > Viscaceae > Viscum > Viscum album. The sequence goes on from OY728164.1 coordinate 1,176,866,688, forward strand.
TGCAAGAACAAATTCATTTTCAGTATTGCACTTTTATCAACTTTTAATAGTGAACCCTTTTTAAATACAATATTTTAAACATATTGACTAAATGGGGACATCAAAAAAATTTAAAATGAAACATCCAAAGCTTCCACGGTACGCTTTCCTTTGAATAATACAGTAGCGTGTGTTATACGCAACTTCGAGTTTTAACACACACCACAACCGATTAAACTAGCCGTTGTGAATAGTAATACCTAATTTTTGAAATCATATATATTTTATATTTCAAAATGGACTTCATTTTTGGATTCAGAATATCGAAATTAGCCTAGGGTGAAATTTTGGTACATTTCAGATAACTTTCATATTTTGATGAATAGTGAAAATTTCTAAATTTTAATTAAAAACAACTTTTTTAATCAAAATAATTAATAGTGATAAATTATGAATTTTAGTGGTTTTAAAGTATATTTAGAATATATTTTTACCATTTAATATAATTTTGGTCATTGGACATAATTTTACAATTAAACCGAACATAAACAAGTGTCAATCTTTTGATAGTTATTATCTCTTAAAAACACGCTTTTGGTTTTGACAGCGGGAATTAATTTTAAATTAATTTCTGCCACTTCTGTGTTTTGAATTTAGGAAAATGGATTCCATATTTGGAATCAGGATGTTCAAATTGTGTAAATAGGTAACTTTTATTTTTAGACATTTTGAAAAGTTACTGTGGTAAATATTTTATTTACCATGGTTAAAGGGTAAATCCGGTAAATAAGGGTTAAAAAAATAATATTATAATAATACTAAATTACCCTAAAACGTGTCTTAACCCTATTGGTTGATACATGGTCGACCATGGGAATCTTTGGGTCTATTTTGGGACCCCATGGATCCACTTGTAAGTGATAATGACACATTATATTAATAAAGTTAAAATAAAAATAAAAATGGCATAAGCTTACATCTTTTAGAAGAACAATTTTTACATAGGGTTATACATGTTGGATTTTCGATTATAAATATTAATTAGAAAGATAAAAAGATTTCCTACATAATGATATTTTATTTATAATTTTTAGACATTAAATAATTTATTTTATTTATGACACAATGATGATGCAGTAATTACTAAAATAGTGAAAAATTAAAATAATTGATCTTATAAATACCCAAATAATTATAATATGAAACTTTTAATGAATTAAACTAATTTTCTATGATAATATGATATATTAGGATTGATTTAATTGACTTTTTTTGAAGTAATAAATCTGTTAGGAGTTTCACAAAAATCAACTATTGAATAGTGTCAAAATTGACATAAAAGAGTTCTTAAAACAAATATTATATTATTAATTGATATTAAATTCCTAAAAATCTAAGGTTCGGCCAAGAGACTTATATTATGATAGGTTACTCATTAATGGACCACTTGGGGGTCGCTTGGATGTATATAGTAAGTTTATTAACCATATTATATAAAAATACAAAGAGACATTGTAAAAGTGAAACTAATTAACTTAGAGTTAATACTTAAAGATAAGGTTAATATAGGTACCCAAACCTGTCTAAATTCTATTGGATGAGTTTCTTTCGACCTATCCCCACCTCATCATTTGAATAGTCAACTTTGGAGCCTTTAGAAACCGAATATGAATTTATTATAAATTAATATTTCTAGCTTTTCCAAAGGTGCCCCTCACCCCTCTTATAAAAGGGCACTCCTCCTTCTCATTTCTTCACACCTTCAAAGCCTTTTGGTTCGGCCAAACTCTGCCCAAATACTCTCCCAACATCCCTCAATACAACCTAGAGGCCTTAGTTTGATCAGAAAGCCAACCTAAGGAGCCCTTTTGATCAAATCAAAAGGAAGAACCCGAAGAAGAGGTAATGATTTCACCACCCTTTTCTAAGTTCATTTCTTCTTCCACTTCTTCTTCCTTTGTTCTTACCATTCTGAAATAATAACTCCAGTATCTCACATATACTGTGATGTTATTATAAGTATGGTACAACCATATTCAGTATTCTATCCACCCTTTGAATAACATGTCACCATACGTGCGTACGTACGGCTTACCGTCTCCACGTCGTGGTGTAATTGTTATTCAATATAATATTATTTGGATGGGTATAATAATGATGTGTAACTCATGTAAATAATAAATATAACATGTTAATGATTCTGTATATATGATATAACATCCATTTATATATTATTTTAATATCAAAAGAATGATATTGTCGCTCGTGCGTACGTACGGACTACCGTCTCCACGAACGCGATGAGATTCATTCTCCATCGTAACCATTAAAGCGTAATTATCATTTTATGATTTAAAAATGATGTTTAAGGACTTGATATCATTCTGGATATGAATAATATACAACCTATCCTTTACAAACATGTCTTACGTAACAAAACATATGAAAGAAAACAAGTAAGTTAACACCCGAAACAACGATAATACTAAGATATTATTATCAAATCAATATTAAAAGATCATATATGATATCATATTAATGTATATGATTCTTGTATAATTTAATAACAATTATTTCACCATTATACAGGAGGTTAACCTACCACAACCAAGGAAAAGTACAAGGTAAGGGTTATTTCACAATCTCTTCATTATCCGAGGTTGTATTATACGTAATAATCTACTGGGATCTCTTTATCATCCACATCCATGTTTCTTCGAAATGTATTTCAAAACATTTTTACTATTTACAAGAATATGGGTTAAAGTCATTTATACCCTTGTTTGACTTTTTATAAGAGGTTTATAAAGGAATCTTTCCGTCGTTTTCAAAACAAGGTCCTTTTTAACCTTTTCGACAGAATTGAGGTAAGAATGTTTTTTTTAACTTATACGGCGGGTGCGGTTATTTTCCGCCGTTATAAAATCGTCGAAGCTTCCCATACAAGCTTATAAGAATATTTTCAAATAAAATGTTTTATTTTATATGGATCTTAAATGATTTCAAAATAAATGGAGATATTTCTTTAAAAAGAATTTGGATTTCATCTATGTCAACATCCTTTGATGGATTTTAAGATTATTTGAAGTTGATTTATTATGATACAAAACTTCTATATTGTATTGAAGGTTTTGTGATATGTTTGACTGTGGATGTGCTATTTTTATACCATTCATAGTTTATTGTGAAAGTATTGACATTTCGTATGCTAGTTTTAATACGAATGTTTATGTTATGTTTAAACCTTTTCATATGGGAATGCATTGGACTTAATAAGTGACGGGTAGAGCCCGCTATAGCTCCTCGATGCATCGGTAGGTCTCATGAGACAAACTAGTGTCTTGGCACAAGGCCTTGACAAAATCTTATTTGTAGTCTTGGCACGAGGCCTTGGCTATGTGGTTATGATAGTCTGGCATTATGCATTCCAACATTATGAAAGTGGTTATTGATTTTTGCATGTGATTATTCGATTAGTAGAATATCCATGTGAATAAGTAAATGGAATTATTTCATTTTACTTTTGCCATACCATGTTGAAGTTCAATTTTAAAAGGCTTTTGTTTTAGTAATGCATTGCCTTAAATGTTTATTCTTATTTATGAAAGTTTCCGCTATATTGGTATCCTTACTGGGCATTTGAGCTCACCCCTTTTCTATGTTTTATTTTTCCCCAGGATGTGAAGAAGTAAATTATGAATGACCTGCAGGGATATTATGAGGGGATAGTAGTGTGGATTATGGAGACATTATGTTGTTGTAGTAGTTTTTCATTTTATGATGTAATGTAAAACTTATGAATATATCTAGTGTTTCCAAGGCTACTAAACCAATCGGTCTTTCGAGATTTGATCTTTCTTGTGATCATGCCAATGTTATGTAATAATGCACCGACTCTGGGTAACTGGGGTCGGGGCGTTACATATCACATAATCTTGATAGCAATGTTTCTTTAGCGGTGATGATGATATGGACTTCTGTGTCCTACCTCATTGGTGATCTGGTAGACAAAGGGAGAAGATGGCCAGTTTGAGGACACATCAGCTTTCATGACAGGCGACGACGATGGTGATTTTTGGAGTGTTCGAAAGCTACGTGACGTGAATAACGGTGATGTTGATCCCAGGATTCACGGGATTCACGGGATTCATGGGACGTGTACCTGGTGAAGATTTATTTTGATTTTGATTTTGAATTTTGATTTCCATGATCCCTATGTTAGGTTTTTGAATTTTGAATTTCATGGCCGGTGATTTTTTGGAAAATGTTTGGGTTCCCACTTACCCCCTGAAAGTGTTTTTAAGAAATAATAAAAAAAAGATTTGGAGGACACCAATTCAATTCCATGTACAACATTTTAAAAAAACCACACCTTCAAGTTCTAGAAAAGTCGAGATAATAGAGAAGTTGCCTACCTCATATTTTTTACAAAAAGTATTATAAGATTATTATATAGGTTATAACTCTTCCTTAATTTTAAAATTATAAGCAAAGAGGTTTTTTTATAAAATCCATGCAATTTTTCATAATCTCGAAAATGAATTCATTCATGAAATCACACAATGATACAAAGAAATTCCAAGTAAATCCCTTCAATAAAACCATACATTCAAGTTTTAGACTAGTGAAGATGAGAGCGAAGCCACCTACCTCAAGTTCTCTGTGTAATAGATCTTAATGTGATTTCATGGGTTATAAATATTCCTTACCCTACTCTAATAAAACTATTAAAATATCATCAAAACTCATCCAATTCCCATATATATAGATCTTACACACCTATATAAGATTCTATATAAGATAACCCAAGGATATCCAAGATAATAAGAAATAATAAGATCCTACCCCTTGATTCCACAATTGAACGCTTGATGATCCAATGAAAATAGAGTCTGGGCATCAAAGTTTACCAAAAATCATCTATAGGATTCCAAAAGTTGAGAGGATTAAAATAGAAGAATCTGAGAAATTACAACCACATGAAATGTGTAAAAACCTTGGGCAAAGATGATTCATGAGGTGAATTTTCAATTCACATCATGAGTTCAATGAGGAGTCACTTAAAATAAAAATCCCTCTACTTAGGTTTTTAATTCCTTATTAACTAATTCGTGATGTGGATGGGTTTCACATCCTAAAATGCCTTAGCTACTCACCTAGTGAAACCTTTCATGATATGAAGTGAAATCACAAAATATGATGAGGAAGAATCACATTGTGAAACCACTATACATGATATGAATAATCCCTTCAACATATCCTGTAGTTCCTTCCCATTTTACACCTTTTAACTCCTTAGTTATTTAACTTGACAACTCCAAACATAATATAAAAATAATAAAACAATGTCATGCATTAAATCGGTGGTGCTATACTATATATATATATATAATAATTACACATGGCTTGATTAATATTATTTAAGGATATATATTTATTCTTAGATCTTCTATCCTAGTCCCAAACATGAATTTTCACCACTCTTTACCTCTCCTACAAGCATGAGATCTAAATTCATGTATAAATTACTGCTTGAATCAATATTAAAATGTCCCCCACATCTTTTCTATCATGTACTATCATTTGATATGTATACAATCCTAGTTATCTCTTATTTATCACATCGAGAATGGCTTACGTAATCTTATAGGTCTTGTATATTCACTCCGATTATCATTATTAAATTGAAACATATTCATGGGTAAGGAACTCAATCCTAGTCATATTTCATTAAACTATGAAACATGGGATCTATTATACATGACTTATCGAACCATTAAAGTCACTTTATTGATGAGATACCTTTACTTTAAAAGTGAGTCTGATCCATGTAAGAAATTTTTGTTCATTGATCCATATTTAAATAAAATTTCCCATTTCAAGAACTATATGTGGCTTGATTCTTATTCTTTAAGGATATTAAGTGACACCTTGATACTTGGTCCTAGGCCCAATCACAAATCTTATTAACTGAAATAGCCCCTTATACATATTATCTAGATCTATATGAGAGCATTATTTAGAATAATGTGGGGATTTATTCCAATTCTTGTAGTATGAACAATGATTCCTATATATATTATCTTAGGCCAACCTCAAATCTCATCAGTCTTATTCCCAAAAATAATGTCTTTTCTTATTCATGTTGAGTCACTTATGATAAAATGGTATGAGGGTAATAACACCCAATCACCTTTCCTTTTAATGTGATACCGATTAGTATAGAGGCCTTATAAGAACTACATGTGACTTTATTCTTTTTTTTCAAGATATTTAGTGACATCTAGATTTCATATGATCGAACCAACCACAAACCATCACTCAATTTCACTCTTTTAAAGATGACCATAATATCCTAGACATGGTAAGCTCAGGTATAGAATGATTTCACCACCTTTTATGATAATCCATTTTCCAGAAAACATATTTTACTTCTCAAGTGTATCCTTTTTATATAACCTTTCCTGGATATTGTAAAAGAGTGTATTTGGCTCAAAGGGACACCTTTGTTTGGCTATGCATACATGACCCAATACAGATCTGTATAATAAACCAATATGGTATATAGATGGGAGGTATTTTTTCCTAAGGAGGAGGCCCTAAAATATTTATATGAAATTAAAAAACCAAGTAAAAAAACATAATTAAAACATGTTTTTTGGTCATCCCTTATATACCAATCCCATATAATTACTCTAGATTTGAAAACATTGAGTTTCAATTTACAACTCCAGTTTCCCTTATCAAAAGATATTGAGGTGTCCCAAGACTTAGAGCCCCATTAAAATTATTATTACATCCCACCTATGTAACACCCCAAGACTTTAATATTTTCCTTTTATAAAACATTTAATTTTTTTTGCTATCTTGACTTATATACAACACCAAGTTGCCTTGTGATACACATAATATTGAGTTCCTTAGATATCATAAAAGAGACACAATAGCAAGCTTAGAAGTTTATATAATATCTCGAGACTTTATGATATATTTATTTTTACACTATATATTCAATATAATGTTTTGAAATTCATCCAATAGATTTTATATACATGTGATAAGAACTGTAGAGACCCGAAGCCTGACGTACATGTACATTACATTACTTTTGCGGAATACTTAGTACATAACAAAAACAGACACACAAGGACCGTAATAGTTTAGTGTCTTTGGAAACTTGGAACGTAATCCTATAATCGTGGGGAAAGATCTACAACATCTCCCATAAATATTTTACCCTTTTTTTAAACCTAAATCCTTTATTTATGTCATGGGGAAAATAAAACATAAAAGGGTGAGTTCAAATTCTCAGTAAGGGTAAACAAAAGAAATATCAATCACATCATATACATAAGCACATAACTTTTGGAAATCTTAGCCTGCAAAAGAGATCATAATTTCATAACATGGGATAAATCATAGTAGTGAAATGTAATCCCAATAATAATAACCTAAAAGAAGAAACTTAATGGCATACACACATAATCATAGATAATCATTTCTTATTAGTCAAGACTCATTGGCAAGACTATCTTAGTGGACAAAGTCCCTTTCTGAACCGAGTTCACTCCTCGTTTCAGTCCTGTTTCACTGAATCGGTATAACCTACCGTTCTAGCCATGTCTATCTCATGAGATATAAAATCATTACCCAATGCATTGGAGTGAGATATTGGTCCCACCCAACTCATAATGATACCATTCTTAGGTGTTCCACAAAATCATAAATCATACATCATTGCATAACCCATGTAATAAAAATGGTAATATTAAACATCATCATGACATCATAAAACAATTCATATAGGATAAAGGAATTCATAAAAATATTTCCATCACAACATAATCAAATCCATGTAATAATAGGGATATAAACACAACCCTATATTATCTTATATGGAAAATAATTTTGATAAAACACTTGAACTCCATTCTTGAGGAAAATATCCTTTCTACTTCAAAAACACTTTTCCTTTCATAACATGTCATAAAATTCTAAACTAAGAGAAGTTGATTAAAAATAAACTTGAAAACTTGTAAAGGAATCTTCTTGGAAATAATGTTTTAAAAATCCATTCATGCCGTATAAGTTAAAAAAACATTCTTCTCATACTTTTGTCGGAAACGTCAAAAAAGTACCTCGTACGAAAAATGACAAAAGATTCCTTTCATATCTTTTACTAAAAACTCACCGAAGGGTAAAAATTGGATTTAAACAATTTTAGGTGGATGGAAATAATATTACATATTGAGTAAACTTGGATGTGGATGATAAAATACACCCTAGTAAATGCCAAAGTATAAACAATCTCGGATAACAATGAGATTGTGATATTTCCCTTACCTTAGGTCCGATTTGCTTTGTAAGTGTCTGAACCTCCTGTATAATGATTTAAATAATGTCATTGACTTATTCCAGAATCATACTCATTATTATGATATCATATATGGTTCACTTATGACTTTATATTAACCGTTCTTTTGTAAATTCCATGTTAAAGAGTGTTTTGGGTAAAATCGTTTCATTTTTCGTTCGTGTTTTGACTTGTAATTATTCATATGATTACATAGATCAGGATTACTTAATTCCAGAATATAAAACATGATTTATATATAATATATATTCAGAATATACAAATATATAATAGATCTGTAAATGGAAAGAAATACACCGTCCATGGAGACAGTAGACCGTACGTACGCATGAATGCTGTTTTCGTTTCTTTATTGAGTTGAATGGAATTAAGTAGATGACATACATATATATACACATAAATCCAGTATCATTATTATGTCATATATTTCATGATTACTTATTATATATACTTTATAATCATTCATGAATGGTTAACATGGAGAATGAATCCCATCACATCGTGATGACGGTAGTCCGTTCGTACGCACGAGCGATGATATCATTTTCATGATTGTGGAATTTTATTAGAGTGTATGTATACTATTTCAGAATCAGTATCAATTTATAATAGTCATATATAGTCATTATTTACACCATTATACCCATCCAAGTAAGGTGGTGGTGGAAAATAGATTACACCACGGCGTGGAGACGGTATTCCGTACGTACGCACACGCGGTGATTTCTTTTTCCGTAGGATGGATAGATGGTGAAATAGGGAAGTTTCATACTTATAATAACATATCATTATATGTGCGATACTGATGTTATTACTTCATAATGAAACAACTAAAGAATAAGTAGTGGAAGAAGAAATAAAGATGAAAGAATCGGTAACAGACATTACCTCTTCTTTGAAGTGCTTCTTTGAGACCTCCTTTTAGGGCACTAAAATAGGTCTTTGAAGAAGACCAGAACCTCCAGGATATTTCTAGGGAAGTGGAGAGAAGAAATTGGCAGGGGTTGGCCGAGCTTGAAGGCTCAAAGTGGTGTGAGGAAGAGGGGGAGGAGGTGCCCTTTTATAAGGGAGAAGAGGGGCTCCTTCGGAAAAACTAAATATATTATTTTATTATAAAGTCATGTTCGGTTTTAAATAGCTCGAAATTGATTTATTTCAACGCTAAGGTGGGTATGGGTCGAAATACCCTCATCCAATATAATTTAGACAAGTTTATGTTCCTATTTTAACATTTTCATTTAGATTTAACATTAAGTTAAATAATTTTACTTTTATCGTGTCTTCTAGTGTTCTTATACTATAAGGTTAATAGACTTACTATAACAAGACAAACGAACCCCAAGTTGTTTATTATTAATATATATAACCTTATATAAGTAATTTGGCCGAATAATAAATATTTAGGAATAAAATAACAATTATTAATATAATATTTGTTTTGATAACTTTTTTATGTCAATTTTGACACTATTTAGTAATTGATTTTTGTGAAAATCATAACAGAATGATTAGCTCGAACCAAGTTAATTAAATCAATACTAACATGTCATATTAACCTATAAAATTAGTTTAATTCATAAAAAGTCTCTAATTACATTTATTTGGGTATTTATAACATCAATTATGTCAATATTTCATTAATAAGATAATTACTGCATCATCATTGTGTCATAAATAAATTAAATTATTTAATGTCTAAAAATTACAAATAAAATACTATTATGTAAGAAATCCTCTTATATTTCTAATGATTATTTATAGTCGAATTTATCTTATGTATAACCCCATATTAAAATGATTTACTTATTAAACTTTGATTTTAACTATTTTAACCCTTCTTTAAATAAACTAATAATAAATGTCCTAATCTAATCCAAGTGGGTCTAAATGGTCATATTTTATTCCTAAGGTTTTTTTTGGTCTAATTACACTTTTCCAATAGATCTAGGACAGGTTTTAGGGTAATAGTAATATCATTTTTACCCTTAATTACCCTATTTACTTTTAACCGTGGTTAAAAAAAAGTAAAAAGTTTCTATTCACCAAAAATTATTTTCATATCATTGAACCACATTTTACTTAGTGACATCAACCATGTCTCTTAGATTTTTGAAATTCCACTCACAGAAGCGGTAATATTAAGTTTTATAAAAAATTCATTTTTTTAACTATCACTTAGTGGTTTCACTATTCATCAAAAAATGAAAGTTTCCAGAAAAATACCAAAAATTAGGACTATTCTATATTTGATATTATGATTTCAAAAATGATGTCTATTTTACCAAATTCAAGACATATCAGTTTCATTAATTAATTTAAAAATTAATTCCCATCGTCAAAACAAATAGCGTGTTCTTAAGAGATAATAACTATCAAAATATTGACAGTTGTTTATGTCTGGTTTAAATGTGAAATTACATCCAATAACCAACATTGTATTAAATTGTAAAAATCTATTCTAAATATACTCTAAAACCAATCAAATTAATAATTTATCACTATTAATTATTTCTATTAAAAAGGTTGTTTTTAATTAAAATTTAGTAATTTTCACTATTCATCAGAAAATGAAAGTTATCTGAAAAGTACCAAAATTTCACCCTAATTTAATTTCAATATTCAGAATCCAGAAATGAAGTCCATTTTGAAAAATAAAATTTTCAAAATTTCAAAAAGTGGTTATTATTATTCATAACGGCTAGTTTTAATAATATTTTAATAGCATATCGTTGTTTAGTGAAACTTGGTATTGCGCACTACACACACTATCGAGGAAGGTCGCGATTGGGTGTAATGCAAGGAAAGTCAAGGATGCGTGTTGTGCAAGCTCCTTTTGGTGTAGCATACAACACAAGACATTAATGATATTAAAAATAATATTTTTCATAAAATCTCGGGGTGTTACATTCTACCCCCCTTAAAATGAATTTCACCCTAGAAATTCGTCGTGGTTATAAATGGTTTACTATTCGAAAGTTTCTTTAATAGAAACCCACATCGTAAAAAGGAATACCAAAACCAATCTTTAAAAACAAAAGTATGAAATGTAATGGTTACCCAAATAAACTAATCACTGGGTTTCCACATAGGTGAAAATGTGGATATAGAAGAGAAATCTAACCATCATGTTCTAATGGAGAGTGGTAGAGAACATGACTATGGAAAATCCAGCAATCACAAAGCCATAAATTTGTGACGATCTAAGGTACCGTCTGATTCATCAGATATAAGAGCACTAGGACAACATTTTTGGTTTTCAAGATCATTTCCCTAAAGTTGATGAATTTGGAATTAGAAGAAATACTTTCGTGATTTTGGTATAGTCTCACCGTTTATCGTTCTGTGGACAATTTCCACTTCATCTATTGAAGAAATGAAGTTGAATTTGTCATTTGTAATGTGTTAGCAGATCATGTGATAGAATGATGGGTCATTCCATCTATCTCAATCAAAAGGTTAGAAAAGTTATCAAAAAATACATAAGTCCATCTATAGTGATATTAATCATATATAGTTCCTAAAATGGACTTATACTTCACATATCATACTGGTTAATATAATAAAACTAGTTTCTACTGAACAGGGACTTCCTGTAGGCCAGTGGTAGGCGATAAAGGCCAGTCGCACTTCAGTTGTGGGTTCGATTTCCACAGCCTTGTCCGACGCGATGGGATATCACCCGTCCTACAGGTTGTCCTTTTTCTAAAGCTATATTACTATAACATCCCATCAACAATATCAAAAAAGTTTTATCCTTATACAATACTAACTTATGTCCAACATAATCCATTCCAATTTTTAGGCTTATCTAAAATACTTTGGTCCAAGCTCATAGTATAAAGAAAATGATCACGTGAATGCCATCATTTATCCCCCATATATCATAAGATATATCTTGTTGGTCAAATTACAAATATGTGAATACCTTAATCATGTATTCTCTTGAAGAATGAATATCCATTGAACCTTAGTGAAAACATGAATGCTGTCAAAAGTTTACTCTTTCCACATACCAAAATCCAAAAATTCTATATACTCAAACCATGATATAACCTTTTCCTTATATCATTCATGAGCTCATGAATACTATCAAAAATTTAATTTTCTCTTTATCCCTTCATTATGCGCATATCATCTACATTCCAATAATATCTGAATAACCTTTCATGGATACTGGTAACATTAATCATACACTTTCAAAACTCAAGGAAAGACAATAGTGTAACAATCCTTAGATGTCTCTTTATTCTATAGTACCATGAGATTACTTATACAACATTACATATGATAAACATGTAATCATTCCACTACATTATTAAACCATTGACTGAGCTTCAACAATTCTTACATCTCACATATCATTTGTAGTCTCTTCATCATCATCCACATAAATACTACCCATATGACCATACTGATTCTCTTCACGAGACTTTCCCTTAGGGAATTGGTTTGCATAATGCCCGTACATTCCACATTTTAAACATTTAACCATTGTTGATGTTGTAGCAATACCATTATCCTCATCTCTGGTGTTAACTGAACCTTTTCCTTTGCACTTACTGGCTTTGTGTCATTCTTTTACACACCCAAAGTATCTTCCAGTTCCTTTGAAACATTCTCCTTGATGCCTCTTCCCACATGATTTACATAGGGGAAATTTTACTTTCTTTCCTCTATGATCATCATGAAACTCCATCTTTCTCTTATTAGCCGAGTCAGGAAAAGTACCAAATTTTACTTTATTGATCATATTATGAGATTGCTGATTCAGCATAATAATGATGTTTGGACTTCCAAATCCCATTTCATTTGGTTGCTCATGAAGAATATCATTCCATTGTCCATCATATCCTCCATTATCGTGAATCATCTTGTTTCCAGCCATTTTTTAAAACCCAAAAAGAATAGTGTGAGAGGAAAAAATCATAATAAAGGGGGAGTAACTTCAATATCTAACATCTTTGGTTTAATCTAATATCATTACCATAGTTCTAGGACTATATCCTATAGGTATACTTATTCTTAGGGACATCCCTAAACATACCTTAGAAGTATCTCTAGGGATCTCACAGAAATTTTCACATCCTAGTTTCCAAAGGTTGACTAAACTTTTCCTCTGATACCAACTGTAGAGACCCGAAGCCTGACGCAATGGACATTACATTACTTTTGCAGAATACTTAGTATATAACAAAAACAGACACACAAGGACCGTAATAGTTTAGTGTCTTTGGAAACTTGGAACATAATCCTCTAATCATGGTGAATGATCTTCAACATCTCCCATAAAGATATTCCCTTTTTTAAACCTAAATCCTTTCTTTATGTCCTGGGGAAAAGAAAACATAAAAGGGTGAGCTCAAATGCTCAGTAAGGGTAAACAAAAGAAATATCAATCACATCATATACATAAGGATATAACTTTTGGAAATCTTCACCTGCAAAAGAGATTATAATTACATAAAATGGGATAAATCATAGTAGTGAAATGTAATACCAATAATCATAACATAAAACATGAAACATTATGGCATACACAAATAATCATATAGAATCATTTCTTATTAGTCAAGACTCATTGCCAAGACTATCTTAGTGGAAAAAGTCCCTTTCTGAACCGAGTTCACTCCTCGTTTCAGTCCTGTTTCACTGAACTGGTATAACTTACCATTCTAGCCATGTCTATCTCATGAGATATAAAATCTTTACCCAATGCATTGGAGGGAGATATAGGTCCCACCCATCTCATAATGATACCATTCTTATGTGTGCCACAAAATCATAAATCATACATCATTGCATGACCCATGTAATAAAAATGGGAATCTTAAACATCATCATGACATCATAAAATAATTCATATAGGATAAAGGAATTCATAAAAATATTTCCATAACAACATAATCAAATCCATTTAATTATAGGGATAGAAACAGAACCCTATATTATCTTAGCTGGAAAATAATATTGATAAAACACTTGAACTCCATTCTTGAGGAAAATATCCTTTCTACTTCAAAAACATTTTTCCTTTCTTAACATGTCAAAAAATTCTAAACTAAGAGAAGTTGATTAAAAATATACTTGAAAACCTGTAAAGTAATCTTCTTGGAAATAATGTTTTAAAAATCCATTCATGTCGTATAAGTTAAAAAAACATTCTTCTCATACTTCTGTCGGAAAAGTCAAAAAAGTACCTCACACGAAAAATGACAAAAGATTCCTCTCATATCTTTTACTAAAAACTTACCGAAGGGTAAAAATTGGATTTTTATAGTTGTAGGTGGATGGAAATAGAATTACATATTGAGGAAACTTGGATGTGGATGATAAAATACACCCCAGTAAATGCCAAAGTATAAACAATATTGGATAAAAATGAGATTGTGATATTTCCCTTACCTTAGGTCCGATTTGCTTTGTAAGTGTCCGAAACTCCTGTATAATGATTTAAATAATGTCATTTACTTATTCCAGAATAATACTCATTATTATTATATCATATATGGTTCACTTATGTCTTTATATTAACCGTTCTTTTGTAAACTCCATGTTAAAGAGTGTTTTTGGTAAAATCGTTTCATTTTTCGTCTGTGTTTTGACTTGTAATTATTCATATGATTACTTAGATCATGATTACTTAATTCCAGAATATAAAACATGATTTATATATAATATATATTCAGAATATACATATATATAATAGATCAGTAAATGGAATGAAATACACCGTTCATGGAGACGGTAGACCGTGTGTACGTATGAATGATGTTTTCATTTCCTTATTGAGTTGAATGGAATTAGGTAGATGACATACATATATATACACATAAATCCAGTATCATTATTATGTCATATATTTCATGATTACTTATTATATATACTTTATAATCATTCATGAATGGTTAACATGGAGAATGAATCTCATCGCGTCGTGGAGACGGTAGTCTGTACGTAAGCACGAGCGATGATATCGTTCTCATGATCGGGGAATTGTATTGGAGTGTATGTATACTATTTCTGAATCCGTATCACTATATAATAGTCATATATAGTCATTATTTACACCATTATACCCATCCAAGTAAGGTGGTGGTGGAAAATAGATTACACCACGTCATGGAGACGGTATTCCGTACGTACGCACGCGCGGTGATTTCTTTTTCCGTAGGATGGATAGATGGTGAAATAGGGTTGTTTCATACTTATAATAACATATCAGTATATGATTGATACTGATGTTATTACTTCATAATGAAACAACTAAAGAAGAAGAAGTTGAATAATAAATAAAGATAAAAGAATCGGTAACGAACATTACCTCTTCTTTGAAGTGCTTCTTTGAGACCTCCTTTTAGGTCACTAAAATAGGTCTTTGAAGAAGACCAGAACCTATAGGATGTTTCCAGGGAAGTGGAGAAAATAAATTGGTAGGGGTTGGCCGAGCTTGAAGGCTCAAAGTGGTGTGAGGAAGAGGGGGAGGAGGTGACCTTTTATAAGGGAGGAGAGGGGCTCCTTTGGAAACACTAAAAATATTATTTTATTATAAAGTCATGTTCGGTATTAAATAGCTCAAAATTGATTTATTTAGAAGCTAAAGTGGGGATGGGTCGAAATACTCTCATCAAATATAATTTAGACAAGTTTAGGTTCCAATTTTAACCTTTTCATTTAGATTTAACATTAAGTTAAATAATTTTACTTTTACCGTGTCTTCTTGTGTTCTTATACTATAAGGTTAATAAACTTACTATAACAAGAAAAACGAACCCCAAGTTGTTTATTATTAATATATATAACCTTATATAAGTCATTTGGCCGATACTTAGATTTTTAGGAATAAAATAACAATTATTAATATAATATTTGTTTTAAAAACTATTTTATGTCAATTTTGACACTATTTAGTAATTGATTTTTGTGAAAATCATAACAGAATGATTAGCTCGAACCAAGTTATCTAAGTCAATAATAACATGTCATATTAATCTATAAAATTATTGTAATTCATAAAAAGTCTCAAATTACATTTATTTGGGTACTTATAACATCAATTATGTCAATATTTCATTAATAAGATAATTACTGCATCATCGTTGTGTCATAAATAAATTAAATTATTTAATGTATAAAAATTACAAATAAAATACCATTATGTAGAAAATCGTTTTATATTTCTAATTAATATTTATAGACGAATTTATCTTATGTATGACCCCATATCAAAATGATTTACTTATTAAACATTGATTTTAACTATTTTAACCCTTCTTTAAATAAATTAATAATAAATTTCCTAATCTAATCCAAGTGGGCCTAAATGGTCATATTTTATTCTTAAGGGTGTTTTTGGTCGAATTAAACTTGTCCAATAGAATTATGACATGTTTTAGGATAATAGTAATATCATTTTTACCCTTAATTACCCTTATTACATTTAAGTGTGGTTAAAAAAAAGTAAAAAGTTACTATTCAACAAAAATTATTTTCATCTTAATGAACCACATTTTACGTACTGAAATCAACCGTGTCTCTCGGATTTTTGAAATTCTACTCATAGAAGCGGTAAAATTAAGTTTTTTAACTACCACTTAGTGGTTTCACAATTCATCAAAAAATGAAAGTTTCCAGAAAAATACCAAAAATTAGGCCTAAGCTATATTTGATATTATGAATTCAAAAATGATGTCTATTTTACCAAATTCAAAACATATCAATTGCATTAATTAATTTAAAAATTAATTTCCGTCGTCAAAACAAATAGCGTGTTCTTAAGAGATAATAACGATCAAAAGATTGACAGTTGTTTATGTCTGGATTAAATGTGAAATTACATCCAATAACCAACATTGTATTAAACTGTAAAAATATATTCTAAATATACTTTCAAAACAATAAAATTAATAATTTATCACTATTAATTATTTCTATTAAAAAAGTTGTTTTTAATTAAAATTTAGTAATTTTCACTATTCATCAGAAAACGAAAGTTATCCGAAAAGTACCAAAATTTACCCCTAAGATAATTTCGATATTCCGAATCCAGAAATGAAGTCCATTTTGAAAAATAAAATTTAAAAAATTTCAAAAAGTGGTTATTACTATTCATAACGGCTAGTTTTAATAATATTTTAATAGCATATCGTTGTTTAGTGAAACTCAGTATTGCGCACTACAATGCTATCGAGGAAGGTTGTGATTGTGTGTAATGAAAGGCAAGTCAAGGATGCGTGTTGTGTAAGATCCTTTTGGTGTATTCTACAACACAAGACATTAATGAAATTAAAAAGTATATTTTTCATAAAATCTCGGGGTGTTACATTCTACCCCCCTTAAAATGAATTTCTCCCTCGAAATTCGTCGGGGTTATAAATGGTTTACTATTCAAAAGTTTCTTTAATAGAAACCCACATAGTAAAAAGGAATACCAAAACCAATCTTTAAAAACAAAAGTTTAAAACGTAACAGTTACCCAAATAAACTAATCATTGGGTTTCCACATAGGTGAAAATATAGATATGGAAGAGAAATATAACCATCATGTTCTGATGGAGAGTGGTGGAGAACATGGCAATGAAAAAGCCATCAATCACAAAGTCCTAAATTTGTGATGATCTAAGGTACCGTCTGATTCATCATATATAATAGCACTAGGAGAACATTTTTGGTTTTCAAGATCATTTCCCTACAGTTGATGAATTTGGAATTAGATGAAATACTTTCGCGATTTTGGTATAGTCTCACCTTTTGTCATTCTGTGGACAATTTCCACTTCATCTCTTGAAGAAATGAAGTTGAATTTTTCATTCGTGATGTGTTAGAAGATCATGTGATAGAATGATGGGTCATTCCATCTGTCTCAAACAAAAGGTTAGAAAAGTTATGAAAAAATACATAAGTCCATCTATAGTGAGATTAATCATATATAGTTCCTAAAATGGACTTATACTTCATATATCATACTTCTTAATATAATAAAAGTAGTTACTACTAAACATGGACTTCATGTAGTCCAGTGGTAGGTGATAAAGGCCAGTCTCACTTTAGTTGTGGGTTCGATTCCCACAGCCTTGTCCGACGTGATGGGTTGTCGCCCGTCCTGCAGGTTGTCCATTTTCTAAAGCTATATTACTATAACATCCCATCAACAATATCAAAAATGTTTTATCCTTATACAATACTAACCTATGTCCAACATAATCCATTCCAATCTTTAGGCTCATCTAAAATACTTCGGTCCAAGCTCATAGTATATAGAAAATGATCACGTAAATGCCCCCATTTATCCCCCATATATCATAAGATATATCTTGTTGGTCAAATTACAAATATGTGAATACCTTAATCATGTATTCTCTTGAAGAATGAATATCCATTGAACCTTAGTGAAAAAATGAATGCTGTCAAAAGTTATCTCTTTCCATATACCAAAATCCAAATATGCTATATACTCAAACCATGATATAACCATCTCCTTATATCAGTCATGAGATCATGAATACTATCAAACATTTAATTTTCTCCTTATCCCTTCATTATGCGCATATCATCTACATTCCAAAAATATATGAATAACCTTTCATGGATACTAGTAAAATTAATCATACACTTTTAAAACTCAAGGAAAGACAACAGTGTAACAATCCTTATATGTCTCTTTATTTCATAGTACCATGAGATTACTTATACAACATTACACATGATAAACATGTAATCATTCCACTACATTCTTAAACCATTGACTGAGCTTCAACAATTCTTTCATCTCACATATCATTTGTAGTCTCTTCATCATCATCCACATAAATAATACCCATACGACCATACTGATTATCTTCATGAGACTTTCCCTTAGGGCATTGGTTTGCATAATGCCCGTACATTCCACATTTAAAACATTTAACCATTTTTGATGTCGTAGCAATACCATTATCCTCATCCATGGTGTTAGCTGAACCTTTTCCTTTGCACTTACTGGCTTTGTGTCCTTCTTTTCCACACCCAAAGCATCTTCCAGTTCCTTTGAAACATTCTCCTTGATGCCTCTTCCCACATTATTTACATAGGGGAAATTGAACTTTCTTTCCTCTAAGATAATCATGAAACTCCATCTTTCTCTTATTAGCCGAGTCAGGAAACTTACCAAATTTTACTTTATTGATCATTTTATGAGATTGCTAATTCGACATAATAATGATGTTTGGACTTCCAAATCCCATTTCATTTGGTTTCTCATGAAGAATATCATTCCATTGTCCATCATATCCTCCATTATCGTGAATCATCTTGTTTCCAGCCATTTTCTAAAACCCAAACAAATAGTGTGAGAGGCAAAAATCATAATAAAGGGGGAGTAAAATCAATATCTAACATCTTTGGTTTAATCTAATATCGTTACAATAGTTCTAGGAATATATCCTATACGTATACTTATCCTTAGGGACATCCCTAGACATACCTTAGAAGTATCTCTAAGGATCTCACTAAAATTTTCGCATCCTAGTTTCCAAAGGTTGACTAATATTTTCCTCTGATACCAACTGTAGAGACCCGAAGCCTGACGTACAAGGACATTACATTACTTTTTTTGAGTACTTAGTACATAACAAAAACAAACACACAAGGACTGTAATAGTTTAGTGTCTTTTGAAACTTAAAACGTAATCCTCTAATCGTGGTGAAAGATCATCAACATCTCCCATAATGATCTTCCCATTTTTTTAAACTTAAATCCTTTATTTATGTCCTAGGGAAAATAAAACATAAAAGGGTGAGATCAAATGCTTAGTAAGGGTAAACAAAAGAAATATCAATCACATCATATACAAAAGCACATAACATTTGGAAATCTTAGCCTGCAAAAGAGATCATAATTTCATAACATGGGATAACTCATAGTAGTGAAATGTAATCCCAATAATCATAACATAAAACATGAAACTTTGTGGCATACACACATAATCATAGAGAATCATTTCTTATTAGTCAAGACTCATTGCCAAGACTATCTTAGTGGACAAAGTCCCTTTCTGAACCGAGTTCATTCCTCATTTCAGTCCTATTTCACTGAACTGGTATAACCTAACGTTCCAGCCATGTCTATCTCATGAGATATAAAATCTTTTTCCCAATGCATTGGAGGGAGATATAGGTCCCACCCATCTCATTATGATACCATTCTTATGTGTGCCACAAAATCATAAATCATACATCATTGCATAACCCATGTAATAAAAATGGGAATCTTAAACATCATCATGACATCATAAAATAATTCATATATGATAAAGGAATTCATAAAAATATTTCCATCACAATATAATCAAATCCATTTAATAATAGGGATAGAAACAGAACCCTATATTATCTTAGATGGAAAATAATTTTGATAAAACACTTGAACTCCATTCTTGAGGAAAATATCCTTTCTACTTCAAAAACGCTTTTCCTTTCTTAACATGTCATACAATTCTAAAATAAGAGAAGTTGATTAAAAATAAACTTGAAAACATGTAATGGAAGCTTCTTGAAAATCATGTTTTAAAAATCCATTCATTCCGTATAAGTTAAAAAAAACATTCTTCTCGTACTTTTGTCAGAAAAGTAAAAAATGTACCTCATACGAAAAACGACAAAAGATTCCTTTCATATCTTTTACTAAAAACTCACCGAAGGGTAAAAATTGGATTCAAACAATTGTAGGTGGATGGAAATAATATTACATATTGAGGAAACTTGGATGTGGATGATAAAATACACCCCAGTAAATGCCAAAGTATAAACAATCTCAGATAAAAATGAGATTGTGATATTTCCCTTACCTTAGGTCCAATTTGCTTTGTAAGTGTCCAAACCTCCTGTATAATGATTTAAATAATGTCATTGACTTATTCCAGAATCATAATCATTATTATGATATCATATATGGTTCACCTATGACTTTATATTAACCGTTCTTTTGTAAATTCCATGTTAAAGAGTGTTTTGGGTAAAATCGTTTCATTTTTCGTCCATGTTTTGACTTGTAATTATTCATATGATTACATAGATCATGATTACTTAATTACACAATTTAAAACATGATTTATATATAATATATATTCAGAATATACATATATATCATAGATCAGTAAATGGAAAGAAATACACCGTTCATGGAGACGGTAGACCGTACGTACGCGTGAACGCTGTTTTGGTTTCTTTATTGAGTTGAATGGAATTAAGTAGATGACATACATATATATACACATAAATCCAGTATCATTATTATGTCATATATTTCATTATTACTTATTATATATACTTTATAATCATTCATGAATGGTTAACATGGAGAATGAATCTCATCGGGCCGTGGAGACGGTAGTCCGTACGTACGCACGAGCAATGATATCGTTCTCATGATCGTAGAATTGTATTGGAGTGTATGTATACTATTTCAGAATAAGTATCACTTTATAATATTCATATATAGTCATTATTTACACCATTATACCCATCCAAGTAAGGTGGTGGTGGAAAATAGATTACACCACGGCGTGGAGACGGTATTCCGTACGTACGCACGCGCGGTGATTTCTTTTTCCGAAGGATAGATAGATGGTGAAATAGGTTTGTTTCATACTTATAATAATATATCAGTATATGAGTGATAATGTTTTTATTACTTCATAATGAAACAACTAAAGAAGAAGAAGTGGAAGAAGAAATAAACATGAAAGAATCGGTAACGGACATTAACTCTTCTTTGAAGTGCTTCTTTGAGACCTCCTTTTAGGGCACTAAAATAGGTCTTTGAAGAATACCAAAACCTCTAGGATGTTTCTAGGGAAGTGGAGAGAAGAAATTGGCAGGGGTTGACCGAGCTTGAAGGATCAAAGTGGTTTGAGGAAGAGGGGGAGGAGGAGCCCTTTTATAAGGGAGTAGAGGGGCTCCTTGGGAAAAACGAAAAATATTATTTTATTATAAAGTCATGTTCGGTTTTAAATAGCTCCAAATTGATTTATTTCGAAGCTAAGGTGAGTATGGGTTGAAAGCCTCTCATCCAATAGAATTTAGACAAGTTTAGGTTCCGATTTTAACCTTATCATTTAGATTTAACATTATGTTAAATAATTTTACTTTTACCGTGTCTTCTTGTGTTCTTATACTATAAGGTTAATAAACTTACTATAATAAGCCAAACGAACCCCAATTTGTTTATTATTAATATATATAACCTTATATAAGTCATTTGGACGAACCATAGATTTTGAGGAATAAAATAAAAATTATTAATATAATATTTGTTTTAAAAACTATTTTATGTCAATTTTGACCCTATTTAGTAATTGATTTTTGTGAAACTCATAACAGAATGATTACCTCGAACCAAGTCAATTAAATAAATACCAACATGTCATATTAACCTATAAAATTAGTGTAATTCATAAAAAGTTTCAAATTACATTTATTTGGGTATTTATAACATCAATTATGTCAATATTTCATTAATAAGATAATTACTGCATCATCGTTGTGTCATAAATAAATTACATTATTTAGTGTCTAAAAATTACAAATAAAATACCATTATGTAGAAAATACTTTTATATTTCAAATGAATATTTATAGTCGAATTTATCATATGTATAACCCCATATTAAAAATGATTTACTTATTAATATTTGATTTTAACTATTTTAACCCTTCTTTAAATAAATTAATAATAAATGTCCTAATCTAATCCAAGTGGGCCTAAATGGTCATATTTTATTCATAAGGTTGTTTTCGGTCGAATTAAACTTGTCCAATAGAATTATTACATGTGTTAGGGTAATATTAATATCAATTTGACCCTTAATTACCCTATTTACTTTTAACCGTGGTAAAAAAAGTAAAAAGTTACTATTCACCAAAAATTATTCTCATCTCATTGAACCACATTTTACATACTGACATCAACCGTGTCTCTCAGATTTTTGAAATTCCACTCACAGAAGTGGTAAAATTATGTTTTGTGAAATATTCATTTTTTTAACTACCACTTAGTGGTTTCACTATTCACCAAAAAATGAAAGTTTCCAGAAAAATACCAAAACATAGGCCTAAGCTATATTTGATATTATGAATTCAAAAATAATGTCTATTTTACCAAATTAAAAACATATTAGTTGAATTAATTGATTTAAAAATTATTTCCCATCGTCAAAACAAATAGCGTGTTCTTAAGAGATAATAACTATCAAAAGATTGACAGTTGTTTATGTCTGGTTTAAATGTGAAATTACATCAAATAACCAATATTGTATTAAATTGTAAAAATATATTCTAAATATACTTTAAAACCAATCAAGTTAATAATTTATCACTATTAATTATTTCTACTAAAAATGTTGTTTTTAATTAAAATTTAGTAATTTTCACTATTCATCAGAAAATGAAAGTTATCCGAAAAGTACCAAAATTTCACCCTAAGATAATTTCGATATTCTGAATCCGGAAATGAAGTCCATTTTGAAAAATAAAATTTACAAAATTTCAAAAAGTGGTTATTACTATTCATAACGGCTATTTTTAATAATATTTTAATAGCATATCGTTGTTTAGTGAAACTCGGTATTGCGCACTACACACGCTATCGAGAAAGGTCGCGATTGCATGTAATGCAAGGCAAGTCAAGGATGCATGTTGTGCAAGCTCCTTTTGGTGTAGCGTACAACACAAGACATTAATGAAATTAAAAAAAAATTCATAAAATCTCGGGGTGTTACAAGAACAAATTTAGTTTTACGCATAAAAAGATGCATTTTTCTAAAGGTAGTTTTGCTTCCTTTTAATGAAACACCTATTTTAAAACTAAAATTTGACCATTTTATAAATTTTATTTGTTAAAATAAACTCAATTTTTTAATTATGAAGGTAGAAATTATCTTAGGGTGAATTTTTGATATTTTTTGGAGAAGTTTCATTTTTTGATGAATAATGAAAGATACGACTCCTCCAAGTTAAATTTTTATTAAGACCCACTTTTATTGAAAAATGTGGGAAACCAACAATAAAACCACAAATTAAGCACAAAATTTGAAAACAGAACTATAGGAGACCAACTTGAAAATATTGGATGCAACTGCCCTGAATAATCTCCAGGACAGGTCGCTTACCTTTTTTCCCGACTCATTGCTGATAATCACTTCGAAATGAGAGGCCAACTTGTCCCAAACGTGTAAGAACTCTTCCACTATAATATTCATTTTCATAGAAGCCTCTGGTCAAAATTAAGTGTTGTTTTTTGATCCAAGTGGCCTACTCCTTGCTTATACCCACTTGAAATGGTCTTCCATTCATCCTTTCTGCGTCCTCCTCTGAGACCTGAATGAGTAGAACCCACTCCGCCATCACTTACTCAGAAGACATGAGGAGGTCCCATGAGTTTTGTGTAGCTACATAATCCTCCCATCTTACTCCTAATGGCTCTCCCTTCCTGATCACCGAAGGATCCACCAATCCACTTTCCTGATTTTCAGCTCCATGTGCAGAAGAAAGACCAACCTCTGAAGTAGTCCATGTGCGGGTCTTACATGAAACCAAAACCCCTTCCTTATTCAAGAAAGAAACCCCTAGAATAGCCTCTATGACATTTAATTTGGCCTTACTAGATGATCTGGTAACTATAGTATTTAGAGTGCCCAAATAATCTTTGCGTAGCCTTGACTTCTTCCCACCCTTGGGAGCCAAAAGGATTCCAGTTAGGAGGTTTCCTTGTTTCCCTTTCCTTGAACCGGATCGAACCAATTCCACTTGATCATAGTCTTCACTGGCCTGAGAGACCCCCTCTTGGTTGCTTGAGGCCCCATCTTGGTCACTCAATTCCTCATCCTTTGAGTGTCTACTCCCGTCCTGCTTACGTTTCCACCTATGAATGACCATTTTCCATCCTTCAGGATCTTTATTTTCTTTCCCTGCCTCATCCAACAATGAAAACCAATTATGAACATCAGTAATCTTTTAAGCCTTGTGAAAAAGGGCCACCTTGGACATTAGCTCATACACATTAGGAATCTGAGACTCCTTTAGTACCCCAAAAGCGTCCTGAGAAACCGTACCTCCAGGTTCTAATAGTTGGCCAATTCTTTGGCCACCCCTTCCAACCTTAACTACCTCAGCAAAGGATGAGGGAGACTAAACTCCACCAAGCTAAACTGCTACCAATTTTCCACCACCAACACATCTTTAGGATAAAGACTCCTTTGCAGGTCCTGCCAGCATGCCGTCATTCAGTAAAGAAGCATCACCTGCATTCTCTTTGCCACCTGAAGGACTACCCGCTGCAGCCACAATAGGATCACCACATGGACTGGCCAATTGAAGATCACATTTCATCCTGCCGAACACATCACTGACCTTTAGTTTAGGAGGTGGCATACTTACAGGTTTTTTTTAGAACTGGTATACCAAGAGTAGGATCAGAATCTGTGATCTCTTGCACCCCAATGTGCCTCCCATGCTTAGCGTGATGACAAAGAGCAGCCCTATGACCCAACCGAAGACATACCGAGCAGTGATCAACCCAGGATTCAAAAACAACAGCTTTCCTACAATGTAACTCCTCACCAACTGAGATCTAAACCCACTCAATCAGCGACTTTGAAACATCCATGTCAACACAGATCCTCGGATTACTCGGGTGGCACACCAAAGAATTTCGACTATCCGAACAGAGGTAACGACCCACTATATTTACTAGCATTCGAATAATTGTGGGGTTTTGAAAAGGCAGGGGAAGCTTAGGGAGACTAACCCATGTCGCTACGAGGGGTGAATCCCGGTTCATATAGAGATCTTACGACTAGAGGAAGAGGACAAATTTATATCTGATGCATCTGCGAGGTGCCCTAGACCACGTGAAAATCAGGTCCTCTTCCAAAGTGAAGCGAATCATCAGGTGACATTTATCGTGGTGACCCATGACTGCATGATCACATAAACCCCAATTATCGAAGATAAATCGATAAAAATAATCCACCAAGGGTATTCGATGATTGAATCGAGCCATAAGGTTTATATTCAGGAGACTTGATGCTTCAGAGAACTCTGAGGTAGAAATCGAGAGATGAGGATCACCAAAACACAAATCAGGAACTTTCGGGCCAAGAGAGATCACTGGGAAATCTGGGGGCTGATTTGGGTCAGAAAAAGGGAAAAAGGGGATCTTCAGGTCCGGAGGTGGAAAAGTCTGGACATCCTCCCCCCTTCCACCTCTGGGAGGTGGGGGGGGGGAAGTCTTCGACAGACATCAGTACTGGCCATAGATGTCATCGTTCTCTACCATCGTCAGAGCTCTCTCTCTATGTCATCTTCATGAAAGATATGACATTTTTGTTGAAAATTTCCTTTTAGTTTAAATAATTATTAATGTTAAATTATATTTTAAATTGATTTTAAAGTCAAAATATATTAATTATACATATATTAATCAAATTTTGTTCATTGGAATAATTTTTTTATTGAATTTATATATAGAAACTTAGTGAAATTTTTAACATTTTCCCTTTAAAAACTCAGTTTCTTACCACGTTTGTGGGATTGACATTAAATTTTATTCTTCCACTTATATGAATTGAATTTGAAAAAATGGATATAAATAGTTGGGATGATTATAATATTTATATTCTAGTAATATCAATATAATTTTTGAACCTAATAATTAGTGAAAGAAGTTTAAATTAATTATAGTGGTTATGGTAAAAATTAGTTTACTTATTGGTTAAAATTTAATCCTAGTAGATAAATGACTTAGATACCTTTAAAATACCCATTTTATGGAAATATTTAGACACTTGTAACATTATTCTCTAATTTTATGACTTTTGGAGACACTATTCCATGAAATGTAACTATATAATAAGTTAAGTAAAGAAAAATACAAAAAAGGAACCTTCCTTGCCTTTAATATCTATAAAGTTATAAGATAGGGACATAAACTATCTAGGATCGGTTATAAAAATTATTTTTAATGATAAATGAGATATTTTCATTATAAAAATTTATCCATAGTTTTTAGAGATTAATTAGTTACTTAAAATGCTTAAGAAACACCAACACAGTAATTATTTAGTTAATAATTAAATAAAATAAATGCTACTAAAAATATTAAAAGTGAATTAAATTGATTGAATTATTATATTAAAATATTTTTTAGATAAATATATTATTTTACATAACTTTTAAATTAATATACTAAAATTACATCATTTTCTTGATATTTTTAAATTCAAATTAAATTAATAATGTTAAAATTGACATTATTGTTATTTTATAATTACTGATATTTTATTAAAATATTTAAAATTAATAAAAAATATTTATTATTAGAGTTTATTTTTATATTTTAATAAATATAAAATATTTTATATTAATGTACCAATTTATCTTTTATAATGAACATATTGACCTGTAAATAGTAAAAACATTATTAGCACAGTTTGGGTTAAATCAGTGTTTCTGTGTGTCACACGTGCTTCTCTTAAAATTAATTTCCAAAACACATGTGATTTTTATTTTTTAAATTATATATCATATTAATAATTTAGTGGGTCTATATTCTATAATAAATATCATTATAATTTATTCTTAACGGTAAAATTACATAGTTTATAAAATTGATTACTATAGTGAAAATCTAAAAAGGTAAAAATAGGGAAACATAGAAGTTAAGGATCAAAATGATAAAAATACTTTTAATTTTGTGTGGTTGAGGTTTTATAGATAATAATTTCACTTTAATCCACTATTTCTCAATTTTTTATTCATGTGATGTAAGCAAGACCTCTCAATAGTGTTTACCTTTTTAGATTTACATGAATACCACCCCCCTTGACTATAAAAAGGCACTCCATACCCTAACATATTCACACCTCTAAATCCTTTTGGATGATCCAAAAACTGAACAAATAAACTAAAAAATACCTCCCCTAATCTTATTATCCTTAAATTTTTACATAATGAAAACCAAGGAATGATTTTGGTATAAACCAAAAGGAGTCACCCGAATAAGAGGTAATGTTCTTCAATGAGCACTTTTGTTTTATTTATTTCACCAGACTTAAATTTTTTTATATAATAAAATATAATAAAATAAGTATCTTATATATACTAATATGTTTTTCTATTATGGTTATTTACGACACCCATCGACTTCCATCAAATGGGATACACAATCATCATTCTTGTATACGGTGGACTACCGCCTCGTGAACTGATGTCGTTCGTTCTTTCATTAACACCTCTAAAGGTTGGGAATAATAATGAACCAATTATTTTTATATGATATATATGATATTAATAATTCCTTTATGCTTCTATAATTTTTACATAACACATACCTTCATGCTTTATATTTTTTGGGAATACGACTACATCGTTTTTAGATGTGTGGACTACCACCTCCTCAATGCAATGCGATTCATTCATAATTTAAATAGAATGTATCAATGATGGTTTTAATTAAAATATGTGATAAATATTAAATTAATATTACACTATAATTATATACATATATATATTTTAATTTTAATTATTTTAATATGACAATAAAATTTAAATAATTTTCATGCATATGTACAACCTACCATCTCCATGAACTGTGTATTTAATTTCCTATCTCCAAAATTTATGGATTACTATAAATAAATATATACTGAATATATATAATTTTTAAATCATTTTTACATTCTTTTGAAGGTTAAATAATGATATAAGTAATAGGAACACAAATAAAAAGTCAAAATATACTAAAAAAACTATGTAATTAACAACCAAAATAGTGAAAATAATGAAAGATTATTTACAAATAAGTCATAAAATATTATAATAAGATCATATATGATATTATAAATATTATTATGGTTATATTATAAGTTAATAACATGATTAAAACCACTATACATGAGTTTTAATATATTTCCATCAAAAGGATGTGTAATGTAAGGGATTTTGTCTCAATTTAAATTTCATTGAGACTTATTTGTTATTATGCACAAATTCACTTTGATGTGGTGAATATAGACCCCCTTTTATATTTAATATCACAATTAAATTTTATTTAATGGTATTTTAAGTTTAAATTTGAATTATCCCATTGAATAGGTTTTGATTTAAAATTTACCAAGTGGTAGAAGTTATCTTTACAATCTCACTTTCTCTTATAATCGTTTTCTTTCACTTGAAACAATAAGTTACATATGATCATTTTTATTATACATTAAATTTATATTAAATATCCATATTATTGTGTAATGAATATTATTATTTCCTAAACTATATACCATTTTTACATACGGTGTCTACTTTGAATGTTATTTGATTAACTAGGGAAATATTGACAAATCTGTATCTTTGAATCTATACAGATATTTGATAAGACACATTGTTCATAATTAAATTGATTATTTTATATATGAGGAATTATTTGGACTATTATGATATATC
Organism: Viscum album; assembly: GCA_963277665.1. Taxonomy (NCBI): domain Eukaryota; kingdom Viridiplantae; phylum Streptophyta; class Magnoliopsida; order Santalales; family Viscaceae; genus Viscum; species Viscum album. The sequence continues at coordinate 1,176,896,509 of OY728164.1, forward strand.
TTGGGGACTGGTTAATGCAATACCCTAGATGCATCAGTAGTCTCATAAGACAAAATTTGTTGAAAAAACCCCTGACATCTATAACCATTACGTTTTAAATTTTCTTGTGAAAGGTCTTGACAGTAGAGTTATGGTTGGACAAACCAAAATGGTTTGTACTCAGTATTTTTAAACCTTATTGTAAACTTTAATTATGGTAAAAGTTTTATGTTCTTGGGAAACATGAATTTTGATAATTAAGCATTTCCTTTATTTCAGTTATTATTATACATAGTATTCTTACTATGAAAAAAATATATAGATGCATTTAATTATTATTTTATTGATTACATGTAATGTGTGTTCATTTATTTAAATTTACATGTTTATTATTTTTATTTATTCATTATTAATTCCCATATACATAACTTTTTTTAGCCTTTGAGATCACCATTATTTTGTTTCAATTTTCTAGGATATAAAGATGAATTATTGGAATGAGTTTCAAGGATGAAGTCTATTATCTTTTTTTATGTATTGTATTTAATTTTATATCCCCAAGGTAAAATGGGTATCATGTATATAATCTGGTTTTCCAAAATAGATAAATTGATTAGTCCTTCTGGATTTGATTCCTTATAATCATGAAAATGTATTAAATTATGACACTAGATCTGGGCTTCTATGGTTGGGGAATTAGATTTAGTTTCAAAGGAAGTTTAGTAGAATCCTTGAGAACTATATTTAGAAAAACATATATTAGATAACAAAACCCTATTTTATAATTTGATGATAACTATAGAAAACCATCTCAAAGAAACCATATTTTTGATTATGAGGTTAGATATGCATAATTTTTCCAATTTATGTTAAGTATTTTACTAGTTTCTGGTTTATAAATTATGTTTCATAATGATATGATCTAATCTAGTGTATGTCGTAATTTATAAATAGTTCCTAGTAGAAGGAATTTGAGCCTTACCAATACATGTGATCCAATGAGTAAGAAAGATCATATCTTTTATGGTCTTGAGATAATATTTCGAAGGTAAATAGCCTCCCAAGAATCCTAATTATTTGAGCAAATAATATCATGTCATAATGAGACTGAGAAAGAGTTAGCAAAGTATTATGGATTCAGAGGGATGAATGAGAAGAATAGGAAAATTAGGGAAAAGGCGGATAAGGGAATAAATGAAAGAAGTATTTTCCCACATGTGATAATTGTAGAAGGAATCACCCTAGTAAATTCTTGAAAGAATTGGTATTTTGTTATAAGTGCAGAGAAAAGGGTCACCAGGAAAAAGAATGCAAAGGGAAGAAAGAAAATACTACTATTTAGTGTTTTATCTATAGAAAAATGGGGTACTACACCAATAAATTCTCTAATTATCATGAGAATATACCTTAGAATAATCTAATGGATCATAGTAAAGCTTTTTCTAAAACCAAATACAGAGATGAATAATTAACGTGATTATGTTGGGATTCAAAAAAAATGTCATTTGAGTATTTTATCAATTATTTAGTGGTTATAATAATTATAGAATATATTAGGATTGTACGGTAGTACTTCTTTATTAAGTATTTGAAATATTATGTGGAATGACACTGATGAAGAAGAAAAATTATTCAGTGAGAAGTTGAACTTTTTAGAAAACATATGGCTGAGTGAAATATAAACCTTAACATGTTCCTGATTCTGAGATAATGATGTTTTAATAGAGATGATTTCTTTAGATAAATTAAATTGGATAGTACTGACTACCTTTGAACTGATTAAGGATAGAGTTTACAACATTTTTGGATTTAAGGAATATATCAAAAAATACATATTTTAATTAAGTAATAAGGAAGAATAAATGTTTTGAATAAGGTTTTATGGTAAATAAAGTTATTAAAAAATTTCAAGATAATACATGATGAAAGTATTCACATGTTATGTTTTTATGATTATGAGAAACATTATATTGTTTGATAAGTTCATTTTGTAAATTCTGTGAACTTATTTCTAAAGTGTTGGGTCATAATATTTTGGAAAATTTAACAATTTATGAACCAGTTTAAGGTTATATTTGGATGAGGTTTTAGATTTCATGTATCACTTCACTATATAATGCAATGTTTGTTATAAGATGAAGTATAAATAGTTCAAGGAACAACCAAAGGATAAGATTATTATTAGGAAAATAGAAATATATAAAGTAGGTATATCTAGATATATTTTTAGAGAGTGAAATAATTATTCAACTCTTGAAAAAGGATCTTGAAATAAAAAATTTATCCTATTACATTCATATTTGATGAATCAAATAGTCCTTTAAATCATTACAAATTTATGGTTTTGAGGCCCTTAACTTTCTATTGATCACTTACTTTATTATGACCAATGAATATAGTTATTTATGATTTTATTACATGTCTATGTTTTTATTTCCAAACTATGTTCTCCTACTTGGGATCCAAGTTATGTGACCATCGTACTTCCCTATCTCTCTTATTAATAGGATATTTTATTAACCTTTTTATGATGTGTATTTCTCAACAATGAAATTTTCAAATATCAAACCTTGGATTACCGAGATCAAGTTTAAATTGTGATGATGAAGTTTAGTTAATGTGGGGAGAATGTAACACCTCAGGACTTTAAAATATTTTCCTTTTAGAATAAATATAATTTTTTTCTATCTTTATTTATACGCAACACTATGTTGGATTGTTTTACACATAATACCTAGTTCTTTCGATAACATATTTTCCTTTTAGAATAAATATAACTAGGTATCATGTTAAATAGGTTTGAACTTAATAAATTCAAACTCTATCATTTTATTTATATTTTTAAATTTAAATTATATTAATAATGTAAAAATTCACATTAAAGTTATTTTATAATAAATGATATGTTATTAAAAGATTTACAATTACTAAAAATAATATATTATGAAAATTAATTTGTAAATGTTAAAAAATATAAAATATTTTATATTTATCGACCAATTTATATTTTATAATGAGCATATTGACCCATAAATAGTAAATATATTGTTAGCATGGTTCGGCTCAAAGTAATGTTTTTTGCGTTACATGCGCTTCTATTAAGATTAATTTCCAAAACACATGTTATTTTTTTTGTAAATTAGATATAATATTCATAATTTAGTGTGTATATGTTTTCAAATAAATCTTACATTTGTTTATTAATGGTTAAATAACCTAGGTTAGAAAATCAATTACCCTAGTGAAAACCCAAAATGGAAAAAATAGGGAAACTTAGAAGTGAAGGAACAAAATGAAAAAAATAATTTTATTTTTTTATGTTGTAGGTGTGTATCTACCATAATTTCACCTTAATATATTAGTTATCAATTTTTTAGGCACATGTTATAAGGTATACCTCTAAATAGTGTTTACCTTTTTATATATACAAGAATACCACTCTCCCTCTATTATAAAAAGGCACTCACCCCCTCAATTATTGACTCCTATAAAACCATTTTTCCCAAAAAAACCCTATAAAAATAAACCCCCAAAATCCCTAAGCTAATAATTGAATACTCACTTTTAAAAATAAACTAAGGAAGACTTTTGATATAAACCAAAAGTAGTTACCCGAATATAATATAATGTTATTCAATGAGCAAATTTGTTTTATTTCTTTCACACCCCCTTAAATTATTTTTATATCCTGATTATATAATAACCTCAGTATAATCAATATACTAATAATATTTAATGCTAAGGGTATTACCTACACCAACACACACATCCATCAAATGAGATATGCAATCATCGTTCGTGTGTATGACCAACTACCACCTTATGGACCGATGTCGTTCATTCTTCCATTACCACCTCTCAAGGTAGAAAATAATGATGTAAGTATTATTTTTATATAATATATATGATATTAAAAATTTATTTATTTTTTACATAAAAAATACCTTCATGTTTTCCATTTTATGGGAATACGATAACATCATTTTGGATGTGTAGACTACCACCTCCTAAATACGATGTACAATTTAAATGGAATGTATTAAGGGTTGTTTTAATTAAAATATGTTACAAATATGAAATTAATATAAGAATATAATTATAATATACATATATATCATTTAATTTTGATTTTTTTAATATGATATGAAAATGGAAACAACGTTCATGGGTACGTATGACCTACCATCTCTATGAATGATGTATTTCATTTCCTAAATACAAAATTTATGGATTAATATAAATACATATATAATAAATATATATAATATTTACATCATATTTTACATTCTGGATATGATGAAATCATTCTCTAAGTAATAGTAACAAATATAACAAGTCAAAACAAACTCGAAAAACATGGTAATTAACATTTGAAAAAGTGAAAATAATGAAAAATTATTAAAATATGGGTAAACAGATATTATAGTAAGATAATATATGATATTATATATATTATTATAGTAATTTTATAATTTAATAAAATTATTATAACCATTATAAAATAGGTTTAAGAAAGTTCCACAATTAAGAAGTGTATGGTAAGAGATTTCGTCTCAATTTACATTCCATTGAGTCTTATTTGTTATTATGAAACAATTCAATTTTATGTGGTGTATATACTAAAAAATTTTCATTTAATATCATGATTCACTTATACTTAATGTTATTTTAAGTTTCAATTTGAATTATCCCATCCAAGGGGTTTTGAGTTGAAAATTACCAAGTGGTAAAATTTATCATTACAATATCACTTTCTTTTTTGATTGTTAACTGTCTATTGAAACAATCACTTCCTTATGATAATTTTTAATATAAATTAAATCAAATTAAATATCCATATTATTTAGAACAAACATGATTATTTCCTAAAACATATACCATTTTTTCATATGGTGTTTACTTTGAATGTTATTTGATTGGATGGGGAAATATTGATAAATTTGTATCTTTGACTCTATAAAAATATTTGATAAGGCAAATTAGTCATGAATTAAATTGATTATACAATATATGAGAAATTCTTTGTATTGGTATAAAATAGTGTGGGGACTAGTTAATGCAAGACCCTTGATGCATCAGTAGTCTCATGGGACAAAAGTAGTTTGAAAAACCCTTTGAGTTTGTAATCGGTATGTTTTAAACTATCTTTTGAAAGGTATTTATAGTAGAGTTATGATTGGACAAACCAAAATGGTTTTTACCTAGTATTTTTTAAACCATATTTTAAAAGGTATTTATGGTAAAGGTTTCATGTTCCTTGTAAATTTGACATCCTATAATTAAGTATCGACTTTATTTATGTTATTATTATCTAGAGTATTTTCACTATGAAAAAATATATAGTTGCACTTCATTCTCAGTTTATTGATTACATGGAATGTCTGTTCACTTATTTACCTTTCCATGTTTATTATGGTTATTGATTAATTATTGATTCTACTATACATAACCCTTACTGGGCATTTGATCTCACCCTTATTTTGTTTCCTTTCCCTAAGAAATGAAGATGAATTCTTGGAATGAGTTTCAAGGATGCAATTTACTAGATTTTTTTATGTATTGTTTTTATTTTATATACTCAATCTAAAATGAGTATCATGTATATAATATGGTTTTCCAAAAATTTTAAACTGATCGGTCCATCAGAATTTGATTCTTTATAATCATTCAAATGTAATAAAGTAAGGCATCGACTCTGGGCTTCTAAGGTCAAGGCATTACACCCTCTCTTAAATTTTTGTCCAAGAATAAATACCTTAGAATATGTGTACTTTTTTCAAGATAATATATATTAGCATGGAGTTATATTAATGATGGGTCTTTCTTTTCTCTTATTATACTGGCTATCTCACTTTCTAGTAAAGGATGTGTTGCCTTTAATGTAGTACCTATTGTTTAAAGCTGTATAACCTTAAAATATATCCCTTAACGTTTCAAGCTACAAGATATTAAACTTCAAATCAAAAAAATATAAAAACATATCCGGTCAAAAACTCAGAAAGGTAATATTGAACAAAATTTAAGTTTTAACTCACTAATCATCCCACTTTTAGGGCTTAAGAAAAAAATTAAATCATCAATATAAAATGTACAAAGATTTTAGGGCCCAACACATGACCTTAGAAAAATCTAAGTTATGATCATTGGAGCCATTGGTACTAAAAAAATATAGCAATTTAATTTCATATTCCTTCACATAAATAACGTGTTCAATACATGGTAGTGTAACCATTATGGTGTTTGAACCATTATTTAATATTCCATCTCCATAGACCTACTTAATTTACCATGCTTTTCAATCCCCAAAAACATCCCATGGATATTAAAAATGAGTGTATTCAAATCCAAGCGACACCTCTATTGGGATATAAATACATACCCCAATATAGCTTTTTATATGTGCCTAAATATGGCAAACCAAATAGAGAAATATTTTATCTTAAGGATAAGATCCCTTAATCTCCATATACCTTGACACCAGTGTAGTGAAACCCATAATTTGAATTTGGTCAATAGTCATCTTCGACATACATATTCCATCTCATCCATTCTAATTAAAATTCCTTCAGTAATAATTTACACAATCCATAATATAATTATTCAAGTGGATTCAATAACCTTGATTCTATACCTTCATATATCATACTCATTTCAGAGTGAATATGTGATATTCTATTCTTAAATCTTTTTCCTGCCCTCTTTATGTGACCCTAAACCACACATTACAATAATTTTGAGCTTCATGACTGTGAACTCAATTCCCTCTTCACAAGGTAGTATATAATATCAATGAGATCTCAATTAACATCATATTACTTAGCCCTTGATATACATATTATCATATTCACCCTTTTTTGTTCAAATATTTTTGACATAAAACATTATATATCCTTGTTCCATTAACTAAGAATTTGAACTATATGCACCTGTCCAAATATGTGACAACACTGATCCCTCACTCACATTGGATTTTCCTTTCTCATGTATCTGTGTATATCAACCCACATTTTGATAAATGTTTTTTGAAATTAAATATCAACAACCTATGGTCCAAAAACCATAATCTTAAACCATGTATTCCATTCCTCAAGGCTATCTACATCATCAACATTGGAGCCTTCAATCATGCCCGGTTTTGATATTCCTGTGTTTCTATACTGACCACCTCATCTTTTGGTCAAATCTATATGACCTTAAACATAAACTATATTGGAAATCCTTATATGGACTAAAAATTCATAATAAAAGAGACACATAACTCATTAGGTTAAGAACCCATAAAGAGTAGCTTAGGGGATCTTTGAGTCTCTTCTCTCTTGGCATGCATCTTGCATAACCTAGAAATAATTGAGCATTGAAAAAGACAAATATATAAAACCTACCAGGGAAAAAACCTATAAAGGGTGTCCTAGGTAAGGTAAAATTATTTCTCATTACACTTCCCTTATATTAAGTTTAGGAAAATATTAGGGCTATAATAAAATATAATACATAAAGCTAGTGAGGTAAACTATATAACCCCAAAAAAAGTGAAGCTATGATCACTAGTTACCTTATACTAGGAAAATTTTATTTTATCCCATAATTCCCGACATATCATCTCAGAGGATCTACAAAAAACATATAAGAATATAGCCTCAAGGTACTCAAATTATCTTGGAAATTGGAATCCTCATTCCAAATTTACCCTTTGTGATCCCCATCACAATGGGTCAAAACATCTGAATGGACCAACATTAGTGTATGGTGATGAAACCTATGCCTATAGCCATCTATTACCCATGCCTAATATGAAATAATCCACTTCCAAATGGACCAACTCTAGTGTATAATGACAAAAATCTCCCTATACCCATCCATGAGACATTCCTAGGATGAAATCATACATATCCCAATGGACCAAATCCAGTGTATAGTGAAAATATGTAACAACCCTAACCCAAGTATCCTAGAGCAAGTGTTTAAATTATTACATTGGAATAAAATACATTGAATTTCTTCTTGAAGGACCAAATAGTTTATTAGTATTGGTAAAATATTTACATACATGATTTCCATATTACATTTGAAAACAAAAATTAAAAAATATTTATTTTATAAAAAATATCATTATTCCCTCTAGAATATATTTGAATATCATTTTTAGTACATTTCTTGAATTTCTGGGAAAGGGAACAAAATAAGGGTGAGCTCAAATACTTAGTAATGGTTATGTACAATAGAAGCTATCATGAATCAATAAATATAATCATGGAAAGATAAATAATTGAATACATATTACATTTAAATAATTTATATAGAATAATCAATGTGGAAGGGTAAATAAAAAAAACATTCCATTTAATCAATCAGAAGAATATCATAATTGGATAAGGAATAATCAATATTGAAAGGTAAATAACTTAAAACAAATGACATTTAATCAATATAATGAGAATGAAATGCATTTAGAGATAATAACATCATGAAAATATTATGGATAATAAATAAATTATAAATGAAGGAAATGATTAATTATTGGATTTCATGATCTCATGAATCATGATACCTCTACTATCAATAACTTTCTGAAGATAGTTTAGAACTGATGGGTATGTATGCACAAAAAAACCATTTAACTAAGTCTAAACAATTGATTGATCTCATGAGACTATAGATACATCAATGTGACATCTATAACTATGCCCCTACAAAATTTTAATGTCCAAATAATTCCTCATATATCAAATAATTAATTTAATTCCTAAATAATATACCTTATCAACAAATATTTGTATTTAGTAAAGAATAATAATTTATAAATATTTCCCCAGTCAATCAAGAAACTATCAATGTAAAACACCATATGTAGAAATGATATATGGGTTAATCAATAAGTATATACATGATAAATAATGTTTATATTTAGGGGAGATTTAATGTCCAAGGATCACCTAAAAGTGGATATTTCAAGGGAAAGTTAATGACTACAAAAAAATAAATCAACAAATTGAATTTTAATACTTTCCTTGGTCAAAATGATCATAAAACATCTATAAAAATAATAATTATCATATAAATAAAACATATACCTAGAGAATTATAATTAACATAAAGGTTTTGTGTCATTGATGACAAGAAATACCTTAAAAATATATTTAAAAACAATATTTAGGGAAATAAACATTTAACATTGAAAATCACTTTTTGAAAAATAATTTTTTTTAGAATACTAGGAAAAATGTTATCTTTTAAAAATAATCTTTTAAACTTGTAAAGGAAGCTTCAAATAAATGATAGGTCATGATAGTATGAAATTCCATACATACTATATAAGTTAAAAAAATTCCTTTCACACTGTTGTAAAAATGGTAAAAGGATTCTTGTTCAGAAAGAGACAAGAATATTAATTTCAAATGATTTTTTAAAAACATATACATGGGTAAAAATTTAATTAATAAATCAATTGTATAATGTTAAAAACTTTTCTGAAAACATAGATTTGGAAGGAAAATGATTACTAACTGAACCGATAAATGAATTTGGATTTTATTAAAAACATTTTCTCAATCATTTTAAGTACCAAAGAGTGTAAAAAATGGTATCATTACTTGAAAAAATAATTTAAAAAATATATAATAAAATGAAGGGGTTTTATTTACAATGATCAAATAATTTCATTCAATATAATTTCAATCATAAGTAATCCCGATTAAAATGAGATTGTAAAATAAACCCTTAAAAATACCATAAAATTCAAAGGGAATTATCCAATGAATATATTATGTGTATAAAATGAAAATCCATTAAATATAGGTGGACATAAAATTATTTATATTCAAAAGTTATTACACACATAATCATAAATTATTAAATACAATGAAGAAGTAATATAACCCAATGAAAATAAATCAAGTTATGACATTATTTTCCACTTGGTAACTATTAATTCAAAATAAATTTGGATGAAATAATTAAAATAAAAAATTAAAATACAATTAATTATTAAGGAATTATGATATTACATGTAAAAGGGTTAGTATATACACCATTAAAAATAAATGAGGTGTATAACATTACAATACACCTCAATGAAATTAAATTGAGACGAAATCCCTTACCCAACACTTATTTTTAGTTGAACATTATTTAATTTTCTGTATGATTGTTTTAATAATGTTATTAATTTATACCAAAACCAAAACCATATTCATATTTATAATATCATATATGATCATCTTATACCATTTTACGGACCAACTATTAATAATATTTCCTTATTTTCATTGTTTTGGATGTTAATTGCCTTGTTTTCTCATGCGTGTTTTGTCATGAAAATTCAGGTTATTTGGTATATGATATAAATATATGATATAAATAATTATATTAATGTTAAAAATTTAATATTGACTCATTATATTCATTTTTATTATCATTCTTGAAGGTTAGATAGGGAAAATGAATCACATCACTTTGTAGAGATGGTAGGTTATACGTACACAAGAGTGATGATATCATTTCATTAAAGAGTGAAACGATAAGAAAGTGGGTGATATATTAATATTAAATAATAAATATAATCTCATATATAACACATATATTCATTAAATTTATCCTTATTACGTTCCATGTAAAGTGTAAGTGAAAAACAAATTGCATTGCTTCACATAGCTGTAGTTCGCTGTACACACAATCAACATTATTTTATTTTAAAAGTAATGGAATTTAAGAAGGTATATGAGATATTAAAATTAAATAAGTATAAAAATATCATAAATATAATATATATTTTTTAAATCCATCATTATATCCATCCTTGAAAGGTGCTGATAGAAAACTAATTACATTGGTTCGTGAGGTGGTAGTCCACCATACATACGGTCGATGATTTTGTTTCTGATATGATGAAAGAGGAGATGGATATAGTTCACAAACTTTACATAATTACATATAATTATATGGAAGTTATTTTTTTATATAATCATTTTTTAATAATATTTTAAAGAGGTGGAAGAAACAAAATAAAAACACTCGTTGAAGAACATTACCTCCTCTTCAGACAACTTCTTTAGGTATGAATCAAAAGCCTTACTAGGTTGAATTTATGATCAAACCAAGGGTTATAGAATTTTGGTATGGGAGTAATGAAGTTATTTAGGTATGTATTGGATGAAACAAATAGTTTTTGAGGTGTAAAGAGGGGAGGATAGTGGGTGGCCTTTTATATGTTGGGGAGATGACACACTTGAAATTTTTATAAAGAATCAATTACAACCACATTTTTATCCTTCCAAAATCATAAAAAATAGGTAAATTTAAAATATTATAGGTTATAAGGTCTAAATATTTAAATTAAATGGGTTTTTATAAGTTTTTAGTTCATTTTAACCCGTATCTTTTTAGTCTATCCCCCTGGAAAATTAGTATTTCCCTTAACTGTAGTAATTAATTTTTCCTGCTTTTACTATTCATAATTGTCAAAAAATTAGTTGAAATTAATATATAATATAAAATATTTTGATTCCAAATATGAAATCCATTTTTCCTAATTAAATTAAAATAAGTTACATAATCCAATTTAAAATTATTGGCGCAGATGTGATGAAAAAGTGGGTTTCCAAAGAGAAAAGTTGTATAAGTATAGAAGGTTTAAATATCAAAATTCAATATGAAATTGATTATTTTAGTGTCCTAGGATTGGTAAGGTGAAACTGATATGGGAAGGTGGGTGTTGAATCAGTGGTACACTATATTTATAAATTATTTTCCTCTTGATTCAACCTCTGTGACTAATTAAAGTCACAATCCCTCATCTTTAATACTTAGACTCACCTTAAAAGCAATAATAACAAAGAATGGAAAAAAGGTATTTAAAAGGTTCGGTTCAAAGAAATACTCCTTTCTATGTTGATTAGACCTTCCAATAAGGGTCTCCACTATAGCATATGTTGATTACAATAGTAACTAGTTAGACCCCCAATTAAATTTTTTTTATACCCCCCAGTTCCAATCAACCTTAAAAAGTGGGTTAGACCCCCCAACTACACCTTCTTCATTGTTATTGGTTAGAAAACCCAATAAAAATATTTAGTGAATAGTTATATCCCACATCTATAACCTACAAAATTATATTTCTTGATCCACTATAGAAAGATCAATTGAATATCCTCCTCCACATGCTTACTGAATCACACTTGATCGTGTAAAAATTCAATTATATTTGAACTGATGTTCGGCTTGATAAAATAATATCTAATTACTATATATAATCAGCTGCCTCAGTGAAACACTACTCAGGTAATAATTCTTTATTCTACTAAAGGATCAGCCTCACTAATCACTGAAAACTTAGATACAAAAATATTCTCAAATAATACTCCAACTTCAGTATCAAAACACTTCACCCAATTTATGAAAAGTATTTTTCTTGTAATACACTCTTCCAACTTCATGATTGTGTTTAAAACATTTCATGGTCTATTCAAAATAAAATTTGGAGCAATACACTTTAATAAACTTCACACTTTCATGCATGCATAATTGCATGTGAATACATGTTTGTATAATGCACACACATTTAAATCCACTCAATGCATGATTTGTTATGGTTAATATAAATTTATTTCACATGATAATGTGAGAATTAATGAATTCATGTAAGCATTTTAGATGTTACCTCAACCAAAAATTTTCCACATTTTCACCCTCACTATTCATATACACTATCTAACTTCTTGTACACTCACATTTTCACACACTGAATACTTGAAAAATCTTTACACAAACGGAATTCATGTACTGCATGCACCACACTTCCTTTTTAAGTTAATATATATAGCCTTCTCACACATATTTTTTAAACCAAAATAATACACTTAGAGTAGAATAGTACCTCATATGGATTCACAGAACTTGTTCTTTAAGAAGCTCTTTCGAGAGTGATATACACTTATCAAAGTCCTGAGAAACTCCTATTATTATTTGAATACAAGGATATGTAAAACTTCTATCTTCTTCACATAAAAAAGAGCGGATACCAACATTAGTTCGTGGAAATTCACTATTCCATAAAGCGACTGTGAAACCAGAAACTCAGAATGAAATCATGGAACACCTTACGTGAATCAGAGTACTTTGAAGTCTATATTTCTCTCTCAAAACTTCTCTTGAAGGTGTGATAATATCACATGAAAAATGAACCAGTATTGAATATTTATAGGAAAAACACACTTACATAGCACTTCAAAAATCGCAGAAATCCATCCATTTCATTAGGTCATGCGACACTATCTTTCATCGTAAGATATCACCATCATCGAAATATCAATTTTATACACACTCTAAATACTTAGTTTGATCTTATTTATATGAATTAAAATAAATTTTTATATGATTTTAATCATATTTGAGTTCTTATAATGATCGAATGATGATAATATTTATTGACTCAATCTCTTAGACATTACAACATGATGATCCCCATAAACTGAACTCTCGAATGAGCTCGGGGTAGAAGATGACATGAAAAATTGATCAGACGACTAAGATATAATAGATAGAGCAGATCATATGGTTTGTGTTTCGTTTGTGTTTTTTAAAGAGGAGTAATAGTACCTGTATGTTTGGGGTCCCACATCGAAATGACATACAGATGATATCTCCTTTATATTACAAGTTGCATCTTCAACAGTCCATAAATAGATTACTGAATGCGCCTCCCCTCGCTCGAATCGCCTCATGACGGTGCTATCATCCACTACCATGCTTCCCCAAATGGTGGTGGATCCACCTATGCATGTGCCTATGGGAGAAACTTTCACTCCTATACAACCATGATGCCCACCTTACTGGATACGGTGTCGACTTCCCACCTTAGTAGTTGATGCAGTCCAATTAGGCTGGATGGTGTGGGTAATCCATATTTTTTGATATACACACCATTAAAAATAGTAATTCATATTACATATGATAAAAATCCAACATACTCAAAATTAAATAAAAAACAACATCAAATCCTCATGAAAAATAAATCATTTTTCATGACATCATCTTTAACGGTTGTAAAAAATGTGCATTATTTTCACAAGTCTTCAAACTTAATAACAACTCTGAAATATTCACATTTAAAAACCATCAAAACATATTGAAATATTATTTTAAATACTTATTGACAAAAAATTCAATTTAATGGCCACTTCAATATCCCGTTTTTATTTTTCATCAATATACTCATAAATAAATATGTTTAACTTTCTTTCTCCCCTTTATTGTAAATGAATACAAAGGTGTTTTTAGAAGTTCAAAATTCAACCAAATTTTCCTCCACATAAGTTTCTTCTCAATGAATGAAACCAGATTTTAACAAAATCAACAAGATTTAAATTAATCAACTTTAAGTCTACATGGGAATGCCCGGTGTAGAAAAAAAGAGTGATTCCACCTAAGCATCAAGGCTACTCAAATTCTATAATGTGATACCATTTTAAAACTTGTTTCAATAGATTCATCATAAGGGATACTTGAGAATGATTTTTAATATATTGCCTACTCACATCTCAACAAAAAAAATCAGAATGTTCAAGTGAAAAAACATATAGCTCCAATTTTTTGTGGAATATCAACTCTCTTAAAAAGTTTTTTTAAATTAATAATATTATGAATTTGAGAGTGATCATCATTTTCAAAAAATTGTGAATATTTAACATTTCAAATCATTTATGCTCCCCCTTAAGGGGTGTATTCATATCCTTAAATTCCCTACATGTTATTACAAAATAATTTATATAAGGGAATAAGGAGGAACCTGTTTATTTATAATAAATACATCTCCGGATTAGATCTTCCTATCAACCTTTATTTTCCTTTTTCCCTTTTAAACTCATATTTGGAAGAGTTCTCTTTCATCTTTTAGACTGTTAGAAGTTTCATAAAATTTTTTGTACCATGCCCAATTTTTTCACACCTTTTACACTTCATAATTTTCAAGTCATCATTTGTATATGATTCCTCATCATCTTTAAATTCTTTTAATGTCACAACTTGATTTTATTTTGTGTTGAAAAACTTTTTATATTTTTCAAATTGTTTCATATTCTCACATAATTCACTAGTAAATGTAGCTTTCTTCACCATCTATCTTCTCTTCTCATTTTCACTATGAGGAATATCACTTGATAAAAAAATTGTTTATTTCTCATATTTGTAACCTTCTTGACTATATCTTCCACAAACTTCATTCATGAATTCATATAAAGTTTTCATTGATAATTTAGATGACGTCTTGGTCATAGGCTCCTCTTCATGATAAACTGATCTCATTTTCTCATCATTCCCCCCCACCCCTAATTCATGTCTGCTATTTGGTAGTTACATTTTATACCGTCATGAATAACATTTATGACCAAATACTCCAAAAAACCAACAATATCATTTTAACCTTGGTCTTCCAGATTTATAGTAGTTTTTCTTTGAATATTGTAGTTGTTTCTTTTTTCTGAATTGTGTATGTATCTACTTAGGAGGAAACCTTCTGACTGAATTAGTATACTCTTTCTTTATAGAAGAAACTTTCTCATTTTTTCTTTTGGTCTAGTTAGATCTAGTATTTTCTTTTATAGATTTATTGTTAGAAATAAAAATTGTACATTGTGATTAATTTGGTTTATATGCAACCATTTTATGTAGACCCTTATTCTAAGTAGCTTTCAAAGATTTAACCTTAATTTCAATAGATTTAGTGGAGTATTATTTTATTTTCTTCAAATCACATTGAGCTATAAAGAACATATATTATGTCTCATATAATTTTTCCCCTTTATAGAAATTATTTCTTCAATATCTTTCACCATCTTCTCAAATTCATCTAATTTTAGTTGGTTTTGAATATTATCTTAAAAAATGCTAACTATTCCTTTCTAAGATCTTAATTTACAATAGTTTTAAGATCTCCTTCTACCTCACCATTCTTCATCTTATTTCCTATTATTTCATAAAGATTAATATTCTCTTTCTGGATACATTTTTTATTTTCAAAGGATATCTTGTGAATTTATTTCTTCAGTTTTCTATTTTCCTTCTTGATTTTCATATTTTCCACAAGATTAGCTTTCAAATTTTCTTTTAATATCCATTATAAATTAGTTATCTCACCACATTCATCACCTTTAAACTAGTCTCTAGATTTCTTGGATTTTACCATAAAGCACATATGATTCTTTGAATATATCCTATCTTATAACTCACTACTTGAAGAAAAAATTAATCAATTTCTCTTCTCATTACATTTATTTGATTGGAAGTAAACCTATTTTTTATTATTCTACTTCCTTTTTTGATACTTCTTATCCTTTTAATCCGATTTAGTGTTATTAGCCTTATTCTTTGGATAGTTAATAGAAAAATGACCACTACTATGACAATTATAGAACTTTGGTGGTTGTTTTTTATTTCCTTTCCATATTTCCCTTTTGAATATTCTTATAAACAAGACCATCATTTGAGTGAAGTCATGTTCATCTTCTTCATCTTCAAAATCACCCTATCCTGGTTCTTCTTTGATTTTAGTTTTACCATTTATCATAGATTTAAAGTCTATTTAATCTATTTACTTTTTCTTTAATTCCAAAACTTTTCTCATTTCATAAGATATGAGAGTATTATGAAGTTTAGCCAATGATACATCTTCTCTATCCTCTAGTGTTGAAAAGTTTTATTCAAATATATATCTTGGAAATTTATCATAAGATTCTTCATAATAGTAGAATTATCTAAATTATCTCCAAAACCTATGATATTTTTGAAAATTTCATTTAAACTCTTAAATTATTCATCAATACTTTCATCATAAAAAATTTTTTATCTTCGAACTTTATTTTCTGTATTTTCAACTTAGATTCTTTTATTTTAAGATTTCCTTCATAATTGATTCTCAGTTTACCCAAGATCTCTTTGGAAGTTTGGAGACCAATCACTTTAGTGTATAATTTTTTTTGATAAATCTATAAAAATTGAATTCTAGGACTTTCCATAAACTTACAAATTTTTCTTATAAGATCTAGTCATAGAAACATCCTCATTGATAGGTAAGAAACCCAGTTTTTCTACATATCTCACTTTCAGGCCAAGAGATATAAGAAAATGAAGCATATTATTCCTCCAACTGTGGTAGTTCATGCCATAAAAATTAGGAATTACTAATATGTTCACTGAATTTAAATTCTCTATTTATTAGAAAGTTGTATGGATCTAAAGAGTTTATCTTGGGCTCTGATACTAATTATAGTGTCCAAGGATTGGTAAGGTACAACTAGGGGGCGAATAAGTCATACACTATTTTTAAAACTTCTTTTTATCTTGATTCAAACTATTTGAATGATTAAATTCCTGATCCATCATCTTTAATACATATCCCTTCCCTAAAAGTAATAATAACTAAGAATGCACAACACAAAGGGATTTAAAAGATTATGTAAAAAGTACTACTTTTTATCGTGTTGTTTAGACTCCCCAAAATGAATTCTCCACTATATTAGAAGGTGATTACGACAATAAATGGTTAAACCACTTCAAAACTGGGTTTCCACATCACCACCCTTTAACTGCGCTAAAAAAATAACTGATCAAAGGGGTTCCTTTATCAGCGCTAAAAAAAGTGCTAATAATGGGTGCTTTTAACAGCACTAAAAAAGCACTGTTAAAAGTGACCCTTTATGAGAAATTTTTTTAGCACTGATAAAGGCACCCACATTATCAGCCTTTTCTTAGCACTGTTAAAGGGGCCCCCTTTATTAGCACTTTTTTTAGTAATGTTGATAAAAGGGGGGGGGGGGGGTTTACCAGTGCTTTTTCCCTAGTACTGATAAATCGTATATTTCAAAAAAAATATATTTCATAAAAAATAATATATTGATATATAATTATATTGATATGGATATAAATATAATATATATATATATTAAATATGTTTTAGATCGATTTGATATGTGGTAGATGAAAAACAGACACCCAGAGCAGAAATTATGGTTGTTTGGAGGGATTAAGGACCTTTTTGTTTCTTGAAGAATATGATAAGTTGTTATAGTGGTCACAAGAGTGTAGTTCTAGTCGAAATATTTGATTTGATATGTGGTAGAGGCAAAATAGACACCCAGAACAGAAGTTACGGTAAAACGGACACCCAGAGCCAAACTTATGACCGTCCGGAGGGATTTTCGACCTTTTTGGGCCTTGAAGAACATAAGAAGCGGTCTTGGTGG
Organism: Viscum album; assembly: GCA_963277665.1. Classification (NCBI taxonomy): domain Eukaryota; kingdom Viridiplantae; phylum Streptophyta; class Magnoliopsida; order Santalales; family Viscaceae; genus Viscum; species Viscum album. The sequence goes on from OY728164.1 coordinate 1,176,914,721, forward strand.
TCACCAGAGTGTGTATATTTTCACAAGTATTGATTTTATATGTGGTAGATCCAAAAAATACACCTAGAGTTGAAGTTATTATCGTTTTAAATTGAGAAACCCTCCTAGCGCCTGAAAACCTAAGAAACCCGCAAATCACTAAAACGAACATAAATTTTGATTCGGGTGTCTATTTGAGTGCTGAAACTAGTCAAATAGAATATATTGAGATGAGTGAGGACCAATTATAATTGAAACCATGATAAGATCAAAGAAACATAAGATATATCAGTTATACCACTCTAAAAAAACTCCATCTTCAAAAAGCCATAACTTTCGCTCCGGGTGTCTGTTTGGGCTATACCATATATAAAATCGAAGGAACCCAAGAGATATATTCAGAAGAATAACTTGGACATAATTAAAAGAAATTATCAGACTTTAAAACCCAAAAAAACCATCAGAAGGCCTCCAAAACTCTGTTTTCATGTCTGGTGCCCACTAAATTTTTTCTTAAAATGAAAATAACTACTGATTAGTGTGTCTGTTTGGATTGATAAACCTATTATATCGTATTGTATTACATGATATTTGGTTTGACTAGTCACAGATATGAAATAGACACTCAGATCAGAAGTTATGTCTGTTTCAGGGACTTTGCGATTTGTTAGGTTTTTCAGGCCACCATTTCTATCACTTTTTTCATGTCTACTGTTTTTTCAAACATTTGTAACTTATGATCTACCTATCCATTCAGTCTCCATAAACAATCATATCAAATATCATTTGATGATATTTTATTTTATTGGCCACAGAGTTGGAATGAACTCTCAGATCACAAGTTTTCATCGGTACCTTGAGTTTAGGGTTTATTTGACTTTCTGTCTATATTTATAATTTTTGAGGGTTTCTATATTTTTACATGTTTTTCAGATTTTTAGGGCGTGTTATAATTTTTCATAATTTACTGTTTTTTAAAATCAAATATATAATAATATATACATATTTTTTATATATTCCCACATAAAAATTTAATTTTATAAATAAATAATTAAACATATTTACATATAAAACATATTTATCAATATATAAGCCTTATCTAAATAAAAAACAGATATCCATTTTATTTTAAATAAAAATATAGGAATATTTATATACCTATATAATGTGTACGTGTATATATATATATATTTGTGTGCGTCTATATTGAAAAACTGATATATATTATCTATATATTCTAAACATATGTATATACATATTAATATATAACATTTGTAAATATATCTAAATATGTATAATTATACTTAAATATACATATATAATATATATATATGTGTGTGTGTTGTATATATGTATTTATTTATTTATAAATACATACAAAAAAATCCTATTTTATAAATGTATTTAAAACTGATCTTATAAATATATATAAATATAAAAATAAATATATTGATATATAAATATAACTATATATATATATATATTAATATATAGATATATATATTAATATAACTAAATATATATATTTATATATTAATATAACTAAATAAATAAATATATATATTAATATAAAAATATATGTGTTAATATAAATATATATTAATATACAAGTAAATATAACTATATATATATATAAATAAATAAATAGATATATTAATAAATGAAGAGCAATAAAATATGGTGGAGTGGTAAAGGATTAAGCATATAGGCAACAGGTCCTGAGTTTGAATCCAGGGGGAGCCAAGTCGCTCACGCAGGTGGGGAATAATGGATAGCACTGTTAAAGGGGGTGGGGGCACTATTAAAGGGGGTGGGGGTGTCTAGGGCGTGCAAGCTGGGGTGGGGCGGGGGCTGTTAAAGGGGGATTCAAGCACTTTTTAAGCCCCTCCTTGAATTGATGAAATAATTTATTAAAGTTTTTTAACTTTTATCAGCACTTTAAAAAAATATCTTATAAGAGTGGTCTTTTATTAGCGATAAAAAAAGCAATGATAAATGACCCATTTATCAGTGATTTTTTTAGCACTGATAAAAGAGCCCTTTTATCAATGTTTTTTTATCATTGATTAAATGGGTCTTTATTAGCACTTTTTTCGCACTATTATAGAGGGCCCCCTTTATTTTCACCTTGATTAATAGCACTATTCTAGCACTGTTAATGCCATTTTCTAGTGCTGATAAAGGCCATATTTGTAGTAGTGTGAGACCCCCTAATTAAAAATTGGTTATAACCCCCATTTCCAATTAGCCATCAGCAGTTGGTTAGACCCCCTAATTTTTCTATCCTCACAGTGATTAGTTTGACCCCCCGATCAAAATCGTTACAAATTGGTTAGTCCCCCTAGCTCTAGCCTTCAACTTCCGATTTCATGATACACTATAGAAATATCAATTAAATATCCTCCTCTATAAACTTGTCGGATCACACTTTCTCATGTATGACTTCACGTAACTTTTCATTGATCTTGTAATTTCTGAAATAATATATAATCAATATATATAATCAACTATCCTATTAGAACACTGCTCAGGAAAGGATTATTTCTTATGCTGAAAACCCAGCCTCACTAATCATCGAAAACTCGGATACAAAAATCATGTAAAATAATACTCTATATTTAGTCTCAAAACACTACACCGAATTTATGGAAATTATTTTTCATGTACACTTATATTTAAACTTCATTAATGTATTTAATATATATCATGATATTCTCAATATAAAATGTGAAATAATACAAATGTATAAACTACACACTTTCATGTATTGATAATTGAATGTGCATATATGTTTTTATAATGCACAAACATTTAAATCCACTTAATTCATGAGTTTTATGGTTAATATAAATTTATTTCACATTATAATTTTAGAATTAATGAATTCATTTATGTATTTTCACATGGAACTATTACCACACACTGTCCACTTTACACCCTCACTATCCACACACAGCACCTTCCTTCTTGTACACACACCTTTTCACACAGTGAACACTTGAACTATATTTGGACAAACCACATGCATGTATTTTATGCACTACACTTCCTTCTTCACATAATATACATGACATTTCCATGCAAATTATGAAAACCAGAAGAATATACACATAGAGTATCATGCTACCTCATGTGGCTTCATGGAGTAGGTTCTTTGCAAAGCTCTTTTAAGAGTGATATAAACTTATCGAAGGACCACATAACTCCCTTTAATCTTTGAGTAAAAGGATATGTGGTTCTTATGTCTTCTTCCATATAAAAATAGTGTGGATACCAACACTGGTTTATGGAAAATCTCTATTTCATCATGCGATCAAAAAACCATAAAATCAGAATGAAATCATGGAACACCTTATGTGAATCAAAGTAATTTGAATTATAAATTTCTATCTCAAAAAATTCACTCAAATTTATGATGATCTCACATGAAAAATAATCCAATCTTAGATATTTATTGGAAAAAAACTGATATAGTACTCTAAAAATCACAAGCATCCATCTGTTTCATCATATCATGCGACATTGTCTTCCATCGTGAGATCTCACTGTCACAGAAATATCAATTTTTTACACACTATAAATCCTTAGTTTGATCTTTATTTTATACAAGAAAATGAATTTTCATATGATTTTGATAATTCTGGAGTTATTAGAATGATCAAAAGATGACCAGATTCTTTGGATCAATCTCCTAGACATTACTGCATGAATATCATAACTAATTGAAATCTTGTATGTGATCGAGGTAGAATTTGACACGTAGATTCTATTGGATGTATGGGATATTATAGATAGAATTGATTAGATGTTTTGTGTTATTTTTGTGTTTCTTAAAGAGTAAAAATAGAACCCATGTGGTTGAAATCCCACATCAAAACGACACATGACTGATCTCTCCTTTATATTATAATCAATATCTTTAGTGGTCTAAAATTTGGTTACTAAATACTCCTCCCCTTACTGGCACCACCCCATTCTATTTCTCTCATCTGTTATCATGCTGCCCACATGGTGGTGGATCCACTAATTTATGCGCATGTGGGATCTCCTTGCACTCATGTACACCCATACTCCCCACCTTTGTAGTAAATATAGTCCCCCTAGGATGGCTGGTGTGGGAAACCCGTATATTTTGATATGCACACCATTAAAAATAGTAATCCATACTCCATATGATGCAAAGCTAACCCGATGATAATTAAATCACAAACAACTTCATATCATCCTAAAAAATAAATCTATTTCCAAGAACTCTTATTAAATTCTTGTAAAAAATTATCATCATTTGTACAAGTCATCAAACATAAGAATATATCTACAATCATCACATTAAAAAATCCTCAAAACATATTGAAATATTCTTCCAAACACTTATTAAAAAAAATTCAATTTACTAAATACTAAAATTATAATTACCTAAATTACTTAAATTTTAATTTAATAAAATTAATTTTACTTTAAAAAAAATTTTAAATATAAATTAACCTTTTAAATTATTAAAATTAAAAAATAGTTTTAAATAAAAAACCAATATTTTTCACTATTTATCGAAAAATGAAACTTTTCAGAAAAATACGAAAAATTTATCTTAAGAGAATTTTTATATGATTTTTAAAAAAATGAAGATTTTTTATCAAAAAAAATTTCTATAATTTATATAAAATAATTTTAAACTATGTTTTTAAAGTGAAACAAAACCGTTTTTAGAAAAAATGCAGTTTTTCAAAAAAATTTCCTTTCTCTTAAATGGTTCTTAATTTATTTATAATAAATAGATCATCATAATTTTAATAATTTATTTAGTACTATTCATAACAACCAATTTAATGGCTTGGTTATAATGTTATACTATTTTACAATTCATTTAGATTTGGGGTTATATTTTCCCCAAACTATCGAAGAGATTAAATTTAATGAAATATATTTTTCAGGTTTTTTATGCTCGATATTGCGAGTTGAATAAGATATTGAATACAATATTATTTTGGAATTGTTGGGTTCTAAATTCTCCCCCCTTAAATAAATTATGTCCTCTCAACTTGATCTTTCACTCAAAAATCATGGGTTTGATATTTGGAAATTCCTTTATTGAAAACCCACATTGTAAACTGGGTTAATAAAATATCCTCTCAATAAGAAATAAAGGAAAGAACAATGGTCATATAGAATAAAAAATTACTAGTTTTATATGTAAGAGAATATTGGTGGAAAGTGAATATATTGTCATGGAATAAAATCATAAATAATTATGGAGAGTTATATAAGTCATTGATTATAAGAAAGTGAATGATTAATGGAAAGTTAAAGATCTCAAAACCATAAATCTGTGATGATTTAAAATGATATTTGATTCATCGAATTTGATTGTAATAGGATAAATATATTTTTTCAATATCCTTTTTCTAATGTTGAGGTTTTATTTTAATGTCTAAGAATATAAGGGAATATACTTACTTAATATATTTCTATTTCATAAGAAAATTTTCATCCTTTGGTTTCACTTCGATACATTTTCAATTCATCACTTACTAAAATTAATGAATATCCAAAATGAAATTTTTAGGCCTAAAACACTATAATTCACTTTTAAATGTTTTTAAGATCTATAAAAGAGTGACAAGTCTTTCTAACTATCTATAAATATTTTCCAAAAATAATATGGTTAGAACAAGTTATCTAATATAATACATTAATCTCTAAACCTTAAGAGTAACAACACTAGTTCAACACTAATATTTATCCATCAAATCATTTAAGTAGTAACAATGAAATATTAACCAGAACATCATGTAGGATAGTGGTAGGTGTAACACCCTTTTCTCCCATATGTAGTAGGTTCAAGCCCCGTGGCCTTACCGGATACGAAAAGTTATCCATTTTCTAAAAATATATCAATATAATTCCTATAATGTCACTAAATTGTGATGAACCAAAATTACTATGACATCAGAGATAATATAGACCTTAAATCTTACCAATACATTTAATTTATAATCCAAAAAAATGTAAAGTAATTCTTTCTCAAATAAATCTTTCATATATCAAACCAGTGGCTTGTATTCCCATAAATCTTTTCCAAATGTATCCCTAATCATGTTATATTCTCACCACACAAATTTTAAAAAGGGTTGTTTAATAATTTAAACTTATGATCAATATTAAACTCATAAGCCTGTGATAGTGTCCATAAATCTTAATTTAATGAAGACATATATTCTTATAAAATTTTACAAAATCCATAGATTATTTATAATTCTTATAAACAAAATACCATTGGTAAAAAATCTAAAATTTAATTATTCAATCCTAGTACATAAATACTTCATCCATTTTATTTGAGCACAAGTCCTTCTTTGGTATAGGATTTAACCTTTTAAAATTGGTAATTTACTTGGATAATTCCCAAATTACCCACATTTAAGACAAAGAACTATAAATATATCCCCAAGATGAAATTTATTTCCTTCCAATGTACTCTTTATTTTTACTTAGAAATTCATTTCTTTAGGCCCTTATTTTCCACACATAAATCCTTTTCCCATTCATTTGATACATTTTCCTGCGTGTCTCTTTACAAATTTTTAACACGAAGGAAATCAATACTTCTTTCTTCTATGGACTCCACCACTTGATCTCTTAGATTAATCCATCCTTATGTTCTTTTGTGAGTCTAAGATTTGGTTAAGGTATATGTTGTTAATCATATTTCAGGATAACTGATTAGGAATAATAATGATATCTTTCACTCTTACATCAACCAATTTGGTTGCTCATTGTCACCACATTTTCCTTCAAATTCAATGTTAACATGATTCTTTTGGGTTCCAATCATTGTCTAAAACCAAAAAACATAGTGTGAGAAACAATTATCAAATTAGGATGGCCATATAATCATGAAGAATCATTTATAGTATATATAAATCATAAAACCGTATTTTCAATTTAAGACACATTAGGTTTAACTTAGGTCATCCATTTTAAAAATCTAATCAAATCCTTAATAATGGTTTGAAAAGAAAATGTGAATTATCCTAAGAATATAGTCAGGGAGTGTTAAAATAGGTGTATAGTATGACCCATGGTCACGCACGAGGTGTCGATCATGTTAAACCCAATACACCTTTTTTAGAGTTATTAACCCTAGGTACATATATTCTAGAACCATGTATACTTTTAGTGTATAGATAGGGATTTATTTCTAGGAAAACCATATAATCTCTACCCTATCAAAATTTTAGGTTGTTATTATATACTTATCCTAAATGTCTGTCATTGGGTTTTGTTCCCCAATCTATGTTTCCCTAAATCTAGTTCCCAAGGTTTCTACTAAACTTACTCTAATACTAACTATAATGACCGCAAACCCAATATCCTAGAGTGGTTTTATACTTTATTACATTATTATAAGATACAATGCATAACATTCTGAAGGACTGAATAATTTAGTAGTCTTGGTAAACTAGATACATACATGATTCCCATATTTTATTTGAAGAAAAAATTACAACATATTTTTTCTCTGAATATAATTATTACCTAAAGAATATATTTTCATATAATTCTTAGTAAAATTCTTGGATTCCTATGAATGGAAACAAAATAGTAGTGATATCAAATAATCAGTAAGGGTTAAGTACAACCGAAACTATCATGAATCAATAAGTATAATCAGGGAAAGTTAAATAACTGAAAACACATTTGATTTAAATAATTTTACTAGAATAATAAATATTAAAATTTAAATATCTAAAAAATTATTCAATTTAATAAATAACATTACTATCATTAATGGATAAGGAATAATCAATAAAGAAAGTTAAATAACTGAAAACACATTACATTTAATCAATAAACCGAGAATGAAATGAATCCGGATATAATATCATTTTGAAAATATCATGGATGATAAAAAATAAATTCTCAATGAAGGAAATGATTAATTATTAGACACCATGATCTCATGCATTATGATACCTCTACTATCAATACCTTTCTCAAGATAGTTTAAAATTGAAGGGTGGGTATACACTAGAAACACATTTAACTAAGGATAGACAACTAATTCATCTCATGATACTTTGATGCATCAATGGGATATATATTACTACCCCACCCACTTATTTATGTCCAAATCATTCATTATATATCAAATAATTTATTTAATTCATGAACAATATGCCTTATCAACAAATATCTTTATTGAGTAAAGAATACATATTTATCAATATTTCCCTATTTAGTCAAATATCCTTTAATGTTAAAAAAACATTAGGTGGAAATGATATATATTTTATGTAATAAGTATATACATGATAAATAATGTGGATATTTAAGAGAAATTTAATGTCTAATGATCATAGGTAAGTGGATATTTCAAGGGAAATTTATTGACTACAAAAATGAATCAAGAAAGTGAATCTAAATACTTTCCTTGCCAAAAAGATCAAAAAACCATCAATAGAAATAATAAAGATGGAATTAATATAATATATCCCCAGTAAAGTAGAAGTAAAATAAATGGGTTTTTCTTTGATTAATAAAAATACCATAAAAATATATTTAATAACATTTTTATCAAAATATCCTTTTAACTTTGAAAATAACTTTTTAAAAATAAAAATTTACATAATTATAGGAAAAATGTTTTATTTTTATTAAAAAATAAAATTTATAAAGTAATATTCAAATAAACGAGAGTTCATGATGGTAGGAAATTCTTTAAATTCTATATAAGTTAAAAAAAAATTCCTTTGACAATGTTTTGATAAAAGGTAAGAAGCTCCTCATTCAGAAAGTGATATAAGTTTAATTTCAAACCATTTTGAACAAATTAAAAAATAGGTAAAAATGCATTTAATAAATCATTTGGGTAGTGTTAAATCATTTTTTGAAACATTTTTTTGAAAACATGGATTTGGAAAAGAAAAATATGTTTGATCTAATAGAGAAATGAAGTTATATTTTATTAAAAACATTTCCTCAATCATTTTAAGAACCAAAGAGTGTAAAAAACAGTACCATTACTTTAAAAAATAATCAATATATAGATTATAATAAAATTAAATGGATTTATTATCTAATTATCAAATAATTTCCTTCAATTCAAATTCAAGCATAAACAATCCTAATTAAAATGATATTGTGAAATAAACCCTTACAAAGATCATAACATTGACTTGAGAATCAACCAATGAATCCATTATCTATATCAAATTTAAATTAATATAAAATAAGTGTAAATACAAAAATTAATAGTAAAATTTCATTACACACATAATCTTAAAATATTATAGACAATGAAGAAGTAATACAAACTAATAAAAATAAATTATTTTATAAAATTATTTACTAGTTGGTAACTTTTAAGTTAAATTTATTTTGGATGAAATAATTCAAATCGAAACTTAAAATACTATGAATTCTTATGAAATCATGATTTTACATTCGAAAGGGGAATTATATACACCATATAGACCATATAGAATAAATTAGTTTCATAACATTATAATATGCCCCAATGAAATGAAATTGAGACGAAATCTCTTATGTCACACATCATTTTCGTTGAACATAATTTAATATCCAGTACCATTTTCATACCAGAACCATTTTCATACTTATAATATCACATATGATCCTATTATAGCATTTACCACCCAATCATTAATAATATTTCATTATTTTCATTTTTTTGGGTGTTAATTTCGTTATTTTCTCATGTATGTTTTGTAATGAAATTTCAGGTTATTTGGTATAGGATATATAACAATCATCTCCAAAATGATATTAATTTTATAAATATCTTATTGAATAATTATATACATTTTTATAATCATTATTGAAGGTTGTACATGGAAAATTAATCACATTTCTTCATGGAGACGGTATACCATATGTACACACGAGCGATGAACACATTTCATTAATGACTGAAAGGGTAAAGAATTGGGTGATATATTAATGTTATAGAATAAATATAATCACATATATAATAAATATATTCATTAAATTTATCCTTATTACTTTCCATGTAAAGTGTAAGTGAAAAAAATCGCATTGCTTCATAAGGCGATAGTCCACCGTATACACGAGCGACGTTATCATATTTTAAATTGAATGGAAAGTAAGAAGGTATATGTGATATTAAAACTATATAAGTATAATAATATCATAAATATCATTTGAATGTGTTAAATCCATAATTATATATATCATTGATAGGTGGTGATGGAAAATGAATTATATCGGTTCGGGAGGTGGCAATTCACCGTACACACGATTAAGGATTTCGTTTCCCACATGATAGAATATGAGACAGATATATGTCATGAACTTAACATAATCAAATATTAGTATGTTTGATATAATTGGGTTATTATATAATCATAATTTAACAATATTTTAAGGAAATTTACGAGGGAAAAAATAAACATGCATGTTTAAGAACATTACCTCTTCTTTGAAGAACTTCATTATGTTTCCACCAAAATCATTCCCAGGTTGGATTTATGATAAAAAAAAGTGTTATAGGGTGTTGGTATGTGAGTAATGAAGTTATTTAATCACGTAATATCTGAAAAAATGTATCTTTTTGTGTGAAAATTGGAGGATAGGGGGTACCTTTTAAAAGTGGGGGAGAGGACACACATGAATTTTTTTAAAAGAATAAATTATAGCAAAATTTTTATCATGAAAAAGCCTAAAAAATGGGTAAATATCAACCCTTAAATGTTATAATATCTAAATATATCCATAAAATAGGTTTTGGACTTGTTTTTAGTTCATTTTAACCCCTATCTCTTTACTTTAACCCCTAGTAAATTAGTTTTTACCTGAATTACAGAAAATAATTTTTACTGCTTTTACTATTCATAATAGTAAAAAATTAATTTAAAATTATTATTTACAATAAATTAATATTATCCCTAATATTTAATCTATTTTTTTTATATTCAATTCACAAAATTGGAAAAATAAAATTAAAAATTATACTCACAGATGTGATGAAAAAGAAGGTTTCCAAAGAGAAAACTATCATAAGTATATAAGTTTTTAATATCAAAATTAAATATGAAATTGATTCTAATGGAATATATTAGTTAAAATGTAATATAATAGAACTAATTTTAAATTTAAAAAAACTTAAAATATAATTAACCTTGTAAATTATTTAAACTAAAAGATGATTTTAAATAAAAAGTCAGTATTTTACATTATTCATAAAAAATGAAACTTTTAAGAAAAATAAAAACAATTCAACCTAAACTAATTTTGATATTATTATTTAAAAAATTAAGTTAATTTTATCAAATAAATTTTATAAAAGTAGTAAAAATTAATTTTAAATTATGTGCGCAAAGTGCGACTAAACCATCTTTTAGAAAAAAATATTTTTTTTGAAAATAATTGTTTTATTTTCAATTGTTTTATTTTATTTATAATAAATAGATAACCATAAATTTCATAATTTAGTCAGTATGATTAATACCAACCAATTTAATATCTATTTTATAATTTTATACTATATTACAGTTTATTTGGTCTCGAGGTTTCGTGTTCCATAAGCTATCAAAGAGATTAAATTTAAATAAATATATTTCATGGGTTGCTTAAGCTCAGTGTTGTTAGTCACATATGCTATTGAATATAATGTTCTTATTTTATAATTTTGGGGTGTTACATGACACTTATGTCTATAGCCATTCTTGTGCTATGCCTAGGAGGAAACTATCCCAACTCAAGTATTTGGGAACTATGATTGACCTTATCCACTTTAAATTAAATGATCAAATGATTTCAAGTTATCTTGGTATTTACTTATAGGGGTTTTATGGTTACCATGAAATTATACTTAGAATTGATTAAAGACTATGAAATTAAGAATAATATGTGTTTTAATTAATAAAAAAATGAATATACACAATATGGATTCTCTATCATGCATATGAGGATATTATTATCTCAAGGAATGTAAGATGGATTCCTAAAGATGAATCATTTATTTTACAGAATCCTATACGGTTTGATATAACCCGTCCAATGTTGTAACTTCTGTTTCTACATAAAATTTCAGTACATTTTACCTCCTAATTACATCTATCCTTGCCTTATCCACCTCTTAGACTAGTCATTTCTCTTCTTTGGATGCTTTCTCATCATTGTAAAATTCTTGATGGAGCTGATCCAACTCCTAAAGAAGTTAATATGACTCTTGGAAAAGATGCTCCACCAGTGTCAACATCTCTATATCTTTATTATACTATATTGTTGCTTCCTCAACATATTTTAATTATTATTTAAGCATAAAATTACTAAAAAACAAAATGGGGCATGGATTATGCATTTATGATCATTTACTATACTATACTATTTTATTCAAAAGTGAAAATCACATCTTTTAGTTTGGTATAAATGAAATGGTAATCAACCCCCCATACCCAAGTGTTGAGATTATATGAAAGATCTTAGTAAAATTCACCATCAAGGCTTGCAGTGGAGTTTGAGAGATTAACTTATATATGTCTCTCTATATAATTTTTTGAGTGATACATAATCTATCAATAGTTTACTTATTAGGTTCAGAATCAATCTCATAAGGTGGGATGTATTAAAGGACTAGTTCAATCAGTGAGGGTCTAGTCTTAACACTCATTGAATGAGCCAAACCCATATCAGTTGATATCCCTATACCATCTACCAATTGAGATTCCAAAATAATGAAATCTTGAACTTAAAAATTCTATGCTTTCATGGATTAAATGCATGACTAGAGTATGCTTGGGGAATGTAGGGAAAAAATAATACCCCCAAAGAGATATGTACTTACTTCTATTTATTGGAGCATCAACATTTTTTACTATCATTTCCCCATCAAATGAAATGATAGGTCTACCATCTCATTGAAATTTTTATATAAAATTCTAATATTCCATATCCATTATAAAATGAAACTTATATCATGTTGGATAAATAGGTCTAGATGGAAACTATGACCCATGCCTTTCCAAGATAACAACATCAAGGGTTATGTATGGATTTTGATAGATGTTAGCATAGTCATAGAAAAAATCTTTAAATATCAAGGTTAATAAACTTATTTTATCAATTCATGTAATGTTCTATAATAAGTGGATAAGTATTCAACTAAATTTATAACCTCTAGGAGGCCTTTTAACAATGCTGAACACATAGGGATAACAACCAGTAGGTCAGGATTGATGGACGATTACTATCCTCTATGGGATCTGATCACCTATGTCCCTGTGACTATTTCCTTTAGAAGGACGAGAATGTTATTCCCTTTATAAATCATTACTCCGAAATCTATAACCCTTTAGAGGTTATCTACAGGCATTTCTTTGAAAAGAATAAGGGATAAATAAACTGGGTCTAGCCTTTCCGGAGTCTCACCCAATATTTAAACCATGGAGGCCCCTTCTAGTGTGTTTGAGACTCAATTGATTCAGGGTACTAACATCCTAGAATCCATAGCCTCTTTGGTGTTACTTTCTAGCCTTGGGTTCATAGGGGTAATGATTATTGTAGACCGGTCCTTAGTTGAAATCAACCACCATTGAGCATCTCACATCACTATATCCATAAATTCATTTTCAAGATGCATGACAACTCTATGATTTTGAGTGATTTATACCCTTTGGATTTTGGAACTCAGACTAGCCTCTATAAAAATAAATTCATCAGTAAGGAGTCACTTGAAAAATTTGAATTATACATGAGAAGATATAATAATCAATTATTGACTACAAAAGGATGCATGTTTTCTAGGATCTTGATTACCTTCGTTAAGTATCCCCCATAAGGATAATACCATACAAGGAGAAGATGTAGGTGGTGGAGGTGGAAGCATTACCTTAGGATTAGTATTTACCCCTCACACATGCTCCACCATTCTAGAAGAGCTATCTTCCTTGACCCTTTTAATAGAATGGTAATATACTCCAACTGTCGTTCCTCTTTTTGTTTATATGGGGAGTCAACATGTGATATCTCATCTCTAACATCGTATTGGATTAAAAAAAGTTTGATAATCAAATAAATGTTGAAAATGGAAAATGAAATAGAAATTCATTTCAACTCTTCATAAGGAGTTATTCTACTCTTATCATTAGTCTAACTAAAAATTTAATTTTTATTATAAAACACTTTTATGGAAAAGTGAGCAACCACAAAAGTTAAACCAAGAGGGAAGCCCTCAAAAGATATCCCAATTTTAATGAAATATAACTTAAGCCTATTAGGATTTTCCTCCCTAAGTAGTTTCTAAGAGATAAAATGAACCTGGGGATCCGGCTGATCAAGGATGAAGACTTCAAAGCAATCTGCCATCTTTCCCTAAGTTTTAGAGTAATTTTCCTCACTTAGCTTCATTTTATTAAAACCCCTTATCAGTATAAGGTCTTTCTTGTCAATTCATTCCCATTGCTCAATATTGACATCCACCCAAAGAGGCCTGCCCAAAATCTTTTCTACCTCTTCTTGTGTACCATCAATGTAGAGAAATTCCTCCACCATTTCTTCCTCAGAGTGGACAACAAGTTCTAGTGGATTCTATTTAGCTACTTCCTCCACCCCCATTTCACTCTCTCCAGCCTCAACAACATCGACTATCCCTTATTCAATATTACCTTTTAGGATAATACTAGATATCATCATTCATTATTTCTCCTTGAATTTCATTTTTTACCTGACCTGGTATTTATTGGTTTTGGAAGGTGGGAATAATCCTTACACCCTTTTCTTTTCTTCCCTGTTGACAAAACATCAGTCTCTATCCCACCTATTATTTCAACTTCATTGTAAATCTTTTTATCTTAATTCAATACCTCCAGACCTGAATGTACCCAATAAAGGCTCTCCATCCCCAAGGAACCTGCAAATGTACCCAAATAAGTATGATAAAATAATAATAAACAAGGGAGTAACTGAAAAGTGTAACATGGTGTTATAATATACCCACCATAAATGATTTCTACCACTAGAAATCCATCATATTACTAAATTAAAAAAATGTGAAGGCCATTGTCACCTCATCAAGAATTCTCTCTCCCACATCTCACATATATCCCATCCGCACTTCCAAAGTACTCATACTAGAGGAATCATTTTACCACGTAGTATCTTCTCTCGACGATCCATAATATGAAAATGTTGTTCAACCAAAGTGGTTTTGTTATCAAGATCAATATCCTCCCATCCAATCACATTGGAAGAGTCTTGTATATACCTCCTTGTCTAGGGAACATGAAACACATCATGGATAGAAGTCAAACAAGATGGTAATTCTAATTGATATGACACCTTTCCCTATCATCCAATGATCTAAATGGGGCCCACAAACCTTAGTTCCAACTAACCCAACTCACCTAACCAATGATTCCCTAAGAGAGAATAAACTATAGAAAAACTTGATCACAAACCTCAAACTCCAGTGTGTGATGTCAAAGATTTATATAATATTTATGATGAAACGACATCATGATCAATCTTCTCTGGATCAACTACACCATCTATTTCATCTCTTGAATGAGACTCGACCCAACCAAGGACCACTCTCCCAACTCTTCCCAATATAAGAAATATCTACATGGTTACACTTATGAATCCTTTAATGGAAAAATCCTAATAGAGGTCTAATAACTATTTTTATAAGAAAACTTAAAAAGAGGTAGATTATTTTCCCAAGATCCTCCAAAATCAAGTACACAATCCCAGATCATATCCTCAAGAACCTGGATAGTCTTGTCTATATTCCCATTTGTTAGTGGATGATAATCCATGCTCAATCTAATCTGGGAACCCATCACCTAATTCAAACCTTTACAAAACTTATATATGAACCTAGAGTCCCTATTAGATACAACACTAGAGGTAACCCTCTTAAGTCTCAGAATCTCTTGAACATAAAAGTCCCCAAGTTTTCCCATTTATTTCATCTCATTAATAGAAAGGAAATGCTCCAAATTCTTGAGTCAATAAATGATCACCCAAATTGCATCGTTACCAATAGGATTCCATGGAAAAACAATGACGAAATATTTGGAAATTTTAGCCCAATTCCATAACAGAATGGGTAAGGGTTATAACAAACCTACATGTCTCTTTTGTTCTACCTTGATTTTCTGACAAGTAAGACACCACAATAAAAAATCTACATTCGACTACCAGATCTCTTAGTAACAATACGAACATCTCAATTCATGATGAATCCTAGTATACCTAGGTTGAATGGACCTAAAAGAGTGTTGTACACTATCCAAAAACTTATACCTTAGAAAAAATGGAATGGACAACCTACCACACAATCATAATGTGTCGTTAAGAGACAAAGACCATTCACCAGAGGTCCCCCCACCATAAAGGATTTAACTAAAGAATTGTCACTCGATATGTATTACCTAATCAAGGAAAAATCACTCATACGAAGATGATTCAACTTCCATAAAATACAAGAACACCCATCCACCATCCTCTTCCACTTCCAAGCTAATCTCAACAAACAAACTCCTGAGATACCACTCCTCAACTGATTCCTTCACGGATTTTGTTGTAAATTTTCCACTCAATGCATCAAAAACCACATTTACTTTCTCAAGAGTGTATGAAATATCAAAATAAAAAGTCTAAAGATACTCTACCCACTATATCTCTTATAAGTTCAGATCTCGATGAGAAACAATATGTTTCAAGATCTTATTATTTGATTACACTATAGAATGATCCCCCGAGAGATAGTAACTCCATATTTTGAGTGCATGTGTAACCACTACCAAATAAAGATATTGGGTGGGGAATTTATTCTTGTGAGGTTGTAATTGGTGTGATTAATAGGACACCACCAATTTACCCAACATCAAGACACATCCTACACACATACAAGAAGAATAAAAAAAACATTACAACCCAAACCTTGTTTTGGAAGAATAAAAACATTTATTGATGTTAACCCCAGCTTCAGATCCACAAAAATCTCTAATATTGGTCATTCCAATAAAAAATTAAACTTTTATAGGTTAAAGTAGTCATCAAAGAAGTGATATTAGTGAAATCATGAACATCCGTCTATAGTAAACAGCCAAACCTAAGAATCTTCAAATCTGAAAAAAATTTCTCAGATGATCCCAAAACATAAAAACCTATATATTTTCAAGATCCTCTGAGATGCCTATCTGTGATATCACATTCCCTGAAAATTTCACTTCCCAGATACAAAACTCACATTGGGAAAGCTTAATATATAAACGATGTTCATTTAGGGTTAGAATAATGATATAAAAATGGTCCATGTGATCCTCCTATGACTTGAAGTAAACCAAAATCACATCAATGAACACAATAACAAAAGTGTCCAAGAATTGGTAGAAAATCTAGTTCACAAAATCCATAAACACCATAGGAGTGTTCATCCGAACTAATGGAATAACAAGAAAATCAAAATTTCTATACCATCCCCTGAACCCTTTCTTAGCTATATTCTATTCTCAAATCCTCAATGAGTGGTACCTTGACTTCAATTCAATCTTTGAAAACCAAAATACCCCTATACGATTTTGAAAAAGTTCATCAATCATAGGAAAATGATATTTTTTCTTAACAATCATCCAATTGAACTTTTGATTGTCAATATAAAGTCTAAGACTCCCATATGCCTTCTTAGAAAAGAGTAATGGAAAAGACCATGGTGACACACTAGGATGAATAAATCCTATATCATCTAGATCCTCAAGATATACCATAAGTTTGAATAATTCATAAGATTCAATTTGATAATATAGAATAGAAATAGAAATCATACTAGGGAGTAGGTCAATAGTTAATTGGACCTATCTCTATGGAGGTAAACCAAAATAATAATCTAGAAAGACCTTAGAGTATGATCTCACCACTAAAGGAATTAAACCACACAAATGAGGGTCGACTATATCATGAAACATCTCTAAAAACTAGAATGATATTACCCTAGAATAGGAAAAAATATTCACTACCCTTCCCGATCTTGAGTACCACTTACCCTAAAAGAAAAGAGTGACCCCATCAGTAGATAAGAACTATACCCATCAGTGATAATAGTATGTATAGGCCTTAAAACTAATCATCAAATCCATACTGATAATGAAGATGAAGATTCCAAGATCAAGGACCAATAAGCCCCATTCTATATCAATGTTGACTATCATTACCTGACATGCTTGACAAATGAAATTTTGTTCGGACCTCTTTCCCAAAGGCATGAAAAGATCCAATAAGTAAAAAATAAGTTCTAAATGAAAGTATATTGCATAAACTAACTTTTATGATATGAATTAATGAGTAAAACCTATATAAAAAAACCCATCACTATAGAAGAATAAATAAACACCATACCTCTAACAGTAGTTGGATCTGCTTCAAATTACTCTCGTGTATACTCAGTCACATAAAAACATCCAATATTATCCCCATGAACATACCCCTTGTCCTGAGTATTTTACCTCTCCCACCCTTGGAAGAATGAATTCAAACCTTTGAACCCTTGGTGAGAGTGGATCCTGACTTATTACCCTAGAAAATCCTTTCACAGAAAATGCTTCAAATGTCCTGATAATTCAAAATGATGATAAGTCATAGGAGCCTCCGTACAACTAGTCCTAGTATGACCCTACTACCCACACTCATAGAAAACAACTTGATTCTATCCTAATGAAGGCCCTAAAACTAGTCCGAAATAAAATCGACCACCCATGTGATTCCTTTTCTAGATAGAAGATAAACTGTGGCTAATAACTAAACCAACTTAATCTCCATCCATACCAATATTCCCAAATATTTTTTCCTCTTTCAATGATACTTTGTCAACTACCTCAACAAAGGTTTATAGGCACATGAGAGTCAAAATTGACCTAATATCAGGCCTTGATCATAACTCTATCCTCTGAGCCATAAGTTACTTCTTAGTGACAATTTACAATACCAGATGCACTAGCTTAAAAAACGGGTAGAATACTCGAAAATGGTATGCTCACCCGGATACAAGGTAAGAAATTCCTAGGGACTTTCCACACATAATATCTCCAATTAAAACTACTAATTAAAAATTTTATTTAATAAATCTTTGGTAAGGTCCTTGTAAAAATTATCTTACACAATAGGGTCCCACCATCTCTTTCTTGGTCTCTTGAGAACATATATGGGAAAAACCATCTTCGAGTCATCAGGAGTCTTCAAGAAATTTATGATCCTCTCAATATACTCAAGCCACTCCACAGATTCCTATGGTCCTTTTTCACTACATAATATGGGTGGATTCTTCTTAGTAAAATTAGATCCATGATCTACCACACATCCTTGGTTTCCAACACCCACTCAACCTAGAGTACAGATAGTGCTATAAAATATTCTACATAAGAAGGATCCACTAGAGTGTTTTCTTGCGAAGCCATTCTCACGACTTCCTCTCTCATATTTGAAAGATATCTTCTATGAGGAATTGTCTAATAAACACAATAAAATAACCAATTAGATTATTTTCACATTCCAAAATCCTAGGAACACTTTTAGAATTCAAAATAATGCTTTAAAACAACAAGAATTTAAAGAAATTAATAATTCTATCAGTGAAAGTCATTTCCAAAATAAATAGGTCAATTTAAATGAACTTCCCATACAATTCATTAAAATAACACCAGAACCCAAGTCTAAAACCTGGTAAAAGTCCCTAACCACCCAATGATTACATGGGTTTTATCATGAAAGAGAGCTGGACATGCCCCTTTTCTGCACTTATTATCTAAATTTTGACAGTCGTAACTTCTATCTGCCCAAGACACAAAACCAAACTTAGACACTATTAAAAAAATTCAGGCTGAGACTTTCCTATAATTCCAAATTTTAATAGACCAAATCGGGTCAACCAAACCATACACCTAAGCTGACCGTTAGATGGTTAGGTGAAGCAAAAAAATAGAACAAGTCTTGTATATAATGAAACAAGACATAGAACCAAAGTAATACATGGTATAAAAAGAATAAACTAGATTAAAAAATCTAATCTAAACAATATAAACAAAAAAATAATAATAAATAAAGACCAATAAGTCTACATGTGACCAATATTCACCTCTAAACTGACCTGAACTGAAGGAAAAGACCAAATGTGAAGCTGACATGCTATAAGATTCCCTTCCCTGTACATGTATCTTGTAATAAAATATCTACAACCACCAAAAGGAAAATGTAGAGTGTGAGTAAAAATCCCAGTTGGATATAACCATAGTCTATATACAAGTTATAATAATAAGAATTAAATGGTTATATATTTTAAAACAAAAATATTTTTACAAAGAATTTTCATTAAACCAATTCATTTGTAAATCATTTCCCTCTTTTTTTCATAAAATATCATCATATTCTCAAACCAAAAATATGAAAAGTATAAGTAATATAAATAGGAAAGAATATCCATGCATCATGAGGTAATCAAGTAAACACATATATATGAAATAACCTATTATTCGAAGCTATGTGACATAAGATCATGATAAAACACATGAGAAACAATCTATAACAAAAAGAACATGATATAAAAAAACATAAATGAAAAATCACCTCATATTTGTCCCTAGACTATGGTAAAATGTGCACTAGACACTTGAGAGCCTAAAAATTCCTAACATTGGATCCAAATAATATTAGGTCCTTCCATAGTCCATCGATATCCAAAAGGTTAACTCCTATTAGTTCTACAAACACTAAGGACACCTGTGTCTCTTTCCCGACATACCCAAGGTTACCAAGGTGAGAATTTTCAAAATAAATTTTCAAAACCATGATAAAAATGTTATAAAAATAATTCAAAGCCAATCCAATCTTTTTAGGTGTTTGAAAATCCATTTCCAAATCATGAAATTATGTTTTCAAAGAAAAAACCATTTTGAAAAAAATTTCCTTTCTAAGAAAACCTTTATGACTACTTATCACTTCAAATAAATGAAAAAATGAAAGGAATTTACCGATAATATAAGAAATTAATTTCATTAACCCATTGTATAGAACCACCTACCTCAAATGGTATACAACTACCTTCTTTCAGCAACGGTGATTAGAAACCATGATAATAGGCTTTAAAGGCATGAGATTCCATGAAACTGAAAATGATTTATATAAAAAACAATTATATCAAAAATCCGACCACAACCAGCATAAAAACCACAACTTAAACCAAATAAAAAGAAGAATAGGAAGTAAATCTTACCCAAAAAAACACACCATAACCGAAACAACAACAAATCACCAAACGAAATGATCTGAAAGGGTTATAAGTCTCAAAATTATACTGTAAGAACTTCTAGATCGAGAGGGAGGGATGAAAATGAATGAAATGATAATAATCCATGCATAAAACCAAAAATTAAAACTCATGATGATTACATGAAATGTAACTCTATTACACATCATGTAATCTGAAAAGCTCATGTACACTAAAAAATCCATCACATTTTTATTAAAAAACAAATTTTTGACAGTACATGATGTGAACCTTATACACATTGTGTAATACCTTCATGACCTGAACCTGTTTCACAACATATTCATAGAGAACAATACACATCATGTAATGCCTTTACACAGTGTGTAATCACCCAAAAAACTTCAAAAAATTTAGGTCGTAAGTAGGAAAACTCAAAACCCCACTCTAAGAATTATCCGAACAAAGGAAGAACCTCGTTAATTATTTGAAAAGTTTGTATACATACTCTATTAATTAAAATAAACATAGATTGCTAAAAATTAGGTCATTTTCTATACCAAAGGCTCTCTATTCTTGAGAAGTCTACAAACACACCCAAATAAAGATGATAAAAAAATCATAAACACGTGTGTATTTGAAAATCATAATGGTATTTTGTAGGTATAGTTGGGTAAATCCATAGTTTAAAAAATATATGTCTTCTACACTATAGTAAAAGTATAAAAAAACTAGAAAGAGGTATGAAACATGCTTATATAGAAATTTTATGACTGGATGACAAGAACATTAGTCAACTGAGTCTATGAAATACTTTGTGAAAATATGAATTAACTACTCATGAAACCAATTCCATTTATAAAACCAAATGTTACATCTTCATCACTTCAATTTTCAATTATCAGTGTAGTTTTGGATAGAGAATAAAGAAACAAGGAGAATGTGCTTGCCAGTGCCTAAGTCTATCCATAATATTTAAGATTTCTTTACCCCATCACTAGTAGGATGTGAATTTCCCCAGAAAATAAAAACATCATCTGATAAAGAGTGATAATATGGATCAATCAATTTCATCCACTTAAAATACGCCTATTCTAATTAGTACTCATAGAAATCTGAGTTACCCATCTATAATCTGGGATGAATTCCTGGTGGTTAAGGAATATGAAACCTTGGCGGACCCAAGTGATCATGCACACTTTCTACTGAATATATATATATATATATAGATGTAGATGAGACATGGATATAGGAAATCAAAAAAGATTAATAGGAATATTAATATCACCATGAGTCATCCATGGATCATTTAGACCCACTATACTGGTGGTCCAATTAGCAGAAAAACAATTGTTCGGTCAACATCAAAATAAGGGAAATGTAACACCCTGATATTTTAATATTTATTAATTTTTTAAATGAATATAATGTTTTATGTCTTGTGATACATGCAGCATTATACTAAATTAAACAATGATACTTTTATTTAAATAAAATATTACAATAAACACAAACACATTATAAGGTTGCAATACGAAACAACATGAAGAAAAGTACATGTGTTGTAAAAAATATATACATAAAAATATAAAAAACAGAAATTATTTATCATTGTGGTTAGCCATAAATATTGTTACCCCAAATACAACTATGTAAACAAGGAAAATAATTAGTAATATAATAAACATGATGAGAGAAAAGTAAATGAATAAATTTTAGTGAAGTATATAAGGATATATATAATAATGTAATATGAACATTATATATATGTTCATTGGAAACATATACTTTTTATATATATAGATTTTGGATATATATCTATCCAGTATATTTAAATTCAATTGTTTTAAAATAAATATAAAATAATTTAAAGGTAAACGATATATTTTGGATAAAACTATTTTTATGTGTGCAATGTATTTTTATCTTAATAGATTAAATTAATCACTATAGATAAATTATTCTAATGAAATAATTATATTATATATTAAATTTATTTATTTAATATTCATTTAATTATTGTTATTAGGAATGAAGCTAGAATAAATTCATTTTATGCTTTAAGAATACATTTTCATCAAAAAATGTTTTCAATTCCATTTTGTGTGCCAATAATATAATTAATTTACACTAATTTTATAAATTTCATTTGAAAAAATTATATCATTTAGGAAATAATAATATCACATTTATCTTAGGGTGAAATTTTGGTATTTTTCTAAAAATAATGATTTTTCAGTGAATAGTAAAAAAAATAAATATTTTATAAAAAATTGTCATTTATTTTCATGTATTTAAAAAGTATAATTTTATTTGGAATTGGTTTTAAAATATTATCATTTGATTAAAAATAAAAAAATTAATTTAATTTTAATGTATATTATGATTAATTTTGGAATAAAAAACATTTTTATACTTAAAAGTGCATTTTTATGGAAAACCATTTTTCATCAAATTTTATGGGTTTATCATAAAATTAATTTTTGACACCTATAAGGATTTATTTTGATAAAATAAATTCCATATTTGGAATCATAATGTTCAAATTTGTCAAATAGGCTAACTTTATTTTTTGTTATAATGACTAACAATCGTGGTAAATATTTATCACCTTAGTAAGGGTAAATAAAGTTATTAAAGTTAAAAAATGTGATAAGGCTTTAAAAATATGTATAACACGTGAATTATTTGAATTATATTATTATATTTTGACCATAATGATCCAATATACATAGATAAGAAAAATTGGCACAATTGGTCTTTGATAATGACCTTAATATTATTCTAATTAAAGAATAAATACAAGATGCTACTCTCTTTATTTTAATATATTTAATATTTTTATAGGAATACAAAGAGGTTATGTTTAGTTTAATATATTTTTTTGAAATATAAATTTTTTTATCATGTAAATTATTTTAATTATTTAGTGATTCTATAATTACCTTAAAAGGGTACACAATGCTCACATAATACTTGTGCAAGCAGTAGAAAAATATAAGTGATTTGAAAAACATAAAAAGTAATATTTTTTTTGATTAATTATAGTGTACCATGAATTTTATGGTTAATAATAATTTATTTTTTATTTTTTAATATTTAATATTTAAATTTCATACCTATCTTTATTTTTTTAAAGTCCAAATATATGAATAGTTCTTAAATTGACTTTAATGGTATTTTATGTTAAATAATATGTTATTAAATGATTTAAAAATCATATAAATATTGAAATAATACAATATGAATAGTATATTGTCAAAATTTTCATAAATTTACCATTTTTGTCCTTTTTTTACCTTATAAGTAGATTTATATCCCTTTAGTAATGAAAAAGTTGTTACCATAGTTAAGGATAAAATTGATTAACAAAGGGGTTAAACCAAAATATAAGGTTTAAAATGGCATATGAAACTATCAAAATTTTGTTTATTTAAGGTATGTAAATCATAATATATCTTATCTTCTAATTTTTCCACTTTTTTACACTTTTACATGAAAAGAAATTATTTATATTTAAAATCTTTTAAGTAATTCCAGATGTGTCCACTCCTTCACTATAAAAGGACACTACCTATCCTAAAATATTAACACCAAATTTAGGAACTTAGATTAAATAAAACCTGAAAAAACCTCTTCAAAATAGAATTATACAAGTTATAAAGGTTCTGGTCACCTCAAAATACCATCCCTATGGTTTTTAAGAAGAGATCCAATGGATTTTTCTCAAATAAGAGGTAATCATCTCAACCAATCTTTTTGATTTTAATTATTATTTTAACTCATTAAATTATATCATAATCATTAAAATAAAATAACCTTAGTATCTACCATATAATATTATTCTATTAAATTTATTTCTTAACCTTTAACCATCTCGTTTCCATCATGTGTTAAATTAAATTATCGCTTGTATGTATGTGTGGACTACCACTTCCACATAGTGATATGATTCATTTTTTATCACCATATTTAATGGTTGGTTTTAAATATGGATTTAATGATTATATATTATATTTATGACATATTTATTCTTCTATAATTATAATATGTTATCTAGCTACTTACCTTCCCATCAGTTGGGAAAGGATAATGTTGCTTGTGTGTACATATGAACCACCACCTCCATGAAGTGATGTGATTCGTTTTTAATTTACTCTTTAAATGGATGGTAATAAGGATAGATTATATGAATATACAAAATTTTTATTATATTTTAATTATTTTGGAAAATTGAATTATAATTTACCTTTCTTTCATCCTATTCATAAAAAAGTAAAATATCACCCATGCATATGTACATACTACCGTCTCCAGAGAGTGATATATTTTTTTTGATGCCCAATATATATGAATTTTTCAAAATATATATAGAATAAATAAATATGATAATTATTTCCTAATTAATATTCTTTATATGATTATACCATGACCAAGGTGCAAATACCAGAACCATCGAACCGAAACATTCTTGGAAAATAGACTAGTTTTTAACAGAATACCCATTTTAAGAATTATCAATAAAAAGAAAATTATAAATTATAAAGGAATTATAAACATTAATTTATGTAATAATATGGGTTTGTAATATATTTATACAAAATCTATTTTGATTATATAGGATTTTTGAACACGTACAAAGCTAGACGGTACTTAAGGTAAGGGTTACTCGTCTCACTTTTATTTATATGGGGAATATACCATAATCACCAAAAATATCATTTATGTGTCGTATATAATACCCAAAAATTCATTTTATGATGCTTATAATGAAAATTATTGTGATTAAAAAATCCATATAAGTATCACTCTTTCAGGAAGTTTTTATTCAAAGATTATGAAAGTGATAAGGGATTTATGTTTCAATCTCATTTTAATCAAGATTATTTATGCTTGAATTTCCATTAAGAGAAATTATATGATACTTATCCATTAAACCTAATATATTTTATTCTCATATATTCATTATTATAATTTTCTTGTATTAGTGCCATTTTACACTCTTTTGTTCTTAAAATGTTTGAGAAAATATTTTCAAAGGAAAGTGGACCTTATATGCGTTTTGGGTGATGAATCTTTTCTTCAATGTCCATAATCATAAAAATTGTTTTTTGAAAGTTATTCGATATAATTTTAATGGTTTAAATTTTTTTCCATTAACATATAATTTATTTAAAAAGTTTTAAAAGGAACCATTTTATATAAATATTTTCTAAATAATTCATTTTTGACTTTTTGAAAAAGTTTGAAAGGAATGTTTTCTTTTAACGTATAGAGAATGGATGAATCTTCCCGTCATCATAAAAATTATTTTATATTTAGATTATTCTATTATTTTACTTTTTTATTTTCAAATAAAATTATTTCATAACTATTTTTTTAATTTTTAGTTAATTTTTATTAACAGAAAATGATATTTTCTCATGTTTTCAAAGAAGGGGTTAATTGATCTTTTAAAGTTATTATTCATCTATGTCAACGTCCTTTAATGATTGTTATGATTCATTGGGTATATGATATTATAATACCATCTAATTTGTTTCTTTTTTTGGTTTATGATGATGATGAATCAAGGATAATTCTATAAAACTCATTTCTTTTCCATGGGTTAATTAATTATGTTATGATGAAATATTTATGAAACCTGTTTCTTTTCCACATGTTATGATATAATGAAATGATATAATAACACCATTTAATTTATATAGGTTATGATGTGATGAATTAATGGGTTTTTTTTATGATCTTGTGGAACATTTATGGTTTAAGGTTATGTGATGGGTGGGCCCATTATAGACATCCAATTCATTGGGTAATGATGGATAACTCATGTTATAACCATGTTATTCATGAATATGATTTCATGTTCACAATTTTATACATGGTCCTAGTTTCATATCCATAAGATTATACATGGATCTGGTTTCATATATATAGGTTTATTCATGGACCAGATTTCATGTCCATAAGTTTATGCATGGAACTTGTTTCATGTATATATGTGAGGACTGGATTTCATGTACTTAACATAATTAGTGACCCTCTTACTATTTATACATGATCAAAATGTTATAAGATTATGTTTTGTACACATTAATATATTTATGATATTCTCTAATGGTTCATGACTCATTATTTGTGATTCTGAAATGTTATGAGTTTTGTCTTCTGTTATGACAAATACTTATGCCATAAATCATGATTAAAGATTTTAAATTTTTTGGTATGGATGTATTATGTTATGATAATGATATTATACCCTTATACTTAATTGCGATCATTTATTGATATCTCCTATTTTTACCCTTACTTAGTATCTAAGCTCACTCTTTCTTAAGATTCCAGTACCCTCAAGTTATGAAGAAATATTTTAAGTTGGGTATGTCTATGGGAAATAATATGGTATAAGAAATTTCTCAGATATGTTAAATATCCTTTATGAAATAATATGTTTCTTTATCTATTCCAAAAAGACACTAAACCTTTATGGTTTTGCAGACTATAAAAGTGTGTTATGTATTTAATATTTATCTAAAATTTTGTAATATTTATTTATGTTTTTCTTGGGTCACTCTAGGAAGCATAGTTTAACCCAATTAGTATCCAGTGAGGATATCCCCTAGCTATAGTGAAGGAAAGTAGTTGCTGACATAGTCATCTATGTCCATGAAGCCTCACTATATGTGGAAAACTCATGGAATTAAGTATATATTTGAGTTGGTTCCCTAGGACCAACTTGTTTAGTACTTGATTACAAGATTTTCTTATTAAAGAAGTTTTATTATCACATTGAGATTTTTTGATTGTATAATATTCGAATATGATAATGTCTTAAGAATATATGATACAATAAAAGGTTATAACAGTTCCCCACTATAATTAGAACCTATAGGGTCCAGGACATTATTATTGAATCTCATTCTATATCAGGATGATATTATATGATGAGACACCTATGATATATGATATTAGGGGTTGGGGACTAATAAGACATCGAGACACCTTCTCATGGTGTTAGACCTTGGTAATCTCTATGACAAGAGGTTATGAGAACAAACCCATTAATAGGAAATCCACATTTCCATGTGGCATTGGATATTCCAATATAAAGAACATGTGTATTGATCCTTATACATTAATAATATCATTAATGGATATCATGGCTTTCTTACTTTAATACATTAATGAAAAGTGTGATGGCATCTATTTGTATTAAAGTAGGATACATTGGGTGCATCATGATTGATATTGAATTAATGGATAATATGAGTAAATATTTATCCCTATTATCTATTTATGAAAGTTGATATCTCATGCCCTTTGATAGAATGGAACTTCCTGCATAAATCCATGGATATGGAGTTTCATGGGTGAGTTCAATTCTAAAAATCAAAAGAAAATGAAATAAAGAATATAGGTTGATGTCAACTACATGCACCTTTATTTATTAAATATTCCATGATAAAGATATTATAATATGTAGTAAACATCCATAAGAGGTTAGACATCATTATGATGTTAAATTCTCTCTCTATGGATGCCTTGTCAGGTTGCTATATGATAACCTTATAGTTTAAGCGGTTATGCCTAATTCCACTAAGAAAGAAGTATAGAGGGTCAAATTCTATGTTCCTGAATGGCCTGAAGGCCATAATTTTAATTTATTTTTGATAACCTCCCTTTCAAGGGATAAGGGGGAACCCTTACAAGGACCGTAGGCTCATAGATTACATGGCTCTTAGGTTTAGGAGATTACGTGACCCAAAGGTCTTAGGGAATTCAACCAGACTATCTACAAGGAACTGCCCCTCCCCAGCATCTGCATCTTAATAGTAGCTCTCCACCTTTTCATGACCATCTGGATAGGCTTCCAGTGTAAGCACAGGCTGGTACCGATGGCATAACGATACCCTCTCATTCTGAAAATCCATTTGGATATGCATTGGTGAGTGCACCGACTCTGAATCCTCTTCTGGGGCTGCTCCTTTATTGTAGTGTGTCTAGGGCCTGTATTCATGTCGCCCGAATTCCTTGGGGTGGCCCTAACGCCTTATGGTGGCCCAAAGGCCTTGAGAATTAACTGGCCAGAAGGCCTTGGGTGGCCCGGAATCCATGCCGAACTCAAGGACCAAACCGGTGGCCCGAAGGCGCAGATGGATGAATGGTTCTGGCTGCTACAGTACCGAACAATACCTGCTACAGTGCCTACTACAGTATAGCTACAACACTGCTACAATACTACTATAGTACTACTATAGTGCCTGCTACAATACTACTATAATGCCCCCGGAAATATGCCTCCACTCGGATTTGATCTCGGGTCTCTTGGATGCATCTAGCGAGTCATCACCAACTGGGATAAGGCTCTTATGCTGGTCAAATGCTATGTGTATCAACATTATCAGTTAAATTATATTATTGAATTTAATAAGTTACAAAAAAAATTTAGTTTGTTTGATTGCCATAATTTAATCACAAGTTTCTCAAACGAATAGGTGAGTTAAATAATAATAAATATTTTTTTTTCAAGTTTGGGTAATATAATATTTACTACATTTATTTTAGAATAATTTAGAGACATTTACTTATTAAATTTTCATTATTTAATGATTGTTAAATTTCAACAAGGGAAAGAGGAATGAGTTTAATGGTCTGTTTGGAAATAGTATAAATTATATTTTTTTATATTATTTATGTGTATCACATTTCAAGAGTTTAATAATGATATTTATACTATTATTTTTAGACATGGGGTCGACTAAGAATTATGGAATTAGGAAAGGGCATGTGTGGAAGTTTCTAACTCTAAACCTTCTATAATAAATATCTAAATATATATTTTTCATAAAACACAATTAGGGTGAAAAATAGATACCGTGAGACTCTCTCAATCATGAGAGATAAATAAAGAGATATAGAGTGATCTCCTCCCCTATTCTCTCATGAAAACAAGAGATCAAAAATATTTTTTCCTCTATTGAGGACAATCTTTCTTTGGTCAACCACAAACAACGCAAGTGATCAGGATTAGCCATGCTATCACTTAGCGATTTCATGACATCATTCAAATATTGTGGTGCATTTGTGGATCACCGCTAGAGGGATTATACACTTGTATTTTGAAGTGAAATGATGGTTCATTGAATTCTATTACACAACACCATCAATGAATGTGGAATTATATGTTTAGGTTATAAAGTAATTATAAAATATATGTGAATATCCTTTTTCTTTTGGTTATGATATTTTTAATATAGTCAAGTAATTTACTATTTTTGTTTCATATGAATTTTTGATCATGTGAAGAAATGATTACATGTGATTTACGACTAAAATCTATGTTTCTCATACCGTCAAAGGACACTTTTTTTGTGATCGAAACCTACAAGTTGTATAAGATAAGTCACATGTTTAATTTATAATTATTTATTATTCATTAATTGATATCATTTATTTGAATTTTATTTTACTTATATCATTTATTTCTAATATCTGAACATATTTTCATCTTAGTTTGTTCATTCTCTCTAACATAACATAATTGTTTTGGTTTAAAAATGAATAATAATATATTAAAAATAACCTATAAGTGCCAATGGTTCTACATGGACAAAACTAGAGTACACGATGTCTACTTACCATATAAACACATTCTATCATGTTTTCTCACATAAATATCATTCTTATCGGGTCAGATCTGATAAAATCAGACCTTGTATTCAAAAAGGACAGATCTATGTATAGATCCAAACAGGATGGAACACAACATAAAAAACTACACACCATGTAGAAACTATACATGGCATGTGGTCCCTGTCTTCTAATGGTTGAGAACACGAGGTGTGTCGATGAGCCATGTATCAGCTACAACACATAGTAAAAAAATATCATGAAACTCTAAGGTTACACACCATGTATATTGAACTACACACCATGTGATTCAAGGTTATACATGTAAAGAAACATATCCAGACCTATGGCATGTGTTGTAGACACAGGCATAAGAAAAGTACACACAGTGTAGTATTCTTGTGGCAGTGTTCTCAAATTCTTAAAGAAAGAATAATTAAATATATAATTAAACATATTTATTAGGTTTTCCATGTTATATCTATTTGATAGTACTCACCATATCATAATATTAACAATTATATATTAAATATAATTCCATGTTAAATTTTTGATGAACACATGAGGTTTCCTCTAAGTTATCTTGTGTACTAAATTAATTTTAAATGAAATTAAATTTATTTAAAATTATAGATTATGGTGAGTTTATAATGGTTGGATAGAATTAAGATAAATTTAATTAATTGGAATAATTAATGATTCATTACCTTAATTAACTAATTAATTGAATTAATTGATAACTATATTGAAAATTTATGGCCATTTCATGATGTGTGTATGATAATGAGATTAGACCAACCCTAGTGTGTGATTGGTTTATTTTAATTTATTATTATTACTTTAAAATTATTGGACTGTGAGTAATCCCCATCTCCTTATTAGGTAGGGGTCCTATGTACTCATGTTTTATTTTATGTAAACCCCCTTCATCTAGTCCATTGGATCCTCACACCTGTGTATGAGTAAAACCTTATGTAAATATGGATCTCCCTAGTGAGTGGACGTGGTATGAGCCAATGATCTTAGGAGAAACCAATCACGGTGATACATAGGATCCAAGGTGGAATACAAAACAACAAATGAATAAATTGTTCAAGGGGGTTTCCCAAGGGATGAGGGTTAGTTTATCATTATCTAGATAAAATAACTAATAAAAAATCTCATGATCATGTCACTCATGTTTTTTTCAAGATTTATGTTTAATTATTTATGTTTGTGAATGCCAGACGACCACATAATAAATGAATTAACAAGAATGAAATATGTAATAAAGTATAACCAAATTATAAGTAAATGTTTTATTAAGAAATGGTTAATCACTTAAGTAAAATATACTTAATATTTACAAGGCATGTGAAAGGAAAAAAACTTGTCTTTATGAATAAGGATAAAAATTCCCTCAATATAAAATATTAATTTGGATTATCCTTCCAAAAATTAAGTTAGAATCATCCTCATAGTTCAAAGTGATTGACCATATCAAGTCAGGAAACTTTCAATTATCATGGAAATTTTAGCTTGAAGTGTTGGGTTGACTTAACTTAGTTTACATCAATGGTAGACTACCTAAGTAGTACTTGGTGTAACTAAGAGGAAAAGTATGAGGGAATGTATTAAAATAGGATTTTAGGATTGGGGAGTGCACTTAACAAGTCAAGGAACAATATGTTAACATAGTTGGAAAGGTATTCATACCTAAAACCATTCAAATATATTGTCAAGGACAAGTCTAGTTTATGAGAAAGGGAATATGGATCCTTTCCACTAGAATATTTAAGTGGAAAGATATTCTAAAACTAATGGTGATGGATATTTGGTTACGATAAATAGTGTGATATTAATAAGAATTTAATTAAATTTAAAATTTTAAATCTAATCTATTAATCAAAACAATCTGATCATAATTTGTAGAAATGGAAAATCAAACAACATCAAAAATATCACTACGATCCATACTTGAAAAGGATAACCTTATAACTATTGAATGTTTTTAGGAATGATATAGGTTCTTGCACATTATAATATTCCACAGAAGGTAATTATACTTGTTAGAAACCCCAATTATTGATTTTATTTCTAAAGAGGATAATGAGGAAGAAGTGTATCTCTATTTAAAGAAAGTATATGACTCTATGGATATCTAATTTTTCAAGTTATCCACTATGTCCAATGAGATTCTTAATAAATATAAGGATATAGATGCACATTGTATTATTTCTCACCTTAAGAATATTTATCCAAATAAGGTGAGATCAGAGAGATATGAGCTGTCCAATACATTTTTCACATGAAATCTTGGAGATTCAGTGCCAGATGGGGTACATATAGTCAATATGATTGGATACAATGTGCACATAAACATATTGGGTTTTAAGATCCCTAATGTCCTGTGTAAAAATCTCATTCAGTCCCCACTACCCAAGAACATATCGAATATTGTTATGAATTATAATATGAGAAATAGTTAGAAGACATTGTCAGAACATCTTACACCTATTTTCCAAGTTGATAAGGACATGGGGTGTGAAATACCCACATTCCTTATAGTGTATTAAAGGAAAAATAATAAGGAAAAGGCATTGAAGACTTATTCTATGTATAAGTATTTGGAGAACCATACTTCTAATAATAAGAGAATCTAAAGGTAAGTAAAATAATAAGTTGTAATATATTTTTCATGTGGCAAGTCGAGCTATTGCAAGAGTAATTTCACCCATCCAAAGAAGCAAGGGGAAGCTTCATGTGTGTTTGTTATTTAGTGAAATATTTAAATATTTATGAATTTCATATTAGATTCTATTTATGGTGATCAAATTTTTATATAATTATATAAACCAATTAGATTTAATAAGATTATGAGATATTAGTTTTATCTATAGGCTAGCTACCCTAGCCATTAGAGACTACCATCTCACATTTCCAACATGATTGATTTTAGTTTAAAGAACTATTATTATGTGTCTAATGTTACCAAGAACATTATTTATGTTTATTTTTTAGAAATGGATAGATTTATTTTATGATTTAAAAATAAAGGTTTATAATTTTATAAAGATATAATATGTTATTATATGGTATACTTGAATAGAATTATTTATGTATAAAATTATGAAAACAAAATATTGGAAATTGATAGTGAAACAAATATGAGAAACTCATATAACACCTAGTTATGGAATCAATATCTTGGTCACATAAATGAGAAGAATTTGATGAATCTCTATCAAGATGGTTACTTAGAATATTTTGAGATTAATCCATTTGATATATTCCATGCTCTTTTATAAGTAAATATGACCAAGCCACCATATGCTGGTCAAGGTGAAAGGGATACTGAGAATCTATAATTATCACACATTGATGTGTAAAAAACTTTTCAAATAGAATATAGAGGTGGATAGTCATAATTTATTACTTTTATTGATTAATTGGGTAGGTATGAATATATTTACTCAATGAGGTATAAGTCTAAATTATTTGATAAGTTCAAAGAGATCAAGAATGAATTTGAGAATAATATTGGTAAGAAGATAAATAAACTTTGGTCAGATCAAAGTTCCGGATATATTAACTAAGTATTTATCAAATTTCTATTTGATTACGATATTTTATCTTAACTCACTCTACCTTATAGACCATAGTGGAATTATGTTAGTGAAAGGACGAACTATACCTTGATAGACATGGTAAGGATGATGATGAGTCACTAAAGTCTTCCATTATACTTTTGGGATATAAATTTTGGATAATATTATACTTACTAACCAAGTACCAACTAAATTGGAAAATGATATTCCCTTTCTGGTTTGTAATGGAATGAAACCCATTTTTTCACATGTTCTACCTTAGGTTATGAGGAATTTTTCATGGCTAGCTCAGGCAACAAACTAGCACCTTGGGAAATGAAGTGTATCTTTATAGGTTATTATATGGAAATACGGGGGAACTATGTATAAAACCCTTTAGATAAGAATGTAACTATCAAAAGAAAGTCCATATTTATTGAGAGGGATAACATCCTTAAGGTGGATAGTTGGAGAAAGATTGAATTTGATGATGTTGAAGATCAAGATAAACAAGATTTTGTAGAGGAACCAATTTTATAGGTGCCCATGGAAGAAGAGATTACTAAAACAGAAGTGTTATTTAGGAGTACTAGAGAGGTGAGAAACTATAGAGATATGATTTTTTAGTTACTGATTATAGAGAATCATTATTGGTTGACAATAAAGATCCTCTATCTTACAAAGAGTCAATAGAGAGCTCAGAAGTTTCAAGGTGGCAAGAAGCCATGTACTATGTGATGGATTCCATGTATCAGATCCAATTTTGGGTTTTGATCGATCCACCAATTTATTTAAATAGTTTTGTGTGTAAATGGGTATTTAATATAAATCTATTCATATAAGGTAAATGAAAAACCTATAAATCATGGATAGTGACTAAAGTGTTAAGAAAAAATCATGGAATTGACCATAAAAAACATTTTCTCTAGTTTTCATGTTTAAGTCCATTAGATTTTTTTTCTCAAAATAATCATACTAGGACTATGAGATTTAGAAGATGGACATCAAAAACCACTTTCCTTAACGATATCCTTCAAGAGTATGTTTACATGACAAAACTAGAAGGGTTTGTGACTCCATTAAATTCTAAAAAGGTATACAAGTTATAGAGTTACATTTATAATTTCATGAAAGTATCTAGTTCTTGGAACATTCGATTCAATGAATCCATAAAATAATTTGGTTTCATTAAAATGAATGTGAGAAATGTGTTTACAAATAGTTCAGTGTGATTAAAATTGTTTTAATAGCATTATATATTGTTGACATATTAATAATTGGAAATGATATACCATCCCCAAAATAGGTTAAGTCGTGGGTGAGAAAG
This sequence comes from Viscum album, assembly GCA_963277665.1. Taxonomy (NCBI): domain Eukaryota; kingdom Viridiplantae; phylum Streptophyta; class Magnoliopsida; order Santalales; family Viscaceae; genus Viscum; species Viscum album. The sequence continues at coordinate 1,176,950,464 of OY728164.1, forward strand.
TAATTCTCTATGAAGGAATTAGGTAAACTAGCCTACATTATAGGCATCGAGATCAGGTGTGATATATCTAAGAGTTTTCTAGGACTAAGTCAAGGTACATAAATTGAATAGATACCGAAGAGGTCCAGTTTGAAAACATTAAAGAGGGTATTGGTTCCAGTGTCACATGGTATACATCTTTTTAAGAAAATGTGTCCCTAGACACAATAAAAAAGAGATCTAATGAGTAAGGTATCATATGAACTTGTGATCAGATCCATCATGTATTCCATGTTATGTATGATGATTTATGTTGCCTATGATTTAGGAATTTTCAAAAAATATCAAACAGATATAGGTGACTGATATTGGAATAATTTTATGTTTATCCATAGTATATGAGAACTAAATATATTTTTTTGGTGTATGGAGGAGATTATATGCTATTAATCTGGGGTTACATAGATTATATATTTTAGATAGATCCTATGGATCCTAAGTCATAGGATGTATATTTTTTTGTATCAACAGAGGAGTTGTGATATAAAAGAGTTTAAAAAATCTAGTTGTAACTAATATCATAGAAAAATTTGTGTATATTGATGCTTATGATGCAACCAAAGAAGAGGTTTAGATTATAAAATTTTTCCTATAGGTTTATATGTTACCCATAAGTAAAGATACTATCATAGTTTACCATGATAACATTGTAGTAGTGGATCTCTCTGAATAGACAAGGTCACACCAAAGGACAGGAACATACTTTGGAAGTTTCATGTGTTTAGAGATTTCACTCAATAAGGTGAAGTTATAGTGAGAAGGGTTTCTATAGATTAAAGAGTTATGGACCAATTAATAAAGGATTTATCTTAGTAGAAGCATGGATATCATGTGATACTTAGTGAACTGAAAGTTATTGTTTGTTGGCTCTAGTGAAAGTAGGAGTCTGTTGGAGTTGGCACCCTATAACCAAATTGCCTAGTTCTTGAATTCATTTTTTTCTTATTAAGGAAGTTTTTTTATAAAATAATAATTTTTATTCTATATAATATATGTATCTGATAATGAACTAAGAATATATGTTTCACAAAAAGGTTATAGTAGTTACCCACTATAATGAGAACCTAGATGTTCCACAACATTATTCTTGAATCATATTCTATTGAAGGATGATATTTTCTAATGGGACATAAAAATAACATGATATTGGGGGTAGGGGTATCATAATACATTGATACACCTTCTCATAGTGTTTACCCATGGTAATCTCCAAGATAGGAGGTTATGAGAACATACCCATTAATAGGAAATCCATATTTCTATGTGTTATTGGATATTTCTATTTTTAGAATGTGTGTATTGATCCTTAGACTTTTAGAATATCATTAATTGATATCACAAATTGTATAATTTTATGTATTTAAAAAAACCGTGATGACATATGTTTGTGGTGAATTAGTATACATTGGGTTTTTCATGAGTGATATTTCATTAATGGATAATGTGAGAAAGGATTTATCCCTTATGTATCTTGAAAAAGCTGATATCTCAGGACCTTTTATGGAATTAAATTCCCTACATAAATGCATGTCCACGGTGTTTTGTGGGAGAGTTTAATTTTGAAAATTAAAAGAAAGAGACATCATGAATATAGGTTTATGGCACCAGCATGCAACTTATTTGATTAGATATATCATAATAAAGAGATTATATTACATGGTAAACATTCATGGGAGGTTGGACATCACTATGAGGTTAACTTATTTGACTATGGATTTATTGGCATGTTTCTAGAATATAACCTTGTAATATTGGTGGTTATGCCTAATTACAATGAGAAAGAGTCCTATAAGGTCACACAATAGTTGTATCCACAATACCAATTAATTTATATTATTGAATTTAACAAAGGTAGAATAACTAATATTTTTCCAGTTTGGTTGATTGATATAATTTAATCAAAACTTTTTAAAATTAATAAGTGAGTTAGATAGTAATAAATGTTTATTTGAAATTTTATAAAATATAATATTTATTACATTTATTGTAGAATAATGAAGTGACATTTTTTATTAAATATTCATTATTTTAGGATCGGTAAATGTTAACATGGGAAAGAATACTAAGTTTAATGGTCCAATTGGAAATGGTATAAATGATATTTATCTATATTCTTTATACATTGAACATGTCAATAATTTAATAATAATATTTGTATTATTATTATTATTATACATGGATTCAACTAAGAATTATGGATTTGGGAAAGGGATTGTGTATGATTTTCCAACCATAAACCTACCATAACAAATATCGAATTATACCAATATCCTAAAACACAATTAGTGAATAAATTAGATAGAGTGATACCTTCTCAAAACTTATATATAGATAAAGAGATATATAGTGATATCCTACCCTCATCTATCAGGATAATGATTGATCACCAAGATTTATTTCTTTCTTGAGAAGAATTCTGCTCTGGTTAACCATGAAAAATGAAAGCGATCATAATCATCTATGCTAGCACCTTTTGATTCAAAGAAATCATTCAGAGATTGTGGTTTATGTGTATATCATATCAATAGTGATTGTACACTTGGATATTGTATCACAATGACGGTTAAATTATATATATTCCACTTGATCATAAATGAATGTGGAACTACAAGTTGAGGTAATTCTATACCCGCTTATAAATTAATTATAAATTATATGTTAAGATCATGTGCTTTTGGTTCAGTAATATTTAATATAGTCATGTAATATACTTATTTCATTGTACATTATATTTTTATCATGTTAATAAATTATTACACATGATTTAGGACTAAAATGGCCATAACTTCAATGTATGGTGCCACTACACCCAGAACCTATAGTATAGGGCCATGGTATACAAGTATGAAATTTTATAGCACTTCAATATCATCCCAACCTAGATCTCAATATTTTATAACCTTTATCTTTTAAAAAAATTTCAGGATACCCTTATCGAGTCCTTTAAATCCCCCCAGAGTTTGAGTCTAAATTTTTTTATTCCATGAAATATTGTGCAGAGGGATGCTCTTCTGAATTCCATATAGTCATTTCATTCACGGATCAAGAATGGCAAGTTTCCACACATGGGAATATCATAATACTAAACATATCTAGAAATATCAATTATATATAATTCCATAAATTCCTAGTCGATAATGGTTCTGGGTTCAATTTATCTTGATTCGAACCCTTTGATACGTAGGCTATAATGATATCGACTTGTCTCCCCCTAACAAGACAATTCAGGGGCATGATAAGAGTGAACAGTGGACTCTCAAGAAGATCAAGCTTAGAACCCAGTTTGGAGACCTCATTTTTGAATCCAAATTCACTATTGTCCCCAATTACATGGATTTCAATATCTTTCTAAGAAGGACATGAATTTTTATTCATGTAGAATTACCCTCATCATATCATCAATGCCTTAAGTACACTATTATAGGGTAATTTGGGGTAATTTATGGTTATATATATATATATATCCCATTTTAAGACATATAATTTTTAGTACTTAGATATAGGATTTTAAAAAATGGAGGGGATGTAGCTAATTTTAAATAGCACCAAACATGTTTATTCTCTTAACAGTCTGGAAATACCCTGGTCAATCCATGGAGTGAACTCAGTCAATACATCTTTTTTATCTTTATGAAAATTGAGGTTAAAACTATAGATATAGAAAAACATTAGGTCACGTGGGTTAAATGGATAAGGAATTAAATCTTCCAATAACTTATCTAATATTTGGGTTTAGAATATGCTTACCTTGAACATCAATCACCAATAGATTAGAAAACCAATAAATAGTCCAGGCATATCAATATTGTCACTGAGAAAAAGATAATGAAACATTATGAGCATTCTATAATTCTATCATGGTGTCAGATACATCATTAAAATGTCATTTAGAATCCTGATGTGATCTTGATGTAAGAAACAATTCCCCAACATCATCTCCTAGATCTTGGGGTGTTGATCCATTTTCTTCCCCCAATGGTGTCCAATAGGAATAAAAATATATCATAGATTCTACTTTGGAATTATAGGATGGAATCTCATTTACTATTTATAAAATTATAAAATTTAATCTATGTATAAAGGAAGACCTATTACCTACTTTTATTTGTGTCACCATGAATTCTGAATAATAGGATAAATAATTCACTTTTCTTAAACAACACCATAACGAATTCTCATGGAATTATATTCAAATTCCTTGGTTGGATCTCTAGGTGGATACCCATAATTTGGGTTTCTCGAATGACCACCATGGCTATAAACAAGTAGCAAGGAGAATGAATTTGATCCATGCTTTCAAAGTGGAAGTTAAAGTTGATAAGATAATCAAATATAACTTCATTCAGGAAGTTCAATACCCAAAGTATCTCTCTAACAATATTACTACCAAGAAAAACAATGAGAAAATATAAGTATATATTGATCTTTGGGATCTCAACTTTCATTGTACAAAGTATGATTTCACTATCACGGTCATAGAACTATTTATCACTACAACAAAAATATTTGAAGACCCCTTATTCATGGATGTTTATTCTAGTTATAACCAGACATGAACATCCCCTGAAGATAAAGTTTCCATTGAATTTATATAACCCCAAGGGGTATATTATTATCAAGTAATTCCATAAGGATTAATGAACATTGGTTCTACATACAAAATTTTTATGCACCATATTTTCAAGTCCTTTATGGGGAAGAATTTATAATTTTACATGAAAAACTAGGTGGTTAAATCTTAGATGTGACCATATTTTAGATATTGAGATAGTTTTAAACAAAATACATAAACAAAACTCTAAGATAAACACCATGAAATGTACGTTTTGGGTAAAATATTGAAAATTCATTAGCTTCATGGTACACCATCATGGAATCAGAGTTGATCCTAAAAAGACCAAGGTGATACTCCGTATGAATCATCCTCAAAACCATAAGAAATTTAACTCCTACGATGTCATTATTATATATGTTGTTTCATATCTTATATTGATGGAATGTGTGGTCCGTTTACAAATTTGATGAATAAAGGGGTTACCTTCATTGAGATGAATAATTTTATAAGTCCTTCAGTGATCTCAAATATCAACTTTTATACCCACCATTCATGATTTCACCTATAGAAGGTAAGCCTCTCATATTTTTTGTGGGAATACTAGAATGATTTCTCACCACCCTATTCTCTTAGATGAATGCTGCTGACTAAGAGAATAGTCACTATTATTTCAATATGACAATGTTAGATTCTAATACTCAGTATTATGATAGTGATAATAACCATATTATAATGATTTTTTCAATGAGAAATTTGGGACACAATTTATTGTTCCATGGAGTCCACTTGGATTCTCATGTTGATCCACTCAAATATATCCTTAATCATCCATTGTTAACTAGGCCCTTAGCATGATGGATGTTATTCTAAAATAGTTTCACATCCAAATCATTTCCCAAAAGGTTGTAAAGGGGTTAGCATTAGTATATTTCTCCATGTCACACATTATCCCAAAAATATCATTTTTGGATGTAGAAACCCCTACAGAAGAGGTCTTCTCTATCTTTAAAATCTCATAATCTTGGGACATGTACTTTCATGGTACCTATAGAAGACCAACCGGTATAAGGATAGAATATCCAAAGATTAATAGGTTCATCTGGGGTATTTTATTCATCTCTCTAGAAAAAGAGGTTATGTATTACTCATTTTTTCTATAAGAAGGATTCGCCAATAATAAAGAAAAATACCAATCCCTCATTATAGGCTAGATATTCTCCCTTTAGATACCAGTGGGCTGATTAAATATTAATGGTGATTTAGAGTTTATGATTTGAGAAAACTAATAGATATTATTCCATTGATAAGAAAAATTTTATTCCCTTACTTGATTATATGTGAGGGTTTATGGATGAATTACTCTTGGAGCCAATATAGTCCCACATATCATGTTCATAAAATTATAAAGAGAATGCATTGAACAATATAGATTCAACCTTGTAAGACCATGGATAGAAAAATGCAATCTTTCACATCACACATAATAGGGTGGTCTCTCCATTTATCAACAGTGATATGGAAGAAATCAATGAAGTTAGAAAAACCTCAAGCTAAAGAGAACCTTTACCCTCACTGAATAATTTCACATTTGTTTGGATGAGTCCCATAGTCGTATTCCTTAAAAATGGGATTCTCCGATTGGATAGATCCAAGAAGGAACAAATCCATTGTTAGGTAGAAAATTTCATTGTTTATAACAACTTAAATTACAATAAATTCCTCTATAAACAAGGCTTTGATAGAGACTTCCTTACATGAATTGAAGGAGGACAAACCCTCTCTATTATAAAATAAGTCCATGATAGCACATATTGCACCTACTAGTTTAGAACCAATCTCTTCTATTAAATTAGGAGACTTGGGTACTTATAACCATTGATAATATAGGACTTAATGAAGCTCACAAAGAAATACCATGCCTTCCAAATATATATGAATTTCAACCATCGACCCGCAGAATTATTTAATACTGCCAAATAATCTTAGAAATTTTCCATATAGGGAATATTTTCATGAGTCCATACCCTTTATCCATAGTTAGAAAGTTGAGGTTCATCCTTAATTCCAACGATTTCTTCTCCCAGTGGGATGAAACTATTCCCTTTAAATAAATCAAAATGAAATCTTTCATCTATTTCATGAATTCTAATATAATTACCCTATTTTGAGTCCCAGAAACAATAATTATAAACATCAATGCCAATTTTTATGCTTCCAAATTAAATATTTTATATTATGAGTAAAATATCTAGTCTAACTATTCATCCCACTATCAGGTAGGAAAAAAATTGATATAGTCCTTCAAAAAAGCCTATCTAATATCCTTCCGAAGATGGTGGAAAAAAAACAAGAATTATTATTTTGATAAACTCTTGAATTCCTAATGGTATTATTTCAGCTTAATTCATACTAATACATGATCCATACCATATTAACTCATGTATAGAATAATAGAAATTCTACCCAGATTCAATTTCCCTCACTTTCCATCACAATATGTGATCAAATATCTAAAGATGAGAAATCTTAGATCTATATGGATTATTTTAAGTGAATCAATGCGAAAAGGATACACAAATTTCACATCATCAAGATCTATAAAAGTCTATCCATGTGAGAATTCAATTAGAAGGTTCCCATCCTCTCATTTATCCAAGGAGAATTATTCATGGATTTGAGAACTCTCGTTATACTTGGGAAGAAAGCCTTGAATCTGGATCTAAAATAGAAAGGTCCTTATTCCACACAAATGTTTTACTATAATAAATCTCACTTGTTGATTACTATAGATGGAGATCATGTCATTACTGCTACTAATGCATGTTTTCTCAATAGATACTATTCATAGTTTCACATTGGGTCTAAAAAGTGAATTATGTATGACTTTAACTAGCTTGAATGAATTCCTAGATCCATGAATTTAAACTACATATCATATAGTCCATTATACATGAATATAAATTACTTATAACTTTTACTCATTATACCACCTTAAACTACAAGACACTATGGTTCTTGTCACATAGTATTAAATTTCACAATATATGGTCTATCCTATAAGACCTTAAATTTATTAAATTTTTATATTATATTTGAAATAATTCCCTTAAATATTAGACAAATATATGTAAGTGTTTTTAGTGTATTGGTTTACTAATTCTTGTCCATTTTTATCCAATAACTGTACACTATGATGAGACAATATCATTTTCCATACATGTTAACTAAATCTATGAACTGGATACTTTCAAAAACTATGTGTGTATTAATTCTTATCATCCCAAGATATATAGTGACACTCATATATATTATATTGAGCCCAATAAAAAATCTTCCCATTATCTAATCCTTATATATATATATTAGTGTATGGATTCTCCTCATTCATGTTGTGTTTTCTTTAATTACCTCTATACTAAGACTAAACCATATTACTTTTAATAATTATGTGTGGATTGATTTTTATCCATATAAGATATGTAGTGACCCCAAAATTACCTATACTGGGTTTATTCACAAGTCTCATCTACTTTAAGTATAATTCTCAGGGGTTTATTACAATAACCTATCACTAGAACAATGCAACCTCACTTTCACCTGCACATGAGCCAAATTTATATAGAGACCCAGTTTCAAAACTATGTGTGGCTTGATTTATGTTATTTTGGACACATAGTGATGTCCATATTTCTTATATCATGATCAGATAAAAGTTTTATTGACATAAAAATCCCTCTTCAATATTGGTGTCTGAGAATTCATCAATTCATATAAGTTATTCTCCATTGGCCCAACACTAAGATGAAACAATTTATTTATTTTTAAATAAGATAGATCTATGAAAAACACTCTATATAAAGGTCCTTATTGTATGAACATAAACTAAATCACATATGGTCATTTTCACATGATGTTAAACTACATGGAATATGGTCCACCATGTATGACCCTTAAACTTCTTGGGGTTCATGTTTCCTTCCTTCACATTAGGTTTTCCCTAACATATCATGATATTGGGATGAGATCATTATATATTTATACTATAAATTACTTTATTATATACATTAACCATAAATAGGGACACTATATAATGATACCTATATCTCATATTTTTTGTATCAATATAATTATAATTTCTTATTCTAACTTTTCACTATACTAAAATGACACTTTTAAGAACTATGTGTGACTTGATTACCATTTTCACAAGATACATTGTGATTCCCGGATTTGTATTCCTAGTCCTAGTTGAACATTCCAAGACCAATTATACCCTAATGATGAGACCTTTTTCAATCCATATTAGTATTCATCTTATCTTCTCTCACTAGGGAACCCATACACACATCCCTTTCTATCCTGTGCGTGAGCCAGATTTTTGCATAGAAACTTATTATAATTGTTGAGTTGAAATTAATCTTTGAAAAACATTATAACCATAATTTTGAAAATCATAATTCACTTTCTTAAAATTTTATGCATTTTTAACATTTATACTTCTCTATTTATATTGTGTTTTATAGGAAATTGTTTTTACGAGATGGAGAATAACATTTGCATCTAACATAATTACCTTATCTGACATACATTTACATTGTGCATTGATTGGATAAATACAAATTTCATCACAATAGAGATTTATAAATTCCTATAGAAATTGTATAGTAATGTTTCATAGGATGAAGTTTTATGAAATCTATCAAAAAAACCTTATCAGATGAAGTAATACATGATTTTTATATGGATTTATATAAATTATGTCAAATGAAGAAACACAATTCTACGAGAAAAATAAAATCTATTATATTAGATATAACCTTAAAATTTTAATAATGATTCATTAAAATCACCATTAGATGAAGACACTATACTGAAACTTTTAAGTAAAGCAGTCTTTTCAATGTTATTGAGATCACCTCTGAGATATGAAGAATATTAATGTTAAAAGTTTTATTATAAAAATAAGTTGCATTTGAGGAGTTGAAAGTATTTACATCTCTAAAAGTATAATGTTACGACGAATCTTTTGTAATATCTTGTTACTTGGGTGTTCTTCATTATAGTCTTTTAGATAGTTTTTTTCATAAGGCATATGTTGTGAGGTTTTTTAAATACCATAATATTTGTTGTTACTATAAATGATGTGTATGATCTATTATGATCAAGGGATCTCAATGTTTAGAGAGACAATGGTTATTATGATATTTGATAGAGGGTTCCTGAGGATAGGGAAATAGAGGTTATTCCAACATATGTATTTAGTGATTCCTTCATTAAGGAAGATAGTACTTTATAAAATGGTTAATATTGTGGATACCTAAGTTAGGTTAAAACTTCCTTAATACTTAAGAAAAAAGTTTAGATCTTCTTATAAAAGGATTGGTGTGTTTTCTTATGTACTTTTTATAGGTTTTGTATTACTTGTTTTTAAAATTTTAATAATCCCATTATTCATATTTTAAGAAGGCTTTACGTAGTCAGTTATAAACACAGTCTTACTCTGATTATAAGTTTTTGGACATAGTTTTTTTTTTGAAAACTTTCTTAATGAGGTTAAGGAAACTTTCTTGTTTTATTTTATAAACTAAAATTCACCTCTCTTATAGAAAACATATAATCTTGTGATATTACATTTCGTATCACATGATATTTCTTCTACTATAAATTGTTACAATAGTGCGTTTTTAAAAAAAAGGGTATAGTAGTTTTTATGATGAAAGGTTTTTCTGTTGGTACACTAGAAAATATCAATCCAACCAGAACAAAAAATATTTGATGGTGCTGAATATGAGTATTGAAGATACTAAATGAATACATTTTTTATAAACCTAGAGTGTATAATTTTTTCATGTTGACCAGAAACTATAAAATTTTACTAAAATAAATTACATATTTTAGAGGAGAAAAAAAGTTAGAATATCAAATTTACCATTTATTTATAAATACTATGTTGTTATCAATGATAATAAATATCTATAGTCATATTTAATTTTATTATAGTACAAAAAATATATGAAATAAATTAGACGTTACACACTTTGGAACTACCAATGTTTTTGAAACTAGAAGATATATTATTAGAGAATATTATAGAACTTTTTATTTTCTACCTAGAGAATAAGTGACTTAGATGAATCAAAGATTTATTAACATTTTTAATAGTTTAAAATCTCTTGGATATAATGACTTAACCGATGAGTAGTTTGTCAAAAATGTTATTGGTATTATTCCCAATGAGTGAGAATCAAAGAGAACATATCTTGATGATAAAATGAATATTTAAATGTTTATATTATATTATCTTATTGGAAATATAATGTAGTATAAGGTATGATTTAAATGAGATAAATAAAAATCTAAGTACAGTAATGGAGTAGATTTTTCATCAACTTATACAACATTTAAGATTGTCAAGTTAGGTAAGAAAGTTCCCCAATAATTTAATAAGAATAAAGTAAAATTAGATACAAAAATTAATTCATTTTAAGAGAGTTAAAATTAACTTTATAATCATCCTAAGAGAATGAATAAGATTAGTGGAAAAATTATTTTTGATACAAGTACAAAAATAATCCAAAAGAGGGAAGTGATAAAATATACACTTAAGAAATGATATGTTATGAACATAAAATTTGTGTTCGTATAATACTAGACTATCCTAGATTTTATAATATTGATAAAAATGATAGAATTTAAATGAAGTTCTATAAAAATAACAAAAATATAATTATGAATGTTATTGACACTTGGAGTGATCATGGAGGAGACAATTCTTCTAGAAATTATTCTTATAATTGAAGTGATGATAAAAAAGTCAAAGCATTATATAGAAATATTATAAAGACTAATAAATGCTACATTGAAAAGGTATATACTAAATACCTAAATAATTTATCTGTAAATAAAAACAATTCAGATTCAAATGTGGAATACTCTACGTCTTTTAATAAATAAAAACATATTAAATCTAAAGATGATGATTATTTTCCAAGTTTTGAATAAGTATCTAGATATGATACTTTACTTGAAAAAAATTTAATAAAGTTATGAAAACATATTAAATTTATAAGGTAGGCCTTACCTAATAGAACTCAATAATTTTATAACATACTTCAATAATTTTATCTTAATAAAGAATTAGATAAGAAATCTAGCTCCTCCTCATCTACTGGAGATAATAATTTAGATGTAAAACTAAAATTTGATGTCTTTAGTATAATAAATTTACTATCAAATTTTACTTTTGGGAAGGAAAATCTTGATAACCTATAAAAAATGATGATACCTCATCAAAATATATATGGAACTGGTTTTTCTAATACAAAACCACATTTCCAAAATAATTAATTTTTTCCGAAAGGTGGTTATTTTGGTAAAAAAATGTTAGACATGAGGATGCTAGAAGAAAAATTTTCTTTAAATAAGGTATAATAAATTATTTTTTATAAATATTATATTTTTAAAGATCTAGCAGCTATACAATATAAGAAAGTTGTATATATGTGGATTCCTAAAGTTTCATTTAATAATAATTTTGGATCTAATAAAGTTTGGGTACCAAATTTTAAACTTTTCTATTGTAGGGAAATAATAAAATTACCAATAGAAAAAATATTTTGTACATGGATAGTTTATTTTCTTGAAATATGAATCAAAATGAGTAATTTTTTCAGATTATTATCAAAATGAAAATGGAAATGTCAATTTTGGTGATAAAGATTTATGAGAAATATATTGAAAATGTGATATTATTCTTCTTAGTAAAGCCCTTATATCAAATGTTTTATTTATTGAAGGAATTAATAACAACCTCACTAGTGTAATAAAATTATGTGATTAAAGATATATTGTGTACTTTAAGAATGATAAATGTACTATTCAATGTTTATAAGGTAAATTTATTCATTTTTGCAGATAGACATGAGAATGTTAAAACACTACACTTAGAAGATCTTAGAATCAAATATCTACCTTTACTTAGTGAAATGAAAGATCAATCCTGGTCATGACATATAATGTTATGACAATCTAATGCTAGAAAGTTATCCAAACTTTATATAAAGGACTTAATAAATATCTACTGGAGTTTAGGTTTAAATATTATAATGTTTTTAATCATTCTCAATTTGTAAAGAAACATAAGCCAAGAATTAAATCTGTTAGTGATGTTTGAACTTCTAATGATCTATAGATAGTAAACATGGATTTATTTTGTTTAACAAAAAATTGGAATTATTGGTGTAAAATACAATGTATTTAACTTATATTATGACTACACTAGATATATGTGTCTCTATTTCCTTATGAAAAACCTATAAGCCATTTTATGTTATAATTGTTTAGCCCATTTTAAAAATGATAAGATTATACCATTGGTAATTATTCACAGTGATCATATTGTAGAATTTGTAAATTCTAATTTTGAAACTTTTATAGTTAAAAGGTATTATACACAACCTCTCTGCATCTGGAATACCTCAAAAATATGGTGTAGTTGAATGAAGAAATAGTATTCTTTAAGAAATTACTAACACCATGGCGAGTGAAAACTCAATTGCTATTTTTTATAAATCATTTAATAATTAATTTTATATTATAAGTATAATTTTATTCATAACTTTTAAAAATAAAAATCCTTATGAGTTGTGGACAGGAAGAAAGCCAAAAAATTTGACTTCTATGTTTTTTGATGAAAATGGTTCATTTTTAATAATAAATATAATTCACATAAATTTGATCTAAAATATTATAAAGGAATTTTTCTTAGATATTATGTATAATGTATGGATTTTAGAGTTTAAAATAAAATTACAAGTACTTTTGTGGAGAAAATTTATTTTAAATTTGATGAAAATGATCATTTTGTTTTTAAATTACCTGAAACCACATCTTCAGATGATCATAATAAAGCTAGTTTTAAACCCATGTTGGAAACTTCTTTACATGAGATAAAAATTGAAGAAACATTTTCTAATTTTATACTTATAAAATAAATTCAACTTTTTGTTGAAGATATATTTTTATAAATCCATGAAATTATAAAATCTTAAATAAGTATACCACTGATAATATCATTGGATATGTATATGAACTGATTAAAACTATAAATTCCTTAACAAATTAATATGAAAATTGAGTATTTTTATAACAATTTGAACCAAATAATTATAATGATTATTTAGGTGACGAATATTGGATAAATAAAATTCAGGATGAACTCAATGAATTTGGGAGTAATAAACTTTATACTTTAATTAAAAATCCTAAATATTTTTTTATAATTTGTGTAAAAATAGGTATTTCAAAACAAACATAATTAAAATGGAATAATTTTTCAGAATAGGGGGTGACTTTTTACAACAAGTTATAAGAATTAAGAAGTAATATACTATAAATAAAATTTTCTCCATTATCTAGATGTAAATCTGTTTGTTTACATTGATTGTATGAATAATTCTTAAATTTTACACTTTAAAATGGATTTGAAGTGTGATTTTATTTATTCGTATTTGTAGGATGATGTTTTTTAGATAAAACACCTAGTTTTTAAAACACAAAAACTATAGATAATATACTTATACTTACTAAGTCCCTATATAAACTTAAAAAAGTCCCAAGAGCATGGTATGAATGAATTATTGGTTTTTTTGTTACAATTTTTTTTGTTAATGGAGTGGTGGATCCGACTTTAAAAAAAATGTTTTATAGAAACCATAATTATTTAAATTTATGTCAATGATATTATATTTTTTTGAATAAAAAATCACTTTCTGATTCCTTTTTGGATCATATGAAATATGTGTTTCAAATAAGAAATATGGGTGAACATAATTTTTTCCTTGGTTTTCTAATTTCTCAAAAACCAAAAGAAACTTTTATATCTCAAAAAATTTATAAAAAAATAATACTTAAAAAGTTTGTATAAGAAAATAATATAATGATTAGTACTCCTACTGCAACCTCAAAAACTTTTGATCTTGATGATTCTTAGAAACTAGTTGATCAAAAGAATTTTAGAGGAATGATTGTTACTTTAAAATACCTTATATATTATCAACTATAATTAATGTTTTCTATAATATTATATATGATATTTCAAGATAATAGAAAAAGAGATCCATCTTAAATTTGTAAAATGGTTTTTTTTCTTTCCTAAAGGGAACTATATATAATAGACTATTTTATTCTTTTAGAAATGATTTTTTATTTACATTTTTTCAGATACTGACTTTGGTGAGTGTAAGATGGATAAAAAAAGTACATATAGAACATAAAATTTATTATTTTATGATTTATTTTCTTGGTCTTGTAAGAAACGACATTCAGTAGTACTTTCAACTACTGATGTTGAATATGTGGTAGCTGGAAGTTTTTTTGCTCAGATGTTGTGGATACAACAAACATTCATTAAATTTAGCATGAGTTTCATCAAAACTAATATTTCGCATGATAACACAAGTTACATAGCTTTACTTAAAAAAACATCACATCACTCATGATCTATTCTCATTGATATCAGTTGAAATTTTCATTGGGATCAGACAAAAAAGAAGATACCATTTTACAATTCATTGGAACACAATAATAACTTGCTGATATATTTAAAAAACCCTAAATTCAGATCAATTTGAGTATATTAAAAACAATATTGCAATGATAAATATAAAATTATATTTATATAATTCTTATTTACCCATATCCTTATAGTAAATAACTCCTTAAAAATGGGGAGAACATTTTATCTATGTTTTTAAAAATTCATTAAATTTTTTCGTAAAATTTCTCCATAAATTTTATCTTTAAAAATTTTTATCATAAATTTTTTTTAATAATTTTCGAGAAATTTTTTTCATAAAAAATCTATAATAAAAAATTATTTAAAATTTTTCAAACAAAATTTTTTATAATATTATTATGTTTCATTAGACTGAGCTCTATCCAAAAGTTAAATAGGAATACTTTTTATTTTTATCTATTTTTTTATAAAACCAATAAGTTCACATTACCTGAAAAAAATTCATAATAATGTTTATAAAATTTTCTCCAAAGGTAAATTCTAAATATTTTGTTTGTAATTTTTTATCTAGTTTATAATGTTTATAAAATTCTATGATTATTTTTCTTTAAAATTTTTAATTTTATTTGTTTAAATGGATCGAATGTTTGTTTGATAAAACTAATACCAAAAGTTACAAAAATTGAATTTCTAACATATTTTTACATATTTATAGAAAGAGTAAAAAATATTGATTAATATGGGGGTTATAGTCTATGATTTTATATATAATTAACATGAAATGTATCTCTCTTTATGTATATATATATAAGAGGTGGGTCACCAAATCTTCACCACTATGTGATTTTTGAGAATACCTTCTTCCACCTTGATTTTCCTATATTTGATTCGTTTTTGGTTCATCTAATCTTCTTTAAGTTCATCGAATTTGATCATGGTATCCTAAAGTAATTTATGTAACAGATTGGTTATGGAATAAAGTATAATAAAGAGAATTTGGTGTTAAATTTATGATTTATTTCTAAAATCTGTTATAAATTTTCACAGATGGGAATCAATTTTTGTTTCTAAATTTGATTGTTTTTTGTACTATCCCAAGATAGTGAATTAATTTTATATATCCACAATTTTTAGTGAAAATAAAGGACTAAAAGATATTAGCTTTTCTTTATTTATAAATATATACATATTGAATATAAATTAAGTGGTTTAACTTGTTTAAAATCATTTGGAAGGGGAATCAAACCTTGTAACCCACAAGTTTTTAGAAAAAAGCTTGGGAGTTTTAAAAATTCTCAGGACAAAAAAACATTTTCTATTCTTATGAAAAATAAAGAAAATTTCATTATCAATCAACTGATGCAAGAATATTTTCTTTATGGGTTTGAAATTTTCATATTGCAAGAAAAGGGGATAGAGACACACTCAATGTTCAGGATATATATGTGTTGTAATTTCCTTTTCAGTATGATCAAATTAAACCTTGTGAGTTTGTTATTTTGTTTCATTAATATAGTGAAAGTTGGGTCTCATAAGATGAATATTCTATTATAAACATGTTTTATTAATATTTTTTTTGATAAACTTTCTGGAAGTTAAAAATATCAAGAAAGAAAAAACTCCAGGGAGAGAGAAAAATTCCTATATTGGTGAAGAAATAGTCAATAGAGTGAAGCTTGTTTATTTTCCATATCTGAATAATTATTTTGAAAAAATGGACAAAGACATATCAGTTGATGAAATTTAAAAACATAAAGGAAACATGTTTGAAAAAGAAAAGAAAGTAAAAATATTTTCTTATACCACGAAATAAGGGAAATACTATATTAGATGATGCTTTTCAAGATTTTCTTAAAAATAAGGGGGAGAAGGCTAATGATAGACCATTATTTTTTTAGATTTGGGTGTAGCCTTGTATATAATGAATAAAACCTATAAGAATCCCAAATAGGAAGAAGATAATAATAGATAGGAATAAGATATTGAAAATCTAAGTTGTCTAGAGATTTATTAAAAGGGATTGAATAAATTCAGTCAATAGTTGAAGTAGAAACTAACAAAAATGTTCCTTCATTAGTTAAACTAAAAGAATATTTTTCCATGTAACTAAAAGAACAAAAATTTGAAGCTCCATTAAAATCTTGGACTATGATAAAATCAAAAGAAAGAAGTTACCATTTATAATATTCATTCAAATAATTTTCCAACTAAAGTTAAAAAACTTGTTGAAAATTAGTAATATTTTGGTAAAAAAAGAATGATGATCTTGATAAGGAATTGAAAAAACAGGGATTTATAAGAGTTTATAGCTGAAAATTATACTTCATTATCTACTAAATTTCAAAAATATACTAATCTTAGTGTATCATAAAAAGAAAATTCTTTATAATAAAATATAAAAAATTAAAAAACAATAATCATGCAAAAATGGAACTGATGAATATGTTAATGTAATTGATGTTTTTGAATCACATTCTATTTAAAGAAGAGAAGATCAACAACCTTCAAGAACAATAGCTCCATCCATTTTGATTGGTTATTTAGATTCCATAAATTATACCCCAAGTAAAATTATAATGTAAATGAAGATGAAAATGAATTACATCAATGATTTAATAAATTTTCTTGAAGGTATAATGTGAATATTCCTATACATATTAGAAAAGTGTAATTGTATATATTTGAAAGTTGATATTTTGAAAACTCAAACTCATTAAAACATTTTGATGAGATACTTATTCAAAATGAGGTTGAATTCAAGGACTTCAAAGGTAAATCAAAAGTGGATTCAAAAATTTTTAAGGATGTTTTCAAGATGATAAAACAAATTAAAGGAGGTATTATGTATTTTGGTTAATAAGTGGATAGAAGAAGATATGAAACAAAGTTAGGGTCCAAATTTGAATCCCCCGTCAACTAAGAAGATTCTGAAATCACAAGGTAAATTAATAATCTAAAATATCTTGAAATGATATAAGAAAATGATATTTAAAAACAAGGGAATAAAATATAATCCTTGAAGTAATAATTCTAAAATTTGAAGAAATTTGTTGATATCTTGGAGAGATATCAGAATGATAAAATGAATATTATAGTTTTAGATAAAGTGGTTGAGATGTTAAAGGCATTTATTTCAGAATAAAAAATTTTCCAGGAGTATATAAAAAAGATTAAAGTGTCTATCAAGAAGTTTTAAATTAAATATTGATATTTTCAAACTTTGAAAAATTTGTAATATCCAAAGTCAAACATTTTCTTGATATATATTTTATAATGGATGTTCTTCCTTATATTTTTATTGTTGATTTTGTAATTTCTTTGTATTAATGTCTTTTTTATATGTATGAATGAATTTATTTCTTATATTTTTTGAATGTTCGATTATAAAAATTATTTTATGTATTATGTTTCCCTAACATTTCATGCACAAATTTTTATCTCCTAAAACATTTTCAAAAATAAAAAATCGTAAAAAAGTTTATAAATTTTTTTAAAGAAATATTTTGGGACAATGAATCCAAAGATTTGGGAGAATGATAAATTTCAGAAAAAGTGGGATAAATGAAGAAAGTTCTAACTTTTCAAGTAAAAAGTAAAAAAGGGAGAATATATAAGATAGGGGGAGTAAGTCTTTTTAATGTTTTTAACATTATATTTTCTCTTTAGATATAGTGTTTTATGATTTTTAAAAAGGCATAGATTGTCAAATCCAAATTATTCATTAAAACACATTCTAAATTTAATTTTAAAAATAAAAATCCACAACCTTAAAAGATTATAAATTTATAACTTTTTATTCTTCACATGTTCTTAAGTGTTTTTATAGGAAATTTATTTTACTAGAAGGAGAATAAAATTTCCATCGAACAAAATTTACTTACTTAACATACATGTACTTTTACATCAAACGTATAGACACAAATTTCACTTAATAAATATTTCTAAAACCAAGTAGATAAAGTATAATAAAGTCCCACGTGATGTTGTTTTAAAAAGTAGACAGGAAAAACTTTATCATACATAGGTAGACATGATTTTTTTGGATCAGGAACTCAAAATTATGTTGGGTGAAGAAACTTCACTATATTATAAAAAGAAACTTTATTCTACCATATGAAACCTCAAGTGTTGCAATGGTTATTTCTCAAACTTTCTATCAGATAGAGACACAATTATGAACCTTTAAAGTGATGAAGGAGTTAATTCTATTTTCTTGAAACCAAATTTCAGATATGAAAAATTTTATTTTTGGAAGTTTACTTATAAATTGAAGCAATATTCATGGATTAAGATTTTATGTCTTTGAAAATCTAAAGTTACAGTTATGATTTTGTAATAACTTGTTACATGAGTGCACTCTATTGTAATATTTTATAGAGTCATTTCCTTAAGTTATCTATTGTGATGTTTACTTTTTTAAATGAGTTATGAATTTTTATTTATATAGTGTATATGTTCAATCTTTTGTCATCAAGGGCTCTCTTGGTTTAGAAAGATAGAGGTTATTAAAATATTTTAATTAAGGGTTCCCAAGGCAAGGGAAAGAGAGTTTATTCTGATATTTGAATCTAAGGATTCCTTGGTTAAGGAATATATACCTTTATAATAAGGTTAATATTGTGGATACATAAGTCTAGTTAGGAATTACAGATTTGGATAAAGTGTGGATCTTCATATAAAATATTATGTTACTTTTTATTAATTACTTTGTATTAGTTTTTCATTATTTTTACAAGTTTATTAATTATTCCATACATGTTTTATGAAAGTTTTATAAATTGGTTATAAAAACATTCTTACTCTAATTATAAGTATTCAGACACAATATTTTTATGATATATTTATTAAAGAGGTTATGGAAAATTGTAATTATTATTTTAGAAAATAAAATTCACCCCTATTGTAGAAAAAAAATACTCTTATGATTTTACAAGATCTAAATATGGATTGATTCATGTAATCATAAGATACACAATGACACCCAGATCAATTATCTTAGGTCCATCTAAAATATCCCACTCCCACCCAATCCTCTAAATATTCCTAGTTCATGGGTTCTCCAAACTCTTGTTAGATCTTCTCTGATGGACCTATAATAGGATGAACCCCTTTTACTCTCTACAATTTATGGGTGAGATATGTTTATAGAAATCATATAATAATTATGTGTGGATTGATTCATTATATTATGGGATAATTTGTAATGTCAAAATTTACTATTACATGCCCAGCTATAGGTTTCATAAATTTTAAGCCCCTATCCTTGTGTATGGATTCATTATTCATGTTGAGTATTTCTATATTAGATGTTATTGTAGGATGATATGTCATTGATAAGAACTACTTGTTCCTTAATTTCTATGATATCAAGATATATAGTGATGTCCAAACCATATTTTTTGAACCCATCTATAGATTATCATCCCCTTCCACTCCCCTTCAACTTTCTATAGAAACCCAACTTTGGTTAGTTTTTGATAGGTGTGTTATAAAAACTTTTGAATGTTTTCTTAAAATATACCAAAATTCACACCATAAGTGTTTCAATCACTATAAACCTTCCCTAACTATTTTTAACGAGTGTGTCTTATCCTAAAAATGACATATCAACATGGTAATGATACCCGAGCTACATATTCGGATTACTAATAAGAATAATGTTTTTATCCCAATGAGAAGTTAAACTAAACTCATGTTACATTGATAATATTTTAACGTAATGTTTTATTTGAATGTGGATGGAGGTTATCCTCATTATGATTATTCTATTTCATCACTTATTGACTCAAATACCAAAAATTATGATCTATATCATTTTCATCAATTGTTCAAATGTTTTATAGAACTCATAGTTCTTGATAACTATTTTATATTTCACATCAAAATATTCATCATTGGACCATGATCTATGACCTTAAACTTTACATTCCATTTTCTACCAATGTTTAATCACACAAGTGCTGAAACAACATTCACATGATGTCAATTATTCCACTACAACAAAGGGAATCCTAGGTAAAAATCAATTCTTCTTTTACTATTTATGAACCATAAATATCCTATGGAATATTTGAGAATTTGAATGAAGGAAAAGGCATAAAACTTTTCAGGTTAAACACTCATAAATGTAATCTTGACAAAAATCTAAGTTCCAACCCACCAAACCTCTCCCCATCCATAGATTTGTAAAACAATTAGAGACAAAAATATCATGGGTACCATAGTAAGACTACACAAAAAGTGGGTATTTTATTTCTCGGTCCATTTTCATAAAAAAATTAGATAAACATTCTATTCCTCATATATATTGGATCATTCGATTCATGTAAAATGCACAGAGGTGTAATTTCATTGAACTTGATTCCTTTTGATCATTAAAATCCTCATTCAACCCCCTCATTATTTATATGATACTGAGTCATTAAACAATATCATAATAGATTAATATAACCTCTAATGGCCCGAAGGCCTTCATTTTTATTGATTTTTTATAACTCTCCTTTCATGGGATGAGGGGGAACCCTTACAAGGCTTGTAGGCTTAGAGGTTACATGGCCTGTAGGATTAAGATAACACATGACTCAAAGGTCTGAGGGAATTCAACCAGACTATCTACAACGAAAATCCCCTCCCTAACATATTCCTCATGATAGTATCTCTCCACCTTCGCATGGTCATCTGGCTAGGCTTCCTGTTCAAGCATAAGTTGGCCTCGATGGCATAACCATACCCTCTCATTCTGACAAATCCATTTGGCTCTATTTTGGTGAGTGAACCTACATTGAATCCTCTTTTGGGGATGCTCTTTTTTTTGTAGAGTCTTTCTGGGGAAACTTCATGTGGCCCAAAGGCCTTGAGGTGGCCTGAAGGCCTTAAAGGTGGTATGAAAGCCCTACTGACCCAAAGGCCTGGGTGGCCTGAAATCCTTAAGGACTCCAAGACAAAACCGGTGGCCCAAAGTGAATTATTTTAGCTGCTATAGTACCGAATAGTACCTGCTAAAGTTCTGATACAGTACCGCATAGTGAACAGTTCTTCTATAGTACTCTTAAATATGCCTCTACCTAGTTTTGAACCAGGGTCTCTTGGATGCACTTAAGGATACCTCACCAACTGGGCTGAAGCTCATGTACATAATAGATTAGTATAGCATTGTATTATAATGATGGTAAATGTTTCACATATCCAGACCACCTATATTCATCTAAGAGTAAAAAATTTTGGATGAAATAAAATTTTATAGTCCTTTGTCTCACAAAATCACCCTAGCTTATGGTAATGAAATATTATATATATAACCCACTCACCTATATCTTTCAGAGTGTGCATGATTGATTCATATATATAATCATTGAATTAAGTGTTTATAAGTCATGATTTACCTGATTCATACCCATATAATTTTCACATGAATTTTATGATATTACCCTTTATGAGTTTTTAAAGATGATCATGAATCAATGTTTAAAGAAATAAGGATGGTCAAGAAATTGGAAATAGTTTGAAATAAATTTTTATCATTAAAAAAAGTGTAGAAGCATGTATAATGTTGAGAATCTCTCTATAACCATGTATAAATGGCGGGATATATTAAATTATTGTTACAAATCATGCTCAATGGACATTCAAAGTTTTCTCAATGATGTTGGTTCAAGTAATGATTATAAAAGGTAAGTGTATTAACATTTTAAAACATTTTAGAAAATAAATATAAATTCGATAGAATTTAAAAAATTAAAATGGTAACTAAAATAAAATGAGTTAAATTGAATTGTAAATATTAAATTCAAAGTAGAATCATATGATATTGATAAATTAATTCGGTAATAATCCAAAAAGGGATCTGTACGTCTCCACCCCTCATGATCCTTGAAAGGTTTTGTTTTAAATCATTCTTTTTAATGGTTTTAAAAGGAATCCAAAACTGTTTATTTTTATAATAAGTATAATGAAACCCATATATATGTGAATGACCCGTTGTTTTATGTGTTTATACCAAGAAACCCAAAAACATGGCTAGTATTTTAGTTATTTTGGATATTAACATAAATCTACTTACTTTTATGGTAGCAAGAGCCTATCCCCCTCCAACTAAATTTTAGTGAGAACCCTAGAAAGTAAAAAAATAATAGACTTTAATTACAAAATCCCATTGAAACACACTCTCAATCCTCTAATAATAATATATCAATAAATAATGGGAGTAATAGAGATAAGAGTACAAGGGATCTTGAGAATGTGGAAAATGAAGCATAATGAGTTAAAAATGATCATAAAGGTGAAAATTATGCATCCAAGAACCCTTAAGGGTTAGAAACATTTTTAGGTGTTTTGGATCGAAAAAATCTATTAGGAGTTGAATTAAGGTATGCGAGGCCTTCAGCCAATGACTATGTTTTTGTCTGGATTCCACCAAATAGCCGGTGGGTGTCATTTTCCATGTAGTGGTACCCTACTAGGTAGCTGATGGTACATGAAAACAGAGGAATTTAAAAATTTCCTACATAGTTATCTTGAACCCTCTGTCAGGTCTGATATGGTACCTTTATTGAAAATTGTTGAAAAAACACTAAAATACATGAAATGAAAATGTTATAAATAAAATTTAGTGAGTGAGATAATTTAACGCCCTTAAGAGGGTGATATATATAATAATTGATTAATTAGAGCCATTTATGTCTTGACACAAATCATTTAACATTATAACTTACGCCTCTCCATCAGGTTGAAACACCTCTACCCATACTAAAACATTTATCCATGCCTTTTCAAATCCATTTACTAGTTTTTATTAATCACATACCACATTATTGAAGGTGTCTATATCTTTATGATGTGGGTACAATAAGTCACTTTACTCCATGAATTTGTGTTACCACATCACTGGGACCACTACATGATGAGAAGGTTCATTAAGTGTTGTGGTCATGACACCCATGGAATGGGCTATAGATTCTATAGTTTAAAGATTCAACTGGAGTACCCTCATTCACTCCTAGGAACGAATCAACTCTTTTACACTAGAATAAATTACATGGTGATCATTTCCTCATTAGCCTATAGTGGAGAACATTTATTGAAGGTGATGTAATAGGATTTCAAGATTGTAAATGGGGTCATATGAACAACCTCTAGATATTCATCCATACCCATTGCCTCATCCCATATTGAAGCGAGGCATACCTTTGTTTTGAGTTAGAGTCCTTCATAGGAATTGGTACATATTCAGAAACCAAATAACTCAAATATGTTCTGGTATAAACATATCTCGAGTGATCTGGATCCAAACTAGTCTATGCCTCTATGGATTTTTATACTAGAATACTAAATTAGCCACCACCATGGGTTTCCATGGTTGGAGGTAGGGATATTGAAAATAAACATCCAAAATATGTAATATAGTAAACATGAAATAATATTGAACAATAATAAATATAGATAACCCCACTCATATTGTGGCACATTGAGTTTATCATCCATTATCCTCTCATAGAAAGTTGTAACATAAATATATTATCATAGAATCCCCATAAAGGAATTCTTCATGTTGGATCCAGCCCAAAACAATACATCCTTTGGTGGAGACATAGTCTCAAAAGGAATATATATCCTAAATATAACATTGTGATGACATTTATGTCACATGTATGCTTAATTTAAATATTTTTTTATCTTTTGTGATGATCTATAGGATTTTTGGGGTTGGTGGTCAAAAATTTGGAGTTTCAGGGAAAGAATTATTGGCACATAGTTTAGGTGAAAAATTATTGATAACAATGTAGTAACCATGTGATATGGATCTGTCAGTTCTAGTTGTAATTTTCTTGGATTGAGAATGTTTTATCAAACCATGTATCTATCTTAAGAAACTATGTGACTTGGTTTTTAGGGGATAGTGGCCACCACACTGTTTGTCTAACCATACGGCCTAACCATGAAACATGATCTAAACATCATAAAATAGAAAATTATCCTAGTTCACTTGTCCATTTTTAACTCCAATCACTTCTTAATCTATTATTATCTCCACCCCCCCATGATACTATAAAAAACTATCCCCTTGATTTATTATTTAGGATTAATCATTTTGGGTGGATCTCATTAAGTAATTTTTATTTTATCTCTCGATTTATCCTCTTTTTCTTAGATTTGTCCCTGATCTCTCTTCCCCTTAAACCATTGGAACCTAGTGGTGTTGTGATTTTTAAATATAAGGTTGTGTATATATTTCTAATGATGTTCTTTATAGATATTGGCTTATGAGGACAATATCTGTTTATTTTCCATTATTGGTTTTAGAGGAAACAATGCTTTCTTCATTGTTGAGGTAGGTTTCAATATCCTACAGTCTATCACTTTGGATTACTTATATTCTTATACATACATTTGGTTCAGATATATGAAATTTATGATTTAAAATCCATGATAGGTGAATTTATCTTTGATATCTATGAAGATGTTTTCTAAAAGTGTTTTTTTGATGGAATCCATTTTAATACACATGATGTGTTTGATAATTCACCTAAAAATGAGTTTGAAAAGAAAACGGGTTTTAAAGTGTGGAAGTGGTGTGTTATACCTATAGAAAATGTTTTATAGAAATGTGGATGTGAACTGAAATTAATTTTTCCTGGAAAAAGTTATATAAAAATTGAAATTATTTTTCTAAATGTAATGATGATATAATAGAACTTTAGAAATACCTTGGGGTACTATGGAAACTAGACATATGAAATCCCTAGTGGAGTTAGATATCACTAGGGTAGGTTCTTGAGGGTAAACTTTTTTTGGGACCAATTTTCCCGAACTTTATAGTTCACCTATGTTGGATAGTGTTTATTTGTCTTAGTTGTGTATGTACTTGTGCTGTGAATTCCCTTTTGGTGCTTTGATAACACATTACATTCATACTTATTTGATATTCCCATTTTCTCACTTGATATAGATATGGATTCTTGAAACCTATCTATTTCATTTTCTTATGCCTCGTGGATAAATGTTATGTCATATTGGTTTGTGTATATAAATATTCCATGTTTTTCAAAGGAAAACCAGAGGATAAATTTATAAGGAAAATGATTTCTTTTTAAATCTATTGAAATTTGTTTTATATAATAAATAATAGATGAATGTGGATATAGATTTTATAGATTCTTAGTGGTATCATACTGGGATTTTGTGGTCGCATCATAATTTTTTTCCATTGGGTTTTTGTAGCCTTTTTTGATGATATAGTAAAAGGGAAGAGTTCCATATAAAGGACATATCATCTGGAATTTTATTCCTTCTATTGAGTTGTAAAAATGGTGATATATAGTCACCTGAAGATAGACCCACCAGTTCTTTCAGGTTCTATTGTTTTGGTCATTAGTTTTTTGTACCTAGTCCTTGTTATCCAATGGTGGATGTTACATTAAATGGTTTAAATATTTTTGAAATAGAATGTATCTTGGATATATGATATTATATAATTTTTCTATCTTATCATTTGTCTACTGAGGTTTAAATCATTCCCATGTTTCTTTATTTTATACCCTGATGCATGTAACAAGTTTTTGGAGATCAGGAATGCGTTTTGGGCCTTCTGGCGGGTCGATTTGGGTGAAATTATTGGTTTAACCGAGTTGGTCTTTTAGAAATTGGTATCAAAGGGTCAAGTTATTGTTAAATCATGACCTCAGTCTTGTGTATAACCCTCTTGTTCCTGAGGGTTATTGATAGACTAGAGATAATACTATCATAACTCAAGAGGTATTTCGGGAGTATGTCTAGCCATCTCATTTTCATGATAATAAATGAGTTATCATCGGAAGTCTAGGTTTGTATAGAATCCTTTTATATAGTTTTATCTTCTTAGGATTTAGTTTCCAAAATTTAATTTATGATAAAGGAATCAAATTATATTCTAAATGGTTTCTATCTTCTTGATTTATAGTTTTCGACCCCTTTAAGAATAGTTTCCTCTAATACTAGGTAAGAAATAATGGAGAAATCCCAATAGGTGAATCCTTTGGTTGAATTAAATATGGTGGAAACCTATCATCCAAATGATCTAGTCCAAGAACCAAGTAACCAATATTGTACCAGAATGAAGGGAGAAAGATGCTACAAAATTCACTATGTAATATTCATATATATTTTTTGGTAACAAGGTACCCCAAGAAATAGAGTAATAGATCGAGAGGATTGAAAGTATTTACTACTTCTTGAAAACTCGAGAAGAATCCAAGGTTGGTTTCGCCGCTTATATACTTGCAGTTCTGAGAAAAAAGTTGTAGGAATCTATTTTTAAAGTCAAGTTTCATGAATATCTCACCAATTTTTTTAATGAGTACATAAATTAGTAAATCTATCCAAATACACTGAGTGAATTAAAGTAATTGGAGTTCTTTTCTTTGGATTAGGGAGATTACTCTATCATGGAGTATGTGACTTAGTTTTCTGAGTTGGTACACCTGTCTCCAAATACTTTTTCAAATGAACATATCAAGGTATAGGGGTTCAAAATCCACTCAAGATCTGATATTTTGTCTATAATTATTCTTATATTCCCACCAACCTTCACATAGGTTGTTGATAAAGCAGCTATGGCTAAGGTGGATATAGCTGGAAGGATGGGACTCTTTGAAGCACTAGTGATGATAAGAGGTTTCAAAAGTTTATTTTATGGATATAATAGGTAGCAGGATGATTGGAAATGAGTAAATGGAATGGTTATTATGAAAATTTTAAGGTAATGTGATGTGTTTTGTTACCAGTGTGGGAGAAAGGGACACTTAAAACCTGATTATGTGGCATCACCCAGCATGCATCACATGTGTGAGAAATATGGTCATCTTTGAGGTTTCTATAAAATAACATCATAGGTAAGTAGATATGGATCCAATTTCCCAAAGGGATATAATTTTAGATTTTACATAGAAAAATAGGCCAGATATCAACCTAATTCCAATGGTGATTCATAGGTTGTGAAAAAAATGAAGGACAAGGATAAATTTTTGTATGTAGTGGAGTGTTCATCAGAGGAGTCAGAGGAGGAACCGAAAAGCTAGAGAGGTATAATTTATACTATATCTTCTATGGTTGCAACCTTATTTTATACAGTTAAAAATAATTCCTTTATCTCATCCAATATTTTTAATTTTTCTACCTTACAATCAAAGATTATTCCTCCCATGATGACTCTTTCCACATTTTTTGGAAGAAGTAAAAGTAGGGTTTAAAAAGAATTGACTATTGGGTGATGATTGATGACTAGAAATCTATATTAGATTTTATAGTTATTAATATTTCCACCATTGGTATTATAATTTCCATGGATTGGATGATTAGAAATAGATCCTAGATCGATTGATATCATCATTGGGTAAAGCTCATTTATTTCGATGGAGTTACTCATGTATTTTAGGGTGACTGGGATACTAGATCTTGGAGAGATAATACTATTTCCCTTATTGTTGAGATTATCACATGAAAATTATTATATATCTTTCTTGATACTATTTATCCATGTATTAGTGTCCCTCTTACTATGATAGTGAGCGAGTATCCATAAGTTTTTCCATATGATTTATTAGGGATTTCACCCTAGAGAGAAGTAGTATTTTTTCAACTTGCTTCTTGGGATGGGTCCCATTTATTTACCTTTATATCATATTGAACAAACTGAATTAAAATAAATAAAGGTTTATCTTGAGGATATTGACTCTAAGTGATTTATTTATTCTATTGTTTCACCCAGGGCATTGTTAGTACTCTTTGTGAAGAAGGATGATGAGAGTCTCTATATTTTCATTGATTACCAAAATATCAACTAGGTTTAAGTTAAGAACAAATATCTATTTCCTAGGATTGAAGACCTTTTTGATCAAATGAAGGGAGAATAGTGGTTTTCATATATTGATACGAGATTAGAGTACCATCCAGTGAGGTTATGGGTGAAAAATATTCCCAAGATGACATTTAGGATTAGGTGTGAAGATTTTTTGTATCTATTTATTCCATTTTCCCTTACTAAAAATCCAATATTATTGATATCTTTGATGAATAAAATATTCCATTACTTCTTGAATTTTTTCCATGGTGTATTTATGGATGATATCCTTGTTTACTCCATACTGAAGAAGGGTCATGTGGAGCATTTGAATATCATCCTTGGGATCTTGAAATAATAACATCTTTATAGGAATTTATCCAAATGTCAATTCTAGTTAAAGAGGTAAAATATATAGTCTATGTAATTTATAATAAGGGTGTCTTAGTATATCCAAAAAATATTAATGTGGGGATGTCTTCGGAATGGTCTAGAAATGAGTTTGAGATCTAGAGTTTATTGGGATTAACTAGTTATTAAAGGAACATTATTTAGTAATTCACCAAGATTTCATATTTTTATGATAGAGTTAACCCATAAGGGTGTGGATTTTTTTGGATTAATGAGTGAAATATAGCTTTTGAGGAGTTGAAAATGAGATTGAATTAAATGCCGGTCTTGATTTTTCATAAGTTGGATTTTGTTTATGATGTATACTGTGAGACCTTAGATTTGTGTTTAGGCTGTAATATACTGATGGGGAGACATGTAATAGCTTTTGGATCTCATAATTTATTCCCTCAAGGTAAGAACTACCATATTCATGATCCTGATTTGGTATTAGTGATGTAAGATATTAATACATAGCACCACTACCACTTTGAGGTGCAGTTTACAGTGTATTCTAACCATAAGTGTCTAAATTATATCTTCACTTAGAGGAATCTTAACTTGAGATAAAGATAATATAAAGAGTACCTGACAAAACACATTTTTATTGAATATTTTATTGATAATAAATTATAAAATTTCCTCACATTGTGTTAAATATGTTTATTTATAAAATATTTGGGATTAAATCATTCATTTGAGAATTTGATGGAAATTCCAGCTTTACCCTTTATAGTGAACTATAGTATTTCGAAGATACATATTTTAATATTTATTATTTGAACTTGAAATGTTGTATATGCGTTCATTACTTAATTGTATACAACATTTGTTCATGAAATTGTAGCTAAATCATTAATTTGGTTGGACTAAATAGACCATGAAGTCAAAGGTGGGCTGGGCCCACCAGATTGGACATTGGTTTTGTATTTGGGTGATAACTTCTTCATCCAAGATTATATTGATCTCAAATTTTGAAAGGATCTCTACAACTCAATTTTTCACAAATAATTATTCTATAAGAACAGATGGTTCATGCGTTTTGGAGGTCAAATGGGTAGTGCAAGTTGGATTAAAATATTTGGCTGAGATTCCCCATTCACACATGAAACCTCTTTAAACCTAGCCTTCCCTAAACTCTATAAATTAGTTTTTTTTATCATTTATATGGGTTTTTATGTTCATTAGAAAATTTAGGGTAGAGGATAAGTGGATCCACTCTAATTATCCAACCATTTCAAGAAGGGTAGCTCTTGAAGTAAGGATCCCTTCGATGAATCCTTCTTCTTCTTCTTCATGTTGTAAGGATTCTATTTGTGTAATAAACTTCTTTTTTATTCTTTTATTTATTCTTTCTTCTTCTGTTTTGTTTAAATTTCTTCTTCTATTAATCTTTATAATTGTTCTATAATGAATAGTAGAAACGAGATTGGGTTCTACCCACTCTAAACCTTTAGAAATGCAAAACGTTTCTATGATGATTACACCACCCATGGAAGAGTAGTTCTTTTTAGTAATTGATCTACCCCTAACCTCCTTAATTAATTTATTTTGAATCAATTATATACTTTAATTCAAATAATATTATCTATTAATTTATTTTTTAATTTAAATGAAACTAATAAAGCAATTTAACAATAAACACAAATCATGTGGGGTCGAGAATTGTGTGAATTGTGAGAGCACGAACTTAATTGGAAATTCAAAACCACACGGGATCAATTTTTAGTGTTCAAATATAATACCTAAACTCAATTAATTCTAATTTCTAGAGATTATATGTGCCTTAATTTACCACAGACCATAATATAACCTTATAACATCGATCAAAGCAAGGTGTTGTGATTTCATGTTCCGAAGTTAGCCTAGGGTTAAATTCACTTCATCTTTGTGGTAAAGCTAATTCTCATAGGTTTCAGGATTTAAAAAATTAAGGGATCATAATTAAGTGGATATTAATTTAAATTATAATGATTAATAAATTATTGAAGTGGTATAGTTAGATTGATTATTCCTTTTAAAATATTTTCTAAAAAAACATCTTCTCGTTGTGTCTTTTTAATCAAACATTATTTCAAAAATAAAAGCAAAAAATTTATATAATCTTCTTCCATAAAACTTATTCTAACTTTATGAATGATAACCCCCCCCAATCCGTTCATGTAGTGTTATCATTCCATTTTATTTTATTTTCAAAATACCTTTAATAAGTTGTCAAATTTAATTCCTCTTTTCAGGGACGACCTTGGTCAGCCACTCTGGTGCACTTAAGTACCCAAAAACCACTAATAAGTTGAGGGCGCCCACGATAGTACCTTTAAAATTGGAACCATTTCTTGGGAGGTAAGTAATTATTTCAACCAATTAGAGGTATTTTTTTAATTTAAATTTTATTCACTTTATCTCTTCTTTCTTCCTACTTTACCCAATATGAATTTTTTTCCTTCTTATTTTATTTTCTTCTTCTTTTTTTGGACCATCTTATAAAACTTATTATCTTTTATTTTATTATGGTACACTGTTCTTCTTTTCATTTTTATTTGATTTATGACATAAAATAATCACAAAGATCTCTTAGATATTGATCCTGATATTAAATGTAGCCTTTAGGCTCAAATCCGACATTATCAGTCTACAAGAAGTTTCAACATTCAACCAGTTAGAGAATTACTTCACTCTCAGAGCATTGAAATTGGAATCAATTCAAATTCAACCATAAAACAATAACCAATGGCTGAAAATAATGTAAATGAACTTAATAGAACCATTCGAGAATTTAATGCACCTGATATTAATTATCAACCAAATTGTATTGCATACCCAAATCTCGAGTCAGACATTGAACTAAAATTTGGGTCAATTCACCTTCTTACAAAGTTTCATGGCTTATCTGGTGGGGAACCAAACAAAAACCTTAAAGAATTTAATGTGGTTTGCTCAACCCTGAAACCAAGAAATGTATCCAAAGATCGAATCAAACTAAGAGAATTCCCATTCTCACTTGATGGAGCTATGAAATATTGAATGTATTATTTACAACTTGAATATGTAATTTGTTGAAACGATTTGGAACGTCTTTTCTTGCAGATATTTTTTCCATCTTCAAGGACCCAATACATTATAAAGGAGATCTCAGGGATCAAGAAATACCAAGGGGAGTCAATGTAGGAGTACTGGTAGAGATTCAAGAACTTGTGTGAAAGATGCCCAAATCACCAAATCAGTGAGAAACTACTCATATAATACTTATATGAAGGACTCACACCTATGGAGAGAAGAATGGTGGATTTTGAGGCTGGAGGAGCATTTGTGGACAAAACACCAGTAGATTAATGTGAATTGATTGAAAAAATGGCCCAAAACTCTCAAAAATTTGGCGATCGAGGTACCCCACATGTTAGGGGAGTACATCAGGTAAGTCCTTCATCTCTTGAGAGTAATTTTATTGATACGAAGTTAGAATAATTGACCACTATGGTGAGGAAAATTTATTTTGTCTCAAAATACATCTCAACCCACTTCTTCAAGGCCTTGTGGCATTTTCACTGAGACAAGCCACCCAACTGACTTTTTTCCCCAATTACAAACAACAGAAGATTGTGAAGTAGTGTTTCCTAGGAGACTATATCAGCAGAAACAACAACCATATCCCCCAAAGAAGCTTGATTCCTTTGCTCCAACATACAACCAAGGGTGTAAGAATAAATCATTTATGAGGTATGTATCTGGAAAACAACAAAGGTCCCCTTTTCAATTACATTTTCAGTAGCCTCCACCCCACCAAAAGGGTTTCCTACAACCCCAAAGGTGATTTGAAGCTCAGGCGTCAACAATTCAACAAAAAGGGAACTCTAAAACAAAGGCAATTTCTAACACTGATGAAATTTTGAAGAAAATTTTTATTAATCAACAGAATGAGCTGGAAAGTCAAGGTTCGGAGCAGAGAGAGTTGAAGACTCAAATGAGCCAGATTACCACCGCCCTCCATGAACTAGTAAGTAAGAATTCTATAAATCTACCTTCCCAACGTACTCCAAATCCCAAAGGGAATTTTAGTACCATCACATTGAGAAGTGGGAAGAAAAAAACTGATACATCTGCACTTATCATTCCACTGGGATTCACCTCAACCTTAGAGAAGCCATATTAAAAACCAACTAATGAGAAACCCAAGCATAATGATAAAGGTAAGAAAAAGAATAATGATTTTCCTCATATACCCATTCCTTTACCAAAAAGGTTTGTTCAAACCAAGAAGATGGATGAAGAGGAAATTAAAAAGGAGGTTTTGGACACATTCAAGTGTTTGGAGATAAACATCCCCCTCAGTTGGAGTCTGTTCTTCACCTTTTCATTAAGAGTGACTGGGATGTTTATTTATGGACCTATTTGGATGTTAGGGGCAGGTTGTAACGCCCCGACCCCAGTTACCCAGAGTCGGTGCATTATTACATAACATTGGCATGATCACAAGAAAGATCAAATCTCGAAATACCGATTGGTTTAGTAGCCTTGGAAACACTAGATATATTCATAAGTTTTACATTACATCATTAAACGAAAGACTACTACAACAACATATTGTCTCCATAATCCACACTCGTATCCCCACATAATATCCCTGCAGGTCATTCATAACTTAATTCTTCACTTCCTGGGAAAAATGAAACATAGAAAAGGGGTGAGCTCAAATGCCCAGTAAGGATAACAATATAGCGGAAACTTTCATAAATAAGAATAAACTTTTAAGGCAATGTATAACTAAAACAAAAGCCTTTAAAACATGAACTTTCAACATGGTATGACATAAATAAAATGAAATAATTCCATTTACTTATTCACATGGATATTCTACTAATCGAATAATCACATGTAAAAATAAATAACCACTTTCATAATGTTGGAATGCATAATGCAAGACTATCATAACCACATAGTCAAGGCCTCGTGGCAAGACTACAAATAAGATTTTGTCAAGGCCTTGTGCCAAGACACTAGTTTGTCTCATGAGACCTACCGATGCATCTAGGAGCTATAGCGGGCTCCACCCGTCACATATTAAGTCCAATGCATTCCCATATGAAAAGGTTTAAACATAACATAAACATTCGTATTAAAACTAGCATACGAAATGTCAATACTTTCACCATAAACTATGAATAGTATAAAAATAGCACATCCACAGTCAAACATATCACAAAACCTTCAATACAATATAGAAGTTTTGTATCATAATAAATCATCTTCAAATAAGATTAAAATCCATCAAAGGATGTTGACATAGATGAAATCAAAACTATTTGAGAGAAATATCTCTTTTTTTTATATCATTTAGAAGTCACACATTTATAAAACAAGTAATTAAAAAGAGATTTTTGAATCAAAGTGTCCCATACCACTTTGAAACTTTTGAAAGGAATTAACATTTTTAAAAACATTCATTTCCATATAAATAAATCCTTAAAAAACATTTTGAAGACATTAATTAAAAATATTTATAAAGATAAATCTTTAAAACATTTAAAATTCTGATTTTGATAAAGAGTACCTTTCTGAAATTCTTAAATTATTCATTTTGAAATCATTTAAAAGTCACATAATTATAAAATAAAACATTTAATTTGAAAATATCCTTGTAAGATTGTAAGGGAATCTTTGACGATTTTATAACGGCGGTAAATAGCTACACCTGCCGTATAAGTTTAAAAAAAACATTCTTACCTTAAATTTGTCAAAAGGTAAAAAGTGCCTTGTTTGGAAAACGATGGAAATATTCCTTTAAAAACACGTAAGGGTATAAATGACTATAACCCATATTCTTTGTAAATAGTAAAAATGTTTTGAAATACATTTCGAAGTAACATGGATGTGGATGATAAAGAAATACCAGTAGATTATTACGTATAAACAACCTCGAATAATGAAGAGATTGCGAAATAAACCCTTACCTTGTACTTTTCGTTGGTTGGGGTAGGTTAACCTCCTGAATAATGGTGAAATAATTGTTATTAAATTATACAAGAATCATATACATTAATATGATATCATATATGATCTTTTAATATTGATTTGATAATAATATCTTAGTATTATCGTTGTTTCGGGTGTTAACTTACTTTTTTTCTTTCATATGTTTTGTTACGTAAGACATGTTTGTAAAGGATAGGTTGTATATTATTCATATCCAGAATGATATCAAGTCCTTAAACATCATTTTTAAATCATCAAATGATAATTATACTTTAATAGTTACGATGGAGAATGAATCTCATCGCGTTCGTGGAGACGGTAGTCCGTACGTACGCACGAGCGATAATATCATTCCTTTGATATTAAAATAATATATAAATGGATGGTATATAATATATACAGAATCATTAACATGTTATATTTATTATTTACATGAGTTACACATCATTATTATACCCATCCAAATAATATTATATTGAATAACAATTACACCACGACGTGGAGACGGTAAGCCGTACGCACGCACGTATGGTGACATGTTATTCAAAGGGTGGATAGAATACTGAATATGGTTGTACCATATTTATAATAACATCACAGTATATGTAAGATACTGGAGTAATTATTTTAGAATGGTAAGAACAAAGAAAGAGGAAGTGGAAGAAGAAAGGAACTTAGAAAAGGGTGGTGAAATCATTACCTCTTCTTCGGGTTCTTCCTTTTGATTTGATCAAAAGGGCTCCTTAGGTTGGCTTTCTGATCAAACTAAGGCCTCTAGGTTGTAGTGAGGGATGTTGGGAGAGTATTTGGGCAGAGTTTGGCCGAACCAAAAGGCTTTGATGGTGTGAAGAAATGAGAAGGAGGAGTGCCCTTTTATAAGAGGGGTGAGGGGCACCTTTGGAAAAGCTAGAAATATTAATTTATAATAAATTCATATTCGGTTTCTAATGGCTCCAAAGTTGATTATTCAAAGTTTAAGGTGGGGATAGGTCGAAAACCACTCAACCAATAGAATTTAGACAGGTTTGGGTACTTATATTAACCTTATCTTTAAGTATTAACTCTAAGTTAATTAGTTTCACTTTTACAATGTCTCTTTGTATTTTTATATAATATGGTTAATAAACTTACTATATACATCCCAGAGACCCCCAAGTGGTCCATTAATGATGAACCTATCATGATATAAGTATCTTGGACGAACCTTAGATTTTTAGGAATTTAATATCAATTAATAATATAATATTTGTTTTAAGAACTCTTTTATGTCAATTTTGACACTTTTCAATAGTTGATTTTTGTGAAACTCATAACAGATTGATTACTTCAAACAAAGTCAATTAAATCAATCCTAATATATCATATTATCCTAGAAAATTAGTTTAATTCATTAAAAGTTTCATATTATATTTGTTTTGGGTATTTATAATATCAATTATTTTAATTTTTCACTATTATAGTAATTACTGCATCATCATTGTGTCATAAATAAAATAAATTATTTAATGTCTAAAAATTATAAATAAAATATAATTACGTAGGAAATCGTTTTAGCTTTCTAATGAATATTTATAATCTAAAATCCAACATATATAACTCTATGTAACAATTTTGTTTCTAAAAGATATATGCTTGTGTCATTTTTGTATTCATTTTAACTTAATTAAAATAAAGTGTCATTATCACTTACAAGTGGATCCATGGGGTCCCAAAATAGACCCAAAGATTCGCATGGTCGACCATTTATCAACCAATAGGGTTAAGACACGTTTTAGGGTAATTTAGTATTATTATAATATTATTTTTTAACCCTTATTTACCGGATTTACCCTTAACCATGGTAAATAAAATATTTACCGCAGTAATTATTCAAAATGTCTAAAAATAAAAGTTACCTATTTACACAATTTGAACATACTGATTCCAAATATGGAATCCATTTTCCTAAATTCAAAACACAGAAGTGGCAGAAATTAATTTAAAATTAATTCCCGCTGTCAAAACAAAAAACTTGTTTTTAAGAGATAATAACTATCAAAAGATTGACACTTGTTTATGTTCGGTTTAATTGTAAAATTATGTCCAATGACCAACATTATATTAAATGGTAAAAATATATTCTAAATATACTTTAAAACCACTCAAATTCATAATTTATCACTATTAATTATTTTGATTAAAAAAGTTGTTTTTAATTAAAATTTAGTAATTTTCACTATTCATCAAAATATGAAAGTTATCCGAAAAGTACCAAAATTTCACCTTAGGCTATATTTGATATTCTGAATCCAAAAATGAAGTCCATTTTAAAATATAAAATATATATAACTTCAAAAAGTAGGTATTACTATTCATAACAGCTAGTTTGATTGGTTACGGTGTGTTAGAACTCGGTGTTGCGTAAAACACACGCTAGCGTACCGTGGAAGCTTGGGATGTTTCATTTTAAATTTTTGATGTCCCCATTTAGTCAAAAAGTTTAAAATATAGTATCTAAAAAGGTTTCACTATTAAAATTTGGTATAAGTGCAATACTGAAAATGAATTTGTTCTTACATTATGTCTAAGAAACTCATAATATGGATTCTAAAATTATAAGGATTATATAAAGTTTAAAATTTAGTTAACACTATTCATAACCTCTTTTTAACAGCTTGTTTGGTAAGTCATGGTGCGATTGAACTTGGTGTTGCTTGTAGTGAAAGTTATTGAATTATTTTGAAGAAATAACACACTATAAAATCTTGGGGTGTTACATTCTCCCCTCCTTCAATAAATTGCGTCCTCGCAATTTGAAATTGTTCTTCGAAAATAAAAGGTTGAAAATAGAAAATATCTTTGTGGGAAAACCCACATCGGAAATTGGGTTACTAAAATTTAGTCTTAATATGAGGAAAAGGGAAATGAAAGGATCACCACCAAATTATGATCTCTATTAGGAGAACATTGGTGGCAATTAGAGACATATAATTGGATGAAAACGTAAATATTTATAGGTAGTGATTGAGGTCATCAATCACAAAAAAGTATAAAATTGAGGTCCTTAAAATCATCAATCTATGATGATTTGAAATACCATCGGTTCAACAAAACATAGGGTATTGGGATAACACATTTTTGACGTTTCAAAATATCTTAGTTGAAATCCCACATCGAAAAATGAATTAATGAGGCCTCTATTTAAAATAAAGAGTCGAAAGTATGAAGATTACCGAAAATAACACATACTAGGGTTCCATGTAGGAAAATATGGATATGGAATAAAAATCTAACCATCAATTATTTGATGGAGAGTGGTAGAGAACATGGCTATGAAAAGGCCAACAATCCCAAAGCCATAAATTAGTGATGATTTAAGGTTCCATCTAGGAAAACATTTTTGTTCTAAGTTGATTTTCTTAATATTGAGGAATTTATTTATGAGATTGGCTAAGATCATAAGGAGATATACTTACATTATAATTAGAGTTTTATCCATTAATAAATTTCTACCACAAACTCATCTTTCACTCTAAAAGATAATAGAATGTAAAAAAAATTCTATTTACACTATTCGTATAGGGTTCCAAAATAAACGAATTTATAATTCATCTACAAGATCTTTTAATAAAAACTACATTATTTAATCCAGGACATCTCGTGGGCCAGTGGTAGGTGATACACCCTTGTCACCCTTCGGTTGTGGGTTCAAGTCTCGCAGCCTTGCCGGACGCGACGGGTTGCCACCCGACCTCCGGGTTGTCCTTTTATGGAAATCCAAAATAATCCAAACTAGAACTATCCAAAATACTTCTGTCCAAACTCACTGTCCAACATTTATAAGGAAGGTAAACATAATATAGATCCTTTTTACCCCGTAATAGGATATGAATACCTTCATCATGTATTACCATATTCCTTATTGATTCCATTCATGCTCCCTTATTCCATATAGAATGCTGGATATAGTTCATTAATCCAAAAATGTTTTAAACCCCAACAATGATGGAATATACAAATCATTAATCAGTTCCAAGGTAGTCAAGAATATCAAATATAATTTATCCAAAACAATCACATATTATTCCAAAATCACTACCTCAGTATCAGAACTATATTATGATTTATCATTCTCTCAACCATATATTTTCCAAAAAATTATCCTGTTATTGAGTCACTTTTCTTTGTTCCACACAATCTCAAGTCCTTAATGAAATAGTACTGCAGTACAATCCTTATATACTCTATAATTATTATAACAAGTACATTGTTGATACAACACTCAATTGACATAATCAACATAAGAACTCTAATCATTCCTCTTCATCTGTGGTAGTATCATAACTTGGTTATTATCCAATAACATCATTTGCGGCATAGTATGATGACTGGGACATAGGTTCGCGTAGTGTCCAAAATCCTTGCAAATGAAGCATTGTACATTTAAACCCATTTTCTTACCCTTGCAGTCACGCACTTTGTGCCCTTTTCCTCCACACTTATAACAAACTCTCATTCCTTTCAGGAAAGTTCCAGGGTGTTTCTTTCCACAGTTACCACATATGGGAAAATTCTTCTTTTCCCTCTTCCCTTTATCCATATTTCTCTCTTCCATCCTTTTCTTCTCTTGCTTCCCTTCAAAGCCATAGGACTCAGTAAACTCTTTACATATCTTATCAACACATGATATTATTTCTTCATATGATGATAATACATGGGAGACTATTTCTCTTATAAATTCTAGCTTAAGACCATGAAAGATATGATCCTTCCTTCTCTTTGAATCATGTGTATTTCTGGAGTTCTCATTCCTTCTACTGGGCGCCATTTCTATACCATGGCATAAACTAGATCAGTTTATGAATCAAAATACATAATCCCATACTTATAAAACACTTAACATAAATTGAACTATTTATAGATATAATCCATAATCATAAAAAAATTTCTTTGAGGAAGTATATACTCATAAACCCTTCATAATGATTTGTAAAGAAAATGAGAGTTATCCTAAGCATATCCCCCGGGAGTGTCGTAACCAAGAGTGCAGCAAGGCCCGTTGTCGTGCACCAGTTCCCGTTCGAGTCTAGCTCAAAGCGGTGTTTTCGGGTTTTACCCCTAGGTACATCTGTGCCAGAGCCGCCTCTACCTGCTCGTATCCAGACAGCGATTTATTGCTCGGAAAACTCACAAAATCTCTACAATACCAAAATTCTAGGAAGTTCTTCTATACTAATCCTCAAAGTTCATCTTAGGTCTACGTGCTCTAATCAGAGTTTATCTAAATCTAGCTTCCAAGGTTTGTACTAAACTTCCTCTGATACCAACTGTAACGCCCCGACCCCAGTTACCCAGAGTCGGTGCATTATTACATAACATTGGCATGATCACAAGAAAGATCAAATCTCGAAAGACCGATTGTTTTAGTAGCCTTGGAAACACTAGATATATTCATAAGTTTTACATTACATCATTAAACGAAAGACTACTACAACAACATATTGTCTCCATAATCCACACTCATATCCCCACATAATATCCCTGCAGGTCATTCATAACTTACTTCTTCACTTCCTGGGAAAAATGAAACATAGAAAAGGGGTGAGCTCAAATGCCCAGTAAGGATAACAATATAGCGGAAACTTTCATAAATAAGAATAAACTTTTAAGGCAATGTATAACTAAAACAAAAGCCTTTCAAACATGAACTTTCAACATGGTATGGTATAAATAAAATGAAATAATGCCATTTACTTATTCACATGGATATTCTACTAATCGAATAATCACATGCAAAAATCAATAACCACTTTCATAATGTTGGAATGCATAATGCCAGACTATCATAACCACATAGTCAAGGCCTCGTGCCAAGACTACAAATAAGATTTTGTCAAGGCCTTGTGCCAAGACACTAGTTTGTCTCATGAGACCTACCGATGCATCGAGGAGCTATAGCGGGCTCCACCCGTCACATATTAAGTCCAATGCATTCCCATATGAAAAGGTTTAAACATAACATAAACATTCATATTAAAACTAGCATACGAAATGTCAATACTTTCACCATAAACTATGAATGGTATAAAAATAGCACATCCACAGTCAAACATATCACAAAACCTTCAATACAATATAGAAGTTTTGTATCATAATAAATCATCTTCAAATAAGCTTAAAATCCATCAAAGGATGTTGACATAGATGAAATCAAAACTATTTGAGAGAAATATCTCTTTTTTTGAAATCATTTAAAAGTCACACATTTATAAAGGAAGTAATTAAAAAGAAATTTTTGAATCAAAGTGTCCCATACCACTTTGAAACTTTTGAAAGGAATTAACATTTTTAAAAACATTCATTTCCATATAAATAAATCCTTAAAACCCATTTTGAAGACATTAATTAAAAAGATTTATAAAGATAAATCTTTAAAACATTTAAAATTCTGATTTTGATAAAGAGTACCTTTCTGAAATTCTTAAATTATTCATTTTGAAATCATTTAAAAGTCACATAATTATAAAATAAAACATTTACTTTGAAAATATCCTTGTAAGCTTGTAAGGGAATCTTTGACGATTTTATAACGGCGGTAAATAGCTACACCTGCCGTATAAGTTTAAAAAAAACATTCTTACCTTAAATTTGTCAAAAGGTAAAAAGTGCCTTGTTTGGAAAACGATGGAAATATTCCTTTAAAAACACATAAGGGTATAAATGACTATAACCCATATTCTTTGTAAATAGTAAAAATGTTTTGAAATACATTTCGAAGTAACATGGATGTGGATGATAAAGAAATCCCAGTAGATTATTACGTATAAACAACCTCGAATAATGAAGAGATTGAGAAATAAACCATTACCTTGTACTTTTCGTTGGTTGGGGTAGGTTAACCTCCTGAATAATGGTGAAATAATTGTTATTAAATTATACAAGAATCATATACATTAATATGATATCATATATGATCTTTTAATATTGATTTGATAATAATATCTTAGTATTATCGTTGTTTCGGGTGTTAACTTACTTGTTTTCTTTCATATGTTTTGTT
The DNA here is from genome assembly GCA_963277665.1 of Viscum album. Lineage (NCBI taxonomy): Eukaryota > Viridiplantae > Streptophyta > Magnoliopsida > Santalales > Viscaceae > Viscum > Viscum album. The sequence goes on from OY728164.1 coordinate 1,176,992,786, forward strand.
ACGTAAGACATTTTTGTAAAGGATAGGTTGTATATTATTCATATCCAGAATGATATCAAGTCCTTAAACATCATTTTTAAATCATCAAATGATAATTATACTTTAATGGTTACGATGGAGAATGAATCTCATCGCGTTCGTGGAGACGGTAGTCCGTACGTACGCACGAGCGATAATATCATTCATTTTATATTAAAATAATATATAAATGGATGGTATATAATATATACAGAATCATTAACATGTTATATTTATTATTTACATGAGTTACACATCATTATTATACCCATCCAAATAATATTATATTGAATAAGAATTACACCACGACGTGGAGACGGTAAGCCGTACGTACGCACGTATGGTGACATGTTATTCAAAGGGTGGATAGAATACTGAATATGGCTGTACCATATTTATAATAACATCAAAGTATATGTAAGATACTGGAGTTATTATTTTAGAATGGTAAGAACAAAGAAAGAGGAAGTGGAAGAAGAAAGGAACTTAGAAAAGGGTGGTGAAATCATTACCTCTTCTTCGGGTTCTTCCTTTTGATTTGATCAAAAGGGCTCCTTAGGTTGGCTTTATGATCAAACTAAGGCCTCTAGGTTGTAGTGAGGGATTTTGGGAGAGTATTTGGGCAGAGTTTGGCCGAACCAAAAGGCTTTGATGGTGTGAAGAAATGAGAAGGAGGAGTGCCCTTTTATAAGAGGGGTGAGGGGCACCTTTGGAAAAGCTAGAAATATTAATTTATAATAAATTCATATTCGGTTTCTAATGGCTCCAAAGTTGATTATTCAAAGTTTAAGGTGGGGATAGGTCGAAAACCACTCAACCAATAGAATTTATACAGGTTTGGGTACTTATATTAACCTTATCTTTAAGTATTAACTCTAAGTTAATTAGTTTCACTTTTACAATGTCTCTTTGTATTTTTATATAATATGGTTAATAAACTTACTATATACATCCAAGAGACCCCCAAGTGGTCCATTAATGATGAACCTATCATGATATAAGTCTCTTGGACGAACGTTAGATTTTTAGGAATTTAATATCAATTAATAATATAATATTGTTTTTAAGAACTCTTTTATGTCAATTTTGACACTATTCAATAGTTGATTTTTGTGAAACTCATAACAGATTGATTACTTCGAAAAAAGTCAATTAAATCAATCCTAATATATCATATTATCCTATAAAATTAGTTTAATTCATTAAAAGTTTCATATTATATTTTTTTTGGGTATTTATAATATCAATTATTTTAATTTTTCACTATTATAGTAATTACTGCATCATCATTGTGTCATAAATAAAATAAATTATTTAATGTCTAAAAATTATAAATAAAATATCATTATGTATGAAATCATTTTAGCTTTCTAATGAATATTTATAATCTAAAATCCAACATATATAACCCTATGTAACAATTGTTTTTCTAAAAGATATATGCTTGTGTCATTTTTGTATTCATTTTAACTTAATTAAAATAAAGTGTCATTATCACTTACAAGTGGATCCATGGGGTCCCAAAATAGACCCAAAGATTCCCATGGTCGACCATTTATAAACCAATAGGGTTAAGACATGTTTTAGGGTAATTTAGTATTATTATAATATTATTTTTTAACCCTTATTTACCGGATTTACCCTTAACCATGGTAAATAAAATATTTACCGCAGTAATTATTCAAAATGTCTAAAAATAAAAGTTACCTATTTACACAATTTGAACATCCTGATTCCAAATATGGAATCCATTTTCCTAAATTCAAAACACAGAAGTGGCAGAAATTAATTTAAAATTAATTCCCGCTGTCAAAACAAAAAGCGTGTTTTTAAGAGATAATAACTATCAAAAGATTGACACTTGTTTATGTTCGGTTTAATTGTAAAATTATGTCCAATGACCAAAATTATATTAAATGGTAAAAATATATTCTAAATATACTTTAAAACCACTCAAATTCATAATTTATCACTATTAATTATTTTGATTAAAAAAGTTGTTTTTAATTAAAATTTAGTAATTTTCACTATTCATCAAAATATGAAAGTTATCCGAAAAGTACCAAAATTTCACCTTAGGCTATATTTGATATTCTGAATCCAAAAATGAATTCCATTTTAAAATATAAAATATATATAACTTAAAAAAGTAGGTATTACTATTCATAACAGCTAGTTTGATTGGTTACGGTGTGTTAGAACTCGGTGTTGCGTAAAACACACGCTAGCGTACCGTGGAAGCTTGGGATGTTTCATTTTAAATTTTTGATGTCCCCATTTAGTCAAAAAGTTTAAAATATAGTATCTAAAAAGGTTTCACTATTAAAATTTGGTAAAAGTGCAATACTGAAAATGAATCTGTTCTTACATTATGTCTAAAAAACTCATAATATGGATTCTAAAATTATAAGGATTATATAAAGTTTAAAATTTAGTTAACACTATTCATAACCTCTTTTTAACAGCTTGTTTGGTAAGTCATGGTGCGATTGAACTTGGTGTTGCATGTAGTGAAAGTTATTGAATTATTTTTAAGAAATAACACACTATAAAATCTTGGGGTGTTACACAGGTTCAACTCGACGTGCTCCCCCATGCAGGAGTTTCTTACAAGCTAGTTTTCAGGTATAGGACAAGATGTGATGGAGTCTAAAATCCACGGCTTGGTGCTGACTGTAGTCTTCGGGATGATCTGGGAGGCTCGAAACAAGGTTCGTGTTGATAGCCGGTGGTACCTCTCCTTAATGATGGTGAAGATGAAAGGAATGGTGCATGAGTTATACAATCTGCTGAAAGGAGGGAATCATTCCCAGGCACTGTGTGAATTCTTGAACAGACCGAAGGTATTCTCCAGGTTTTGAGGCTGCTGGTTAAGGTGGGCGCCTCCTCTAGTGGGGCTCAAACTTAATTTTTACTGTTCACTCATGGATGGACTGATGCGAGGAGGTGGTTTGGTGCGCGATGGAAACAGCTCTGTTATCATGGAATTCAGTAGCTTCCATGGCCTAGGTGATTCCTTAGGGCTGGAAATTCATGCGCTACTCACAGGTGTTGAAATTTGTAATAGTCTTACCCTGGTTTGCTCAGAAGTAGAATCAGATTCCAAGATCCTGATTTGGGTCCTGCATGGGAAAGTGAAGGTGTCGTGGGCCTATACTACACTATTCATAGATGTGCTGCTATGATTCCTCAAGATTTTACTACACGGAATATTTCGAGAGAAGCTAATTTTGCGGCGGATGCTTTATCTAGTGAGAGCGGTCAGGGGGATCCTCAAAAGGTGTTCCTAAATGTGGGTTCTGTACCTCGGGTATGTAAGACCTTTGTCCAGGGGGATTCCCTTAGGATCCATCACATTAGGCCTCCCTGAACTCTTTAGAGAGGGATATTTTTTCATTTTTGGGCTTTAACTAAATAAAAATGAAATTTTCAGTCAAGAAAATTCCATGGTATGAGAAATTATTAAAAAAAACATTGTACCAATAAAATAGGGCTTAAGGGAAATGAGAGAATCAATCTTGGAAGGAATGTGTTAGCACTCATTACACCAACTTTAGAAATGCCAAGAAAGTGCAAGGATCCTGTGAAATTCACCATCCCATGCACCATAGTAGAGTTACACTTTTCTAATGAACTTTGTGATTTAGAAGATTATATAAATGTGATGCCTCACTCTATATTCTCTTCTTTGCAGGTTGGTGAGTTGAATCCGACAAGAGTAGTGGTGCAGTTGGAAAATAGAGCTAAAACATATCTAGTGGGAGTCCTTGAGGATGTAATTTTCTGGGTAAGAGACAAGATCATCCCATCAGATTTATATGTGCTTAAAATGGAGGATGATTAGGTAAGTTCTCAGGCTCCAATTATTTTAGGTAGAACCTTCCTCAAAATTACAAAAACTATAAAAAAATGTCAATGAGGGTACACTTTCCATGGATTTTGGGGATGAATTTGTGATATTTAATGTTATGGACTCCATGAAGTACCCCTCAGAGGACCATTCTGCATTTTTTATCTCCCATTTTGAACCACCAAATAAAAAAACCATTGAATTTTATTATCCTATGCTACGAGAGATTTTAAGTATTGGTTCTAGTTTGATGTTTAAGAGTGATTAAAACCCTATTTTTAATGCACAATACTCTCTTAGATTTGATTTTTAAATGGATTCATATTCTGATTTTGATCATGTGAACTCTAATTATGACTTGTCTGTTGAGTATGTTGATGGATTTGATGCTTTATTCTCTTATTTTTATGATGTATACTCTAATACTGATGTTTATTGTGCACATATATTTGTTGTTCAATTTCTCCATCCATACATCACCCCCCTACATTGGAACACAATCCATTGCAACCTAATCTCAAATACTCATACTTGTTATGCGGTGAGGAATTACCTGTTATTGTTGCTAAAAATCTCACTTTTGAACATGAAGAAAAACTTTTGAATCTTTTTAGAGAGAACATTAATCCAATCAGGTGAACCTTGGATGACATATCAGGTATTATCTCCTCCATTTTCATGCATATGATTATTTTGGAGGATGAGGCTAAACCAATTAGGCAGCCACAAAGATGACTCAATCCAAACCTTCTAAAAGTTATTAAAAAAGAGGTTGAAAATTTTCTCGACGTAGGTATAATTTATCCCATTTCATATTCTCAGTGGGTGAGTCCTACTAAGGTTGTGCCTAAGAAAAGTGGTTTTAGAGTTTTTAAAACTGAGAAAGATGATTTAGTTCCAATTAGGGTGCAAAATAGTTGGCATGTGTGTATTGATTATAGGCAAATAAATCAAACCAATCACAAGGACCATTTTTCCCTCCCATTTATTGATCAAATGCTTGAGAGACTAGCTGGGAAAACACATTATTGTTTCTTGGGTAGATTTTATGGATATTTTCAGGTTTCTATTTCTCCGGATGATCATGAGAAGACAACATTCACTTGTCCATTCAGTTTTTTTTCCAACCGAAGGATTCCATTTGGACTTTGCAATACCCCAGGTTCCTTCCAAAGATGCATGGTGAGTATTTTTTCATATTTCATTAATTCCTGCATGGAGGTATTTTTGGATGATTTTATATTGTATGGGTCTTCATTTGATGATTGTATCTCTAGTTTGAGAAAGGTTTTGAATTGTTTTATTGAGAATAATCTGGTCTTAAACTTTGAAAAGTGCCATTTCATGGTAGAGCATTGGATTGTCTTAGGGCATGTAGTGTCAAAACATGGGATAAATGTTGATAAATCTAAGGTAGATATCATTTCAACCTCACCCTATCCTTCATGTGTGCGTGATGTTAGGTCTTTATTAAGGAATATAGGATTTTATTGGCTCTTCATCAAAGATTTTAGTAAGATTGCTCTTCCTATGTCACGATTACTTCAAAAGGATTCTGATACTGTGTTTGATGATTCTGGAAGGACTTCCTTTGATGATATAAAGATGTTTCTAACCACTCCACATGTCATATATCCACCACGGTGGGAGCTTCATTTTGAGCTTATGTGTGACGCCTCCAAATTTTCAGTTGGGGTTGTCTTATCTCAAAGGGTGGAGGGATGTTTAAATGTGATTGCATATGCATCAAGGAAACTGGATCCAGCTCAATAAAATTACACAACCATAGAAAAGGTGTTTCTTGTTGTTATATTTTCTTTAGATACTATTTTTTCTAATTTATTAGGCTCTAAAGTAGTATTTTTTTCTGTCCATGAAGCTATGAGGTACCTCTTGAAGAAGCTAGATGCAAAGCCCATACTTATCTGATGGATAATCCTTCTTTAGGAATTTGATATTAAGATAAAAAACAAGAATGGGTCATAAAACCTAGTGGGGAACCCCATGAGTAGGATCACTCACACACTAGAGGATGACACCTTGGACCAGGTACCACTTCGGGACACTTTCCCCAAAGAGAATATTTATTCCATCTCAAGTACGCATACTTAGTATGCTGATTTAGTGAACTAACTTATGGCCTTTTAAATTACTACAAATTTAAAGAAACATCAAGTCCAAAAATTAAAGAGTGAGTCTAGATTTTATGTGTGGGATGATCCCTACTTATAGTGCATGAGTAGTAACCATGTTATTAGGATATGTGTTTATGATCATGAGTTTGAGTCTGTTATGAAATTCTGTCATACACTTTCTTGTGGTGGGCACTTTGGACCCCAACGCACAGCTGGGAAAGGTTTAGACTCTGGATTATATTATCCTCGTTTATTTCGAGATTCTCATGTGTTTTGTAGTTAGTTCTCACATTACCAACACAATGGTAATATTTCTATGAGACACGAGATTCCCCAAAAACCCATATTATTCTATGATATTTTTGATGTAAGGGGCATCGATTTGATGGGTCCATTTCCATGTTCATTTTAGTTTTTTTATATTTTGGTTGCTATTGATTATGTGTGTAAATGGGTGGAGGCTAAGGCAACCAGGACTGATGATTCTCATATTGTATTGGACTTTGTCAAGACACAGATTTTTTGAGGTTTGGAGTACCAAAGTCCATCATTAGTGAACAAGGGACACACTTTTACAATCAGAGTTTTTCTTTCCTCCTTCAGAAGTATGGGGTGACACACAAAACATCAACACCATACTACCCTAAAACAAATGTTCAGGATGGGGTTTCAAATAGGGAGTTGAAATTTTTTTTGGAGAAAATCGTAAAGCCAAATAGAAAGTATTAGAGAAAGTGCTTGGATGATACATTGTGGGATTATAGGACACCATACAAGACCCCCATCGGTATGTCCCAATTTCAGATTGTTTTAGGGAAATCCTATCATCTACCCATGGAAGATGAGCCTCATGATTATTGGTCTATAAAAAAATGTAACATGGATTTGGCCCAATCTAGAATCCAAAGGAAGATGAAAATTCAAGAGCCTGAAGAGATTAGATTGTCTTCATATGAGAACTCATGGATCTACAAGGAAAGATCAAAAGAAGCTCATGAAAAAATGATCCAGAAAAGAGAATTTCAAGTTGGAGAGAAAGTCTTTCTCTATAGTTCAGTACTGAAGTTGATTCCCAGTAAGTTACATCCCAGGTGGTTAGGTCCTTATGTTGTGACTAATGTTTTTACTTATAGTGCAGTGGAGATCGTACAACAGGACATTGAAAGGAGCTTTACAGTCAATGGGAAATGTTTTAAGAAATACATTTAGGGACTTCCTACTGATGAAGTGGATTTCATCACACTGCATGACCCATCATCACTTGAGAATATTAGGTTGTTCTTAACCCTTTTAACTTTTATATTATTTGCCCTGATTAAAATTATAAATTTCATGTGCATATATCATATCATAGGTTAACATTGAAGACAATGCAATATTTTAAGTGTGGGGGAGGGGGAGAACATTTTGGGTTAGATATTTAGGATTTTCATTTGTGTGTTTTATGTGAATTTTCTATTAAGTTTTTGGATAAAATTTTCAAAAAAACAGAAAAAAACAAAAAAATCAATAAAAAAGAAAAAATATATCATGTAACATTCTCATGTAGAACATATGAAATATTCATGTTTTTAAAATTCATTGGTAAAAATATAAGCATGAGTAATATTTCATCATCAAGGGTTAACTTTTATAAAAATTGAAGTCAAATATGATATTAATGGTTGTGTCATTATAAAACCTTTTTGAATTTTCACATCATTATTTGTGATATTTATTCATGGTAAATTGTGTCATTGATTTATTCACACAATTTTTCACACAATCATGACTTGTGAGTTTCTCTTACCCAATTGAATGCATATTCAGGGTAAGTAATCCTTTTCATCTTATAACATGGTATTTACATACATTCGTTTCTCTGCCTATCGTTTCCATCACTATACTAGATTGACCTATACGTGTGTACCTAATATCTGACTATTTCATTCCCTCTAAAAAAATTCAAAAAAAAATTCAAAAAATAAAAAAACAATCAATAAAGAGGGGGTGAAGAAATGTACACCATGTAGGGATATTTTGGTCGAGATCTCAGAGTTTGACTTATGGGGATGATTAAATGAGTGGGTTTTAGAATTTGATTACAAAGGATGTTGAAAAGGTTCAGTGGAATAGAATTAGGTAAGAAGAAAAGTTTTTATTGACCTGAATATACTAGATAAAGGGTGGAGAGACAAGCTTGAAATAGTTGGCACACACAAATGTGGAGAATTAGTGGCTAGTAGACCCATGACTTGTTCCGCTATGATTGGTGTTATGAATCTCACTGGATTTTATTTTGACACAATTAATGAGACAATGACTTTAAAATTTATTGATATTGACTCTTTATTTGATTCTTACTTTGCCTATATTTTCACAGTGTATTGAAAAATTTGAATATACATATCTTCTCACAATTTTTTCGAATACATCATATGAGGTTTTTCCCAGGAGTGCAAAAGAGTAAGTGTTGGGGTGTTGATAAAAGACATTTTTATTAAATATTTTATTGATAATAAATGATAATATTTACCCAAATTGTGTTAAATATGTTTATTTGTAAAATATTTGGGATTAGATCATTCATTTGAAAATTTGATTGAAATTCCAGTTTTACCCTTTATAGTGAACTATAGTATTTCAAAGATAAAACTTTTATTATTTATTATTTGAACTTTAAATTTTGAAACTTTTTTCCTTACTTAATGGGAGACAAATTTTGTTCAGAAAATTGGAGCTAAATTGTTCATTTGGTTAGACTAAATAGACCATGAATTCAAAGGTGAACTGGGCCCGCTAAATTGGACATTAGTTATGTATTTGGGCCATAACATCTTCATCCGAGATTTTATTGGGACCAAATATTGAGATGATCTCTCCAATAATTGTTCAAAAATTATTTTTCTGGAAGAACATCTGGTTCATATTTTTTGGAGGTCAAATGGGCAGTTCAATTTGGATTAAAATATTTGGCTGAGATTCCCCATTCACAATTGAAACCTATTTAAACCAAGCCTCCCATCCACTCTATATGTTAGAATATTTCTCATTTGGATGGGTTGGGAAGTGAATTAATAAGTTTAGGTCATAGGAGAAGTCAATCCACTCCAATTCACCTACCATTCCAACAAGTTTAGCTCTTGATGCAAGGATCCCTTTGACGAAGACTTCTTCTTCTTCTTCGTGTTGTAATGCTTTTGTTTTTGTAATAAACTTATTTGTTATTATTTTATTTACTATATTTTCTTCTGTTTTGTTCAAATTTATTCTTATATTAATCTTCATAATTGTTCTGGAATCAAGTGTGGAAATGACATTGGGTTCTACCCTCTCTAATCCTTTGAAAATGAAAAACGTTTCTACGATGACTACACTATCCATGGAAGAGTAGTTCTTTTTAGTAATCAATATACCTATCAACTCCTTCATTAATTTATTTTGAATAAATGAGCTACTTTAATTCACATTATATGATATATTAGTTGAGTTTTTAATTTAAATTAAACTAATCAAGAAATTTAACAATAAATACAAATCACGCAAGGTCGAGAATTGTGTGAATTGTGAGAGCGCAATCTTAATTGGTAATTCAAAACCACACGAGATCAATTTGTAGTTTTCAAATATAATCCCTAAACTAAATCAATTCAAATTTCTAGAAAGGATATGTGACTTAATTAACCACTGACCATAATCTAACCTTAGAACATCAATCAAATAAGGGTGTTACGATTGCATGTTCCGAAGTTAGCCTAGGGTTAAATTCACTTCATCTTTCTGGTAAAGTTAATTCTCGTAGGGTTTAGGATCTGGCCTATTAAGGGATAATAAATACTTTTATATTAATTTAAATGATAATTATTAATAAATTATTGAAGAGTTAGGGTTACATCAATTACCTATTTTAAAATATTTTCAAAAAAACATCTTCTTATTGTGCCTTTTTAATCGAACATTATTTCATAAATAAAAAAAATTATTCAATCTTCTTCCAAAAAACATATTATAGCTTTCTTAATGGTAAAAAACCCACCACATTAATTTAATTAGTGTTATTATTCCATTTTATGTTATTTTCAAAACACCTTCAATAAGTTTTCAAATTTACTTCCTTTTTTGAGAGACGACCTTGGTCAGCCACTCTGTTGCATCTATGTACCCAAAAACCACTAATCATTTGAGGACGCCCATGACAGAGCATTTCAGTACCTTTAGGCCATTGAAATTGATATTACATACATAGATATAAATTTAAATGTGGTTGTATATGGTTTGAGTAGAAATTTTCTGACTCAAGTTGTAATGGAATCAATGGAAGAGTGGGGCTAGATATGCTTGTTTGTTAAGATGAACTTAGATTATGGGAGAAATAATAGACATATATTCCTAGATTTTGATCAGACTAGATCATTTATAAATGGTCATATTTTATTTTGATATACTGAGGATGTGCAGTGTCAGTGCTTTAATAGGAATATTTATTGTGGGGGGGGGGGGGGGCGTTAGGTGAGTAGTCTCGGTCTCCTGATGGTGAATTTCACTTCCGAGGAAGGATGATAGTTATGATGAACCTAATATAGTAATTGTTGGATGATAGAGAATGATCCATTTTTTATGTAAATACTAGAGATAACATGTTGTATAATGACCTGATACATCATTACTGGTGTCTAGGAATTAGGTAATTGATTTCATATTTATTGTCTCAAAGACTAACTTGATAGAAAATCAAGCCAATGATTCATAGACCTTCTAGTTTTCTAAAACATTTACCCCCTCAAGTATGGATTTTAGATGAGATAGCCATGGAATTTTATATTAGGCTACCTTAGACTTCTAGTGGTATAAATGTGATATAGGTGATTAATGATCAAATCATGAAATCAGTGCATTTCCTACCTATCATAGAGTTAATGAAGGTGGAGTATATTGGTCACTTCTATGTGTGTATGATTATCAGACTTCATGGTGTTCCATAAACTATCATTTTAGATAGGGACCCTATATTTACATCATGGACTTATAGTTGATTTTATGTATTGATGGGATCTCTGTTGATGTTGATCATGACATATCTTCCATAGATGGATGAAAAATCTAGATGATCCATCTAGATTCTTAAAGACATGCTCCGAGAATAGGTTCATGACTTTAGTGGATCATGGGTGAAATATATTCCCTTATTGGGGTTTTCTTATAACATTTGTTAATATTATTTAATCAGAATGGTTCTATTTGAGGTGTTGTATGGGATTAATTATAGATTTACTCTTTATTAGATAGAGGTTAAAGAAGGTTACTTGGTTAGACCAAGCATCATTCAAGATATTAAGGATATCATAAAATTTATCAATAAGTGGTTAGAGGTATATCAGAGTCTCCATAAATCCAATGTTGATTAGCTTAGTCAAATTTTAGATTTTGATGTAGGTTATTGGATTTTCCTTTGAGTTTTAGCTCAATTGGGACATCGACATTTGGGGAAGTGTGGTAAGTTAAAATCTAATTATGTCATCCTATTTGAGATTGTGGATTGAATTGGGATTTTGGATTATCTATTATAATTTCATAATTTTTCAAATTTTATCAATGATTTTACCATGATTCCCAAATTAATAATTATCAATCAGATCCATACCATGTGATCGAGTAGGAGGATGTTGAGATTGAACTCAAAACCCCGGTGATTAAAAGGAATGTTTAAATAGTGTACTGATAAGATAAGGTTCTACATGGAATGAGAATCCCATTGGTTTCAGTAATATATATGTTTTTTAAGAACAACCATGATACATGGGAGTGTGAGGCCTTGATGATGTAGAAACGAACTTGTCTCTTTTCGGGTTAATGAACCTAATCCTTTCAGGGGGAAAAATATTTTATGGTGGGTGTAATTGTGACACACTCTAAGTCATAGGTATGATTAATTTCATGTTTGGTTTATCTTTTTTTAATATCTAGATGATTTCAAAAGGTTTGGGTTAAAATTTTATAGTTTCTGTGAAAACCGTCCAAGTTCACGGTTAGTGATAACCATGTGGTGATAGTGTTATATAGATACATTGGTTCACAAAGGAATTTTCATGGTTTGACCATGGTTTTTTAAACATGTTCATATTCCCAGGAAACCTTGTGTATTTTTTTCAAGGGATAGTGGCTACCACACATTTAGTGCATGGTTTTTATAATCATGTTACCTAACTATTCGACCCTATACATTCTTATTAAAATACACAATTACCCTAACAGGCTTGGTTATTTTTTACTCTAATCACTACCTCATAACTCATTATCTTAAACCACCCCTTAATTATTATCTATAGGATTCTACCCCTTCTTCCTTGGTAATCCTTGATTTTTTTTGTTGGATCTCATCAAAGAGTATTAAGGTTTTCACTCGATTTCATCTCTTTTTACAAAATCTATCCTCAGTATCTCTTACCCATGATCTATTGGGACCTAATTGGTTTAATATTGTTGAATATAATTTTGTGGATGAATAATTGACATTTTTATTTATAGATCTAGGCTCATGAGGATATGATATATTCATTTCCCAACACCACTTTTGAAGGAAACAAGGTTTTTAATTTTTTTTGAGTTAGGTGTATATATCTTATGCTTTATCCCCTGGAATGAATTATTTTATTATAGTTATCTTTGGTTTTGATATATGAAATTGATGATTTGAAAAACATGATAGGTGAATTGATCTTATAGGGCTATGAAAATGTTTTCTAGAAAGGGGGTTTTGATAGAAATCTTTTTGATACACATGATGTGATTGATAAATTTCATAAAAGATGATTTTAAAAAGGAAATGGTTTTTCAAGAGTGTAAGTAGAGTGATATCATTATAATTTTTTTTTGAAATTTTTAGCATGAATTGAAATGAGTTTTACTTATAAAATGTTTTATGAAATATTAATTTGGTTTCTTGAACATAATTATGATGTAATATCATATTGGTAAGACCTTGGTTATATGCGGGAAAACTAGAAATATTTATTCGCTAGTGGAGTTATTTATCACTAGGGTAGGTGCCCGACGGTATCCTTTTTGGGGGACCAAGGTTATTGAAATTTATTGTTAACCTATACCATCTTGTGTTTGTTTATCTTGATTGTGTGTACCATTATGTTGTGAATGTACATTTAGTTATTTTAGGATTTATTACGTTCTTTCTTATTTGATAGGCCCATTTTCTCACTTGATAATGATATGAATTGTTGAAACCTATTTATTTCATCTGTTTATGCCTAATGGATAAATTCTATGTCATATTTCATTGTATATTTAAAATTCCATGTTTTTTAAATGAAATCCAAAAAATGATTTTATATATAAAATGATTTTTTTTTATTTTTTTGGAATCTTTTTTATAAAAGAACTAATGGATTCATGTGGATAGACATTGTATAGTTTTTTGGTAGCATTCTACTAAAATTTAGTATTCACACTCTACTTTTTTCCTTTGGTAATTTGTAGCCTTGGTTTTGTAGGATATGGGTAAAGGAAAGAGCATCATGTGGAGGAAAACTCTCCTTGATCGTGTTGCCTTCTGGTGGGTTAGAAGGGTGGTGACATATTGTCATGTAGAGATGGACCTATGGGTTGCTTCTAGTTCCATTTTTTTGGACTTTAGTTTGTTTACCTAGACCACATTATCTAGTGGTGGATGTTACCTTTATGGTCTGGTTTTCTTGACATCTAATGTATGTTGGATATATGATATGATTTTCCATTTATTTCTATCTTATTATATGTCTATTGAGGGTGAAATTGTTTTCATTGAGTCTTATGGTGAGTCAATTAAGGTGACATTTTTGGTTGACCCAGGTTGGTCTATTACAATCCTGGATAACAATGTGAATATTTACATATGTAAATCAACATTTATTAGTATAAAGGGAAAATAATATATTTTTTTAGATAAATAACATTGATGAAGAAACAAATTAAATACAGTGAACTATGATTTGGGAATTTCGAACTAGTTGTTGACATTCACATGGTCATCCAATGATCTGAAATGAGCAGAAATTTTGGAAAACACATTTAGGTTAGGACCTAATTCTAGCCTCTCTTGGGATTCTCCATTTATTGTCTTAGTAAGGGGACATTCCAGGTGTGTAGGGACTATGTTCTCTTGAGCATACAATATCTCTCAACCCATGAATCTCAGATCAATTCCTTATTAAGTCTATGGATTAGTATGAGATTATAGTGGCACCATTGGGAATAAATATGAATATATAGAATTTATCTTCCAATTCAAGGTGTAGATGAATCTCTAATGACCTTCTTTTATCCAACCTAAGGATATATTATAAATAAATTTATTTTGTAGGAGAAACTATTAATGAAATTGGGAATACTCTAAGATGGCCAAACACCACTAATCTAAGTTGTTACATCATGGGAGGATAAGATTTTTCTTTGATCATTTTTCTTAAGGATATAGGTCCATAAATATACCTCTAGAAAAATGCTATGTAGATATAATGGTATATTTATCCACTATGAAATCCTATAATAGTTAAATAAAGAGTAAATTATGAAATTAAAAACAGTTAAGTTTTCCAAAACCACAGTATTAGATCTGGTTCTTAACATATATTATTTTCATAGATCACAAGTATTACAACCAAAACCCAAAATCAGATGTTCATTGTCTTTGGCAACTAGATATATATGTATCATAACTTTCAATATAATGTACATTTGTTGATTCTATTTAATATATTTTCTTTAATATAAATTCTTAAGGAAATGGGGAAACATAATAAATGAGTGAGTTGAAATATGAATTTCAAAAGGATGGAAGAAAAATAATGAAGGGAGGGGGTGAATTAGTTGTTCACTTTTTATAAGTTTAAAAACTTTTAGAAACATAACACCTTGTTTTCAATTCTTTTGTCAGGGAGCGCATCATCTGTGTAGATATGCTTATTGTTTCCCCACATTGTTTATTTATAAATGTGGTCAAAATTTATCACTTATTCATAGATGTTCTCTACTTGATTGAAATAGGATGATGGGATGTTGGTATTTCCTTCTGTGGATTCCTCCTCAGAATTCGTCACCTAGTCCAGGTCTCCCTTAAAGATTATGATGGTGTTCTTGAAACTATTCCTGATGCCATATCTTTTTGGACACTAGTTAATTACACTTATTCAATCATAACGTTCCCAAGGGGTTTGAGTCAGGGTAGAAACCTTCATTTAGGAGAGTATTCACGTTGGGGCATCACTAGTGTGTCTGGAAACTAAAAAAATGGTACACTTGATTTTCCCTTATGATAGGGCTTCTCGAGGGCATGGAAGCCCAGGGTATCCTAGGTTGAATTAATGGAATTATATTCCAAAGGCATGTTTCTAAGGTTTTGCTTAGCTTCCCATGTTTAACACTATGTATTTCATGAGTTTAATGTCTAGCAGAGACAGATCGGACTAATCAGAACCCAGATGGGAGTGGACCAAATGGGTACATGCCTAGGAGGGATCACTCAAAATGTTTACCATATGGATGGGTCATGACATCCAATAAGGAAAGATCCGGGGTGGTGTGTCCCAAAAAGGAAAGGTTTCACACCATAAAGACTGATTTGGGTACCTTAGAGGGTTGATTAAAGGAATATGGGTCCTGATGACAGGGACACCAAGGTTTACCATTGTCTAGGATTGGACCACAGATAAGATTCCTACACACCCTGTGTGGAAGACAGGGATCAAAATCCACACAGTTCTAAGGGTTGAGGCATGAAATTAGGGAGTACACAAAGGATAATGACCTGGAGATATGATGGCGCTTACACATGGTTACTAGCCTGAGTGATATAAAGAGAAATTAGATGAATGGGGTTGACCCATGGTTTGATGCCCGTATGGATAACATGATTTAACCGGGATGTGGTGGCCCAAGTAAAATTATTATGGATATAGATGAAGTGTGGAAGGGTGGAGTGAATGGGGATGGAATTGAGAACCTATGTGTAGGTGATGGTATTGGACTTGAACCTCAGATAGGCTTCCTACATATCCCTATGGCAGGGAATCAATGTCCATGCAGTTCTAGGATGGGATGATGAGTCACCTAACGAGGCAACTCGTGAGAATGGACACATGGATGGGACCCGAATAAATTAGAAACCTCAGGATGAGGCACACTCTTACTGAGACACAAAGGATCGAGGGAAGGACTAGGATGAGACATGGGAGATGGGCTTGAACCTTATGAAGGCTTTCTATGTACCTTTCTCAAAAAGGTAAAAGATCAAATTCCACGTAGTTTAGATATGGGGGCATAATATTGGGGTTTACATAAAGGAAAACAACTTGAATACATGTTGGGGATTATGTGTGGTTAGAAGGCCATCACAAGAGGGAAAATATTGGTTGTAGGAGTATGGATTGAGTGTGGGGCAGACACATGGTTAGCTACCCAGGAAATGGTCTGACACTGCTAAGGGGTGGACCAAGGATTTGGGTTCCAACCAAGGGGACTCCAATGTTTACCAGTGTTTGGGGTTGATCCCTTGGTAGGCTTCCTATATACCCTGTCTTGGAGGCAGGGATCAAAACCAACATAGTTCAAAAGTGTATAGTTTAACGTCATACGATACGGAAGGGGCATATAGTTTAATGTCATTCAGGAAGAGGGTGAACTGATGTGAATTGGTTAGGACCAATGAGTGATGGGCTTAGAGATTACGTGTGGTTAGGGGACCAAAGAAGATGTCATGGTTGATGCCCACCCTATGATCAGGTGAGCTATGCTCAGTGTGAGAAATAAGAGGTATCAAGGGACTTGATGATCATGTTATGAGACATACAAGAATGAGAGGTGATGTGAGGCTTACACATGGATAACAGCTCAAAGAGGAAAAAATGTCTTACTCCAAGAGGGAAGCCCAAGTATGAGTCCATATGTACAAGGAGGATATGACCATCATACATGAAGCACCCTATCAGGGGGTTTTGGGGCTTATGCAAGGGATGCTCAGGGTGCACATGGTGAAAAAGGGAAGAGGGAAAGGGGAGTGAGAGGGTGTCGATGCCCATCCCCTTCATGGTTCTCTCAGGGATTGTCACTTATGTAGTGATCACATTTTTACATTATGTGTTGAGGATGTGGGGTTTCTTGGCAGTTTAACAACCTGCAGCTCGGATGATGGAGACTTTATCCTTACCCTTAGTACTTACATTACTTGTACCAACCCACACCCGGGGAAGGGAAGGCACAAGAAATTCCATGTATTGGGGTTTCTGGAGTGATCCATTGAGGGGTCCATGTTAGCATGTCTGCGTGAAGAAGCAATAGTAGTTAGCGTGCCTATGCGAAGAAGCACAAGGTAGGGAAATTCAATATGAAGCACCAATTGGGGAACCTTGAAATCACTTTGTACATATCTAGAGGGCCACATGTGATTGGGGTTTGAAAATAATGAGACCTTGAAAAGAAGGGCTTCATGAATCTTTGGTACTTCGTGAAGAAGACTTATTTCGCAAAGCTAAGGTGCTTAATAAAGTGGATGGTCTTTGTGAATGAAAGACTCTTTTCAAAGGAATAAATCTTCATGAAGGGAGGTTTTCAATAGATTAGAACTTCACCGTAGAAAATAACTCTCTATTTGGAGAGTGAATCATAAAGGCTTAATGATTTTAAAATCCTCATGCACTCTGAAGGGGCTCCCTCCTTTCAAAAGGGAATAGTCCTTCATAAAGGGAATCCCCACCATAGACTGGGTCCATGAAGAGAACAAGGAGGCATGACTCATAGATTAAAAGTACCTTTGGTAATACATTTTCTACTTCACATAGGTGTTTACAAAATGGGATTATGGAAGATGAAAGGTCAGAGTAACAATGGTTTGAAAAGAGGGGATGAGCATGCTATTTATAAGTAACGAATTTCATTGAGGCTACATAGTTTTCCACGAAGAAAATTAGGCCATTGTGAAGAGAAGATCACAATGTCAGACTCATAGAGGTTATGTTAAAGGGATGATCGTGAATTTCTCCATGGAGACAAGTTGACATCGCAGAGAGGTAGGGATCTATTAAGTCGCGAAGGGGGATCTCTGAGGAGGCCATCACAAAGCAGGTTGCATATATCATGTAAGGATGTGAAGGTTTTTGGATTCAACAGACTCGCAGAGGGTCTATCATGGATTCTCACAATCGCAGAGGCGGGATGGATCTATGAAGGTTTTCACGAACTAGGCCATTTGGCATAGTTTTGTTGGATTTTAAGGCCATTTTGAGTCTGAATTTACTTTGAACCCTGTGAAGTTGTTCATAATTCAAGTGAAATAAATTTTGACACCAACAAACCCCTCCCCCCTCAGAATGAGACCCAAAGGAAAAGAGGGCCATATTCGGAGGCTAAGTCACTGAGAAAATAGAAGGATCACAAAAAGGTAGACCATGAAGCTGGATCGTGGAGTCGGAACACAAAGTGAAATCACACAACATCATCGTGAAGAGGTAGTGTGAAGTGGCATTACCAGTAGAGTGTCGTGAATCCCAGGCATAGGTCATCACAAAGCTTGGGCCAACCACACCTATATATAGATAAACATGAGTTGTTTTTCCATTCTTGGATCTTCACAAAAGACTACTCCATTACTCTCTATTCATGAAGAAATCCTCCTCGTGAATGCAACTACATAAACTAGGTTCTTTGGTCCGGTGCTCTGAGATCACTTTAGAAAACTAGGGCATCACAATATACTATTTCCTTTGAGGTGCTGGCTGATATCAAGGCTACTTCACAAGAGGTTGTGTCTTTGCGAACTTCCCTTGCGAAGGGTCTCTTCGATGGTCTTCGTGACCCACTCATAATTTTTTTTCTAAGCCTTAGGTCAATGGATGGTCAAGAGGTTGCTTGAGAGGTCCATGATGATGCTTCTTGGAGGGATTCTATTGTGAAAAATATTCAAATAGGGGAATACATCTGGAGAAACTCTGATCAACCATCTTTAATGACGAGGATGATAGAGGCATAGAGGGAATGTTTGTTGTGCAAGCGATTTCCACTGTACAAATTCAGTTTATGGGATGACGTCTTCATTCCAGTGGCGAACAGAGATGAACCAACTTACTTGTTCAAAAGCACCCCAGAACAGTATCAACGGTATAGGGATGTGGATAGCCTTGCGGAAAAGGATCATACTCCTATCATAGTGTAATTTCTTCACAACCACATCAGAAACATCGATGGTAGGTAGGTGGATTTAGAGACATCTCCACCTATTTATAAGACCATTATCAATGAAGGGATTAAGAATCTAGACAAGGGATGGATTAGAAACTAGGTTCTATGCTAGGGAAGCAACTTTATTGATGAGTGGGCCTGGGCCTACTAGGAGTACACATCCTATGAAGAGTTCAAGACTGTTTTTAGGGGGGTAGTCCTATATGAAACAGCATGGGATTCTCAGTTTAGGGTTTCAAAATCAAAGGAGTTCATACCGGAACTACTAAGTTGGTGGTATCTGGATACCAACACATTCCATCTTCTCCATGAGGAGGTTAATATCATCCTCTGAGACCTTCATCAAATTGATGGAATCCCAATCTTGGGAGGGGTGTAAGATGAGTTCCTTCCTTCCATGAACATCTAGGGGATGTGGAACAGATGCCTCCTCTGGAGAAGGCACATCTAGATTTAGTACTAGGAACGAATGATGATAAGAAGAACACCTGAGATGTCCACTTCAAGTAGTGGTTTAGTTACTTTTTGAGCTTTCCACTGGAGGAAGGGACACTAGCAACAAGTCCCACCACATGCCTGAGAGGAGATCAATGGGGAAAGTTGGTCTCATAATATCTGATCCTAGATGATACCCAGTGGAAGATATGGGGTTACAGTGTCAAAACACTACAATAGACAATAGTCAGTCTGGCCACATTCATCTCAGCATTGGTCTATGGGTGGGTGCTACTGGTTAGAGATGATCACATGGGATTATTACTAAGAAATTTTATTACATAGGTGCAGCTATCTAGTGGAGAATGTGTTAACATGGGAATACCAGTGTTGGATTTGTTATATCATTTACTTCGGCACATCAGTGAGGAAAAGAGGTCATTGTCTGTATATGGGTCGTTTCATTTACTTAATTGATGGAATGAAACACATATGATGGGTTATGAATATCTCAACCCCATTTCTCCACCTAGGATACACTCCTGAACAAAATTTTCGAATATAAAATGGAACAACCCCCCTGAGATTAAACACATCGGCTGTGTTGGGTAAGCTGGGGTGGGAAGAACAATTCATATTCCACCCATTTCCTCTGTCGAATGAAGAATATAATGATTATAGAATAGACACCATCGAGAAAAAATAATACCTACTATCCTTTCAAGGTGGTGTGATAGTGGAATTGGTAGATTGTGAACCCATATGGAAGTCGTACACTCCACACTGGTTCATGAGACAATCAGATCCATGTACAGACTGACCCCAAAGGTGTATTTGGGGGTGTGGCATGATAATCATTCGTGTGTAATGAGAAAAATATGGATGACTTCCACATGGGAGGATGGGAATATGATAAATGATTTTCCACTGACCATTGCCGCATTCCGATTGGTTCATAAGTATGCATTGATTTAGGTAGCTGGCTACCCAAGAGAGACATTGAAGAAACCTACCATCCAAGCTAGTAGAGTTTTGGTCTCCATGCCTCGACATTAGAGAGTGTAAAAGGGGGGACATCTCAAGAGTGGTGACATCATATGCCAGGATGACAAGGCTATAATAGCAAGGGAAATATGCCATGAACCTACCTCTATAGAAGGTTATGAAAGGGAAGGTCCAATAATGAGCCCATATATTCCAACCAGAGGAACCCAAGATAGAGGGAAAGTGTCAAGGAGAATCTATTTGGGGTCACCTCAAACCATAGGGAATTATGTTTTCAAATAAGTGATTCCTTCTGATGTTGATTATCCATAGGCCAATAAAGACTGGTAATTATGTAAGCGTTACCTCAGTAATGATAACCTCTGGGAGAACTTAAACAAGCACAGAATGGAGTTGGGGGAACTCGGTCTTGAAAAGGCTAGTTTTAATGTGACCGCACGCAAGAGAAGAAATTTTTTATGGGAACTGGAGATAATGGTGCACTCTAGAGGTACTTTATAACCATTGACAGAGCAGGTAAGGGTGTTTTTGAACAATACCATACCCCAATGTTGTCGGCGACTCAATTGGAAGAACGCATTCCCCTACCTGACAACTCAAATAGTTCCTAGGGGGAGGAGGTTAGTGATAAAGACCTTAGGAAGGGTGATGAGGAAGTGGTTTCAATGAGGTTCTCCCCAGAAGAAGGTGAAATAGTGGCCTAAGAGGGGACTTCTCTGAGCAACTCTACCACAACTCTTGAAGTAATCTCTGATTCAACTTTGTTAGGTCATTTCCCTTATTTCTTTATGTTGGTATCTCAACTGAAAACTATATGTGCCGGAGGATCTTGAAACAAGTTCTCATGTTGATGGGGATGCAGGAACAAGGATAGGTGTGGAGAATCAAACACCAGAACCTGCAACCGGTGAGATGATATTTGCATAGTCCAGTAGTGTTGGGGAAGTGAGGGTGGTCTCCTTGGAAACATCAATGTCCACAACCATTTATGGAGGACCACGCCTTGGCATCCCAACAATGACATGCCTGAAGCGGGATCATGTGAATGACCAATGTAAGTTCCCTTCCTTCACGGCCACATCTATTATCTGCCTAATCAAACTCTCTAACATGACCAGTATAAGGACTCAACCTTATTACATTAAATAATCTTGAATTTAGTCAAGAATTAACTTCCTTTCACATTGAGGATCTTTTTAATTTTAGAGATTTAGAGAATTGGGACATAATACATTCATAAAATTACACATTATTAAAAAGTGGATACCAAAAAAATAGTATTTATTTCATGAAAAAATATAAAACTTTTCACATAAAACATTATTTCTTTGACTAATATGTAAACATTTAACTTGGATTCCTTCTTTATCTTACAAATCCTTATAACCAGTGAAAATAATTTAATAACATGGGATATCACAAAATCTTAGTAAGGTATATAAAAAGAAGGAAATAACACATTAATCCACGAACACTTGTAATGCATGAAATCATATTCAAAAGACATACTTTTCACTAATATATACATAATTTGTGAAAAATGAAATTTACACAAGATCCAAAAAAAAATAACAAAAATAGAACCAAAAATGTATCTTGGGGCATTACTTACATAATATTGTAACCATCTTGGCTACCTTATAATTTTTAACCCTCACGACCACCTTACCATTTGTGTAACCATTGCAGTTACACTTGGAGTAACCATACGACCAACCTCCAACTTACACATACCTAATGCATTGGACGGAGATATAGGTCCCACCCTTCATTATAAACAATTCCCAAGAACAAGAAAATAATCATACAATGTGAATAATATCATAAAAACATTACTTTTGAATGTTGTAAAACAGAGTTTTAAAAGAGGATTTTGAAGGAAAATCCCCTTAGAAATATAATATAATTCAAGTGGAAATTAATAGAGTGGATGGAATATGTATACACACTGTAAATAAAAATAATTAAACATAATAAAAAAACACATCACAAATACAATTTTAATACCACATAAATAACGATGTTGATGGTTAACCTAAAGAATGGAAATCGAGTTAAGAATTCCCTTACCTTGGGCTTGTATTACATAAAACTTGTTTGAACCTCCTGTATAATAGATAAAAGAGTGTTGTTAATATCATAAATAAATATATCTATATTTATAATACCTTATATGATCATTTCATTACATCATTTTATCCTTTAACTATTATTATTTTGTTCCTTGCACTGTTTTTGGGTGAGTTCTTTACATGATTTCCCTGATTGGTTCAAGATGGTTGTTCTTCTCAATTGGAAGTGAAAATCCAGAATTGGAATGGAGTAGTACTTAAATATTTAAAGAACCATAAATTATACCATTTATCATTTTGAATTCGTACATGAGGATGATTCATATGTTAAAACATTAATGATGTTTGTTTAGATGATTTTAGTGGTTCTTTTATAATAACGACCTCATTTTGTTTTATAAATTAAAACCATGTTTAAAAAATAATTATAGCACCATGGATGAGACATAATAAATATATTATAACCTGTCTAAACCATAAAAATGGTTCCATGAAAAGAATTTAATGAATTAAATAAAATTGAAATCACATCGTCCACGATGTCGGTAATTCGACACATCACGGACAATGTTTTTTATTCCTTAAATAAGTGGGGGAGGAGAAGAATATTGATGATAAATTTTAAATGAAAATGAGAACATCCATAATATAAAAGATACTAGAGCTTTCATTCCTCTTGGATAATTGAAGGCGATGAAAGAAGAATAAAATAAAGGAACTCAAAATAAAATAAGAGATGAGAAATCCCTTAAAAAATTTCGGCAGCCTAACGGCGTCACATAAAATTTCATAAAATATTTTGATGAGAGAAAATGGTTATCTCATCATTCTTACATAATATGGGCAGTAGTTGGAATATGTAATGTAATATCCCAACATAATCTAAAGGGAATGAAAAAGAATAACATAAAATGAAAGAAAAGAAAGAAAATAAAAGAGGTTGTTTACCTCTTGATCTATTCTCCTTGAGATCCTTCTTAAGGCCTTTGGTTTTGACCTTTTGGTTAGACCAGAAGCCCTAGGTCCTAGGGAAAGATATCAGGGAGAGAATTTGGAAAAAATTAGACAATTCTTAAGGCTTGAGTGGTGTGGTAGGAAGAGGGGAATGGTGGAATTATTTATAGTGGAGGAGATGAGGTATTTAACATTATTTTAATCATTATTATAATATTTTTTTCTCAATACTATGAATAGTCTTAATTCATGTGACCCCAAATAGTAATAAATGAATTTTATTTTGAACCAAGTGACATTACATCACTTATTATGTCATAAATAGTATATTTTACTGAAAATTTGAATATACAGTATTTTACCGCATTTCACTATTCATAAAAAATTTATGAATTTCAGAAAAATCCCAAAAATTTACCCATACCATTTCTCAACATGTAGAATTAAATAGTGAATTCCATTTTTTGAAAAATAATTTTATAAATAGAATTAATTTTATTTTTAAATAAAATCATACTTAATTTAAAAATTAATAATTTAAAAACTATAACTGCTTTTATATCACATTAAAAAATTAATCAAGATTCCATTATGTTAAATCCTTAAAAAAGAAAATAATAACACAATTTACTATTCATCAGGTTCATATTACTATTCATAAGGGTATGTCACTATTCACCCAAAAAACAAATTGGTTCCATTAGACTCTAAATAACATAATGAACACAATTGTAGATGACCATTTTTCAAAATTCAAAAACATAAAAGTGGAAGAATTATTTTTAAAGGCTAGTTATAAATACCTAATTAAAACAATGTTTCCTGAATTCCATATATTTTTTAAAACCTTGGGGTGTTACATTATTCCCACCTTCTGAAGATTGCCTCCTTTCAATTTTATTTACTTATTAAAGAAGTGAGGGTACCTTTCTCTCATAACATTTTTAGACTCCCATGTTGCTTCTTCTACCATGTGGTTTCTCCAGAAAATATTTACATAGTGAATTAACTTATTCTTCAATACATGTTCCCTTCGATCAAGAATCTGAACTGGTTTCTCTTCATAAGAAAGGTTCACTTCCAACTGAACTACTTATAGGATCAAGACATGTGATGAATCCGGCACATACATCCTTAACATCGAAACGTGAAAAAAAGTGTGTGCAAGAGACAAACTCGGAGGAAAAACTACTCAGTATGAAACTGGTCCAACTTTCTCCAGGATTTCAAAAGGACTGATGAACCACAAACTTAGATTCCCTTTTTTACCGAAACACATCACACTTTTCCAAGAAGATATTTTAATGAAAACATGGTCACCAACCTCAAAAGAGAATTCTTCCCTTCTGTTATCTGCACAACTTTTCTTCATTATATGAGATGTTATCATGTGCTACTAGATCATATTGACTTTCTTAGCCACTTCTTCTACTAATTAAGGCCCCATCACCTTTCTCTCACCAACTTCATCCCAAAATGTTGGAGTCTGGAACCGCTTTCCATACAATTATTCAAAAGGTTCCATCTGTGTACTGGAATGAAAACTATTATTATAATAATACTCAACTAAAGAATGATGATGATACCAACTTCCCTAATAGTCTATTTAACAAGCTCAAAGCATATCCCCTAAAGTCTTAATTGTTCGTTCTGACTTCCCATCTGATTGAGGATGAAAAGATGTACTGAAATTTAACTCTGTTCCCAATGACTTCTGAAGGCCCTTTCAAATGTTAGAAGTGTAGTTGGGATCCTGGTCAGATACAAAGGAAATAGGAACTCCATGTAACCTAACAATCTCATTGAGGTACAGTCTAGAAAGCTGATCCAAATACATCGTATCTCTAATAGAAAGAATATGTGTAGATTTTTCTGTCGATCAACAATAACCCAAATTGCATTATTTCCTTGAGAATTATTTGGTAGTCCCACCAAAAATTCCATTGATACATTCTCCCATTTCCACTCTGGCACTGAAAAAGGATGAATCATACCATTCAGTAATTGCCACTCTGTGTTAACCTGTTGACATGTCAAGCATTTCACAGTAAAATCAGCAATATCTCTTTTCATTCCATCCCACTAGTAATACTCTCAAATGTATCTATACATCCTAGTACCACCAAGATAAACTAAAAATGGAGAACTATGAGTTTCAGACAACAAATATTTCTTCAAATGAGAATCACAAGGCACACACAACCTTTTTACAATTCTTAAAACACAATATATATCAAGGTTAAATTCTAGCAACTTACCCATTTTAATAAGTTCTACCTTTTTTCTGTACCTCACAGTCTTCCTTCAACGCTTGCTTAATTATATTTGATAATGATGACTATACTAAAACCTGAGACAAAACAGAGGTATTTCAGGAACCAACAACTTCTATGCCAAAATTCATGAAATAATTAATCAAGGGATCATGTTCCAAACATAACATGGTTAATGATTCATGATGTTTTAGACTCAAGGAATCCATCAGTTTGTTTGATTTTTTGCGATGGTAATTGATCGTGAAATCATAATCCTTTATCAGTTCAAGACATATTCTATGCCTCATGTTTAATTCATTCTATGTGAATGTTGTAACATCCCAGTTCTGATTTCCACTCAATGAGTGCCCCAAACCAGGATCGCCACGTGACCTCAAGAGCATTTCCCCAAACGCCAGAGGCTGCCGACTACCAGTGAGGGCCCAGGTCTGATAGTGGGGAAACTATGCCCTCATTTGTCTAAGTGTAGCACATAGGAATAATGTAAAAAGCATACAACAACAGAGGAAGCAATGAACCATACATATTTAAAATAAACAACTACAGTAAAAGATAACGAACAGTTATATAGATAATGATGCAACATGTCTCAAGTTCTAAGAAAACAGCCAGAACATGTTACACATCAATATGGTATAATACAATACGGAGTAAAGAGTATAACAAAGTAAAAAACAAAATATCCGGTAGCATTGAGAGCCTAAGCCCGGTCCCATGCTCCCCTACTCATCAGCAGCAATCAAGTACCTCTAAAGGGACCTTTTCCCTTATCCATACCTGCAGAAACGTAATCTGTTTGGGCCAAAAACATAACCCAAACAGGGTGTGAGAAATAATCTCAATAGGCACCCACCAAAGACATGTGCTCAACTGTGTGTAAACATGCAACAAAAATGTGAAAAATTAATGCAATAAACTAAGAAGTACCCAAAAGTAACTAACTTTACTAGTTATATTTCCATTTAACATTCATTTCATTATTTATTATTAAGAAAAAACCACAATGAATTTCTATGTAGTCAGTCAGTGTCCTCAGATGAGAAATCCTTACCCTCAGGTAAAGAGAATCTTGCCCTTAGGCATAACAGATATTGCCCTCAGGCATTAGAAGCGTCTCCCTCAGGCACAAAGTCTATTACCCATAGGCACAAAGAAGTTTCCCTCACGCTGAAATAACCACTGGCCTCAGACTAAAGGTAACACTGCCCTCATGCTAAGTAAAGCACTGCCCTTAGGCTAAGAAAGTAATCGGGTGAAGCCCAACATATAAACAAACAATGAACATGCAATTCCTCTCAAGGCAATTCAATAAACAATATTACAATGGCATACCCTCGGGTATTCAGCCAAACGAATAAACAGAGGAACGCACCCCTGGGGTGGTCCTGGATCCATGCGGCGATCCCAAACAGTAGTTTATTATCACATTTAAATACCTATACAATTCTAGGTATTTAATTCAACAAGGACTTATCCATATGACACCCAAACATGGGTTCGTAGCCCAGAAATACACATAAACACAAAATAGTTGGAAAATTAAACACCAAGCCACCTACCTTAAACTCCCCTGATCTGTATAATCGAACGAGGTTCCACCAATATTCCTAGAACGAGGTCGATCTAAGGTGAAAGAAAACTTTCTTAAACCCAAATAACTTCCGTTAGAGGAAGATTTGGAATGAACTAAGCCCGGAGATGAGAGGGCATACCCGCGTGGTTCCAACGAGATCGTCCGAGTCGAAAAAGGATTCCCGACGCTCGATCTGGAGATCCTCAAAGATTCAGCCATCCCCTCCCAAGCTCCTGTCCGGTTCTAAGCCTTCCCTATGAACAGGGTTGGATACTGCCCATTTTAAGCAAAAAAAGTACACAGTGTGTACTTCTAAGTACACGGTGTGTACTTCTGAGTACACGGCGTGTACTTCCTTCATTTAACTGTTCCCCTGGTGGCACCGATGTACTGTTCATCTATCGACATGAGTACACGGTGTGTATTCCCGGCTACACAGCGTGTACAGTCGCCCAGCTGGCGGTTACTCCCACCGCCTTAATATTTCATCTGCCGACTGACTACATGACATGTAAAGGACCACTACACGGCGTGTAGTTGGTTTTTACATGCTTAGTCGTCAGCATGGCTACACGCCCTATGTACTAATCCCACGCGGCCAAAAGTACACGCCGTGTGGAAAAGTACACGATGTGTACTCCTAAAATTTAGGATTGTTCCCTATTTTCCTTATTTTCTAAAAAAAAACATAAGGAAATGAGAAAAGAAGAAACCCGTACCTCAAGAATAAGAACTGGGTTCTTACAGACTTGCCCCCCTTAAATCAATTCATCCCCGAATTTCCCATCCAAGGGTGGTGAAGATATAGCCGTAAACAATTCCGGCCGCTGAGCACGTACGTCGGTCTCCCACTCTCAGGTTTCATCCTGCACTCAGCCATGCTACCATAGCACCAGTACGAGAGGAACTGACTGGACTCAGCGAAACATTGTGCTCCTATCAACAATATAAATCGGATGCTCCTCAAAGGATGCATCTACCTCAAGCTCAACCTCCTTGGACTGGAAGACGTGAGACGAGTCTGAATGATAGCGATGCAAATGAGATACATGGAAGACATTGTGCATGTCTCGGTACCACTGTGGTAACTGCAACCGATAGGCAACCAGCCCGACTCTCTCCAGAATCTCAAATGGCCCCACACAACTCGGTGAAAGTTTACCCAGTCTCCTGATCCGCTTGTGTCCCAGCCTCAGCGAAACACGCAGGAAAACCTGATCCCCGACCACGAACTCCAAAGGTTGTCTGTGGCGATCGACATAAGATTTCTGTTGAGACTGTACGGTAGCCATCCGCTTCTGAATCAACTGGACCTGCTCAAAATTCTTCTACATGAGATGTGGTCCCAGTAAAGCTGCCTCACCTGCCTCTATCTAGCACAAGGGTGATCGGTATGGACTACCATGTAAAACCTCGTAAGGTGCCATCTAAATAGTTTCCTGAAAACTATTATAATAGGAAAAATCGACTAGGTGTATATGCTTCTCCCAAGAGCCCCCAAAGTCTAGGACGCATGCACACAGAATGTCCTCAAGCACCTATATCGTACGATCTGACTGACCATCGGTCTGAGGGTCGTAAGCTGTGCTCAGAAGCACCTATGTACCCAGTTCCCTCTGAAAACTCTTCCAGATACGAGACATAAAACGGTTTTCCCTATCTAAAATGAAAGAAAGGGGGACCCCATGAAGACGTATGATCTCTTAGATATACAACATCCCGAGCTCGTCAACTCCGACGGTCTCCCTCATCGGAGAAAAGTGAGCTACCTTTGTGAGTCTGTCCACAAAAACCCACATGACATCATTGCCTCGAGGTGACCTCGGCAAGCCCATCACAAAGTCCATCACTACATCATCCCATTTCCACTCTGGAATAGATAAATGTTGTAACAGTCTGGCTGGCCTCTAATGCTCTGCCTTCACCTGCTGACATGTAGAACACCTCATAACAAAACCAGCTACATCTCTCTTAATACCCGACCACCAGTACTGACGTCACAAGTCACGGTACATCTTGGTAACCCCAGGATGATCTGCCCAAGCTGAAGCATGAAACTCCCACATCATCTCCTCACGTATATCCCCTGGAACCCAAACTCATAAATGGAAATGCAATACTTCATCATCGACTATCGTCCAACCCGGAGAAGGGTCCCCACTTGCCACTGGATCCCGTAGAACTAGGCCTTCTAAATCAAATAGTTGTCTCATCCTCACTCTATCTAGGAGGGTAGAGGTCACAGCTAAATATGAAAAATAGGTCTTCCCCTAACTTTCGTGCACCTCCAAATGCATCTCAGCGAAAAAAGCCATAATCTTTGATTCACCACTAGCCTCCTGAACTGCCATTATCTGAGTCTTCCTACTCAGTGTATCAGCTACTGCATTACGTTTACCAGGTGTATAGGCATGCTCAAAATCGAAGGACTGAAGCTATTCGATGACCTTCGCTATCTCAGGTTCAATTCACGCTGGGTAAAGATATACATGAGACTTTTGTGGTCAGTGAAAACCAAAAAATGCTCTCCCAAGAGATAATGTCTCCAACAGCACAATGCATGAACAAATGCAGCCAACTCGAGATCATGAGTTGGGTAATTCCTCTCATGTGGCCTCAACTGCCGAGACCCGTACGTAACCACTCGATCGCCCTACATCAACATAGCTCCCATCCCAATCCCTGATGCATCACAGTAAACTGTATAGATCCTCCCCTACTCTGGGAGTATCAAGATTGGTGATGATGTCAACATTCCCTTCATCTCCTAGAAGGCTGTCTGACAAGCTTCTGACCAAACGAACATCACACCCTTCTTAGTCAAACCCATCAATGGCACTGCTAAGACGGAGAATTACTGTATGAAGCGTCTGTAGTAACCATCCAGCCCCAAGAAACTCTGTATATCAAATATGTTCCAAGGCTGCTCTACGGAAACTACTTCTCTCACCTTCTCTGGGTCTACTGCAACTCTTGCCTCTAAGATGATATGACCCAGGAAGTGTATCTTGTCCATCCAAAAAGTGGCACTTTGAGAGCATAGCATATAGCCGATTCTCTCTCAGTGTACTCAATATTATCTCAAGATGGGTGGCATGGTCGTGTCGAGTGTGAGAGTACACCAAGATGTTTTCCATGAATAATACCACAAAAGAATCCAGATAAGGATGGAACACATGATTCATCAGAGCCATGAAAACTGTTGGTGCGTTCGTGAGTCCGAACGGCGTAACTGTATACTAGTATAGACCATACTTGCTCCTAAAAGTTGTGAGAGGTCTATCATATGGTCTAATGCATAGTTGATGATATCCTTATTTCAAGTCAATCATTGAGATCACTCTTTCTCGATTAAGCTGATCAAAAAGATAATCAATCCTTGGTAAGGGATATCGGTTCTTAACCGTCAACTGGTATAGCTTCTGATAATCAACACAGAGTCTGAGGGTACCGTCCGCCTTCTTTGCAAAAAGGACAGAAGAACCCCAAGGAAAAGTATTGGGTCGGCTGAAACCCTTTTCTTGTAACTCCTCTAACTGTCTCTTGAGCTACTGCAACTCTGGTGTAGCCATCCTATAAGGAGGAATGGACACAGGTGCTGCTCCTGGCACAAGCTCAATAGAGAAATCCACCTCACGCTCTGGAGGAAGACCTAAAAAGTCATCCGGGAAGACATCCCTAAAACGATCAACTGGAGGGAAATCCTTCTGACATGTCCCTTGGTCATCCAGATATAAGATCACAATTTGGGTTGTGATACCACCCTACCCATGATTCTCTGGTCCAGCTCGACTCGCCTGAACATCCCATTCACCATTGTATAGAAACTCTCCGCCCTCTGGTGACGTGAAACTCACCCTGCGACAGTAGAAATCCAAAAAGGCTTGAAAGGGAACCAACCAGTCCATTCCAAGAATGACATCATATCTCATCATCTTTAATACATAGAGGTTCCAATGGAAGTGACACCCACCAACCTCAAGGGGGCACTCCTTGCATTGAGGCACACTAGCCGTTCTAGTTCCCAATGGAGTGTCTAACGTCATAACAGCTGAATAAGTAGAAACATTGATCCCAAGACTCTCCACAACAGGCATAGATATGAAGCTATGTGTAGGACCCATATCGAACAAGCACTGAAGATAAAACAGAGTCTACTAAAATAGTACCTCTAACAGTAGAATGTCTGTGATCCTTCTCTTGGTCGGTCTGTTGCACTACATATATCTGCCCAGTGCCGCAGCCCTACGACACAGCCTAGCTACACTGATCTATCCCACCCTGCTGCCTCTGAGATCCTGGTGTCTGGCTACCATGGCCATGACCACCATCCCTGCCTACATGCCCTGACGTGTTCTAGTTCCCTAACTGATAAGAAGCTACTGGTCCTACCCCCGCACGCGGAGTCTGCAAAGAACCCCTCTCACTATCCACTGGTGGAAATGCCCTGCAAAAGCACCGAAGATGACCCATACTTCCGCAATATCGGCACTCCACTGGGTCTCATGGACACTGAGGTCTCTTGTGCCCTTCCTTACCACACTGGTAGCACATGACCTGGACACCTGAAACTTTCTTCTGGATGGTACTACCACCCTAAGATAAGTCCATATGTCTCTTTCTCTTACTAGTAAAAATAGTACCAAAAACTGGTGATGAACCACCCTCTCCCACACCACTAGATTCCCACAGGTTCCTCTCTGTAATCAGCGCCTGGTTCACAATATCATGTACTGAAGGCAACCTAAAAACATTCAGCAGTGCTTGGATGTCATAACGAAGAACATCCTCAAAGAGTCTAGCTCTCAGCGTCTCATCGTCCACCAGAACGGGTGAAAAATGCTGAAGCTCAGTGAAGCGAGCAGAATAATCCATTACCGACATAGCACCCTGCTGCAGATTCATGAACTCTCAAGCCCTATCTACCCTCAGATTCTCTGGAAAGAAGAATTCATAGAAGGCTATTTGGAAATCTTCCCACACCATGTCTCTGTGATGCTCTGACTGGGTGGTAACATCCCACCACCTCTTGGCGGAATCATGTAGCATATAAGTCGTGAGCTTGAACCTCCGCCCTGGAGGCGTCTCAAGATGATCGAAAATAGTCTACATCAACCCCAACCAAGACTCCACAGCATGTGGTCTGACATCCTCTGAAAACGTAGGTGGATGCTGCTGCTGGAAGATATGTGTCAGCTCGGCGATAGATATGGCAGCCGACGGTGCTCCCGGAAAGGTCTACATGAACCGCATAAAGCCTTCACGGAACTGTGCATCCGCACCTGTGTCTGGTATAACAGCTGGCACCACATCTGGCTCTATTGGAGGATCTACTAGTATCCCATGTCCCACCATCTCTGGAGTATACTCATTGCCGCTCTCCTGGAGATCAAAGAGTGAACGTCTCGGTGGCATGACACTACAAGGTCTAATGCACACCATAGATCAAGATTATCACAGTCTGAAAAACGAAGGAACCAAAAGGGGAATCGGAGGAAGAAGGCATTAAAAATTGAACAACAAGACTACATGGCATGTATACTAACTATAAGGACAGTACCTGACTTCTCTTCCCCTGCCTGGGTCCTTCTACACGTCCAAGCCACATGGATCCTGTTAACCAAAACTACATGGCACGTATATAATCTACACGGCATGTATAGTGTAATTTTTCAGCTGCCTGTGTCGTTTGTGACACGGCTGACTAATCGGCATGATACTACACAATGTGTTACACCTGCACACGGTGTGTACACTACCCCATTTCCGAGCCACACGACTAAGTCCACACGGTCTTTCATTGGTCAAGACTACACGGCATGTCCCAAAGGTACACGGCGTGTACTAGACGAGCTTCGCCAACCCGTGTTGTTAGTTACACGGCCGAATACATGGATCACACTACACGGTGTGTTCAATATACACACGGCATGTACATGAAGGGGTTACACCGACCCGTGTTGTTAGTTACACAGACGGGTTCCCAGGTCAGCCTACACGGCGTGTTCTACAGTGGACACAACGTGTATATTTTAAGGTCTCCCCCGTCCGTGTTGTTAGTTACACGGGCGGAATCCGAGTCAACACTACATGGCGTGTACATACGATACACGGCGTGTTCACCCCAAATATTTCCCTTCCCCATGTCACCACCCACATAGTCTATGACATGGGAAGAGAATACACGTCGTGTACTTAGACTGCACGACATATACTCAAAAAGTTGTCTTTTGTTCCCGAACAGAAGAACATACACGAAGTGTTTACTGACTACACGGTGTTTATGCTGTTTTTCTGGATAGTATGCCTCAGAAACTTATCTGAAACCTAGAAATTACTGAAAAACAACACCTATGTTCGAAATTCCAATCCATGAGGGCCCATACTCCCCGCAAATCAAATTTCGTCATCTTATATGTGTTATAACCAGATAAACACCCAATGATCCACCAAATTTTGGTCAATGAGGGCCCATACTCCCCAAAAACCAAATTTTGGAGTCCATTATTTCAACAGGATCTTACTGCAATACCCTTTCACACAAAAGGTATCTATCTAAGTAGATATTGCAACAACATGCGTTTACTAGCACAACATCTATCACAACAACATGCAATTTCTAATGCACCAACATGGGCAGGAAACTATGAATGGCATGTGATTACTAGCATGTGCCTAAATGATGCATGAGATAGCATACCCTCATATCATCAGGTTGCAACTAAATAGAACCCATGGATAAAATATAAATAGAACAATACAAGTGCGTCACCAATCGGTGAAAATCTATTCAACTATAAAATTATAAAATCAGAAAAATTGCAACATAAGGTAAATTGGATTTTCTTTGTACACGGGTTAGCTACGCCCAGGCACAACTCATTACCAACTAATATTCTCATCTTATCCCTGAATAAGGCTCCAAATAGTAAGTCAAAGAAAAGAACTCCTCTGATACCACTTTGTAACGTCCCGGTTCCGGGTTCCACTCAACGGGTGCCCCGAACCCGGTTTGACATGTGACCTCAAGAGCATTTCCCCAAATGCCAGAGGCTTCTGACTAGCAGTTAGGGCCCAGGTCTGATAGTGTGGAAGCTATTCCCTCTTTTGTCAAAGTGTAGTGCAACATAATAAAGTAAAAAGAATATAACAACATCGGAAGCAATAAACCATACATATTTAAAATAAAAAACAACAGTAAAATATAACCAACAGTTATATAGATAATGATGAAAGATGTCTCAAGTTCTAAGAAAGTAGCCAAAAAATGCTACACAACAATACGATACAATACAATACGGAGTACAGAGTACAGCAAAGTGAAAAAAACATCCGGTAGCATCTTGAGCCTAAGCCTGGTCCCATGGTCCCCTACTCCTCAGCAGCAATCCAGTACCTGTAAAGGGACCTTTTCCCTTATCCATACCTGCAGAAACGTAATCTGTTTGGGCAGAAAAGCATGACAAAAATAGGGTGTAAGAAATAATCTTAGTAGGCACCCACCAAAGTCTTGTGCTCAACTATGTGTAAACATGCAACAACAGCGTGCAAAATTAATGCAATAAACTAAGAAGTACTCAAAAGTAACTAACTTGACCAGTTATATTTCCATTTAACATTCATTTTGTTATTTATTATTAAGAAACCACCACAGTGAATTTCTATGTAGTCAGTCAGTGTCCTCAGATAAGAAATCCTTACCCTTAGGTAAAGAGAATCTTGCCCTTCGGCATAACAGATATTTCCCTCATGCGTATTAAGTGTCGCCCTCAGGCACAATGTCTATCACCCACAGGCACAAAGAAGTTTCCCTGAGCCTGAAATAACCATTGCCCATAGGATAAAGTTAATATATCCCTCAAGATAAGTAAATCACTTCCCTCAGGCTAATAAAGTAACCACGAGAAGCCCAATTGATAAATAAACAATGCACATGCAATTCCTATCAAGGAAATTCAATAAAAATTATTATAATGGAATACCCT
This sequence comes from Viscum album, assembly GCA_963277665.1. NCBI lineage: Eukaryota > Viridiplantae > Streptophyta > Magnoliopsida > Santalales > Viscaceae > Viscum > Viscum album. Next base: position 1,177,028,289 of record OY728164.1, read on the forward strand.
CGGGTATCCGGCAAAATGGGTAAACAGAGGAACGCACCCCTGGGGTGGTCCTGGATTCAAGCGGCGATCCCAAACAGCAGATTATTATCACATTTAAATACCTATACAATTCAAGGTATTTAATTCAACAAGACCTCAGCCATACGACACCCCAACATGGGTTCGTAGCACAAAAATACACACAAACGCACAATAGTTGGAAAATTAAACACCAAGACGCCTACCTTAAACACCCCTGATCAGTATACTTGAATGACGTTCCACGAATCATCCCAGAATGAGGTAGATATGAGGTGAATGAAAACTTGATTAAACCCAAATAACTTCAATTAGAGGAAGATTTGGCAAGAACTATGCCAGGAGATGAGAGGGCTTACCCGCGCGGTTCCAACGAGATTGTCTGAGGTGGAAACATATTTTCAATGCTCGATCTGGAGATCCTCAATGATTCAGCCATCCCCTCCCATGCCCTCGTCCGGTTCTAAGGCTTCCATGTAAATAGGGTTGGATACTTCCCATTTTAAGAAAGAAAAACAATGTACACGATCTGTACGTCTGAGTACACGACGTGTACTTCTTTCATTTAACTGTTCCCCTGGCGGCACCGTTGTACTGTTCATCCGTTAACATGAGTACATGACGTGTATTCCCGACTACACGGTGTGTACTGTCACCCAGCTGGCGGCTGCTCCCACCACCTTACTATTTCATCTGCCGACTGACTACACGACATGTAAAGGACCACTACACGGTGTGTAGTTGGTTTTTACACTCTTGGTCATCAGTATGGCTACACGCCATGTGTACTCATCCCACACGGCCAAAAGTACACGCCGTGTGGAAAAGTACACGGCGTGTAGTTCCAAAATTTAGGATTGTTCCACATTTTCCTTATTTTCTCAAAAACACTTATGGAAAGGAGGAAAGAAGAAACCAGTACCTCAAGAATAAGAACCCGGTTCTTACAAATATATACTTTATACTTTTAAAGACAGTATATATTTGACATTTGGCTCCGTATAAATGATGCCTCTGAATTTTCAAAGCAAAAAACACATCTTCCAATTCCAAATCATATGTGGAATAATTCAACTCATAAGGTTTAAGTTGTCTTGAACCATAATCAATTACCTGATCATTCTGCATGAAAACACAACCATGTCCCTTTAAAGAAGCATCACTGTAGATGCAAAACTCACCATTTCGGGAAGTCAAGGCCAAAACTGGAGCATTCACAAATATCTTCTTCAGTTCCTGAAAATGATCATCACATTCTTCTATCCAAATAAATTTAACCCCTTTTCATGTTAACTTAGTTAATGGGAAAGATAACCATGAAAATATTTTAACAAAACATCGGTAATAACATGATAATACAATAAAACTAAGAATCTATGTAACATTTGTAGGTCTTGGACATTCAACAACCAATTGTTTTTTGGCAGTATCAACTATTATTCCATCCTTATTTACGATGTACTCAAGAAAAGAAATATGCTACATCCAAAAATCACCCTTGATGAATTTTCCATAAAGTTTCTTCTTCTTTGTGGTTTGTAAAACAACCCTTATATGTTTTTCATGCTCCTATTTATTCTCAGAGAATACCAATATGTCATCAATAAACAAAACCACAAACTTATCCAAGAACTCATGAAATATTCTTTTCATAAGATTCATGAATAAAATAGGTGCATTAGTTAACCCAAATGGAATAAAAACAAATTCATAATGCCCATATCTAGTATGAAAACTGTTTTCGGGATTTCATCCTCCTTTACCTTTAGCTAATGGTATCTGGATCTCAAATCAATCATAGAAATGTACTGAGCTCCATGGAGATGATCAAAAAAGTCATCGATATGAGGAAAATGATACTTGTTTTTAATAGCGAAGTTATTTAAAGCTCTATAATCAATGAAAAGTATCATGGAACCATGTTTCATTTTAATGAACAAAACAAGAGCACCCTATGGTAAGGTGATAGGATGAATGAATCCTTTATCAAGAAAATCATGTAACTGATTTTTCAATTCAAGAAGTTCTATTTGAGCCATATAATATGGGGGTTTTGAAATTGGCTTAGCATCAGGATCTAAGTCAATTGTGAATACTACTTCTGGATCAGGTATGACACTGGGTAACTCAGCAGAAAAAACATCAAGGTATTCATTTACAATCAACACATCATTAATCTAAACAGTTCCCCTATTTTCAACAATACGAGAAAGATAACTTTCATTTCCATATTTCAATAGTTTCTTGTCTTCCTAATATGTTATCAATTGTATGGGTTCATTCTTGTATACAAATTGAAAATCTTTCTAAAAAACAACTTCTTTAGCACTATAGTCAATCTTAGCAGGATAAAAAAAAGCTAATCCATTCTTAGAATAACCTCAAACTCATATAAGGGTAAAACAATAAGGTGTTCAAGTAATTTCTGTTCAAATACCTCAATAGATAGATTCTTATAATTTTACTTTGCTATAATATTTCCCTCTTGTATTTTAATGACAAGATCTAGTCTCATTTCTTGAGGTGATATTTCCAATTTACCAGAAAATTTATTAGATATAATGGAATGTGTAAACCCTGTATCAAACAAAACATTAGGAAAATCTGAGTAAACAAACAAATTACCAGATACAACTTCATTGGATGGACCGTCATCTGCTTATGTAGTCACAAAGGATCTAATTACACCTTTCTACTTATAGTTTGGCTTCTTCACACCATTCAGAACGATCTTGGCGCAGTCATTTTCACAATGACCCATCTCACCACATTTAAAACAATTTATAGTTTTCTTATCAGGATTAGTCTTAGGGTCATTTTCATTACAATCTCGGGCCATATGTCCAAAATTACAACATTTAAAACACTTCCCAGTTTTGGTAATACATTCCCTAGGGTGCTTCTTGCCACACTTTTCACAAACTAGAAACTGGATTTTCTTACTATCATATTTCTTTTATTGATTCTTACCCATTGCTTGCCATCTAGACCTATTCTTCTAATTGTTTCCAAAATGAATGTGATCATCAGAAAAATTCATCTTTACCCTCTCATCACATCAGACAAGTTTCTCATAAATTTTTAATTCATGGGAGGACAATTCCATTTGACACCTTGGATTTAGTCATGAGTAAAAGTGGTTGATTTTTCTATCAAGATCCAAAATAAGATTTGGAGCATACCCCTACAGTCAGGTGAAGTTCTCTTCATACACAACCACTGAATCTTCCTCCTTTTTCTGAAATTCATGTAATTTCTTCTACATCCTAAGTCTCACCACCTTAGGAAAATAGTCTTCAAGGAAAAGACTTTTAAATTCATCCCACTCTAAGGCATAAAAATCCTCTCTATTCCTGATATTCCTTTCCATTGACCACCACTAATAAGCTTCACCTTCAAAAAGATAAATGGAAAGACATAGATTTTGAATATCTGAACATCCCATAACATCGAATATCATTATAAGGAATTTATTCCATCCTTCAGCCGCTATTGGGTCAGAAGATCCATTAAAAGTAGGAGGGTGTTGTCTCATAAAATGTTCCACTATTTTCATGTTCTATTGTGGTACAAATGGTTGTTCTATTTCATGGATTCCATCACCATTTATTGCTTGTGTTATAAGATCCATTAATGTCACAAACTGGTCAGTTCCAATCCCTCTCATTTCAGGCTACAGATTCGAAAGAATGTCATTCTGTTGGTGCCTCTCCTCTTCAGCTACCCTGTTTCTTCTACGAACAACCATTTTGAACAAACATATCTTATATGAAGAAACATGGTAATATTTAAATGCTACAACATTTCAAATTAATCATAGAGTAAAATTCATTTATGGTATCCTTTTAACATCATCTTAACCCCTAATGTTATATAAACCATCCTTTGATACCAACTATAATGACCCAGCCTTATTACATTACATAATCTTGAATTTAGACAATTATTCACTTCCTTTAACATTGAGGATATTTTAAATTTTATATCATTAGATAATTGTGACATAATACATTCATAAAATTACACATTACTACAGAGTGGATACCATAAAAAAACATTCATTTCTTGCAAAAATATAAAACTTTTCACATAAAACATGATTTCTTTGACTAATCATAAAACATTTAACTTGGGTTTCTTATTTTTATTAAACATCCTTATAACCTATGAAAGTCATTTAAAAACATAGGATGACCACAAAAGCTCAGTAAGTGATATAAAAATAAAGAATAACACATTAGTCCATGAACACTTGTAACGTATGAAATCATTTTCAAAAGACATACTTGTCACCCATATATACTTACTTTGTGAAACATGAGATTTAAACAAGATCCAAACAAAACATAATAACATAAATAGAACCATAAAGGTATCTTAGAGAATTACATACATAATATAGTAACCCTTTCAGATACCTTATAATTTGTAATCCTCACGACCACCTTACAATTTGTGTAACCATCACAGTTACACTTGGAGTAACCACACAGCTAACCTATAACTTACACATACCCAATAATTGGAGAGATATATAGGTCCCATCCTTCATCATAAATAATTCCCATGAACTATAACATAATAAAACAACATGAATAATAGTATAAAAACATTACTTTTGAATGTTGTAAAATAGTGTTTTAAATGTGGATTTTAAAGGAAAAGCCCCTCAGATATATCATTTAATTCAAATGAGACATAATAGAGTGGATGGAATATGTATAAAAACTATAAATACACATAATTAAACATAATATAAACAAAAAACACCACACAAACAATTTTAATACTACATAAATAATGAAGTAGAAGGTTAACCCAAAGAATGTAAATCAGGATAAGAATTCCCTTACCTCGGGATTGTCTTACTTAAAACATATTTAAACATCATGTAAAATAGTTAAAAGAGTGTTATTAATATCTTATAGAAAAATATTCATCTTTATAATACCTCATATGATCACCTAATTACATTATTTCATCCTTTAAATGTTATTATTTTGTTCCTTGCACAGTTTTTGGGTGAGTTCTCTAAATGATTTCCATGATTGGTTCATCATGGATGTTCTTGTCGATTGGAAGTGAAAATCCAGAATTTGAATGGATTAGTATTTACATATTTCAAGAACCATAAATTATACCATTTATCATTTTTAATTTTTACATGAGGATGATTCATATGTTAAACCATTAAGGATGTTCTTTTAGATCATTTTAGAGGTTCTTTGATAATAACAACCTCATATTGTTTTATAAATTAAAAACATGTGTAAAAAATAATTCTAAAACCATGGATGAGACATAATAAATATATTATAACCTGCTTCAACCTTAAATTTTTTTTCATGACCAGCCTTGAATGAATTAAATAAAATTGAAATTACATCGTCCATGATGTCGGTAATTCGACACATCATGAATAGTGTTTTTAATTCCTTGAATAAGTATGGGAGGAGAAGAAGATTGATGATGAATTTTACATGAACATGAGAATGTCCAAAATATAAAATATTTTTGAGTTTTAATGACTATTAGATAATTTATGGTGAGGAAATAAGAAGAAAATAAAGGAACTCAAAATAAAAGACGAGTTGAGAAATCCCTTATGAAATTTCGTAAGCCTAATGGCGTCACTTAAAATTTCATAAAATATTTTGGTGAGATAAAAGGGGTATCTCATCATTCATACATAATATGGGAAGTAAAGGGAATATTTAATGTAATATCCCAACATAATCCAAAGGTAATGAAAAAGAATAACATAAAATTAAAGAAAATAACGAAAATAAAAGAGGATGTTTACCTCTTAATCTCTTCTCCTTGAGATCCTTCTTAAGGCATTTGGTTTTTCCCTTTTGGCTAGAACATAATCTCTAGGACGTGGGGAAAGAGATTGGGGAGGGAATTTTACATAAATTAGACAATTCTCAAGGCTTGAGATGTGTGGGAGGAAGAAGGGAATTATGGTGGTATTTATAGTGGATGAGAGGAGGTATTTAACATTATTTTAATCATTATTCTAATATTTTTTCTCAAGACTATGAATAGTATTAATTTATGTGACCAAAAATAGTAATAAAGTAATTTTAGTTTGAACCAAGTGGCCTTATATCACTTATTATGTCATAAATAGTGTATTTTACTGATAATTTGAATTTACAGTATTTTACCATATTTCACTATTCATCAAAAATTCATGAATTTTAGAAAAATCCCAAAAATTTACAAATACCATTTTTCGATGGGTAAAATTCAAAAATGAAGTCCATTTTTTGAAAATAATTCTCTAAATATCATTAATTTTATTTTTAAATAAAATCATACTTAATTCAAAAACTAATAATTTAAAAACTATAACCGCTTTTATATCACATTGAAAAATTAATCAAGATGTCATTATCTTAAAGCCTTAAGAAAATAGAATAATATCACAATTTACTATTCATTAGAGTCATATTACTATTCATAAGGGTATGTTACTATTCACCAAAAAAACAATTTGGTTCCATTAGAATCCAAATAACACACTGAATAGAATTGTAGATGACCATTTTTCGAAATTTAAAACATAGAAGTGGCACAATTATTTTTAATGGATAGTTATAAATACCTAATTAAAATAATGTTTCATGCATTTAAAATTATTTTTAAAACATTGGGGTGTTACAACCAGTATCTAAATAGTTCTGAAGATGAAACACATGTTGTTAGTGAAAATGGTTGGAGGACTTGAGGAACCTCTCCAAAGAAAGTTGCCGGTCCATATAGAATCGAGTGTTTGAGATGACTAAGAAATAGTTCCTTATGGGAGACTAATGGAGATTAGCGATATCTCTATCATGATAGAGTCTGGAGTTGGCCAATTGTACATCACTGAATTATAATCATGCGATGAAGACGAACCCGAATAAGATCCTACTTCCGAGCTCCTGGAGGCATTTTCGGAATATGAGCCGACTGGTCCAGAGGAGCGGGATGAGACCTCTTTTAATGAAGAGGATAGCAAGGTTTTCTAGTTCTGGTCATGGAATCTAATCAAACACTTCATGGATAATAACCCACAATCAGAGTGGGTAAGCTAGATGGGAAAAAATCGTCCTAGGATGCCCAAAATATGTGCTAGAGGAGTGGATACCCGATGCAATCATGTGCTAATTTGATATTGCACTGAGAAGGTATGGGAGGAAAAGAATTTCCTCAGTGTTGGATTGTAGTGGAGGAAGGAAATCAACACCCAGAAAATTTAGGAGGCTGAATAGGAGATCTAGTGCTTAGTAATGTGGCAAGATGAGCACTCATCCTTCATTGGCACCCAAGTAGAGATCACATCAAAATTACAAGCTCAATTTTAAAAATATGAAGAGAAGCTAAGGATATAATCTCGTGAAATGGCCAACATACAAGATGATAAGGATTGGGCACTGACCAGGGCTAATGAACTGCGCCCTACAACCAGCAAAGAAGCGCGGGATCTTAGAAGATGACAAAAAATCCTGGAGGCCACACACCAAAGAGTAGTGGAGTTAAGATGTTCCATTGAAGAGGTAAACCCATCTACTGGACGGGCCAATCCATGGAGGCTATAATTTTCGTGGACTAAAAAACATAATTTCATGGTATCTCATTTATTTTGGTTGTGTTCTTGAGTTCATTATCTTCTTTGATTACTACATCTCAATCATTTCTATGAAACAACCAGCAACCAATTCCTAAGATCACATGGTTCATGTCCGGTGTGAGAAAAAATAGATGACCACATAATCGATCTCCTTAAACACGAGAGTGCCAAAACATTACTTGAAACCCAATGTCTGAATTACTATATGGAAATTTTGGGAGAAGGGGGGGGGGAACTAGAGAATAGAGTTCTTAGAGAAGATAAATAGATCTTTCCAAATTTGATTTAGTGCACTAGTGGGATAACTCCAGGGGAATTAGAATAAATCTAAATGAAGGGGAATGAAAAGTGTGAATCATGATACCCAAAAATTTTAATGCATTGAGGGTGGAATAACGATGGAGGATAACAGTTGATCGTGTTTGAGACATATAATCCACTTCATGTTAGATTGATCTGGGAACAAACAAATGAGGGTTGACCGCTAACTGAATTCGAAAACATGGGGCCGAAAATCAAAGTGTCGTATGATGTCCTATGAAACATTGACTAAGGATGATAGGTGAGTCTTATGACCAAGAATCCTAACTGTTAAGGGGATCCTTCAAATGTGAAAGAGAATGAGGATTAAAAATAGAAAAAACACAAATCATGGTGATGGAATGATGGGTTTTTTGAATAAAGTCCAACACTCTTGAAATTACGCCACTGTAATGAATGTACATTGGGTGAGTATATCAGTCTAAAAAAATATCAAACCTACTCTAAACAGGACCTCTCTAGAGAGGGCCAAGAATGACTTTCAGTTTTATGTCATGAAAATGCAGACAATAGACACATAGTCTAGAATAATACGGTCAGGAATATATATATAATAGTTTAACATCACATGACTATGATGTTTTATATAGATTAAGGTCATACTACATGGACTCTGGTTAAAATTTTAAAGTTGTGTTACATGAACTAGGGATTCCTAATTTAGGGTCATATAATTTGGACTTTAATTAGGGGTAGTGATATGGAAGGGTGAATGAAGTTATGGTTGGGCCCAAGATGAGGTTCTCGAGAATCTCTATGTATCCTGTGAGGGTAGGAATCAACTGAACATAGTTATTGAATCACAACATGGTTAAAAACCAACATCAACGGGGGTAATCCTCTCTAATGAGGAAACTGAAGAATCCCATAATTGTTATGGGACATCCTGAACTTATCCAGGGTGGGGTCACAGTTTAAGGTCATGAGTTGAAGGACATGGGCTCCCAAGGGAGAGAGATATGGTGTCGTACATAAACCCGACATGAATGGGGATGAAAGAAGTCCACTCCACAACACACATTACTAAAAGGGGACTAGGGACAAGAGGCTAAAAATATGAAAGTGGTTACAGTTGAACCTTAGATTAAGATTCCAAACATCACTACATATCTCATGAGACGGATAATAAAGCCACATTTAGTTCTTGAAGATGGTATGGAAGGTGACCAATAAAAAAAGAATGATATCCTCTCAGTTGACGAAAATTGGAGCTATTACACTGTTTAATGTCATGTGAACTAGGCCACTAGAAGTCCCAGTTTGAAGGTCATAGATTTTGAACCACATGGGGCAGAAAGGTGCAGTATAACATCATGAGGCAACCCAACGTGAATGAGGAAAAGAGAAATCTACATCAAAGTGCACCTTTACATAGAAGAAACCCCAGACTGAGAAGGGGTTGAAAAGGTTCATGACTCTGTGGCTGGGATCAGAGGTAAAATAACTGGTTGTCACTACGTATCTCATAAGGGTGAGAATCAATCCACCCATAGTTCTGTAGTGTGGCATGGAGGAGGTCCAATGCCAAAGGGAAAACATCTTCTCTAATGAATACATCATACGACTGGGTAGTTTATGAATACATTGTCTAGATGTAAAAGGCGTAGTGTAACATCATATGATAAGGACGTAAGAGATCCTAATGTATGGTTGTAGAGATCATACCATAGGAAAGTGGGATTCTTCCATGTAGGCACAAACCTTACCAATTCCCTAACTGCATGTGATCCATGATGAGTGTGGGAAACAAGGGTAGAGAAGATCTTTACAACACATGGAATTATGTGGTAGGTAATGAAGTTGCAAAGTCATGGATGACCCCCACAATGCTGATTCATCCTCTCAATGCACAAAGGTACATGGAGGGATAACACTAAGTGTGTCAAGGTTCTATCAGAACATGAAGACATGGAAAGTGATGTGATTCACAAAACCAATATTTAGAGAATAATGGATTTGGTGTAATGATATAGGATAATTGTTGACCATATTCAAAGTATAATATCCATATCATGTGACATGGGATGGGAAAAAACAAGTGAGGGCCTACTGCTAACCATATTCACTACATGGGACCTATTTCAAATTTTTTCAAGATCTTCTGGGACGTTGGCCAAAAATGGTAGGTTAGCCATAATTCCAAGCATCCATATTGCTCAGGGGTCCTTTTGGATGTGAGAGATAATGGAAACCCAAACAAAGGGACGTATGAAGCCTGGAAATGGAATGAGAGAATGTCCATAAAGAATATAAAACTCTAGGTCCTAAACTACAGTGCATCTAACAATGTTGATGGGGTGAGATCAGAGGCCGAAGGGATCAACTGGGGGTAGAAGACTCAAGAAGAGGAGCAGAAGAAATGAAAAAAATGGGTTGCTGAACCTAGGGCTAGACCCAAGACAAAATTAACAGGCTTTCCTACGAATCATATAAGTATGGGAATCAAACCATATATATTTTTGGAATTCCATGTATTTTAAAGTCATACGGCAAGGATGTAGATGAAAGGAATGCCTCAAAAGGGGAATGAGTCCAGCATGGAAAAAATAGCTCGATGTTAATAAAGACAAAGAAGCCCCATACCACACCACATCTTCCCAATAGGAGACTCGATCCAAGGGGACTAAATAAGGGGATTTTGGAAACGTTTCGTGAAGTTTAATGTCATGCAGGATGGAGGGGTACTTTCCTTTTAAGGTCACACTCAAAGGACCATGAATGATTTATAGTTTAATGTATTGAATATAAGACGTAATGGTTCAATGTCATGTAGGATGAATGAGATCTTAGTTTAAGGTTATAGAACTCAGACTATAGGATAAGTCCAAAAGGGTTGAAAAGGTTGAGAAACCTGGGGCTAGATCCAAAGAAGAAATATCCGAGCATTCCTACATATCCTACAAGTGTATGAATCAAGCCACATGTAGTTCTATAATCATGTGCAGTTTAACATCATACGATAAAGACGTAGAGGGAAGGGATATCTTCCTATGGGAGGAACATGGAGTGGATATTGTATACCCAACATGAATAGGGACAAATTACACACCACACCACATTCTTACCAAAGCAATCTCAGGTTGTAAGGTTTAAAATGGAAAACTTGGGGTTGGGCCAGAAGAAAAAATGTCTGGGTGTTCCATCATATCCTATAAGGATGAAAATAAAACCATATGTAGTTCTTGAATTCCATGCAGTTTAACATTATATGGTAAGGAATCAAGTTAAAAGGAGATGTTCTAAATGGAGTGTAACATATTGTGGATGTTGAAAACCCAATGTAAATGAGGATAAAAGAAGTACACATCACACCATATCTAGCCCTCAAATAAAACTAAACACATAAGAGAAAACCAAGGATATGGGGAGATTTTTTAGGATGGACCTACAGAAAAAACATCTAGGAATTCCTATATATCCTGTGAGGGTAGGAATCAAGCCACACATAATCCAGAAGGGGGATACATGATGTAGTAGTTTTAAGCCTGATGTGAATGGGGACAAAAGTCCACATTGCACATGGGACAGAAGGGAAGAAAATGGTGAATCGCCATGCCTAATATTTGGGATACCATGGGGATGGCCATAACGATAGAGGATAACTACTGACCATGTTCACAACACAGTATCAATATCATGTGACCTGGAATGGGAACAAACAATTGATCATTGACTGCTGACCATATTTGTAATGTGGGATTTATATCAAACTGTGGTTTGAGATCCTCCAGGTTGTTGGCCTTGAACAGTAAGTGAGCTAAAGTGGAATGCGACCATGATTCTAGGGGGGTCCTTTCAGATTTGAAAGATGATTACGTCTTGAACAAAGGGGAACGTGAAGCATAGTGGTACATATACAGTTTAACATATTTTGGTAAGGACGAGGGAAATCATAGTTTAAGGTCAGAGAGCTGGGACCATAAGGTGTATTAACCATTTGTAGTTTATCATCATGAAGGATGAGGGGGTCTTATTTTAAGGTTGTATAGTTTAGACCGTAAGGTATGTTTACCAATTGCAGTTTATCATCACGTAGGATGAAAGTGATCTTATTTTAAAGTCATAGAGCTCAGACCATTTGCAGTTTATCATCATGCATGATGAAAGGGACCACTCATGCAAAGTACTGACTGAGGAATTTGGAATTGGTGGTTGGATTGATGTGCTCATCATCCATGGTTACCAAGGAGTATGCACCATTGGGGTAAACCCTATGAATGATATAGGGTCCATCCCATTTGGGTTCCAAATTTGGTGGTTGCATGTCGCGTATCATTGGAATCCTCAAGACCAATACCACGTCACCTTGATGGAAGGAACAGAGGAAAACATTCTTATTGAAATCTCTGTCTATGTTGTTTTTATTCCTTTATAGATTGTTCAAGGTATGAAGCATGTTCTCATAGAGGGATTTCAGTTCATCCAGATGGACTTCTTTTACCTTGTCTAATATCTTCTGATTTTAAACTGTTGTGCAGAGTGATGAAAACTAAATCTCAGTGGAAAGGGATGCCTCTGTTTAGTACACTAGGGAATATAGGGTCACTTAGGTGAAATTACGATTCATCACCTAGTAATCCCAGAGAGAATTGTGAAGCCTGTTTAGCCAGCTCTTCTTGTTCTAACCAACCATCTTTTCCAAGATGTTACAGAGGGTTTTGTTGAATGCCTCAATCATCCCATTTTATTGCACTTGATAGAGAGAGGTATGATTAGAGCATATATTTTACTTGGCATAAAATTTATTCAACTAAAATTCTCAGAAGTTGGTTCCATTATCAGTGAGAACGTTGTGAGGGACTTTGAATTGTTGGATGATATTGGAGCTCAAGAAGTCAACGATGGAATGGGATTTGACTTCCTTGAGTGGAATTACCTCTGACCACATGAAAAAGAAATCTGTAGTAGTCAGGATGAACCTACAATATTTGGATATGGAATCTCTCACATTCAGCTCAGTTTGTTGGGAGATTACTATTCTTGAAATACGTAATAAAGGGAATTGTCGAACCAGGGGTCCCTTCCAATACTATGGAATGGGGAATCAGGGGTCCCGATGTGGATGCACTGATGGTGAGAAGACTTACCTACTGGTTATCATCGTCATCTGAATTGATTGGATAAATGAATCTTCGATGCACCACATGAATAATCAAATCATCCTAGTTAGGATCTGCAAGAGATAAAGCAAGGTTGGACAAGGTATCGGCTCGATCATTTTGCAATCGAGGGACATGAGTAACTTTTGGATGAGAAGGAAACTAGGCCATTATCTATAGAGTGCACTCTAGAAAGGGTACAAGATCTGGTTTCCTGACGACGTAGTCGCCGTTGATCTGCTTGATGAATAGTTTGGAGTCCCCTTTCACATGTAGGTGGGGAACATCAATCTCAAGGGCTAGATCGAGACCAGTGATGAGGGACCGATACTAGGCCTCATTATTGGTGCAACCTTATAACAATAATAATGAACTGGGTAGAAAAAATCATGCATGCACGGTGAAGACGATACCCAGGCCTACTCTATTGAGTCTGGGACCATTGAGTCTCCTTTTGGTAGGGCTTTGTGAAGCACCATCAAAGTGCATATACCAACATGGAATGGATTGATCCACTAAGAGAATCGAATCATCTAGAAAATAATTATCTAGAGACTGCTTTGTGGGGGCTGTATGGGCAGCAAGAATGTCTGAAAGCACCTGAACCTTGATATATATTTTTGGAATAAACCTAATGTCAAAATACTGAAGGATAACTACCCACTAATCTATATAGTATTTCAACATGGGATGGTTTAGAATATACTTTATAGGATCCACACATGACATTAGCTGTATCTCATGGTTCTGTAAGTAATGTTGCAACTTCTGCACAGTGAATACCAACACAACAAAGCTCTTATCAATAGATGAATATCTAGTCTCGGTATCAAGGACCATGAAGTTGTGATATTATAAACTATTATGTTTCCCATCATTGTTCTTCTAAGATATAAGGGTACAAAGGGACCATTCCAGTGCAGTCACATAAAGGACTAGCGACTTTTTGGAGAGAGGTGGAATCAAAACCGGAGGTTGTAGTAAGTACCACTTTATCTCCTCAAAAGAGGCCTGATACTCTTCATCCCACTAGTAATAACCACCTTTATTCATGATCTGGGAAAAGGGTTTACACTTGCCAACCAAGTTTACAATGAATCAGAGTATGTAGGCTAAGTGGTCTTGAAATCCTTAGATATCCTGAAAGTTTCTCGGTGGAGGAACATGAATTATGTCCTTAATATTCTATAGATCGATCCTGATGCCACTATATATGATGATAAATCTGAGAAAAATTCTATAGTTAACCCCGAAGGAAAACTTTAAGGGGTTTATCTTTAGGTGGCAGGAGCGGAGAAAGCCAAACACTTTCTCATGATCTCTAAGACGGTGCTAATTTTGGATGGATTTGACCACCAAATCATCCACATATCATTCCAGCAATGTCTCAAGGATTGACTTCAATATAAAGTGCATGAAATGATGATAGGTGGTACTTTCATTCTTCAGAGAAAAAGGAATTACTTGTTAATAGAATGTATCTTGTGGTGCTTTGATGGTGGTAGAATTCTCTTCCATGGGAGCCATTCAAATTTTATTATATCTGGAATATCCATCCACAAAGGAGAGAGATTGGAATCCAGTGGTAGTGTCGATCAACAGATTTATTGTAAGAATGGGTAAATCATCCTTCGAGTAGTGCTGGTTGAGATCCCATAAGTTGATGTAAACACTGATTTGAACATTCTTCTTCCTAATAGGCACAATGTTGGATAGCCATTTTGGGTACTGGAATTACATGATGAAGTTAGATTTAATGTGCTTATCAACCTCGATTTTGACCATTGCACCATGATAAGGGTGCATATTTTGGGGAGGCTGTTTGAATCTGCAATGGTTTATTTGGAGACCAAGGTGGTGGATGGAGACCTGAGGATCCAGTACCAGCATCTTGTCATACCTCCAGAAAAATACACCTTGATGTTGCTTTAAGAAATCCACATACTATTGTTTCTCCTCTGAATGCATAGTTGTGATGATCAATGTTAGTAACAGATCTATCTTGGTACTGAGGTTCACCTATAATATCTCATAAACAGTGGTGTAGATAACTTTTTCAAGTGTAGAAGTAGTGTCTTCCAAATCATCTTCATCATCCATGATGAGAGGATCATCGGTAGGGGGCCATCCTTCCAAGTTGGATGATCTAGACAAAATGTTGATGGTGTCCTAGGAAGCAGTGGAATATTCATTGGGGGACCCTTGAGATACTGAAACAATGGAAACAAAATCTATTGATCCAATTCCATCAGACCTTCAACCCAAGGGGCTAATCTTGATAATATCAAAGCATTAGTGGCACATCGTTCTAAGTTAGTTCAACCCAGCCTAGCAGAACAAGCTAGTATGATGTATTTTTTTCATGGGGTGAACATCCTAATACCCTATATGGGTAAGGGGCTCTGTAATCATCTGAACATGATTCATGTAGGAGTACGAAGTAACCTTCCAGTGTACCTTATACCTGGGAACACACTTTTAACTTCTTCTAAAAATGATGAATCAGTGCCGAAGGTATGGGGTCGTGGCCTCCAACTGGTGTACTGGGTGAATGAAGGCATCATCCAAGTATGTCCATGGGTAAACCACAATAGTAGTGTGCTCAAATCATTGGCCTGAACCTGCTTGTCCTGGCTCTTGTAATAGTCAGCATCTATGTAGCGGATTTCGTAAGAATAAAAAGGGAGAAACATCACCTTGGAGCCTACCCACTCAACCATTAATGGTGCACGTAAGGAATTGGTGATACTAGGAAGGGACTGTTGCATGTAGGTGGAGCCATGGTCTACCCATCAATGCATTGTAAGCAGTGTCCTATGAGACAACCATAAACTCATTACTGGAAACTAGGCCACCGAACTGGGTCTTCCAGTAGATCTTTCCAATAGGTGTCTACTATACCCAATCATAACTTTGAATCTTCAAGTTAGAGGGACTCAGATCTTTTTCAGATATTCCCTTCTTGCAGAGCATTCGGGTCAGGATGATATTGATCCAAGAACACGTGTCGATAAGATAACAGCAGACTTACTCACAATTGAACTATCCATTTATGTACAATGGGAAGATGTTACCCTTTATGGGGAACCTTAATCATCCCCTGAGAATGAAATGATGGTCTAACATTATGCATACTCAACTTCCTCACCATGGAAAGCTTCTGCAACTACTATCTTTGTCTCAAACTGGAGGGGATTTTTAAAGCCTCTACGAGGGATCCAAGAATGTCTAGAGATAGGTGGAGAGACTTGGGGATTGATAGCCTTGTGGAAATTTTGGAAAGGTGATTAAGTACATCATACTTTTGTGCGAGGTGAAAACTTATTTTTACAGGATGTTTCTTCATGGAAAGAGGCATGAAAGGCATTGCTGGTCAAACTGACAGATTGTTACTGGTTCTAGGGACATCCTGCTGCTCATCTGTTGAACCATGTAGGGTGAACACCTGTTGATGGATAGATGACTGATGTTTGTCCACAACTGAATGCGGTTAATCCTAGCATGGTCATGGTAGCTCTTCCTGATCAGGAAATATGAATAGCGGTGGGGGTGAAAATGATGAAACAGGATGAGAACGCTGCATATGATGATCTATGTGTTGGGAAAGATTTTTTCTCTTGATGGCATGCATGGAATGGGTAGGACCACTGGCCTAAACATTCTGGAAATTCGTGTACCCATAGCTCTATCGACACTAGTGTCGACTGGGGACATTATAAGGGTCTACCTGGTCCTCTTTATCACCGGGTACCATGTAAGGTTCCCCTATTTCGACAGTATTCACTGAGACGTACTCCTGATTATCCCTCAAAGAGTTTTATATTTCTGGGAAAATTATGGGGGCAATCCCCATCTACGGGGGCATAAAATCACCAAGAGTACATGACGAATTCAGTATAGTTGTAAGTATTCGATATCCCTTGCATCGTTGGAGCCTGTTCCCCGCCAAGATGGTGAAAGCCGAGGTTTCGATGCATAGGTAGTAGACAAATGTAGCATAGAGAATTCAAAAGGATTAAGATGATTTAAACATGCACAGATAATACCACAGGCACAAGCGACTACCCTGTGAGCTATCCAATCGTCATAATTTTGAGATTGGTGGTAAGAAACGTAATACCATTCACCCTCACTATCACTATCAATCTTTGCATAAACACATGCCACCTATGTCGAAGTCGGACCCAATCTAACTATGTTGTCAAAGACCTGGCCCTGAATCCAATATTTGAACACATAACACAGTTTGAGAGTGTTTCTAAGAAACTGGTGATAGAGGCAATAATTGGGGCGATCAGTGAGATCTACCTCTTTGGGCCTCCTCTATTTTGGAAACTATAGGATTCGCTAATCCAAGGCACTCTGAAGTTTCTGGAGACCTGGGCCTCATTGAATGAGTATGACTAGTTTCTTTGATTAGGGAAAGGTACTTTGGGTTCCTATCCTTGAAGTGGGTATGGAGACTGGAAAAGTGGTGGAACCTGGTTGTCTCACCAAGGTTGCGGTGGTGCGTTATGCAGTGGCGCCTACTAATTATGAGGCGTGTAATTCTGAGCCATAAGCTGAGCCTGAGGTGGTGGCCCTCGCTGAGGCTATGGAATTGGCTCTATTGGTAACAATTCCAACTATCTAGGGGCCTCTATTTTTGCAATATTAGTGGTCTTAGCCTTGGAAACTCTTCTTATGGGAGCTACGGGAGGCAACAGAAGTGCCTTCTTGGCTTTCTTCAAGGCTTCTTCTAAAAGTTGTTCTTTGTCAGAGAAATCCCGAAACCCACCTGAGACATTATGAGTGATGAGAGAAGGAAATAGTTCAGTCTTCAAATTCTATATTCACATTTTTAGTAGTTGTTCTTGAGTCAGAGGAATATCGAGTGAATACGTGAGGCCCTTCCACCTAGAGACAAAGTTTGCGACTCTCTCATCTAGCCTTTTCTTACACTTGAACAGGTCAACAATACTATCCATTAAGGTGGTTGAAATTGAAAAGGTACATAAAATACTTATGGAGATCCTCAAAACTATCTATGAACCCAATGGGTAACTGATTGTACTAGACAAACATGGGTCCTTCTAGTGTTTGTTCTAAACATTTGAGTTTAGCATCCTCCTACTGTGCTGGAGTCCCCAACATGGGTTCAAACCGTTAAATAAAGTGGGAAAGGTGTTGTATCAGACCTCTCATCCCATTAAAAGGGGAAAAGGTATATTTCTAAAGCCTGGGGGTTCTGGAATATCATCCACCCATTCTAGATATGGTTTTCCATCAGGCGGTATTACCACCTCACTGCTACAAAAATGGGAAAGGGAAGTGCCACCATTTATCAACGCTAAGAAAAAAGCACTGAAAAATAATCCCTTTATTAGCGCTAAAAGAGCACTGATAATGAATCCATTTATCAGTACTAAAAGAGAACTGATAAATGGTTCCTTTATCAGTACTTTTTTAGTGCTGATAAAGGGCTTCTTTATCAGTGCTAGAAAATCCCAGATAAAGGGATCCTTTATCATCGCTTAAACTTTATCATTGATAAAGGATCCCTTTATCAGCACTTTTCTAGCGCTGATAAAACCATAGTCCCATTTTATAAAATGGGGTACACAGAGCCCTCTATTTATCATGTCCTTATGCTCTCGTGGTACTGTACCCCTACGATAACTCCCATCCCCTCGATCTTCTCTTTTCCTAACCTCAACCGCTAGTCCTACTCCGCCACTATCCTTACTCCGCCGCGAACCCTACTCATTATCCTCCCCCTCTAACCCCTTCCATAGATCCTCCTCCCTGAAAACCCTACTTCTCCTCCTCCCCGCTGGACCCTGCTCTTTGTGAACCCTACTTCAAGTGTTTGGGATTCCTTTTGATGAGGTTTGATTCTCGACTTCCCATCTTTGATCTTTGGTGATTTCTCCACTCATCCTCATTCATTTCCTTTTGTTCTTATTATAATATTCACTATGGTGGTTTAGTTTGGTTTGGGTTGTGTTGTGTGTTTGGGATACATTTTGATGATTTTTTGGTTCAGTAGGTTGATTAGTGGTTTCTCATGGTGCGGTTGTGGTTGGATTACATTTATTCTTCACCTTGCGGTGTGCAATGAGTTTTAAAGATTCATTAAGGAATGGAATACATCAATTCTCTTTATTGTGTATCATGCAGTTGGGGTTTCTTCTCATGTTAATCTATAAAAGATGGTTGTGTTGTGTTAGTAAAAGATAATGAATTTTCAAATTGAAATTAAAGGGTAAAGGGGTTTTATTTTCAAGTTTTTATAGCCTTATTATTATTTATAATATTATGATTTCACAAGATAGATTCTCTCTTGAAAATTATGTCCATGGGGAGATTTATTTACACTCAATGATATTCAATGTGATTGATACTTTTGTTGTGATTATTGTGATATCACTATAATGTGGAATTTATCTAACCACATAAATTTGGATAATAAACTAGTTTCCCTTGGATTATTGTTTGTTTGATAAAGCCCTTAAAAAATAAAGTGGAATGTGATCAAAGACCCTTTGTAAATCTGTAAAATGATATTGATTTGTTGTGATCTATGGCTATGCTTGTGGGGGCGCAATGTGTGGTTGAGAAATGTGTGGATGATAGTTGTTGGCTGTGATTTTGGGGAAACAAGGTAGTTTTTTGGGGTGCTTTTTGGGTAGTGAGGTGGTTTGTTTGGCCGTGATTTCTGAGGTGGTGAGGTGATGGTTTCTTTGTGCTAAATGATTGGGTAGTGATGGAATTAATAATTTTTTATAATGATTTAAATGGAATTGGTTGGTTTGGTTAATGGGATGGAATCAATTGATAGTTAATTAAATGGTGGGTTGTGTGGTTAAATGTGGTTGATTCTAAATAATGAAATGAACTGGTTGGATGATGTGAATTTTTTGAAAATGTGAAATGAGTATTGTGGATTATTGTGTAGTGTTATGTATTTATAGGTGGAAATAATAGTGGAAATGTTGTGAGTTGGTTAAAATTTGGTTGTAAACCCATAGGTTGGGATTGTGTGTGTGGATATATGTATATACTTGTATATTATTCATTATTTATGTATGCACCCTACCCACATTAAAGCACTATGTTTTGAAACCCAAATAGCCATGTGACTAGTGTTTTTACTAACATCCAGTGAGGAGGACAAATGTTTGGGTACCTGCTCTTTCCCGCTCTCTCTTCCAGGTGAGGTAGGCATTTCACAAGCTGTGATGGATGAAGGTTTGTTAGTTCATTAGATGGCGATTGTGGTAGCCCATGTTTTTTCAGGGGACATGTGACCATGATTTTGGGGTGGTGTCCCATGTGTTTTTTTGGTGAGATGTGACCATGCTTGTGAGGCGGTGGCCCATGTGTTTTTGGGAAAGGTGTGATATGATCGTTCTTATGGGGAGGCTTTAGGTGGGGTCCGTTCATGGTAGGAGGAGGGAAAAAAGTTTCTATCATACATGTTCACAATACCCTACTACTTTGGTTATGATAATGATTATTATTTGATGGTCCTGGTGTCTATGGGTGAGATGTGATGTTATCATGCTTGTGGGTTGATGTGTTATATGAAAGAGATGAGAGAACCATGATGTTTAATGTTTGGGTGTGAGAGTGTTATAGTGGTAAGAAAGTGGTATGGGGTACCCTTTATCGATATTATTCTATTTATATATTATTACTTGGTATGCATTATTTTGTGAATGTGACTTGGTGAGTTTTGGGGTGAATAGTTGACCAATTTAGGTGTTGTTGGTTCTATTATTTTGCATGACTATGTGTTTGAAATGAATTCTAATAAATTAAATGGATATATTTTGTGTGTGTTTTAATTTAATAGTTCTTAGAAAGGGTATTATGGGTTGTTTGAAAGGTGTGAAATATGTTTTCAAAGGCACTAGAGGTGCTAATGGGTTTGGGAGTAGGTATTAAAAAGGAAACATAATAATTTAGAATGTTTGTCTTGTTGTGAATTTTTAAATATGAGTTGTAAGTTTCTCAAATTTTGAAAGGCATTTTTTGAAATTGTTCTTGGTTTATGTTTGATTTTTCAAAGGGGGCTCGACCCGTGAAGTTGGTTTATTAACTATATGCTCTAATTTTGTTTCATAAAAATGGAATTTTTAAAATGTGTGGGTAATAGAAAATGTATTTGAAATGGGTTTTGGTGTGAGTAAAAATAGAAAATGGTTTGTTTTATGGAAAATGGATATTTCCTTGAAATTATAGGCATTGAGTTGTGGAGGAGTAGGGTTCAGGGAGCATTCTTTGGATTGTTTCATATTTCAATGAGAAAGGAAAATTATTTAAATGATGTCTTGGAAATGTTTTTATGGCCTGATTTTGATTCTAATAAATTATTAATTTATGTTAAGCGAGGATTTATAAAGTGTGAACTGGATTGGAATTCTATTCTATTGTTTATGGTAAATTTCAAGATTACACTTTATATAGTGTATCTTTTAAATCTTTTTTGGACCTCTTGATTTACCCTTGAAAAAACACCCCTTTGTGAAGGATGTTTTATCAATGTTTTATACTTTTATCCCCTCATGTGTGAGTTTTTTAACACTAAGGTACTATTGTTTATCCCTTAGTATGGGAATGTGTTTTTTATAGAATGGATATAAGACATGTCTGTGGATATTAGTAACAAGTTTTGGGAAGGTGGGGGAGAGTTATTGAATATCCTTTAGATATTCATGATAGAATATATGTTCACTAACCTTAATTTTCTATTTCTTATGTTAATTTGGGTAACAAAACTTATGATATTTAATAGTACTTTTGGATAAACCTAGGTTATTTGTCTCCTTCACGAACCCCTTTGTGTTTGGAAATGTATCTACCATATTAGTTTTCTCATCAAAATTTTATCCTTGTTTTAATTTTATTTTAGTTTGGTCACTAATTTTGGGATGTTTAATGTGATTATTTTATTATGAATGATGTGGTTGGTAGGGGTGGTTAAAAGGATGTTTAATATTTTGCTGCAAGGGTGGTGGGTGATAGAGCTACTGGTAAGGGGGTTGGAAAGTGTGTTGATTTTCATGGGGGGTCTATCCTGGTTTTGTTGATTTCCAAATCATTATTGGAAATGGTTAGGCTATATTAATCTCTATTTTTATAAGGAAGTGGTTCTCTTATATTTTATTTTGAAGTCTTTTTTTTTGTATTTTAATCATAAATAATAATATTTTAGATTCAAATAGGATGGAGATGAATAAAGATTGGATGGATGCTAATATTTTAACAATAGAGTTTGAGAATGGAGTGAAAGTGTTCATCAAGTTTTCAAAGAATCATGCAAAGTATCCTTTTAAAATCCATTGTCCGTGATTACGTTGTTGCTATTCTAGACTAATTACTCTAGAGGAATTGGAAGAACATTTGATATGTCACGGAATAGATCAGAGTTATAAATGTTGGAATAAACACGGAGAAAAAGTGAATGTAGCTACTGCCTGGTATAAAAATTCATTTTATGGATCATCATATATGATTACAATTTTGGATAATGAAGAAGACCATATAGAGGATGTGATTATAGATGTCAATGATGATAAAGACCGTATTGAGGAAATTAAAAGGACAGTTGAAGATTAACTCTGTGATTGCAAAAAATTGTTTGAGAAGTTAAAGAGTTGTGCAAAGATGCCATTGTATGCTAGTTGCACTAAATATACAGCATTGTCAGCTTTACTGAAGGTGTATAAATTGAAAGCAGGCAACGGATGGAGTGATGTCAGTTTTACGGAACTACTTACTCTCTTGAATGACATGCTCTCGGAAGATAATGAGCTCCCAAGATGGACATATGAAGCTAAACAAATGCTATGCTCGATGGGTATGATTTCTGAAAGAATACATGCCTGCCTGAAAGACTTTATATTGTTTCTCAAGGAGAAAAATCACTTACAGAATTCCCAATTTGTGGTGATTCTTGATACAAGAAATATGAATCAAGTATTATGAAAGTTTTATGGTACTTTCCAATCATTCCAAGGTTTAGGAATCTATATGGAAGTGAATAAACTGCAAGAAAATTGTCGTGGCATGCAGATAAAAGAAATAAAGATATGAAATTACGTCACCCAATCAACTCTATTTAATAGAAGAGAATTGATCATGAGTATCTTGAATTTGTAAATGAGCCGAGAAACCTTCGTCTTACGTTATCTAAAAATAGAGTGAATTCTTTTTGGTTTTCAAACCAGCACTCACAGTACATGGCTTTTTAGGTTGGTAAATTATAACTTATTAGCCTGGTTATGCATGAAACCAAAATTCATCATGTTATCTATGCTTATATCCGGACCAAAACAACCAGGTAACAATATTTCTGTTTATTTGGCTCCTTTGATCTATGATTTGAAGCTATTGTGGGATTGAGGTGTTATGTTGTATGATGATTATAAAGGTGAATACTTCACGTTGAGAGCAATTATGTATGGGACAATAAATTATTTCCCTTCTTATGGAAATTTTTCAGGCTATAACATTAAAGGAACTCAAGGGTGTCCCATGTGCGAAGAAGATACGAAATCAATTAGGTTGAAACATTCATTGAAATATGTGTTATTAAGACATCATAGATTTCTACCATGTTGGAATAAGTACTGATCTTGGATTACATCATTCAATGGAAGTTCAGAATAATGCACAACACCATCTCCACTAACAGGTGATCAGTTATTTGAGAAAGTAAAATATGTGAACACTGTTTTTGGTAAACCATTTTTGAAAAACCTTACGAAAATCCGTTGGAAAAAAGAGATCAGTTCTTTTTAATTACCATACTGTGATTTTCTATATGTTAGAAATTTTCTTGATGTGATGAATGTGGAAAAAATGTATGTGACAGTGTTATCGGAACATTGCTAAATTTTCTAGTCAAAACAAAGGATGTAATTAAGGCAAGGTTGGACATGGTTAACATAAGAATATGAGAGGATTTGGCTCCCGTGAAGGGTGAAAATTGAATGTTTCTTCTTCCAGTTGCTTACAATCTTTCCAGGGAGGAAAGATATCAGTTTTGCAACATCTTCAATGATGTAAAGGTTCCAGAGGGGTATTCATCAAATTTCAAGAACATTATGTCAATTAATGATTTGAAGTTAAAAGTTTTGAAATCACATGACTGCCGTGTTTTGATGCACTATTTTATTCCTATAGCTTTACGTTGAATTTTTCCCAAGAATGTTCAATATACGTTAACCAAACTTTGTTTATTTTTCAAAGTTATATGCAACAAAGTTTTAGACCCAGGAAAATTGCCAGCTATGGAAAGATAAATTGCCATCATATTATTTTAATTAGAAATGTTCTTCCCACCATCATTATTTGATATGATGGTTCGTTTGATGGTTCACTTGGTGAGAGATATTCAACTTTTTGGTCATGTTCACTATAGATAGATGTACCCCATTTAACGGTATATGATGATTTTGAAAGGGTATGTCAAAAATCAAAGTCGGCCATAGGGTTGTATTGTGGAGAGATATATTTTTGAGGAAGCCATTGAATTCTATTTCGAATACATATCTGATGTGGAAAGCATTGGTCTCCAAAAATCTCATTGTAACGACCCAAAATTTCATTAATGGAAAATCCCTCTTGATCCAGTTAAATGTTTCTTTATGTTTTTATAAGATGTCAACTTCTTTAGTTTTACGTTAAGATTTGTGACCGTTACTTTTATAGCCGTTGAACATTGATCATCTGGGTAGTTTAAATATAAGGCTTTAACGAAACCATTTTTACTCAGACAAAGGAAGCGATGGCCTCATCCAGTAGAATTGCCCCTTACGAAGCCCATTTGTCGGAAGTCGGAAAGGAGGTGGCATCTTTGGGCTTTGCCCTTGACCAAGCCCAAGCTGAGCTTCATCAAGTCAAGCTCGAACGTGATCGTCTACGGGAAAAATGGAAGTTGATAGAGATCACCACTCGAGCGATGTTATCCGAGCAACCCCAAGAGTCTGTCACCATCGCACACCTTACCCTTAGGTCTTATGCGGCTATTTTAAGGGGTTATGTAACAAATAAGTAGCACCATGTTCATGTACATTATTTTTGTATATAATAATGAATATAATTTCTAGTCATTTTTGATGCATTGTAATTAGTTTTTAAAGTACAAATGATGTTTTTAGTTATTATTTAATTAAGAATTATATTTTATTAAATTAAAGGATTTTTGAATTAAATAATATTTTAATAAAATATTATTATTAATATTAAATTAATTTTTATTAAATATAAATGATCTTATAATTTTATGAATGCAATTAAAATTTTTATTAAGGTTTGAAAGCCATTTCTGTCAAAACCCGTGAATTTTTTATAAATGTCGGTTTTTATTTTAAAAGTGCAAATTCACATATTTAGAAAATTATTTAGATAAAATAAATATTATTTTTGGAATCAGGACGTCGAAATTATCCAACGGTGAATTTTTCATAATTTTCTGAGACAGTCCAATTTTTGGGTAAAAATTAAATACCTTTTAAATATATAATGTGATTTATGACATCATAATGACCCAATGGTGATGTAATAAAATACCATAATCCTTAGGTTCGGCCAATATATGTTTTATCATTAAAATAATGAGGTTTTGGGTTTTTTTGAATCACTTTTCAAAGCATTAATGGAGCCCTCAAGACTTATTCAACACTTTGCCTTTTTAAATTAATTTCCATGGGAGTGTGACTCACCTCCACATAAGCAACCCTAATTTTTTAATAAGTTCGGACCTTGGCCTTGTAAAATATTGTTTTCCTCTCTCCTTTTCCAGAAACCATGGGCAAATACCATGGGATGGTTTGTGGTTTGGATTATTTTAATATAAGGGGTCCCAAACCTAAATAATAAAGAATTCTCTCACCTTTCCTATATAAACCCACCCAAGCTCCCACTTCCTCCTCACTCAAAGCCCTTGAAGTTCGTCCAACCTCTGCCCTACTCTCTCTAGAATCCTCTCAAGGTGCCCCAAGCTCCCAAGAAGCCTCTCACAAGCCTCTCTCTAGCCTTTGGAAGCACACTTCCAAGTAAGGGTTTTTCTTCCTTTCTCTTTTTTGTCAATTTTCTTTAAGTTGTATTGCCCTTTTAATTTAATTTATGAATGTTGGGGTATGGTTTCGCACCTCTCCCATACTGAACTCTTATTGTTTTAATGATGGGAGACCCCTTTATCTCTCATTAAATGCCTCCCATGTACACCCGTTACTATGCCGAAATTCCGAAATGAACCTTTTTCTCCTCTTCTATATTCAAGCAATACTTTTGTATCATGAATCTAAATTCCTTTTCAATTGTTGGGACATGTATCTATATGACCTTCTTACTGTCCATTACATGTAAATATGATGAGGAACCCCTTTCTCTCTCATCAGCCTTTTTTATGAATTCTTATGTCACACCGTTACGCTGCCGAAATCACACCGATTTTTTAAGCCATTATCATTGTGTAGTGAATACCATGCCCATTTCTCCATCAAGGGTATTCACCTTTATGCACGTTTACTTATTGATTTTAAAGTTTCATGTATGAATTCCACATTCCTTTATCGTGGAATAAATGATTATGTTTTATGAATCCATGTTTTATGATCCATGTGGCACACTTATGCATGAAATGAAATGTTTAAGAAGGGTGCGCCCTGATAGCGCTCCAATGCATTGGGTAAAGTATAGTATCATGATACGTCATGTGCAATGAGTGTTGACTCATGCTAATTCAAGTGCAACGAGGGTTTACTCGTGCTTCAAGTGCAATGAGGGTTTACTCATGCTCCATGTGCAATGAGCCTTGGCTCATGCTAATTCAATGTTAAGTGTTGTTGCCACATTTCCATGTTATGATTATCATGCTTTATCATGCCTTTATGTTCATGTCTCTCTTATTCTCTATTGATATGCCTATTTCCTAACATGTATTGTACTCCTCATGTTATTCATTATGTACTCCCTTACTGGGCTTTATAGCTCACCCTTTTCTTATGCATGTCCTCAGGTTATCCCATGCAATGCTAGGTACGAAGGAATGTAGTGGTCATGTAAAGGAAGTTTTCAATAAGGATGTTGTATTTCAAGTTTAAAGTTTTTATGTAATAATCCTAAGCCCCAAAGACACTAAACCTCTCGATCTTCTTTGTTGTATCAAGTGAAGTTTTATGTAATAAAGCATGTTTAAGTGGTAATAAAAAGCAGGGTTGTCATAGTTGGTATCAGAGGATAGGTTTAGTTATTTTTGGGATTAGGAAACCCTAGTAAAGCCTTAGATACAATACTAAGCATAATAAAAACATCCCTAAGTTTTGGTAAATACTAAGTAAGTGTTTTATCAAACAAATACATCCCTGTCTGGATACGAGCAGGTAGAGGCGGCTCTGGCACAGATGTATCCTAGGGGTAAAACCCGAAAACACCGCTTTGAGCTAGACTCGAACGGGAACTGGTGCACGACAACGGGCCTTGCTGCACTCTTGGTTACGACACTCCCGGAGGATATGTTTTGATAAATTCACAATCT
This sequence comes from Viscum album, assembly GCA_963277665.1. Classification (NCBI taxonomy): domain Eukaryota; kingdom Viridiplantae; phylum Streptophyta; class Magnoliopsida; order Santalales; family Viscaceae; genus Viscum; species Viscum album. The sequence continues at coordinate 1,177,055,875 of OY728164.1, forward strand.
TAGTATGAACCCTTATTATGGGAAAAATTCCCCTAAGAATATATGTTAGAAGGAAGATCCTGAAAAGCCTGGATTGAATCCTATAGACTCATGAGTTAAAGAGATCAAAGTTTATTTATAAGTCATCAACTTTTGTCTTTGGATTACCCTCTATGTGTTACCCCTAACTTTCCTTTTATTCCAGCCAATGGCCGGTAATAGGAGAACTCGGGCTAACAACCGTTGTGAAGATCAGTGTGATGATTGTACTAATGAGATGCCCAATCCGATGGGAGCGGGAATCGCGAACTTTGTCACGCTTCTCTCTCAGCTAACTCAAGTTTTGAATAGAAACACTGGTCAAGAGGAACGTTCAACCCCCCCTAAGAAAGAACAAGTCGCTATTGAAAGCTTCATGAGACAAAGGCCTCCTACTTTTAGTGGATCATCTGATCCCACGATCGCTGAACAATGGATCAACTCCATTGAGAAGATATTCTCCATCCTGCAATGCTCTGAAAAAGAGAAGGTTCTCCTGGCGGCTTATCATATGGAGGGTGAAGCTGATCAATGGTGGACATTGATCAAAAATACGAAGCCTGAGGAGGAGATCGAGGCTTTGGAATGGAAGGTATTCCGGAAGATGTTTTTCGATAAATATTTTCCACGCACCCTCCATCTTAAGATGGAAAGGGACTTCCTTTCCCTCAAGCAGAAAGATGAAGAATCTGTGGGAGCGTACGAGGCAAACTTCACAAGGCTTGCACGATACGCTTCTGGCTTTGTCGTTACCCCCGAATGCAAAGTTGACCGCTTCTTTGGTGGGCTGAAGCCTAGCTTGCGGAAAGCATTAGCGATCCATGACTTTGACAGCTATGAGGAGATTGTCCGATGTGCCCTTAAGGTTGAAATGGAGATTGGAGAATCACAGGGGTATCATGGGGACAAGAAGCGGAAGGTGGACTTCAATGCTGGTGGTCCGATGGATAAATCCAACGGCGCTAAGAAATTCCAGCACCCCACTTGCCAAAAGTGTGGAAAGAAGCACCCTGGGAATTGCCTTAGGGGGACAAGAAAATGCTTCAAGTGTGGAAGAGAAGGGCACCTAGCTATTAACTGTCAGCAAGAAGGACCCGCGGCTGCGACGGAGGGGAGGAACGCTCCGTTCGAACCTCAACGCGTTGTTCAATGCTTCAAATGCAAAGAACCGGGTCATTTTGCGAATCAGTGCCCTAATCCAAGGGTTATCGGAGGCAATCAACAACCTCCAAGACAGCAAGGAAGAGATTTTGCCATCACTTCTGCCGAAGTGAACCCCGACAACGAAGTGGTGACAGGTACTCTAGTTATTCATTCAAGAATAGCGAACGTACTTTTTGATTCAGGTTCTACGCATTCTTTTATATCTCAAAAGTTTAGTAGAATAATCCCTGCACCACCACAAATCATGGAAGTAAAGATGTCGGTGAGTACGGCAAATGGGGCAATCATTGCATCCCATTAGTATAAGTCCTCCCCTGTTATAATCTGTGGATTGAATTTCCCGGCGAACCTTGTCATACTCCCTTTGGTGGAATTTGATGCAATTCTTGGCATGGATTGGCTTTCCTTATATAGAGCCAACATAAATTGTCGGGAGAGGGAAATCACACTCCATATGGAGAATCGACCCCCGATTCTTTACAAGTGTCAGGAGGAAGATGAATCTCCTTTAACTCCATCATCTCAAGCATGGATATTACTACCTTATGAGCACGCATATCTGGCTCAGATGATTGAGTCCAAGGAAGAAACCACCCTTGAAGAAATGCCTATTGTGAGGGAATTCGCTGAAGTATTTCCCGAGGAACTTCCTGGTCTTCCTCCAAGAAGAGATGTTGAGTTCTCAATTGAACTTATACCTGGGGCACTACCAATATCCAAGACTCCATATAGAATGGTTGTGGTTAAGCTTGAAGAACTGAAGAAACAACTACAGGAGAATCTGGATAAAGGGTTTATACGCCCAAGTGCATCACCATGGGGTGCACCAGTCCTCTTCGTCAAGAAGAAGGATGGGTCAATGCGGCTTTGCATCGATTATCGTGAACTTAACAAAATCACGATAAAGAACAAGTATCCTCTCCCAAGAATCGATGACTTGTTTGATCAGCTGCGTGGAGCACAATACTTCTCCAAGGTCGACTTGCGGTCGGGATATTATCAAGTAAGGGTGAAGAAGGAAGATATCCCCAAGACTGCTTTTCGTACAAGGTACGGGCACTATGAATTCATAGTAATGCCTTTTGGACTCACCAATGCTCCAGAAATATTCATGGACTTGATGAATAGAGTCTTTAGAGATTACCTAGATAAATTTGTGGTAGTCTTTATAGATGATATTCTAATATACTCCAAAACCAAGGAGGACCATGAGGAGCATTTAAGAACTGTACTGGAGACTTTGCGCAAGGAGAAGCTCTATGCCAAGTACAGCAAGTGTGAGTTCTGGTTGAAGGAGGTCTCATTCTTGGGCCATATCATCACAAGCAATGGGATATCTGTGGACCCCTCCAAAACAGATGCAATTGAGGGATGGCCGAGGCCAACATCGGTAACTGATATCCGTAGCTTCTTGGGGTTAGCTGGATATTATCGACGATTTGTGAGAAACTTCTCACGATTGTCCAACCCTCTTACCAAGCTAACTCGAAAGGGAGTAAAGTTTTCTTGGAGTGATGAATGCGAAGAAAGCTTCAAGGAGTTGAAAAGGAGGCTTATCACTGCACCTGTGCTCACTTTACCCACAAGTGGGGAGCTTTTTGTGGTATTCAGTGATGCTTCAAAGAAGGGCTTAGGATGTGTGCTGATGCAGAATGATAAAGTGATATCCTATGCCTCAAGACAGTTGAAAATCCATGAGCGAAACTATCCAACGCATGATCTGGAGTTGGCGGCGGTGATCTTTGCCTTGAAAATCTGGCGGCATTATCTCTATGGAGAGAAATGTGAGACATATACGGACCACAAGAGTCTTAAATATATATTCACACAGAAAGAGCTTAATATGCGCCAGAGAAGATGGATAGAGCTCATAAAGGATTATGACTATTCAATACATTACCACCCTGGGAAGGCGAACAAGGTGGCAGATGCCCTAAGTAGAAAGGATCCAGCAATTCTATCAATGATGAGAATTGAGAAGGATCCAATCTTCTTAGACTTGATGAAGATGGAAGTGGGAATCATAAAGAAGGGAACATCATCAATCCTTTCACAAATGATTGCTCAACCATCTCTTTTGGAAAGGTTAAAGGATGCTGAAAAGGATGATGCGAGAATCCAAGAAAAAGTGGAAGCTATCAAAAAGGGAAAATCCTCAGAGTTTAATGTTAATGAAGAAGGAATTGTGCGGTTTGGGAAAAGACTATGTGTCCCATCAAGTTCGGAGCTGAAGAAGGAACTTTTGGATGATGCACATAGTTCAAATTTGTCTATTCACCCAGGGAGCACAAAGATGTATCGAGATCTCCGAGAAAACTTTTGGTGGGATAATATGAAGAAGGAGATCGCTGAATATACATCAAAGTGCCTGGTGTGTCAGAAAGTGAAGGCAGAGAGGCAGAAGTCTAAGGGGATGATGCAACCATTGCCCATACCAGAATGGAAATGGGAGAACATCACCATGGACTTCGTCACTGGACTTCCAAGGACATCCAAAAGCAACAATGCAATCTGGGTTATTGTGGATCGTCTTACAAAGACTGCACACTTCATTGCTATTCGAGAGGACTTCTCTTTGGATCAACTGGCACGGATATATATCAGGGAAGTGGTACGGTTGCATAGAGTACCACTATCTATTGTGTCTGACCGAGATCCAAGATTTACCTCTAAGTTTTGGAAGAGTCTTCAACATGCTCTGAATACTGAACTGAACTTCAGTACGGCCTATCATCCTCAAACTGATGGCCAATCTGAGCGGACTATCCAAACACTTGAGGATATGTTGAGAGCGTGCTCAATGGACTTTAAAGGAGGATGGGATCAACATCTTCCTCTAGTTGAGTTCTCTTATAATAATAGTTTCCACTCGAGCATCCAAATGGCACCATATGAAGCCCTGTATGGGAAAAGGTGTAGAACACCGGCATGTTGGGATGAGGTCGGTGAACGTAAGCTGCTTGGACCAGAAATGGTCGAAGAAATGGTGGAGAAGGTGAAAACCATTCAGCAGCATATCAAGGCAGCCCAAAGTCGACAGAAGAGTTATGCAGATAATCGTCGACGAGACCTTGAATTTAAAGTCGGAGACATGGTGTTTTTACGCATATCTCCGTGGAAGAAGGTCATGAGGTTTGGAAAGAAAGGGAAGTTAAGTCCAAGGTACATCGACCCCTTCGAGATTCTTGATCGTGTTGGGGCTGTGGCCTATCGACTAGCACTTCCACCTACTATGGCCAAGGTGCATGATGTCTTCCATGTATCCCTCTTAAGGAAGTACATACCAGACCCTTCACATGTACTCTCTTCTGAGGTGGTACAATTAGAAGACGATCTTTCTTATGAGGAGCAACCAGTGAAGATCTTAGATCGTAGAGAAAAAGTTCTACGAAATAAGACAATGCCCCTCGTCAAGGTGTTGTGGAGAAACCACAAGTTTGAAGAAGCAATTTGGGAGTCGGAAGATATGATGAAGCTAAGTTACCCACATTTGTTTTAGTGTGGGAAAAGGAAAATTTCGAGGGCGAAATTTCTTAAGGGGGGAATGTTGTAACGACCCAAAATTTCATTAATGGAAAATCCCTCTTGATCCAGTTAAATGTTTCTTTATGTTTTTATAAGATGTCAACTTCTTTAGTTTTACGTTAAGATTTGTGACCGTTACTTTTATAGCCGTTGAACATTGATCATCTGGGTAGTTTAAATATAAGGCTTTAACGAAACCATTTTTACTCAGACAAAGGAAGCGATGGCCTCATCCAGTAGAATTGCCCCTTACGAAGCCCATTTGTCGGAGCTCGGAAAGGAGGTGGCATCTTTGGGCTTTGCCCTTGACCAAGCCCAAGCTGAGCTTCATCAAGTCAAGCTCGAACGTGATCGTCTACGGGAAAAATGGAAGTTGATAGAGATCACCACTCGAGCGATGTTATCCGAGCAACCCCAAGAGTCTGTCACCATCGCACACCTTACCCTTAGGTCTTATGCGGCTATTTTAAGGGGTTATGTAACAAATAAGTAGCACCATGTTCATGTACATTATTTTTGTATATAATAATGAATATAATTTCTAGTCATTTTTGATGCATTGTAATTAGTTTTTAAAGTACAAATGATGTTTTTAGTTATTATTTAATTAAGAATTATATTTTATTAAATTAAAGGATTTTTGAATTAAATAATATTTTAATAAAATATTATTATTAATATTAAATTAATTTTTATTAAATATAAATGATCTTATAATTTTATGAATGCAATTAAAATTTTTATTAAGGTTTGAAAGCCATTTCTGTCAAAACCCGTGAATTTTTTATAAATGTCGGTTTTTATTTTAAAAGTGCAAATTCACATATTTAGAAAATTATTTAGATAAAATAAATATTATTTTTGGAATCAGGACGTCGAAATTATCCAATGGTGAATTTTTCATAATTTTCTGAGACAGTCCAATTTTTGGGTAAAAATTAAATACCTTTTAAATATATAATGTGATTTATGACATCATAATGACCCAATGGTGATGTAATAAAATACCATAATCCTTAGGTTCGGCCAATATATGTTTTATCATTAAAATAATGAGGTTTTGGGTTTGTTTGAATCACTTTTCAAAGCATTAATGGAGCCCTCAAGACTTATTCAACACTTTGCCTTTTTAAATTAATTTCCATGGGAGTGTGACTCACCTCCACATAAGCAACCCTAATTTTTTAATAAGTTCGGACCTTGGCCTTGTAAAATATTGTTTTCCTCTCTCCTTTTCCAGAAACCATGGGCAAATACCATGGGATGGTTTGTGGTTTGGATTATTTTAATATAAGGGGTCCCAAACCTAAATAATAAAGAATTCTCTCACCTTTCCTATATAAACCCACCCAAGCTCCCACTTACTCCTCACTCAAAGCCCTTGAAGTTCGTCCAACCTCTGCCCTACTCTCTCTAGAATCCTCTCAAGGTGCCCCAAGCTCCCAAGAAGCCTCTCACAAGCCTCTCTCTAGCCTTTGGAAGCACACTTCCAAGTAAGGGTTTTTCTTCCTTTCTCTTTTTTGTCAATTTTCTTTAAGTTGTATTGCCCTTTTAATTTAATTTATGAATGTTGGGGTATGGTTTCGCACCTCTCCCATACTGCCCTCTTATTGTTTTAATGATGGGAGACGCCTTTCTCTCTCATTAAATGCCTCCCATGTACACCCGTTACTATGCCGAAATTCCGAAAGGAACCTTTTTCTCCTCTTCTATATTCAAGCAATACTTTTGTATCATGAATCTAAATTCCTTTTCAATTGTTGGGACATGTATCTATATGACCTTCTTACTGTCCATTACATGTAAATATGATGAGGAACCCCTTTCTCTCTCATCAGCCTTTTTTATGAATTCTTATGTCACGCCGTTACGCTGCCGAAATCACACCGATTTTTTAAGCCATTATCATTGTGTAGTGAATACCATGCCCATTTCTCCATCAAGGGTATTCACCTTTATGCACGTTTACTTATTGATTTTAAAGTTTCATGTATGAATTCCACATTCCTTTATCGTGGAATAAATGATTATGTTTTATGAATCCATGTTTTATGATCCATGTGGCACACTTATGCATGAAATGAAATGTTTAAGAAGGGTGCGCCCTGATAGCGCTCCAATGCATTGGGTAAAGTATAGTATCATGATACGTCATGTGCAATGAGTGTTGACTCATGCTAATTCAAGTGCAACGAGGGTTTACTCGTGCTTCAAGTGCAATGAGGGTTTACTCATGCTCCATGTGCAATGAGCCTTGGCTCATGCTAATTCAATGTTAAGTGTTGTTGCCACATTTCCATGTTATGATTATCATGCTTTATCATGCCTTTATGTTCATGTCTCTCTTATGCTCTATTGATATGCCTATTGCCTAACATGTATTGTACTCCTCATGTTATTCATTATGTACTCCCTTACTGGGCTTTATAGCTCACCCTTTTCTTATGCATGTCCTCAGGTTATCCCATGCAATGCTAGGTACGAAGGAATGTAGTGGTCATGTAAAGGAAGTTTTCAATAAGGATGTTTTATTTCAAGTTTAAAGTTTTTATGTAATAATCCTAAGCCCCAAAGACACTAAACCTCTCGATCTTCTTTGTTGTATCAAGTGAAGTTTTATGTAATAAAGCATGTTTAAGTGGTAATAAAAAGCAGGGTTGTCATACTCATCACACTGGATGCATTGATGGTGAGAGAATTTCTGGAAGATATGTTGTGACATTCAATACTACAGATCAGGAGCAGGCCCACCATTATGTTTTTTCATAACAGTTGGGAGGTTTCTCCGTATATTGAAACCCACAAATAAATTCTTAGGCAGTTTAATTTATCAAGGGTTGAAAAATGGATATCAAATGCATATAATCACCGGTATATAAGATGGTTTCAGGGCCATATTTTTATGGAGATAAATGAAAATCAGAATTCAATTTCAGAACGACTTCGATGGCTAGCTACCGGACCAAGTGTGTATGTATTATCTTATAATGGTTATGTAATTAATGGTTATACATTCTATATGGATGAACATGATAAATATAGTACCATGCAAAATAGTGGAGTTACACTTATGGATGAAGTGATCCATGTTTCTGATAGTAAGGACAAAAATATAATTTATGCGAATATGTCATACTTTGGCATTATCAAAAAAAATATGGGAGTTGGATTGTACGAAATTCCAATTGCCGATTTTTTAATGCAAATGGGTTGATAACAATAGTGGTGTTAAGATAGATGAATTGTGATTTGTGAAAGTTGATTTTAGTAAAGAATGGTACAAAGATGAATAGTTTATAATGACATTACAAACAGTAAAAGTATTTTATGTTCAATATCCTGCTAACCGAAAGTGGTCAATTGTTCTGTTATTTTCCAAAACTACTAAAGGGTCTGATGAAAATTCAATTGGGGATGATCCTTTCAGTGGTACATCGCAATAATTTTGCAGCGATCCCAATGTAGATGACGTTTTTTATGTTAGAGGATACCATAATGAAGGGATTGGGATAATCGATAGAGGTGTCAAATCCCTTAAGCCTTTGAAAAAAATAAAGAGAGTTCAGTAAACGGGGTATATATTTTTTGTAATATAGATCTTATTATATCATGTTATTATCTTATCATTACTAAATTTATGTAATCTAAATTAAATGTTCAACCACATTTTCAGATAATGACTTCTGCACGTTCTGGTGCTTCTAACCTCGAGGTTGAACAAGTCTCTCAAGATACAGCTGCTGCTGCCACTACTTCTCACAGTGTAGAGCAACAACAAGTTTCTGAACTTGTTGTTGCGCTTAATGTTGAGGTCCAAAAACCATCGGAACATATAATTGCTACCTTTTCAGATGAACATATTAATGTTGTTGATATCTATGAAATGGTCAGGGATGAAGGACCGACATCTCAAAAAACACAGATGCATCTTAGTTTTAAAGTGTTAGCCAATGTTATTAAGGTGAAAAGAAAAGGAATCAAATTTGACATCGAATGGAATGCATGAGGCCAACATGTAAATCCCAACAAGGTTATGTTTAGTAATTACATTGGAATTTTCACTCGGAAACACGTACCAATTGACCTAGATTTGTGGCACCATGTTGTGTCCGGGTGAAGGCTGTGATCTGGGAATAAATTAGGATAACATTATAATATTATTTATTTAATTTACTATCAAATAAAATAATGAAACAATGTATTACTCTTCTCAATCCCTTGTAGAGTAAATTTATAGTAAATGATTCACACAAGAATTATGTACTAAGGCTTTCAGGAAGGATTCATTGAGGTTTTCTCACTATTATAACAAAATATCACCTGAAAGATTCCAAAGGTAAAATAAACCCACACCCACCCCTTGTCTACGCATACATGATATCCCAAGAAGCATGGGATGCATTTATTGGCCGCTGTGGGGACGAGAAGTTTTAGGTACATTATGGCTAACAATACAATGTTTGAGGATATGTGTATTCATCACTTTGATTGTCAATATTTCATTTATGAAATAGAAACTCAGTACTAAAAATAAGGAACGTGCATCAAAACCAACATACCGCTATCGTAAAGAAAGGATGGGGTACGCTTCACTAGAAAAGAAAATGGTACGCATTTTAAATTTATAGTAATATTGTTATTTTCCAAGGAACAAAATCATAATTATATTTCTATATTTATATGTAGATAGATGAATCTAAAGACAAAGACACTTCCATCCCATGTCATGTGCTATAGATGGAGGCATGTTTGAATAAGGAAGGGAAGCCGGTAGATGAAAACATACAAAAAGTGTGGGAAATATGTGTAAGTATGACATGATTAAATTTTTTGTTTTAAATTGATATTACACAATAATTACTTATTTTCCTATATCTATCAGTCACATAAATCAGCTACTCCTGTAGCAGTTGTAGTCCTACTATTGATGGATTTGAAAAATCCAAAACAATACGGTCGTGTCAGAGGGGTGGGGTTTGGGATAACACCCCAAGTATATTTTGAGAAAAAAACAAACTGATGATAGAAATGAAGAAATTAAATAAATGGGCGAAAGACTAGAAACTCTTGAAGAACAATTTCAATGGCAGTGAGAGTTGCGAGAAAATTTTATAGGTGATATGCAAGGAGAAGACAGAACTCAAGAACAACCAGCACGTGAAGATCCCCCCCCACCATCTTTGAGGCGAGCCATTCCCCTCAAAGATCTGTCTTAGCCATATTAATCAATATTTGAATAATTGTTCCCATGAAATGTGAGTCAGAAAAACACTGATAATTTTCCTATATCGATCTTTTATATGGTGATAATGACTGTGATTTATATTTTTCAACACCCACCTATCACCTTGTAATGAGGAATATGTTGTTCAACATTCCAGAGAACAAGCTGCATAATATACCACTTCCAACAGATCATCTGAAAGTAAAGATTTCTGTAGCTCATGAACCAAATGCAGAGCTACCTATTCCACTTTATGACGATGATATTCATATGGTTGAAAATGCTATTGGGACATTAATTGCATGGCCGTCACAACCTATAAAAGTACATGTGAAAAAAGTGATATTTATTCCCATTTTTTTTCAAGATAAACCTTTAATAATTAATGAATAAAAGTTATGAACCAATGAATGTTATTATAAACAGAGAAAGAGAAGGGGGCTGGTAAGAAACGTGGGCTCAAAAGAATCTAAAGGATCGACCAACCGATCCAAAAGATCTACTGAAAGCACAATAACACCGCCTGTTCTGTATCCACATTTACTAGAATTGATGACTCATGTAGATACCAAGCTAAAAAGTTGTAGTAGTCATATAGTTTTTTTTGAAAAGAATATATACAGAGGGGAAATTAAAGATTTCATTTCTACTAAAAATGTAAATGACATCCTTGAATACAATTGGTTAGGTGTCACAGTTGTAAATTTATATATGAGGTAGGTTTTTTTGAATTGATTTTCTAAAAGCTGATATAATGTGATTATTATGACTAAATAAATTATTTATTATTGGCAGGCGTATATATGAAAAAAAGTTGAAGGAATTTTCCCATGGTATAAAATTTGGACTCGTTAGTCCCCATACCACATCAACACAACTAATGAAATTAAACCATTGAAAAGGGATGAAATAATGAACGTCTTACTGAAAACATTTGAAAGCAAGATTATGGATGGAACACTCTTCCTAATACCAACCATGAAGGGGTAAAAATCTACAATTAATGAATATCAATTATATTTTCAATTCTTTCATTACTTATTCCTATTTGTGTTTTTAGGCAACATTGGCTACTAATTGCTATGAACTTGGATACTCCAAAGATTTATTTTCTGGATTCAATGAAAGGATATCCAACAAACCAACCACGCATGATAGAGTTTATGAATCTGTAAGACCCTACATGCTACGTTTTAAGTCTAAACGTCATGTTATATAATTTATATTATCTTTTACTAAGAATTCTGTTATTATATGGTAGCATATCACTATCGTCTAAAAAAGGAATGAGGACAGGGGCTAAGCATAAGGAGGTGAGAAAGTACTACGTATGAAAAAGTATCAGGGTATATATAATAAAATTTCACTATACAAACACATATAAAAACATTTACTTATTCTCCCAATGATCAACGTTTTTGCAGTGTCCAAAAAAAAATGATAAAAATTGCGGTTATTATGTTAGTAAATTTATGAGAGAGATCATTTTCCATTAACAAACTAGTATCCCTAAATAGGTATTTTAAAAAACTACTACTATTTCATTTAAATAATTTATTAATTATTTATTTATATATTTTTCAGTACTAATATGACTGTCCAAAATCCTCATATTCAAAGATGATATAGATTTGTTTAGAAACGAGTGGGCCACATACCTGATGGAAGATTATACACAAATATCATGAAGATCTGACTTGGGGATGTGTACAATTGGCGGACATTTTTGAGAGGGGTTCACAGAGATCAAAAGATGAAACATTGATGTATGTAAATGTTCATAGGGAAATTTTAATTATTATTAAATAAAACATCCTTTCTCCAGTGAGTCATTTGTCAATTTTAACATATGAAATGCACCAACGACATGCAAGAATGATGAACCACTTTTCTTTGGGATTTGGATGAGAAAAACCAGTAAAATCTCCAAAATACCTTCATATCAAACATGTCCACTCACATTCAAAGAAAATATGAGTAAACATCTCTACCCTAAATTTATTATATTATGAGAATCATGATTCCAAATGGATTCCCATGCATTGAACATTTTCATTGGTATAGATTGTATGTTTTCTGAGTATCCATAATAAGATAACGAACATTATTGGAACCTCCTTCCTCTACAAGATATCCCCCCCACATACATGTTTTCAATTTATCACAACAATACATGGGTCATTTTTGATGTGTATGTATCAACCCCGCCTCAATCCGAGGCACGGTGTGATTGGTATCACTCAAAGTGTCTCTCTTTTGGTTAAAATGGACCGAATTTTAAGCAAAAACATCTAATGTCATACAAAAAATTGACCAAAAGAATTAAGATTGTGTTGATACATTATTCAAATGATACATGGGAATGTGTTATGTGTATGAGTCAAACCCACCTTAATCTGAGGCACAGTGTGGCTAGTATCACTCAAAGTGTCTCTATTTTGTTTAAAATGGAAAACATTTTAAGTGAAAACAACAACTGACATACGTAAAACTGACCAAATGCATTTATATTGTGTTGATACTTTAGGAGAACGATACATGGGTCATTTTTTTACGTGTAATAGTCAACCCTGCCTCAATCCTAGGCACGGTGTGTCCAGTATCACTCAATGTGTCTCTCTTTTTCTTAAAATGGACATAATTTTAAGTAAAAACAACAACTAACATACAGAAAATGGAACAAACACATTTGGATTATATTTATACATTATGCCAAAGATACATGGGTCATGTGTGAAGTGTATGAGACAACCATGCCTCAATATGAGGCATGGTGTGACCAGTATAACTCAAAGTGTCTCTCTTTGGTTTAAAATGGACATAATTTTAAGTTAAAACAACAACTGACGTACGAAAAACCAACCAAATGCATTAATATTGTGTTGATACTTTAGTATAAATACCCATGGGTAATTTTTGACATGTATGAGTCAACCCTGCCTCAATATGAGGCACAGTGTTACCGGTATCACTCAAAGTGCCTATCTTTTGTTTAAAATGGACATAATTTTAAGTGAAAACAACAACTGCCATACGGAAAACCAACCAAACGGATTTGGATGAGGTTTATAATTTATGATAATTATAAATGGGTAATTATTGATGTGTAAGAGTAAACCCCACCTCAATATGACGCACGGTGTGATTTGTATCACTCAAAGTGTCTCTATTTTGTTTAAAATGGACAGAATTTTAAGTGAAAACAACAAATGACATACAGAAACCCAACCAAACGCGTTTTTATTGTGTTGATACATTATTCAAATGACACATGGGTCATTTTGGACGTGTAAGAGTAAACATGACCTCAATATGAGGCACAGTGTGGCTGGTATCAATCAAAGCGTCTCTCTTTTGTTTAAAATGGATAAAATTTTAATTGAAAACAACAACCGACTTAAGGAAAATTGAAGAAACACATTAGGATTATGTTGATACATTAGTAGAACTATACATGGGTAAATTTTGACATGTAAAATTCGACACCACCTCAATCCTAGGCACATTTTCACCGGTATCACTCAAAGTGTCACTCTTTTGTTTAAAATGAACAAAATTTTATGTGAAAACAACAACTGACATACATAAAACTGATCAAATGCATTTTGATTGTGTTGATACATTATTATAATCATACATGGGTCATTTTTGATGTTTAAGAGTCAACCCCACCTCAATTAGAGGCACGGTGTGACTGGTATCACTCAAAGTGTCTCTCTTTTGTTTAAAATGGACAAAATTTTAAGTGAAAACAAAAACTAACGTACAGGAAACCGAAAAAAAACATTAGGATTGTGTTGATACTTTTGTAGAATGGTACATGAGTAATTTTTTATTTTTATGAGTTAAACCTGCCTCAATATAAAGCATGGTGTGACCAGTATCACTCAAAGTGTCTCTCTTTTGTTTAAAATGGGAAGAATTTTATGTGAAAACAACAACTCACATATATAAAACCGACAAAACGCATTCATATTGTGTTAATAATTTAATAGAACGATAAATGGGTCAATTTTGACATGTAAGTGTCACCCTCGCCACAATATGAGGCATGGTGTGGCCGGTATCACTCAAAGTATCTCTTTTTTGTTTAAATATAATAGAATTATAAGTGAAAAAAACAACCAATATACGGAAAACCAACCAAAATCATTCATATTGTGTTCATACATTAGACCAATGATCCATGGGTCATGTGTGACGTGTACGAGTCAACCCCGCCTCAATCCGAGGCATGGTGTGACCAGTATCACTCAAAGTGTCTATCTTTTGTTTAACATGGACAAAATTTTAAGTGAAAACAACAACTGACATATAGAAAACTAACCAAACGCATTAGGATTGTGTTTATACTTTAGGAGAATGATCCATGAGTCATTTGTGATGTGTACAACTCAACCACACCTCAATCCAAGGCACGGTGTGACCGGTATCACTCAAATTTTCTCTCTTTTGTTTAAAATGGACATAATTTTAAATGAAAACAACAACTGATGTATGGAAAAACAACAAAAAAAATTCATATTGTGTTGATAATTTATTATAACTATCCATGTGTTATTTTTTATGTGTACGAGTCAACCCCACCTCAATATGAGGAACGGTGTGACCAGTATCACTAAAAGTATCTCTCTTTTGTTTAAAATGGACAGAATTTCAAGTGAAAACAAAATCTAACATACGAAAACCGAAAAAACTCATTCGTATTGTGTTGATACTTTATTCAAATGATCCATGGGTCATGTGTGACATGTATGATTCAACCCTTCTATAATCTGAGGCATTGTGTGGCTGATATCACTCAAAGTTTCTCTCTTTTGTTTGAAATGGACAAATTTTAATTGAAAACAACAACTGACATACGTAAAATAGACCAAACGCATTCAAATTGTGTTGATACTTTAGAAGAAAGATCCATGAGTCATTTTTAATGTGTATGAGTAAACCTCACCTTTGGATTGTGAAAACAACAAATGACGTACAAAAAACTGACCAAACACATTCAGATTCTGTTGATACTTTAGGCCAGCGATCCATGGGTCATGTGTGACGTGTATAAGTCAACCCCACCTCAATATGAGGATTGGTGTGGTTGGTATCACTCAAAGTGTCTATGTTTTGTTTAAAATGGACATAATTTTAAGTTAAAACAACAACTGACATACATAAAAATGACATAATACATTCAGATTGTGTTGATACTTTAGTAGAACGATCCATGGGTCATTTGTGATGTGTACGAGTCAACCCCACATCAATCCGAGGCACGGTGTGACCGGTATCACTCAAAGTGTCTCTATTTTGTTTAAAATGGACATAATTTTTAATTAAAAACAACCACTAATATATGGAAAACAATCCAAAAGTCATTACCTATGACATAAGACACATAGACAAGCCTCATAGAGTTCTAAGTATTCCTTAGACAATAAACCCCCATTAATAATTCATCAGACACCCTAAATATAAACATTTATACCTAGAGTTCATGGTCAGGGATGAAAACAAAGAGGAAAGGGAGAGGGAAAATAATTAAAGGGAAAGAAGAATGAATAGGGGATTTAAATTGGATAAATTTTCAAGATAAAGTGATCTTAGACTAAGTTTTGGGAAGGGGATGAGAAGAATTAGGTTGAAATCCCAAAAATTATTCCATATCATTGGCAACATTCATGGTCTTATTGGGTTGTTTTCCAAACTTATCACCAACTTTTGGTATCCATTAGATAAGAAACCCTCTTCTGAATAGTTTGGAAAAATAGTTAACTAACCATGTTCCAATCATTCAAAATGTCTTAGTTAAACTATAGATCTATACCACATGGTTTCTTCTAACTATGAACAACCCGTGTTCCTATCAACACCCTAAAAAAGGTATGTTTCATGGTTTTTACTTGGAGTCATATAACCCATCCTTTTCTTATGTATGTAAAACATTAAAAGTTCAAAATGAATAGGAAACTTCCCCATGAAATTGTACCTACATGGGTTCATCTAAAATGTGTCCCCCAATAAAAGCACCACATGACTACTAATCAAGAGTCTAGGACAGACATATAATAAGCATATATCTCCCCACCATTTATAAATTCTATAAATGGCATGAAAAGAAGACAACACACCATAAGATAAAGGCATCAACCACAAGAACACATTTCCTTAAGTGTCCCAAGAATCACCCAAATTCATCAACCATGAGGAATCTATAGGGGAAACTATACAATTCCTAAGGCAACATATCCCAAAATGAACTCAAAATCTATAAAAAAAAAATCTATATCCAAGATTTACATGAATCTTAACCACAAAAAACATGAAGAATAACTCGTATACATGCCTTAATCAAATTTTTCTTAAGGTTCTGAAATTGAACTCTATCTATATATTTTTTTCTGAACCAATGTAAGATATCATTTAGAGGAGATTGTATTTAATGGAACCTTTTGATAATCATAATGAATAATTAGTTCATCACATTAGGATTGGATTTTTCCCATCATTTGATCCAAAATTGACTACCACTACATATTTTATCTATGTGAACTAGTTGTTTGATATACTGATTTTTTTTATAAGTTCTTTTTGGGTGTTCTACTGTAGAAATTCATGTTACAGCAGGCAGGGAATTTATCAGCACTGATAAAGCGGACCCCCTTTATCAGCACTGAGATTTACAGTGCCTTTTTAGCACTATTAATGCCCATTTTGAGCGCTGATAAAGCCTGTTTTTGTAGTAGTGACATGTCGGTATTCAATAGCCTCGAGGTAAGAAATAAGAGTGGACATCAGATAATCTTGTTGAGGATTCTTGTATTGGTATGTATTCTCGACTACCAATGCATTGGAGAATAATTCAATGCGGTAAGTTGGATGAGAGGCTCATGGAGTGGCTGGTTGGAGTACCCAAGGGGCTGCTGGAGGAATCTGCGGAGTGGCCGGTAGAACTTGAGGAGCAGCCAGTAGAACCTGAGTCGCGTCCTAAGTAGAATTCTTTCATAGATTAGGAGGATTCAGTGATACATACTATGCTCGATTTCTATAAACTTCGTATTCTACCTGATCTAGATGGGCAGGGTTATTGTGATCACCAGGAGGCACCTTGCCGAGGGGAAGTTGTACCTTCCCCTACTGACCCGGTTGAGGATTACTATAATCTAGTTTCCACTCTATCATGAATTTGGAAAGGATTTCATCAACAATATTCTTCTGTTCAATGATATTTTGACGCAATGAAACCTTTTCAGGATCATCCTCTGTCTTATGCATTGAGCCAGATAGGTCAAGGGGCTTGATGGTCCCAGTGTTCTCTTTACCCTTGTGGGGGTCTCCACCAAGAATCAATGACTTAGAAGGTGAAGGAATGCTAAGAATAGTTATTTGTTGGAGAGTGTGGATGCCTACAGGGTCTTCTGGGTGTTGTGATGCCCCAGCGGGCTATTCATCTTCTCCAGAACTTTTGGTGATACCCCCTTTTGGGTATATCTTAGGAATGATCGTATTCACTATGATAACACACAGAGTCATATCCTTGATATCACATGGTGAACTAGGTTGGTGTGGGATAAGATTGAAATATCGGGTATCATACTTCCCCCAGCCATAGATCTAGACATGTGGGGAATCCTTCTTATTAAATCTATAGAGTACCATAAATCTTTGAACACATCATTTATGGAGGGTCTGATGATAATCAGGTGATGCAGGGTGATGATCTATAAAGAGTGTAGCCAAATAAACTTGGTGAAACTGCTATCCAATGTCATCGAAGTGTTCCTAGCTCTTGGGGTAAGATAACTGTTGATGATAGAGATATAAATACGCCACCCCCAAGGTGTAGCAGGAACACATAACCTATTCCCGGGTGAGGGAGTCTGAAATTTTAAAGCTTGCAGTTGCAATTGGCCAGAAAATCTCGGGGAGATAGTCTGCTGTGAGAATATCTCACAAATTTCATAGCTTAGAAATGTGATCTGACACTTGGTTTCCACATTCATCAACTCAAGCCAGTTGAGGGACCAGTAACAACACTAAGATAGATCATTTCAGTGGTAAAATAGTCTGTGGAGAGTATAGTGCGTGAGTTTAAAAACCACTACATCTTGGGCTGTATTTTAGAGAATGCACTGACAGTACCACCGCATCCCTATAGAACGGGGTATTGAAAACTATTTTCTGCATAGGGGTGGTGGTCATTGGAGGTGAATCAGGTTGGTTCACTTCATCGACCAGTCCCAAAAAAATTCTCCATGATCTATTGTCAAAGTAGAAAATGATCATAGTGATGATAGGGAGGATTGCATAGCAAGACCTTGGAAAGGATCCAAATCTTCCTCCTCTTGAATGTATCTGTGGAGGGATTCAGAAATCCAGTGAATGTTGTTTTTTGGGAGGAAAAAACTGAATGCCTAGTTCCTGCCTCAGTCTTTGACACAAAGTATTGATGTGAAGGTTTCATCATCAAATCGCATGCCCCTTTAGAGTCTGAAAAGAGCACAAGAATGATTGCAATATGAGGTTTCTCAGGGTTCTTCCCCTAATGGCGACGACCCACCCTCCTACCCCGAGATATTTCTTCAAAGTAGGGTATATCTTTGAAACGGGGAGGACCTATGCTTTGATAATCTAGGGTGTGAAGGGAACATAGGCAGATGTCAAATGGAATATGGGGAGGACCTCTGTGGTTAGGAACAATGAAGCAGAGAGGCCCCCCGCTAGATCTGGTAAGTACATGGAAGGAATCCCATGGTCATGGGTGATAATGTGAGGAAGACCTTAGATCTAATTGATTCCATTATAGAGAGGCCCCTAGATTGAGATGGAAATGATGTGTGAAGAACCTTAAATCGATAACCTGAAATATGTGGATAACCTCCATACCTAAGACCATGGGCATGAGGAGGACCTTCATGTCAGGTATCAACAAGATGAGGAGGACCTCTACCTGAACTGATGATGTTAGTATGGGGAGGAACTCTATAGAGAATATGGGAGTGGAGAGGATCTTCACTCTAACTGGTGGTGGTACTGGTGGGACCTGCATACTGAATGTCATTTCCACGGGTCGGCCCACGATGGATGCTGCCTGCACTGATGACCAGAATGGTCGACCCAGCCTACCCAGGGGGTGTTTGGGATCTCAATCCCAATTTGTTGTAGTAGTTCCCCTACTATATAGTGATAAGGAGCTTATAATACATGTTGTTGGTGGCTCAATCCATGGAAGTTGTAAAAGATGATGCCCCATGGCGGGCATCCTCTTGAGCTTTGCCTGATGTTGATGTCAGGTCAGCCGAGATAGTTCTGGATATGCAGGGGGATGAACCACCAGATCCTCAGTCTATGAGATTGGATGTTTCCGCTGATGTGGCTTGGTGAGAGACCTTCTTTTTGGCTCCCTATCCGAATTCGCAACCGGAAAGAATCAAGAATCCCTTACTTCATCAGCGTATTGGAGTGAGTCATAAGACCATTATGAGGAGAGGATCCCAAAATGATTAAAGGTCGAAATGGAGAGCAGTGGATCCCTACATAGCCCTTGGGGGTGGTGGAATCATTGGTGCAAATAAGCCTCCAAATCTGTATGGGCGACATCCCTTGTTGAGATGGCCCTATCCTCTTCTTATCATTGAACAAGAGTATTGATCCACCTCCTTTGAATATATTTAGAGGGTGATATGGGTCTTGGACTCCTAGTAGTTTTAGTCATGGGAGTCATCATATAATAGGTTAAGATGTATGGGATTTTCACATTATTATTACCCCTACCTATGCATCTGTGGTCAGGTAGTGATCGGTTTCCTACAACTATAACTTGGGTCCCATAAAGAAGGAAGATTCAGTCATTAGTACAAATAGTATAAAAGCGATGCTCAGTTCCCCATAAATGTTCATTATTCTATGGATGGATAGAAATACCCACACTAATAATGTCACAGACTGAGATTCCCAATGATTAACTACCCCAAATATTGTTCTGTTTCATGCCATTCCAACTATTTTCTTGGTAGGACCTTGCACCGGATAGTTGTATCCCATGACACAATTATCTGTTGATGCCCCGAACACTAATAATCCCCATATTGATTAAAATGAATTCACATTAGGTTTACCATTTCTATTTCTGATTCTTTTTTTGGGTTGTATATCGTCTTTGTGGACACGTTGATTGTTTCCCCACATTCCCACTTTCGAAAGGTGAGTGGTATTCATCACTTCTTCATGGATGTTTTCTCTTTGATCAAAATGGTATGATGGGATGTCGGTCTTTACTTCCATCAATTCCTTCTTAGAATCCATCACCTAGTTCGGGTCTCCCTTAAAAATTAAGATGTTGTTCATGCAACTTTTCTTAGGGCCGTATCTTCATGGACATCAGTTAATTACATTGCTTCTGTTAGGACATTCCTAAGGGGTTCATGTTAGGGAAACAACCTTCCGCTAGTAGAGTAGTCACATTGGGGCATCACTGGCATGTCTGGATGCCAAAACACTGGAACACCTAGATTTTCCCTTATGATAGGGCTTCTTAAGGGTGCGGAAGACTGATGATTCCCACGTCGAATGCGGGGAATTTTATTCCAAAGGCATGTCTCTGAGGTTTTTCTTGACTACCCATATTTAACATGGGGTGTGCCATGAAATTAACATCTAGAGTAGATGGATTTTACTGATCATAAAACTGATGGGAGTGGACAAGATGGGTACGTCCCTAGGAGGGAGCACTTAGAAATTTTATTAGATGGATGGATCAGAATGTCCAATAAGGAAGGATCTGAGGTGGTGTGTCCCAAAAAGGGAAGTTTTCACACCGCGAAGGCTGATCTAGACACCTCAAATGGAGGATCAAAGGATGATGGGTCCTGATGAAGGGGACACCAAGGTTTACCATTGGTTGGGAATGGACATTAAAGAGGCTTCCTACTTACCTTGTGTGAAAGGAAAGTATAAAAATCTATGCAGTTCGAAGAGGTGGGGCATGAAATCAATGTGTACACAAAGGAAAATGATATAGAGATGTGTTAGAGATTACCCATGGTTAGTATCCCAAGTTCTATAAAAAGAAATGAGATTAATGAGGCTTACACATTGTTAGTTTCCTGTATGGATGACATGATTTCACCAGGATGTGGTAGCCTGAATAAAATTAGGATGGATATGAATGAAGTTTCAAAGGGTGGAGTGAATGGGTGGGGAAATAAGAACCCGTGTGAAGGTGACAATATTGGTATTGAAATTCAGAGAGGCTTTATATGTATCCATGTGGCAGGGATTCAAAGTCTATGTAATTCTAGGATGGGGTGATGAGTCACCTGTGGAGGCAACCTGTGAGAATGGATGCATTGACGAGACCTGAAAAAAGCAGAACCCCTAGGTTGAGGCATGATCTTCCTGAGACACAAAGGGATGAGGTAATGAACAAGATGCGACATGAGAGATGGTCTTGAACATCCAGAAGGCTTCCAAAACACCTTTCTCAAAAAGCGAAAAGATAAAAGTCCACGTAGTTCGAATATGGGAGAATAGTATTAGGGTGTACACAAAGGAAAATAACCTGAATATATACTAGGGCTTACACATGGTTAGAATCCTGTAGTAAGAGGGACACTCTTGGATGGAGGAGTATGGATCAAGTGTGGGGCTTACACATGGTTAGCTTCCCAAGAACTAGTCTGACACATGATCTTACCACGATTCGTTGTTTTATTTCCCCCTTATACCAATGTATTAAACTAGTTTTATATTGAAAATTACAAGTATAATAACAAATTTCACTCCATGTTTGATTCTATTATTTTGTTTTTAACACTGTTAAAAAAATAAATGTCACTTGTTTTGATAATTATATTTTAGGTGGAGGTGATTTGGAGGACCCATGATGAAGTCCAAGGAAAATGGACCAATCTGCACATGATCCAAGCACACCAGTGAGTTGTAACACATGATTATTCTAAACCATGCTTTCAAATGGGCTATACCTTAGTGTGATGGTCCTAAATTTAATGGTCTCAATTTCATATGAAGGAACATAATCCCAATTATTCCTTTAAAAGGTCCATACAAACTAATCAGTTCAATAAAGTGGATCTACACGGGGTCAAAAATTTTCCTCTGTATTTTAAAAATATATCTTATTATATTATATATCTGGATGCAAATGTTTAGATGGAGGTAGACAAGATGTCTACCAACAACTCTATAGTTTTTTTCAAAGTTATTTAAGACTTTTTAACCATCCAAAACCATGTACTAAGATAATTATTGAAATTAGGGTGCCCAAAACCTCTTCCCACTTTGCCTATAAATTGGCACCTTGGACACCCCATTTTGGGTTTAGAACCAGAGGAAAGGTGATACCATTTTGGAGTACCATAGGAGTCCTCCCACCAATATTTGATGTTTGGGAGGCTATGGAAAGTTCTACTTCAACATCCTCTTCTTCCTTCCCTCCCATAGCTTTCTAAACCCCTTGTGATCACCCGGGGAGGAACGTGATGTAAATCCCAAGCTTCATGTATGTAATATTTGAATGATATTTTTAATTATAGGTTTTTATGTTGTTTTTCATCATCCTCTATTCTTGTTTTATTTATTTATGTAATGGTATGTCATTCTCAACTCATATGATCATGTTTGGGGGTACCCATTCATGTGATGTTTCACACACCGTTCACCACTTTTTCATCCCTCACTCAATTGCAGAGTTTGTGTAGTTCATATTCGTCAATTGAAATCACATCTGCACTGTAAAGGCCATGTAAATTTATTTCATGGTATCACAAAGAAACAACATACAAATCTGGATAGAACATCGAGTTCTTCGTGTGTTGCCTTTGTGAGTTTTAGTTATGAAGTCGAACACAAATCACCCAATCATCGGAGGTGTCTGTTGAATCATTGTGTCTTCTCAAATGAACCCTAGGATGAATCCTAGTTTAAAATTAGTAACATTATGGTAATAGGTGTTACAAACCAGGGATTAAAATATATATACCCTTTCTCTTGAAGCGATGAAGGATGAGCATCACGATACTCACTTGGGTTGATCACATTTAACTAATCTTGTTCATTTATACCTTGTTATTTTACTTTAGTTTTTCTATTGTAATTTTTAATAATAAAACCCCAAGTTTTATTAAAGCTGATTAACCATATATATTGATAATCAAAACCCTATTTTATATCTAATTATCTAAGGCTCCATCATGTGACGACCTAGGGTTGCTGCTATACTGTAGAAATTCTAGTTAAAAATAAATAACTATTTTGACGCGCTCGACAACACGATCTAAATTTTTCACCGTTTCTGGGGATCCAAGATCATTTATTTTCTTTATTTCCTTTTATTTATTTATTTTACTTCTTAATTAGTACTCCTTTCAATATCCCACCCCCATTTGATTGTTTTGGTTTTGGTTTTTTGTTTCTATTTTTGTTTTTTTGTGTTCTTCCTCTCTCTCTCTCTCTCTCTCTTCTTCTCCATATCTCTCTATAATTTTGTACTATAAAATTATCTTTTATTTAATCCTATAATTTCTTAAGTATTTTTATTTCATTAATCTTTAATAAAAAAACTAAAATAAAATAAAATAAACAAAAAAAAAACAATCAATCAAACTGGACATCATTGTTGCATGACAGGATCTCGTAAGGAAACATTACTTGAATTCGACCCTGAAATTGAAAATTCACTCCATTAAAAAATAAAGGCATCTAGATATGTTAAATCAAGTAACACTAAGATAACCATTTTGGAACCTCAAGTGTACATAAACCAATCAAAAATTGAACTCAATAAAACCCAAGAAAACATGGATGCAAATAATCGAACCTTAAATGAATTGACCACCCCGGATGTAGAGTACCAACCTGCGTACATCCAATATCCCGAGGAAGCATCCATATTTGAGCTAAGATCAGGAATCATCCACATTATACCAAAATTTCATGGTATTCTCGGTGAGGATACTCATAAACACCTTAAAGAGTTTCACATAGTGTGCTACACCATGAAACCCCAAAATGTGTCTGAATACTTAATTAAGTTAGAGCCTCCCCTTTCTTCCTTGATGGTGTAGCCAAAGACTGGCTATACTATATTCCTACCACAATTGGGGGCTGGAATGACCTTAAATGACTCTTTCTAGATAATTTATTCCCTTCCACCCAAACTACATCAATTAGGAAAGAAATCTGTGGAATTAGGCAATCACAAGGAAAGACCCGTTATAAATACTGGGAGACATTCAAGAGATTTTTCTCAAGTTGAACCCACCACCAAATTAGTGAACAATTTTTAATCCAATACTTCTATGAGGTACTTGTCTCCATGGATTGTGGAATGATAGATGCTGCAGCTGGTGGTTCCCTTGATGATAAAACTACTTCCGCCGCTCGAGACTTAATAGCCAACATGGATCAAAATGCACAACAATTTGGTATAGAAGAAATTGCACCAACCTGAGGAGTTCATGAGATAATTCATTCATCCCTAGAACAAGAGTTAGATAATAAACTTGATGAGATTCATACCCTTTTAAGGAATTTATCTCAAGAACAAGGTAACTCACACTCTACTTCTATTCCATTACATTGTGGTATTGGTTCTGATAACCATCATTCTCTTGACCAGTGCCCACAACTTCAAGATTCACCTGAGTCTTGTGTAGCCAGGTTCGTGGGACGTCCATTCCATCAAGCACCTCCCTTCAAGCAAGAACCATTCAGGACAAATCCAAACCCCGAATGGAAATCACCACCCCAGTACCGAGAAGGAGGAAACTCAAGATACCCCAAGAAGAATTGGTATCAACAAGGCCAAGGTATGCCACCTTCATATCCTTAAACTTCTCAAAACAATCCTCCCCCTCCTACTAAATCTGAACCAAGCCTCAAGGATATGGTGAAGAAAATGGGAACCCAGAACCTACAATTCCAAGAAACCATACAATCAGAAATTCAAGACCTACGAACTCAAGTGGGGCAATTAGAAAACACCATCAGTGAGCTTAAGATGCAAGGTTCTAGACAACTACCATCCCAACCAATTTCCAATTCAAATGACAAAGGTAATGTATGCACAATTACACTTCATAGTGGTAAATAAGTTTCTCCTTCTACTAATTCTACGCAACAGGTATGCCCCCCTCTTGAAAGCACCCTTTATCCACAGATAAATGATTCCAATAAAGAAAAACAAAATAAAAAGAGTAATCACATTATAATTGATGATTCAAATGAATAATACATTCATATTCCTTTCCCCCAAAGACTCTCTAAATCTAAGAAAATGTTTATAATGAGATTGATAAGGAAATAATGGATATATTTAAAAATGTTCAAGTAAATATTCCTTTTTTAGATGCAATTAATAAAATCCCTCAATATGCCAAATTTCCCAAAGAACTCTGCACCTATAGATGAAGGTTTAAGGGGAATGAAAGAGTCATACTAGGAAGAAATGTATCGGCCTTTATTTAACCAGAAATGCCAACCAAATTCAAGGATCCAGGCACATTCACGATACCGTGTACCATAAGGGAGACCTTCTTTTCTGATGTTATGCTAGATTTAGGTGCTTCCATTAATGTAATTCCTCACTCTGTGTATACTTCTATGCAGGTTTGGGAGCTTCAACCAACATGCATTGTTGTGTAACTTTCCAACCGGAGTATAATGCATCCAACAAAAGTGATTGGGGATGTCCTTGTGAGAGTGAAGAATCTCATCTTCCCTGTCGATTTCTACATTGTTGATATTGAAGATTACTGAACCCAAGGACATTCCCGTCTCATACATGGAAGGCCATTCCTTAAAACAACAAATAAAATCATCAATGTTCACAATGGTACACTGTCCATGGAGTTTGGTGGAGAAAAGGTAAGTTTTAACATCCTTGAGGCTATGAAACACCCTGTTGAAGAGCACTCCACTCTTCCTATCTATTCGATTGAAGTGCTCTCAAATGATTCACACACACACAATTCTCTCCTCAACCCATACTATGATTCATTTTCCTCTTCTTCAACCTTGTATGATTTGAGTTTTGAGTCATGTTTTGAGTGTTGTGTGGGTTCTAAAATGTGTAAATTTTGTGCTTTAATTGGTGAGTGTGTTCATTATTAGGTACCCATGACTGTCGATGATTCTGTAAACCAAATTTTAATATATTCCTTATATTTAGAGAATAAACAAGAGAATATAGTCAGTATAATGGACCTCACTCCCCCTAAATCCCCTCCCTCAGTCCAAAAATCCCTGGTGTTGGAATTAAAACAACTTCCATATAATTTAAAATATGCCTATCTTGAGGGTATTGACCAATTTCCCATCATTATTGCCAATAACCTCTCTCAACAGCAAGAATCAAAACTTCTTGATCTTCTGAGAGAGTGTTAAAAGGAAATGGGATGGACATTGGATGATATTCTCAGGATTAGCCCATCTATTTTTATTCACCATATACTTTTAGATAATGAGGCTAAGCCCGTAAGACAGGCTCGACACTGGTTGTATTCTACTCTTCTTGAAGTGGTAAAATTGGAAGTCAGTAAATTACTTGCTGCAAGGATCCTTTATCCTATATCTAATAGTAAATGGGTTAGCCCCGGGCAAATTGTGCCTAAAAAAAGGAATAGTAGTTGTGTCAAATGAAAGGAATGGATTGGTTCCAACACATGTGCAAAACAGTTGGCAAGTCTATATTGACTACTATCGACTAAATCAAGCCATACGGAAGGACCACTTTCCTCTACCTTTCATTGACCAAATGTTAGAACGATTGGCTGGTAAGTCTCATTATTGTTTCCTTGATGGCTATTCGGGTTATTTCCAAATCCATATAGCCCCTAAGGATCAAGAAAATACAACATTTACCTATCCATTTGGCACATTTTCATACAGATGTATGCCTTTTGGTCTTTGTAATACTCCAGGTACTTTTCAACATTGTTTGTTGAGTATATTTTTAGAGTGCCATGAAAATTTCATGGAAGTTTTTATGGATGATTTCACAGTGTATGGAACTTCTTTTGATGATTTTTGGCTCACCTAGGTTCTATCCTCAATCATTTCATATAAAATGATCTTGTATTAAATTACGAGAAATGCCATTTCATGGTTTAACGGGGGATAGTTCTTGGGCATGTTATTTCAAACAAGAGAATTCAAGTCGATAAATCAAAAACTAAATTAATATAAACCCTTCCATATCCAAAATGTGTGCGTGAGGTGCGATCTTTCTTGGTTCATGTTGGTTTTTACCGTCGATTCATTAAAGACTTCAGTAAGATCACACTTCCCTTATCCCGGTTATTACGAAAGGATTTTGATTTTTTGTTTGATAAAAATTTTGAGGATGAATTAAACTAACTAAAAAGGAGTCCCAAATAACCTCCCATCATCCAGCCTCCAAGGTGGGATCTCCCCTTTGAACTTATGTGTGATGCCTCTAACTTTGCAGTTGGGGATGTTTTATCACAAAGGGTTGAGAAGGATCCCCATGTCATTGTGTATGCCTCACGTACCCTGGACCATTCCCAGGAAAACTACAGAACTACTAAAAAATAACTTCTTTCTATTTTTTTTTCCTTGGAAATTTTTTTTCATATCTTATCATGTCAAAAATCATTATCTTTTCTGATCATGCTTCCCTTCGTTTCATCCTAAAGAATCCTAAAGAAAATCCCCACCTCATTCGGTGGATGCTCCTCATCCAAGAGATTGACCTTGAGATTTGAGATAAGAGAGGAGTGGAAAATGTTGTATCTGACTACATTAGTAGGATTTCCCCACCATTGGACCATCATGTTGACTCACCCCTCCCCATTGGAGAATTCTTCCCTCATGAGAACCTTTGTGATGTTTTGGACCTTACCCCCTGGTATGCAGACATTGTGAATTTTCTAGCAACATCTAGGGTCCCCACTGATTTTAGCACTTCAAAATCCTAGATACTTAAGTATGATTCTTGATGGTACATTTGGGATGACCCATATTTTTGGATAATTTGTGGTTACCAAGTAGTTCTTCGGTATGTCCCTGACCATGAGTTCACCTCTATTTTGACCTTCTGCCACACTTTGTCCTATAGGGGGCACTTTGGATCTCAACATACAGCTCGAAAGGTCCTTAACTCAGGAATTTATTGGAAAATTTTTTATAGGGATGCCCATAGATTTTTCAAGTCATGTAGTCATCGTCAATTCACAGGGAATATCTCTAAGAGGAATGAAATTCCCCAATATCCCATGTTATTTTGTGAGATCTTCGATAAATGGAGAATTGACTTCATGGGGCCTTTCTTAAATCCATTTGTCTTTGTGTAAATCTTATTGGCTGTTGACTATGTATCTAAATGGGTGGACGTAAAGGCCACCAGGACTGAGGACTCTCAAGTGGTTGTGGATTTTGTGAGGTCCCAAATTTTCAGTAGGTTTGGTTTACATAGATTCATTATTAGTGATCAGGGATCACATTTTCTGCAATCACAACATGAAAAATTTGATTCATAAGTATGGGGTCGTTCATAAAGACTCTACATCATATCACCCCAAACTAACGGACAAGCAGAAATCTCAAATTGGGAAGTTAAGAGAATCTTTGAAGAAATGGTACAACCCAATAGGAACGATTGGAGTTTGTACTTGGATGATTCACATTGGGCATACCATATATCTTCTAAAACCCCAATCGGAGTGTCACCATATAGAATTGTGTTTGGAAAGGCTTGTAACATCCCAGTGGAGGTATAAGACCATTCATATTGGGATGCTAAACAATGTAATATGAATATTTCAGATGCAGGTGAGCATAAGAAGTTGCAGATTCAAGAGTTGGAAGAAATTCGACATGATGCATATGAGAACTCCCAGATCTATAAAGAGAAGACAAAGAATATCCATGATAGAATAATTCATTAGCCGAACATCCATATTGGTGAGAAGGTTCTCATGTATAATTCTAGGCTAAAGCTCCTCCCAGGTAATCTTCGTTCTCAATGGCTCGGTCCGTATATCGTTACTGATGTTTACCCTTTTGGTGTTATACAGGTTTTGTATGAGAAGAGTGGACAAAGGATTATTGTAAATTGGCAGAGGCTCAAAAAATTCTATGAGGATTTTAAAAAGCATCTCATGGAAGAAATCCAACTGATAGATGCCACATATGACACCACTTAGCAGGTTGTCCCTTCTCCCTACATTTATGTACATATCTACTTATTTTAAATACTTTCATTGAGGACAATGTAACTTTTAGGTTTGGGGGAGGGTGACATTTCATAGTTAGTATTAAATAGAAAAAACCAAAAAAATAATTTTTTTAAAAAATATGTTTTCATTTTTAATTTATTTTTCATTATTTTGTGTTTTTTAGGTAAAAATTGATCTTAAAAAGAATATCCAAAATAATTTTTCATGCTTGTGTCGATTGTGTGGAAAATTCCATTGTTTTAGGAAAAAAAAATTTCAAATGAATGTTGATATGGAATCATTTTCTATAATTTGTATTTTCAAATAATTCTTAGTTGTTTAATGGATTTTCGAATCCCATGCCTCATTAGCACTGACTAATATTTTAATCCCTTACCCAAGAGACATTATAAGACCATTATTGCATATTATTCCTTTTAATCACATTCTTGAGAGTCTCGGGTCATGTAGAGAACCTATAACTTTCTTTGGTTCTATTTGAATTCGTAAGATTCAAGCATGCTACATTCATGATAGAGGCAATCTTTCATTAAAAATACCATTTTACAGTTATCCTCTATTTTCATCCACCTTTACATTTTATCCTTACTAAGACATAGAGACTATGAAATTCCTGTTAGGTTTCCACATTACAAGCTAATATATCCCTACCTACCCATATCTTGTGTATATTATTGTTTTATTTTCATTAAGTGTGGGATAGAGGGTGTTTTCATTGGAATTCTTGAGAGATAATCATTGTTAAGGGTTGATATAAAGGGTGCCTACATTTTCCATGGGAAATGGGTTCATAAGACATATTACATCATTGTTGTACACATGTTTACCTATTTATCTCCAAAAAACAAAAAAAAAGTTTAGGTCATCTGAAAAAAACAGAACAAAAGAAAAAAATGGAAAAAAGTGGATGTTTACTCATTATTAATAACTGCATGGTTGTGAACCACAAAAATGGACAATAGAGAGAGTGAGTTAGAGGTGATACAATTTGTGAGGGGTTGAGTGTGTACATTCATTATTAACACTTTCTGAATTTTGACATGTTTTTTACATAAGATATTAAACACTCCTCTTCAGCCTCATATTTTTAAACATTAAAACCTACCAACCCTTGAACCTCAGAACAACCTGTTAGAAGTCCTCTTGATTAGAACACTAGTTTCTACCGGTAGAGAACTTTGAATCTTGTCAAGAATATGGTAAGATCACATGAGATCTGGGAAAAGAGAATAACTACACTTTAATGTGTTCCTTGATTGAGGAGGGAAATTTTCTATGTGATGTAGGCTATGACATGTTTCATGGGTGAACAACTGAAGTTGAACAAATTCAAATGTGATAAAATAAAGATGAAAAGAAAAATTTATTCCATAAACGAGACATGATGAATTTCATTTCAAAAGAATCTTGGATGTTTTCACAACATTGAATTAGGAATGATACATGATTAGAATATTATAATTTTCTCATGAGTGAAAATGTTTAGGTGTGGGGGTGTGATCGTACCACGATTCACTAATTTATTTCACCCTTATACCAATGTATTAAACTGGTTTTGTATTGAAAATTACATCTATAATAACCAATTTCACTCCATTTTTTATTCAATTAATTTTTCTAACACTGTTAAAAAGGAAAATGTTACTTTTTTTGATAATTATATTGTAGGTGGTGGTGATTTAAAGGACCCATGATGAAGTTCAAGGAAAATGGACCAATCTGCACTTGATCCAAGCACACTAGTGGGTTGAAATGCCCGATTCTACTAAACCATGAATTAAAATGTGCTGAAAAATTGTGAGATATTCCTAAATATAATGATATATATTTCATATTAAGGAACCGAATCCCAATTCGTCCCTTACAAGGCCCATACAAATAGATCTGTTCAATAAAGTGGATCTGCATGAGGTCAAAACGTTGCCTCTGTATTTTGGAAATATCTCTTATTATATTCAATAACTGGCCACCACATTTGACATGGAGGTAGAAAATATTTCGGCCAACAAATATTTAGTTTTTTCCAAAGTTATTCAAGACTTTGTGACTGGGAAAAATCATGGATCAAAAGGATTCAAGAAATAAGGGTGCCCAAAACCACTTCCCACTTTGCCTATAAATTGGCACCTTGGGCACCCCATTTTTAGGTTCGATCCAGGGTCAAGGTGATGCCATTTTAGAGTCCTAAGAGAGTACTCCCACCAATATTTGACGTTCTGGAGGCTATGGGAAGTTCTACTTCATCATCTTCTTCTTCCTTCCCTCCCATGGGTTTCTAAACCCCTTATGATCACCCGGGGTGGAACCTGATCAAAATACCAAGCTTCGTGTTTGTAATATTTGAATGATATTTTTAATTATAGTTTGTTAAATTGTTTTTCATCATCATCCATTCTTGTTTTATTGATTTATGTAATGGTATGTCATTCTCAAGTCATATGATCATGTTTGGGGGTACCCATTCATGGGATGTTTCACACACCGTTCACCACTTTTTCTTCCCTCATTCAATTGTGGTGTTTTCATAGTTCATATAGGTAAATTGAACTCACATATGCACTTTCAAGGGAATTTAAATTTATTTCATGGTATCACAAAGAAACATCATACAAACCTGGACAACACATCAAGTTCTTCATGTGTTTCCTTCGTGAGTTTCGGTTATGAAGTCGAACACAAATCACCCAATCATCGACAGTGTCCGGTTAATCATTTTGTGTTCTTGACTGAACCCTAGAAGTTATCCTAGTGTAAACTCAGTTACATTATGGGAATTGGTGTTACAAACCAGGGAATAAAATATCTATACCCTTTCCTTTGAATCGATGAAGGATATGAATCATGATACTCCCCTGGGTTGATCACGTTTAATTAATCTTGTTCATTTCTACCTTGTTTTAGTACTATAATTTTTATATTGTAATATTTAATCATAAAACCCCATGTTTTATTAAATCCCATTACCCTTTTATATTCATAATCCAAACCCTCTTTTAAAACTAATGATCTAAGGCTCCATCGAGAGATGACCTATGGTTGCTGCTATACTGCAGAAATTCTACATAAAAATAAACAAATAATTTGATGCGCTCGACAACGTGATCAACACCACTAAGGGCCGGACCAAGGATGTGGGTCCCAATAAAGTGGATGCTGAAGTTTATCAGTGTTTTAGGTTGAACCCTAGTGATTCCTCTTACGCACCCTATCTAAGATATAGGGATCAAAACCCACATAGTTCTAAAACATAAAGTTTAACATCATGATGATAGAAGGGGCATACAATTTAATGTCATGCGAGATGAGGTTGAACCAACATGAAGTGGTTGGGACCGATGGGTGATGGAGTTTGGTCTTACACATGGTTAGCGGCCCAAAGAGGATATCATGGTCGATGCGCACTATAATCTCACGTGATCTTTGCTCATTTTGAGAAATGAGAGGCAGCAATGGACCTGAAGATCATGTCGCAAGAAATGTGAGCACGAGAGGTGATGTCGAGATTACACATATCTAGCAGGAAAAATAGAAAATAGGGGCTTACATAAAGAGGGAGTCCCTAGTAGGGGTCCAGTTGTACGAAGAGGATATGACCACCGTACATGGATCACCTTATCAAGGGGTGTCAGGGCTTACACAAAGGCTGCCCGATGTTCACATTGTGACAAAGCGTAGAGGAAGAGGGGGAGTGAGAGGTTTCCAGTGCCCATCCACTTCACGGTCATCTCAGTGCTTTTCACTTATGCAGTGATCATAGTTTAACATTGTGTGTTTAGTATGTGGGGTTTCATAGAAGTTTAATGTCCTACAGCTCAGACGATTGGGACTAGATCCTTACCCCTATGACTTAAATTACTTGTATCGACCCACAATTAGGGAAATAAAGGCACAAGAAATGCTAGATATTTGGGGTTTGTGGAGTGATCCATTGAGGGGTCCATGTTAGTGTGTCTATGCAAAGAATCAATAACCGTTAGTGTGCCTATACGAAGAAGGAGAAGGAAGGGAAATTCAACATGAAGCACCACTCAGGGAACCTTGAAATCACTTTGTATAAGGCCATAGGACCACACTAGAGAGGGGTTTTCAAATCAGGAGACCTTTCAAGGAATAGATTCAAGAATATTTGGTGCTTCGTGAAGAAGATGGCCTTCAAAAAGCTCTGTTTCTTTGCTAGATTGATGGTCTTCATGAAAGAAAGACTCTTCACAAAGGACTGATGATTTATGAAGAGAGGTTTTCAATGGAGCAGAGCTTCACCTTATCAAATGAATATTTATTTGGAGAGTTATTTATGAAGGCGTAAAACTTTATAAAGCCTCAAGAACCCCAAAGAGGCTCCCTCCTTTGCAAAGGGAATATGCCTTCATAAAAGGCATCCAAACAATAGGCGGGTCCCATAAAGAGAACAAGGGGGCACGACTTACAGAGAACAAGTAACTTTGGCGATCCATTTTTGACTTCGAAAAGGTCTTTTAAAAACTGGAGCATGGAATTTAAAAGGTCGGACAAACAGTGGTTTGAAAGGAGGGGTTGAGCTTGCTATTTATAAGTAAAGAAGATCGTTCAGGGTCGCAGAGCTCACCATGGAGAAAATAGGGTCACTGCAAAGAGAAGCTAATGACGTCAGACTCGCAAAGGGTCAGTCAAAGGGATGATCACAGAGTTATCCATGGAGATAAGGTGACTCCATGGAGATGAATGGCTCCATTAAGTAACGAAGGGGGATATATAAGGTGGTTTTCGTGGAGCGGTCCATATATAGCATGTGACACCATGAAGGAATTGGGATTCATTAAACTCACAGAGGGTCTGTCACAGATCCTCTTGATCATAGAGGTGGGACTTCTCTACATAGTTCTATGAGAACCCAACCCTTTGTCATAATTATGATATATTTTAAGGAAAATTTGAGTTTGGATTAACTTTGAACCCCACAACTTTTTTCATGTCTCAAGTGGCACAAATTTCGGCGTCAGCACCCCTACAACCAATTAAGATTTATTTCCTTATCAAAATTTAGTAAATAATAATGAATAAAATAATAGTAAAGAAGGTAAATCAGAAAATATTTATAAGATTTGTTCTAAGTGTGATTACCTATATCCTTACCATAGCCAATATTTCGTAGTTCCTTGAAACACGTATTATAGTTTTAATAATCACTGTTTCCAGGCAGTTTCAATTGGATTTATTTATGGAACAGGAAACTTCCAACAATTATTTATCCAAAATGGTACCTTCTTTCGAAAGGTAGGTGTTCATTAAGTTTGAACATTACAGTAATTAAGAATGTTCATTGGTCGAGAGGATGGGAGTTCGGACTCATCACACCCTTTTAGGTGGAATTATTGTCTACTCTGGGACTCTCTTTATAAATTTAATATATTTTCATGAATCCTTATTAATTCCTTATATATGGAAAGTGTTTCTCTTGGAATTTTCAATCACTTATTAACGTGTATAAACTTTAGAATCATCAGTATATACACAAGGTTCTTCATCAATGGAGATATCCTTATGTATTCAAGGTTCTCCATCAATGGTATCCTCTAATACGCTATTTCAATATTCTATTAATCATTATTATGATGATACTAGTTTTTAAGCCACTCAGCGGGGCACTATGGAATTTATTGTTATCCAAGGGGATGAAGGTTTGGTTTGAGCTTGGGATCGTGACCATAAAATGAGATA
Source organism: Viscum album (assembly GCA_963277665.1). Lineage (NCBI taxonomy): Eukaryota > Viridiplantae > Streptophyta > Magnoliopsida > Santalales > Viscaceae > Viscum > Viscum album. The sequence goes on from OY728164.1 coordinate 1,177,090,711, forward strand.
CCATTGTATCCTTGTAAAAGGAATCATAACCCTCGTAGTTTGGTTCCACTGAATGGAAAACATCATACCATTTATGGTCATGTGATAAGGACCCAGTCGTACAGTTTAATGTCATATGGTATGGACATCTAAACGGAATATGCTTTGTCAATGTTTAGTGTGGGAATTATGTTGAAGTAGCCTGTAGAACTTGGAAAGGATAAGGGTCTCCTAGTAAGATTAGACTATGTTGGGAATAAGGCCTAAGGAGAACATGGTTGATTTGGAGTGTTCGGATTGAACCTCAAGGATGCTTCCTACGTTGCCCATGTGGATGAGAATCAAAGTCTACATAGTTTGATAAGTCTCATAGGAGGGTATGGTCCTTTGAGAGAAATATGTTTGGGTTTATTTCTTGAAAAGGATGCCTTGGTGATTTGGGGGGGGGGGTTTAATTTGGGGATTAATCTTAAGTAGGATTCCCAGATTAAAGAAATTAGGGTTGGATTCCTAAAGAGGATATCTAGTGGGCTTGGTCCCTGAATGGGCTTCCTACGTATCCTGGTTTGAACAAGAATCAGTGTTCTCAGAGTTCATTAAATTGAGTTTTTATGTACATTTTGTAATCATCATGAATCTCTAAGCCCATGTGATTGTTGCTCTATGTGAGAAACAATAGTATTTGAAAGATTCAACAATGACACTTTCAGATTCAAATTTTTCCTCCTCCACTAGTGGAAGAGGGTGAGCCTACTATGGTGACAATGGATGAGGGAAAGGCAACCGGGGAAGAGGGAAAGGAAACAAGACTTCCCCCTATTCTCTTCACATTGAACAAGGGTCCAATAGAAGGAAGATGGGATGAAACCTGGTGTCTTACACTAGGATGGCTACCCATGGTGACAAAGACCAATGGGAGATGGAAAGGGTAACAAGAGTCCCTGTGCCCATCTCCCCTCTGGTCTTTGGCACAAAAGAATGGACAAGCAGTGATGTTACCTCCAGCAAGAAAAGCTATGGGCTTACGCCAGGATGGTTTCCATTTTGAGATTTCAGGGGGCTTAATCCTATGGAGGATGCCCATTTGAGATTTTATCTGACATAGGAGTCAGATGATGTGTTTTGAGGAGTTTCTTGAGGAGCGTATCGACTCAAGGTACTTGAGGAATCCAGATGGAGAGTCCAAAATCATAACATGTGAATGGAACCAAGAGGAATAAGATGACTTAAGGAACTACATTGAGTGTGATGGAGTGTCTTAGATCATGGTATTCCAAGGCTGGATGTTGGGCCACATAAACGGTGAAATGGAAAATGTCATAGACCGGATCCAAAAAGATTGCGGTGCGACTCTCCCTTTTTCATGGGGTTCAGCGAAGGGACAAAAGGGACCGGCCCGTAGGGATGAGACTGAAAACCGACACTAATGAAGAGTAGGGTTGTTGGGGAATATTCCCAGTGGTATGGACTAGTAGGGTCGCATAGGTACTCTGTGTAATTGCGGTGTGCAGGTTCTTCGTGTAGCTCCCCCACATAGGTGCTCCGCGTAGGTGTGACGTGTAGGTGCTTCACGTAGCTCCATGTGTTCTAGACCTTGTTGGTACTTTAAACCAAGTTTCCCCATATAATTATCTTTTCTATCATGTTTTATAGAACTACCTGAGAAAATTTAGGGGATCTTGGAGAAAGATTTACACAACGGGATGTTTGGGAATTCTTGCAACTTTTTCTGTCCATGAAATGGGGATCCCAAGGGTCCTATTTTTAGGCATGGAGGGGTCCTAGTAGAAGGAAAGTTGTATGCATAGGTACTCCGCATAGGACTTCCATGTAGGGGTGTAAAAATTAATTTTCTTTGTAGGTCCTCTGCATAGGTCCTCTGTGTAGGTCTTCTGTGTAGGTCCTCAGCGTAGGTCCCATTATGAAATTTATCTATCTTACACTTTCCATAACTTTTGATCCGTAAGTCTGTTTGGGCTTTGTGACCAGTCAAATCGAAGGTATTGAAGATATATAAACTTCTTGATATGGTAAATACACCTTTTATTCTCGGAAAAAACATGTAAATTGAATTTAATATTTTTAAACCTTTCCATCATTGATCTTGGAAATCCACTTCCTACTCCTGGATGGGGTAATCATTCCTACTTATCCATCAGTATGGAGTAGTATTTTGGAACATAGAAATCTAGCTTGAATTTTCAATCTTTGTTGTGAAAACATCTTTACTCATACTTGAAATTTGTTGTCTATGTGAGGATCATATATTCACTCTACAGAAAAGTGCATAAAACACATTTTATGGTGTCCAAAACAACCCCCCCCCCCTTAGAATTTGATTCATTAAGAATGAAAAGAATCTTGTTCTAAGGTGAAAGTAGGCCAATTTGACACATTCCAACATCATTTGGTAAGATTTGAGTTACATCATGTTTGGAAGGATGCTCAAATTTTTTCTGAAGCTATAGGTATTAGCAAGCATAATTTGACTGTTGCTAGGGTCATATGGACATCCCTACATAAATTGTTTCTTTTGACTTTTTATTTCTCAATATTACTTAAACCATCCATATATGTATGTTTAGTGAGCTATTACTCGACTTTTGTCCCGATTTCCCTTTGCAGGTTCTCAACCAGGTGAGTATCACGTCTCTTATTATTAGTAGTTTAGAGCCATGCATATTGGAATACAAAGAGTTAGTATTTAAGGTCAAATATATTTGACCACAAACATTTAAATTAGATCCCAAACAAGTCTTTTTGGGAAAAAATTGCTTTAATATTATTTAAATATTTCCAAGGGGAATCCCAAGTCATTTTTTATGGTCACCAAATCTAAAACATATATCAACATAAGGGGAATCCTTTCTAAGAACGAAATTATCATTATTTTGAAAAAACCCATTACGGGGGTTGTATTATGCAGGGAAAACTAGGGCATATGCTTTATAGCCAAATAGTGGCACATTTTGGCTGGCAGTCCTATTATGTAGGTGACTTATGCAAGGTCACCTTAGGGCATGTACTGCATAGTCAGGAAAAAGAGTTCTTTAGGAATTTAACATTTTGCTGATGATAAATAGGGTAAAATAAGATTTGGGTGACTCAAGACCATAGTGGGTGGTTTTTTCAAGGAAAGGAATTTTAAGAATGAAAGGGATATTTCATATTGACATATTTCATGAATAGGAAAAAAATCTTTATACAAATTTGGTGTATGAATAATGTGCAGTTTTGAGTCATGCAGTGATGAAATGAGTAAAATGAAGTTTTATGCCATGCAGTGAGGACATAAGTACTATGCAGTTTTAAGTCTTGTAGTGAGGACATAAAAACAATGCAATTTAAAGTCATGCGGTGAGGAAATAAGTACTATGCAGTTTTAATTCATGTAGTGAATACATTGTGTGGTTTTAATTTAAGGTCTTTAGCTCTTACCAAAGGTATAATAATATTTCAATTTCATGGTAATTTGTTTATAAACACACTGCCATATTCATGTATGGAAGGGAAAATTTTAAACTATGATTTGGGAATCTCTATATCTAAATAATGATATGAAAAAAGGGATCAAGGCATTAGAAGATGTATTTTCCAAGAACTATGTTACCATTATTTGACAAACTCGTTATGCGGGTTGTGTTATGAAGGGCCAAATGGGGAATATATTGCATAGCCAAATTGTGGTATCATTTGACTGACAGACCCATTATGCATGAAACTTATGAAAGGCTACCTAAGGGAATGTGCTGCATAGTCAAGAAAAAAGGTTCTTAAGAATGTTTCCATTCTATTTCTAAAATATGAAGAAAGATTATTGAGATTCAGATTTTGCAAAGAACATAGTTTGGATTATAAGGAAAGGTACTTGAATATGGGAAGGGTAATTCTAAATAATATTTCCAAAGTATCAGAGGAATACGAATTTTACAAAGGTCTGACCCAAACATAAGAGTTACGGTGTCTTTAGTTTCAGGTCATACAACTAGGACCAGAAATGGAAACAGTATATGATTTGGGGTCAAGTTATTCTAAGGTTATTTCATATTTCATTGATCATATGGTAAGGGAATTGTGTAAACTAAGGTCTTGAAACATTTAATATTGGGAGAAAGATAATTGGACAGGTATACTTGAATGACTGTTTTAAAATACAGATTCTTGTATATTGTCATCAAAGTTTGAAGGGGACAAAAATACAATAACCAAGAACAAAGTTACCATTATTTTAAAAAACCGTTATGGGGGCTGTATTATGTAGGAACAACTGGGGAATATGCTACATAGACAAATAGTAAAATCTTTTGACTGATGGGCCCGTTATTTAGGCAACTTATGCAAGGCCACCTAATGGTGTGTACTACATAGTCAAGAAAAAGAGTTCTCAAGTATTAGAAACTATGTCACCAGAAACCGAAAGAAAGGTTATGAGGATCTGGAAACATTCAAGAATAAGAGTGTGAAGTATGGAAGGGATTTATGCCCAATGTGTATGAGGAATATTTGAACCAATATTGGCCATGAGTTTAATGTCTTTTTACATAGATTTGACTCATATTTAAAATGAAGAATTTCTTTGTTTCCTATGAATTAATATCATGATGTGCAGTTTAAAGTCATGCCGTGAGGAAATTTTCACCCCTGTAATAAATTGAAACACCTCACATATAAAAAGAAGATTTTTTCCCAATTCCTAAGCTGACGTGATCTATGATCGATGTGAGAAACAAGGATTTGTAAGGGTTTTTTCTATAATACAAAGGTGACACAGATGAAGAATGATGGTGTTATATTTCCATGTAGTTTAATGTCATGCGATAAAGAAGAAGATAAAATGATGTGAAAAGAAAGACATATTATAACTGGATTAATGGATAAAACCCAAGTGTCACTATGTATCTTGCTCGGATAAGAATCAAGTCATACATAGTTCTTAAAACATTCCCTATTTGAGTTTGATTCTTATACAAGGAATAAATGGGTTTTTTATCATGGCCGGGCCCAAGATTGGAGATATAGGCATCTCTACATATATCAAATATATGAGAATAAAGGCATACATAGTTCTTTAAACAATAATTCCTCATGCCACTCATGTTTTTCATGAAGAATAAGGGATTTGACACGTTCTGATAGAATGGTTAATCTTATTACATAAAATGGTATAAGGACCAAATCATATATCTTAAAGAAATACTTTGTATATATCTGATTCATATACATGAGGAGAGAATAAAATAACAAGATTTTGTAATTGTGGTTGGGCCTAAAATAATAGATTTAGGTGTCTCTAAATATCTCATTGAAAATGAGAATCAAGTTATATGTTGTTATTGAAGAAATATCTCTATAAAAGTATGAATAAAACATAGGGATGAGAGGGACTCATGTTCTACTAAGGATTAGAAATGATGTCAATGATGTTTTCTTATGGAAGATTCTAACATTAAATAGATAAAACTTTAGTTGTATAGTTTAATTTCATGCAATGAGGACAAAAGATTCTATGCATTTTAACGTTATGTAGCATGGACTCTTATGGTTGCTATGTAGTTTAAAGTCTTGAAACTAGGATATGTGGACTGTGAAGTTTTAAGTCTTGTAGTGGAGATGTTGTACTGTTTAGTTTTGAGTCATGCAGTGAGGATGTTGTACTGTGCACTTTTAAGTCTTTCACTGAGGACAATGTGTTTAACTACACAAAGTATTTCTTTAAGAATCTTTCCTTGGTTGGATTTGTAATAAGATCTCCATCCATTGAGATTAAGGCATAAGCACAATTTAAATAGACCTTATGTATGGAATCAGGTCCTTCTAACTTTGGCTCAAGAATTGAGGTTTCTTCCCTAGTATCATTGGAGTCCTAAGTACCAACACCAATTCTCGTTGAAGAAATGAACTAAGAAAAAATTTCTTGTTAAAAGCTCACACTATTTTGTTCTCATAGACTTCCAAGTGTTGCAAAGTATGAAATATTTTTTCTTCTAATCATTCTAACTCATTGAACCTTTCTGAGACCTCTCGTCTGTGGAAAACTGATAGCAGAATGAAACTATGAGTGAAGGAAATTTCATCTCAATTAGAAAAACTTGTTCTGTTCCATATACCAATGAATAATGAGTTTCTTGGGTGGTCGTATGGGTAGTGGTCCGATAAGCCCATAAATCATTCAAATTTTTATCAGGTCATGATTTCTTATCTTTATCCACCATATTTCAGATCATATTTGATAGATTCTTGTTGATGGCCTCTATCTGTCCATTGGCTACTGCATGATATCGAGATGAATGGTTGGATTTGATATTATGTTCTTGATATAACTTATTTACCTCAATCGAACAAAAATTGGTGCCATTGTTAATCAAAATAGTATGAGGGACACCAAATCTGGTGATGATATTAGTTTTTATAAAAGTAACAATTCTTTTGGCTCCGAATTATTTGAGAGCTATTGCCTTAGCCCATTTAGACAAGAAGCTAGTAGTAGTAAGGATATAGTTGAACTTCTTAGCTGTAGCTAGAGGATAAGGCCCTACTACATCTATTCCCCATGTGGAAAATAGCCAAGAGTATTTAGCTGTATGTAGCAACTCCGGGGGTTGATGGATGAAGTTAGAAAACACTTGGATGTGATTACATTTCTTAGTGAAATATGTACAATCCTATGTCATTGAAGGGAAAATATATCCACATCCTCGGATCTGATCAGAGAGTCTGTGACCATACTTGTGGGCACCACAAGTTCCTTAATGTACTTTTTTCATGACAACTGTAGTCTCTTCTCCATCAATACATCTGAATAGAATTTCATCAAATCCTCACTTTTAGAGGATCGTTTGGTCATCTGGACTATCATAAAGAGTAAAATTGGCTGCTCGTCACCAGATCTGTTCTTTTTCAACCATATTCTATGGAAGTACTCCATTTTGAAAATATTCCATAATGGATGTTCTCCATATTGTAGTATGAACATATGGTTTAGAAATAAGTCTAATTTCATTAATTTCCTAAATTCTTGTTTGAAAAAAAGGTGAGAACACATGACGATGGGCTATGCTAATGACTGTATTATCCTGATTTGGAGCTTCCAAGGCTGTAGCTATATTACCCAGTGCATCTTCTTGAGCATTTTTTGATTGCGGGACATAAGACCATGTCGGATCTTAGGTAAATTCGTCCATTAACACTCTGGTGTAAAAAAAGGGATTAACTCTTCATTTCTGATATAATATTCCCCATTGATTTTCTTTATTTCCTATTATCAATCACCTTTTACTTTTAAATGATTCACTTGCACCTGAAGGGACAATTCTAAACCTGCTATGAGAGTTTTATATTCTGCCTCATTATTTGTTCCACCTTTCCATAATATAAAAGAATAAACAAATACTTATTTTTTGGGGGAAATAAGGAAAATTACTAACCCAACATTGTTGAGTTTTGGGTTTTCCATTCTTGTCCCTCTTGGACTTCTAGAAGCACCATCAAAATACATTTCCCATGTTTGGGAATTATCTTGAATAGAGAAAACCTCTTCATCAGGAAGTCCAATATTTAATGATGCATCTTCCGCAGATGGATGCTTAGCAAGGCATTCGGCCAGAGCTTGGAATTTTATTGCCTTTTGAGGCAAAAACTAGATATCAAAATATTGCAAAATAACCGCCTACCGTGCTAGACGCCCTGTCATCATAGGATGACTGAGGATAAATTTGAGGGGGTTATTGCGAGATATCAATTGGAACTCATGATGTTGCAGGTAATGGCTCAATTTCTAAAATGTAATGATTAATGTTAGGAAACACTTGTAAATACTTGAGTATCGAGTTTCTACATCAAGCATAGTTCGAATGATATATTAAAGACTATTTTCATTCCCAACATCGTTCTTTTGTGCAAGGAAGGCACCTAATGATCGCTCTAAAGCTATCACATAGAGAATAAGTGGTCTTCCTTCAACAGGTGGAATTAATATCAGTGGACTCAAGAGATATTTCTTGAGGGTATAAAATTCTTCTTGACAGTCTTTGGTTCATGGGTAGGTGACTCCCATCTTCATTAATCTGGTGAAGGGTAAACATTTTTCAGCCAAATGAGTGATAAAGCACCAAATATAGGCCAAGTGTCCTTGGATTCCTCTTAATTCATTCATATTTCGAAGAGGTGACAAACCAAGGGTTGATTTTGTTTTCTCAGGATCAACATCGATAACACGATGGAATACAACAAAGCCGAGGAATTTTCTTAAGGTTACCTCAAAAGCACATCTCAAGGGGTTCATCTTCAAACTATGTTGCTGAAGTTTATGGAATATAGTCTCCAAATCAGCCAAGTGATTGGAATTTTTTCTAGATTAGACCATAATATCATCCAAATAACATTAAACAAACTTCCCTAAGAATGGTTTGAATATATGATGCATGACACGTTGATATGTCGCACCTGCATTCTTTAAGACAAAGGGAGTTACCCTAAAGAAAAACACACCTTGAGGGGATCTAAAGGCTGTATATTATTCATTATCTAGGTCCATATGGATTTGATCAGACCCATATTAGCCATCCATGAAGGAAAGATCTTCATATCCAGCCATTACGTCTATTAAAAGCTCTGTATTTGGAACCAGAAAATTATCTTTAGGAAAATTCTAGTTAAGATCTCTAAAATCAATGAAAAATCTAATTTTCCAATTATTCTTTTTCACTGGAATAATGTTTTACATCCATTTAGGATATTTAACTTCCTTGAAAAAGTTATCCTTTATAAGCTTATCAACTTCAGCTTCAATTTTAGGGGCATGAGTTGGGTGTGTTCTCCTTGTTGCCTGCTTGAATCCACAAAGTTCTTATGGAATACCCAAAGGATGGGTGGATACATCAGGATTAAGACCTGGAATTTTTGTATAATTCCTATAAAATAAATCTCGATGTTTCTTTAGAAATTAAGTATACAACTATTGATCATGAGAGGTCGTGGCCACACTAATTAGAGTGGGCATGGATATTCTTTTGTACTCAGATTTATTTCTCTGAGCTCATCCATAGTGGTAGAGACACCTTCCTCAAATGATGGAGAGGCATCCCAGAGATCTTCCACTTCTTCTTCATTATGCGTTACCTCTTCTATTTCTAATTTCATATTAGATGAAAACGAAAAACTCCTAGAGTTAGAGGAGGAGTCAATATTTGAACATCCTGAAAAAGAAGCCACCAAATCTAACCCTACGAATGACGAAGGATCTTCCTAGGGTAATAAAGTGGAGATGATGGATTGAGGATCAACATCTTTGTCTTTATCTATCATTTCCACAATTTATTCTACTTTTATTGAAAAGGTAGAGGCTTTCTGTAGTTCAGTGGATGAAATGAAGACATCTCCATTTAAGCTTCAATCATTACTTAGAGGATCAATAGTTTCTCCCATACTATCAGGCCCAGTTACCCCAATTGACATTATGGGAGTTATTATACATATTCTTGTATTTGGTTTTACACTTTCAATTTGATTTATGGGTAGCAAATAATCTATACTCAAATGTATCAATGGATTTTCTAGGACCTTTCCAATCCTTTCAGAGCATTAACTCTAGTTATTTCTTTTATCATGGAATTTATTCCTTTTGTGTGATAAAACTATGCCACAATGTATTGAGATTCACATGTTTTTAACAGAGCCTTTTCACTATACAATGTCTCACCTTGACCATTGAAATAGTACTTAAGACATTGGTGTTATGATGATGGTATGGTTTCATGTTGATGTGGCCAAGTTCTTCCAAGTAGAATGTTGAAGGCTGTGTGCTGACAAACAACCATAAAATATAAATTAGACACAAGATTTATAAACCGTGTTCAAGTGTAATCTCACCCAGAGTTTCGTTCTCATTCTTGTCATATCCTTGGAACATTAAAGTGGAAGAAGATAAATCAAATTCAGTCAGGCCCAATCGATGAAGTGTTCAAAAATGAATGAGGTTGACTCTGGAGCGATTATCAATGAAGGCTCATCGGATGTCTATGTCATTGATCTTTCCAGAAAAATACAAGGGTCTAATATGCCCATGTACCACATCATTTTCATCTCCATTTGTAAAATATATGACTGCATGACATTATGTAGGATCATTCTCTATACGGTAAACCTCAGAAGTAGTAACTTCAGTTTTAAACTCTTGAGGACTTTACAAAGCCTCAATGAGTGATTCTCCAAGATCATTTGATAGATTTGAATCATCCAGAATTGATAACTTGGCTGGTACATAGGCCAATTTTTTTAAAACGTCATATTTTTTGTCCAAAGGTCTACATTTCCCAGCATGGAGATGTTGTTTTGTAGGTGATTTGGAAATTGATTCTTCTCATGTAGACATAATCTGTATCGGAGCCTAAACTAGAAATACTCCTGGATTTGGTAGATCATACTGACTATATCTTTTCACTTGTTGAGAAGAAGACGGAGTGACTTCTAAGTGGTCCTCCAAAATAATTGTGTCATAACCAAAGCTGTCTTTCATGGAAGAAATTCATTGTTCCTATTGATCTTGCTGAAGGTCTCTTCCATGAGTTTCTGCCGCATATATGGTTCAAGAAGGGGTAGAGTTAAAATGAAGTTTTTTAGAATTCCCACATCTTCCCCTGTATCCTCAACCTTGGCCTCTTCTTCTAGTTTCCAAAGTAGGTACAAGAAATTCTAGATCATTATAATCAAAATCACAACTGGCATAAGGATCTATTAAATGGATAACATTAATAGAACCAACGATCAATTCTTTATCTGATGAAGATTCTTCTTGATAGGTTAATTCTGGTTATACCATTTGGTGGGGTGGTTCCCGTGTTTTTGAAATAGATGGCATGAAATCTTCCAAGGTCAAGGACAACTTTGGCCTTAACGTGAGCTGATCTTCTTCTAACTGCTCTTTGTCCTTATGATCAATTTTCTTCTTTAAGGAATGACTTTTTGATGAAGATGGTTTTACTGTGGCATAGGTGGAGTAAGACACAATTGGTTGTTTCAACTATGTTCATAAATGGTGTGAGTTTGGTTGATTGTTTTCCTGATAATCCAATCATCATATTTCTACACATTTTTTACTTTTGAATTCCTGCCATTCACCCTCTTACTCTAGATCGGTGGCAATAAAACATACTACTTGAGCTGATGAAGTTTTCAGTTTCACTTGTCCAGCATCTACTATCTTTTGCAGGAGGTCTTTGAAAACAAAACACTCCGGAATGGGATGTCCCAACATCTGGTGAAAGGGAAAATAATTTGGAAGATCTTCATCTCCTTCTTTATTTGGTTTCTTCAGCCTTGGAAACCGAACCAAATTTTTTCCAGTGCTGAGATGAATTAACAAGGAATTTGTTCATTCCAGAAAGACAAAACATTTTTCTTTAATTCCTCAAATTATTTTTCCTTTGATCTCTTTGATCATATAGACGAGGTGGTCATTGCTGCTGGTGCTCAAGAGGAGGAACGCTTAGGTACGATGAAGGTCTTGAAGTAGAAGCTGGTACATGTGTTTTCTTGAATGTAACTATAGCAGCTTCTCCCTTTACAATCCTCCTCCCTGAAGATGATGTAATTACTTGAGTTTTAGCCTTAGTTTCCATAATAGAATCATCTATTTGTTGAGTGATGGAAGTAAGGTCTCAAAACCCTCCTTTATATTTCATAGGGATCAATGGTGTGCATAAATCATTATGTAGATTTGCCACACAGATTAACAGAAACTCTTCTTGAGGGAGTGCTAGACTTAAGGAATATGTTAATACTTTCCATAGTGAAATGAAATATGTAACTCTTTCATTATCCTTTATTTTAAAATTGGTATGATAAAAAACATTCACCTTTAGAATATTTGAGATAAATTGAAGAAGGAATTTCTAAGAGAGATCTTCTCATCCATTAATTGATCAAGATTGTAAACTTGTATACCAGACAAAAGCTAGTCCCTGTAATGACTGCACAAAACACATAAGAATTACTGCTTCTTGTTGTTGAGAAGTTCCCATCATGGGATCACAACGAGATACAAAATGTGTTAAGTGTTGTTTCGAATCTCCACAACCATTGAATATTGGTAATGTGGTATTCACAAAATTTAGTGGGGGAGAATTTCATCCACCGATTTAGGGTAAGCTCTCTTTTCTAGCAAAACTGGTGCATGTCGTTCCTCTATAGCTTTCAATCGAGTATTTAATGCCTCAATTATGTTCATAAGAATATGGGGAACATTTGTATGAGTTGGAATTTGTGCATGTATATCAACTGGAGCTTGAGATGGTGCGATGACTGAAAAAAACACTGATGGTGGTGCTGATATTTTCCATAGATAACCCACGGGAAAATTCCTATCCTGATTTATATGGTCCTACCTTGATTTCAAACCCAGTATAGGGAATTAATTATATGCATATGTAGTTACTATAAATCCTCATTGATTATGAATCCTATAGGATGTGCATATTGAGGACCTACCTCGAGAGTACGTCTAGTAGAAATGCTGCTTCAAAGTAACTCCGTATTGAGAATTTTCAACTGCTTCATTTCATCTTCTTGCTATGAAAATATATCTTCAAGTGAAAGAGATTAACCTTCTCTAGTGGAAAAGTGAGAGACAATATGACTTTTTCCTTTTCCCTTGATAGATTCCATTAAGAGGGGTGGGATTTGGTTATTTGAAGGTATATATAGATTCTGGGTAAGCCTCTGATTTCGGGTACGTACACCTTCTTCATTTTCCTCAGTGTATACCGTATTATGGATAAGAACTTTATATTATGATTCCCCTAAACTAGATCCATTTTCTAGATGATCTTTTTTAGTGGAGTTAATGACATTCAATGATGCATAATGAATCGATGGAATCTATCATCTTTTTTGTAACATCATCTCCCTCTGTATCTTCTAGGAGACTCTGTTCTCCTATATGATAAATTCCTAGGAACTTTTTGGAGGATAGTAACTTGAAGGAAATATTTGGATAATTCAGTTGTATGCTTTCCATGTGGATTATTTCCTAATCGAGAAAAAACTAACTTCTGTTGAAGAGGAGATTGCAGATGTGAAAAAGCCCCATGTCTAGAAGGGTGGGGCTGTTTTTGTTCTCATTTTTCAAATATTTTAATTTTGTTTAATGAATTTAAAGGTTGTGTTAAATGAGCCCCCAATCTTGCAAGCCGGGGTGATTCATGTAATGCTATGGATGAAATTCATGAAAATGCTCTTATGATTTTTAGAATTTTGGTTTAGACATTAGATAGATTCATTATCCAACAACCACTCAAATCAAATGTTTCAGAAGATCGATTTTCTATTTAAGACATTTTCATTCTCTGATAATTGACATCCTCTAAGCGGGATGCCTGCTCAATATTCTCAGATGCATGATGTAAAAGTAACTCAACAATTTTTTTTCTTTGGGTATGACTCTAATGAGAGCTGGTTGAGGCCTGTTATTGAGTGTACATTCGATTACATACAAAATCTATTGATTGTGGCCGATCGTGGGCAATAACATTTCATGAGACCAATTTTGGTGGACTTTGCTGATTTTGGAGTACAGTGAAATGCAATTATCCATGAAAAACCCATCCTCTGATACAAACAATAGTTGGGGAATAAAAAATTAACTGGAATAGCCTCTTTAGAGCATTGATGAATGCACGCTAAAGTGTTCTTTGCATATTTTCAGCCTTTGGATGTTGGGAAACTGAGGGATATTCCAAGTCAATTTGGCATTGCAACCCCTATATTAAATTTACATGATTTTCATATTGATCATATGGTAATAGTTTAGTTTTAAAATGATAAAGAGTCTTCCACAAATTGAGGCGGATATCAAGAATACAATCATCTGTAATCAAGTTTTCAATGTTATAATGGGAATTTTCCAATGGGTAGAACATGACTAGTACTTCTACTTTATCTAAATGTTTCCTCATGTGTAAAACATCTTCATAATCTTTCACTGGAGGTTTCTCCACTTTTTATGACCAAAGTAGATGCTCTGTATTAGAAGACAAATGACCAAAGGGAGGTTCAGAGAATAAGAGTTCCCTTAAGATGTTTTCTATTTGAGAAAGTGTTTCACCTGTCAATGACAAGGCATCAGAGATGATTGGACTTGTGTTTGCAAGTTCCTCGAGATATGAGGGATTTCTTATCACAACATTGTCAATTATATAATTATTTTGACAATGAAAAATACTAATGTGGAGAGGAATTTCGTAGAGAATGACATCATTGGGAGGATCACCATGATGGATTACAGCAAAAGATAAATCTTCTTGCTCCTTGGTCTTCCGGACACACGGAGGGTTGCTGTGGTTCTCAACCCAAGATAGACACTCTGGATTGACTGAATTTTCATGAAGAAAGCCTTTATGATGAAGTGTACGATGAGGAACATCAAAATTACTACTACCACTCCCATGATTTTGTAATGAGAGGGTTGGATATTGAGCTGTAATAAATAAATTTATGAGGGTTTCAAGAACTCCAACATTAAGAGGATCCAAATCGCATCTTGACTCTTGATTTTCCAACAGTGTTTGGTGATACTTCTTCTTGGATTTTCTCTTATACATAGTTGGTGCCTTTTTCTGGGAATAGTGGTTATCATGAGTAGGTGTATATTCATTCCTTGGATTGGTTACTGGAATAGACCAATTACCTCCAGTTGGAAAGGGTGTATTTTCCTGATATTGTTGTTCGTATGATATGGGGAATATGCACCATAACCCTCCTGGATAGGAACGAAGGTGTGTATCTGTTCCGAGATGGCATGACAATGTGTCATCCCATGTGGGGAGTCATATTTATGTATCTTTTCCCCTGGTACTGCTGAAGTAGTTGTTATAATATCCTGGCATGATTCCAAAATATGGTCAAGGATTTGCGTCTTCCCTTTCACCATTGATAAGATGTGTTTGGTGACTTCAGTAGCCAGAACAGGAATATACATCCATTTTGTATCTGGAGTAGGTGTATGTGACTGCTCTTGTCTTCCATTTCCTATCAATGGGTATTGACAGTAGTCATTCATGGGGGAAGAGAGTCGAGTCTACCCCAGATTTGTCATCAGAGCATTCCGATTGACTTCTTCGGGTGCTAAAAAATGAGACTGTTGGCATATTTGATGAACATTGTTAGGCGTATGTGCATGCTGGATGTTTCCCATCATGTATGGTTGACGAACGTCCTTCAATACTGGCAGATGAGACTACTGATATAATTGGAGATTCTAAATAAGTGTATGGTCATGTTTACCAGTTTCCACCATATTATATTGGCGGGATTCTTTAAATGTAGTCAGATGAGCCTACTGACTAGTTGATAACTTGTATGCAGGTGTATGTTCCTTTTCACGGTACCCCACTAGGTTTATCTAGTGGGATTTGTGATTTTCTCCTAGACGAGTTTGTTGAGTAGAAAAATTAGGATGGATGAGTGTATGTGCTCGTTCGTTGTTTTCCATCAAGTTAGACTGATGGGCTTCTATGGAAGGGGTAGAGGTGATAACCTACTCCCTGTTGACCAGAATTTGTCCCCATTGGTTCGTCTTGCATGCTCGGGTCTGAGTGACCTAGTATGAACATCTAGAGGCAACGCCCCCATCATGTTGGGGATTCAATTCTTCACAATTTTGTTGGCAGTGATTTCTAATGGGAGTCCTCAGGAAGGACCTTTGAATTATTGAATTAAGGCCTTGAGTGACATCTTGATCCACCTCCATGTAGTACATGAGGGACTGATTATTGCGTTCCTGGGATAAATACACGAACTGGATGAAGACGGTGTTTGGAACCGTCTGCTTCTTGATCATTGGTCATCATTGGCTGGATGATCGAGGATTTTTATTGACCTAGAGGGCCTACCGAGCAGCCTCCAAAGTTAGTATTGTACCATTTCGGTGATATTCCTTCACCATCACATTAGAGACCCAGTGTTGAAGATGCTAGGTTGGTGATGACGACCTTCTCGTGGATGGGGATCCATCTTTAGCAGGGGTCGGGAAGTTCACAAAAGTTGTTTTGAAGAAATCCATTTTGGAGTGAAGGGAATTATAAGAAACACATGAAAAAAAAACAAACTCTATCAAACAACATCTTTTTAGATGGATACATGCCTGATTGATTCCATTGTATTGCCTTCCTTTATCAATTGATAGGGTCATAACAGGTGGGTAACATTATTAACTTGGCTAAGGATTCACGTCGGGTTCACCAATTTTGTTTTGTAGTTCCTTGAAACGTGTAATATAGTTTTAAGAATCACTGTTTCTAGGAAGTTTCCATTGGATTTATTTATGGAACTAGAAACATACAACAGTTCTTTATCCAAAAGGGGACCTTCTTTCCAAAGGCAGGTGTTCATTAAGTTTGAAATTTATGATACTAGAGAACGTGCATTGGTCGAGAGGATGGGAGGTCGGACTCATCACACCCTTTTGGGGGGAATTATTGTCTACTCTAGGACTCTCTTTATAAATATAAGATATCTTCATGAATCCTTATTAGTTAACCATGTATAACATAAGATTACCTTGGAATTTTGAATCATTTATTAACATGTGTAAAATATAAAATCATCATTTTTTACTCAAGGTTATTCATCAATAGAGATATCCATATGAATTCTAGGTTCGCCATCAATGGTATCCTCTAATAAAATATTTCAAGATTCTTTTAATCATCATTATGATGAAACTAGTTTTTAATACACTCAGCGGGGCACTGTAGAATTTATTGTCATCTAGGGAGACAAAGGTTTGGTTTGATCTTGGGATCGTGCCCATAAAATGGGCTAACTATGTATCCTTGTAAATGGAATCAGAACCCTCATAGTTTGGTAACACTGAATGGGAAACATCATACCTTTTAAGGTCATGTGATAAAGACGTAGCTGTATAGTTTAATGTCATATGGTATGGACATCTATGACGAAGATGCTTAGTCAATGTTTAGTGTGGGACTTATATTGAATCACCCCAAGGAACTTGGAAAGGATATGGGTTTCCAAGTAAGATTAAACCGTATTTGGAATAATGCCCAAGGAGAACAGGATTGATTTGGAGTGTTGGGTTTGACCCTCAAGGAGGCTTCCTACGTATTCCATGTGGATGAGAATCAATGTCCACATAGTTCGATAAGTCTCATAAGAGAGTATGGTCCTTTGAGAGAAATCGGTTTTGGATTATTTCTTGAAAATGATTCCTTGGTGATTTGCGGGGTTTAATTTGGGGCTTATATCCAAGGAGGATGCCCAGATTAAGGGAATTAGGGTTGTATTCTTGAATAGGATATTCAGTGAGCTCGGCCCCTGAAATGGATTCCTATGTATCCTAGTTTGAACAGGAATCAGAGATCTCGTAGTTCATTCAATTAAGTGTTTGTATACTTGTTGTAATCATCACGAATCTCTGAGCCCACGTGAGTCATGGTCAGTGTTAGAAAAAAAAGTGAAAAATTCAACAATGACACTTGCACTTTCAAGTTTTTACTCCTCTGCTGGTGGAATAGGGCGAGCCTATGGTGGAAATGATGGATGAGGGCCAGGCGACCCGGAAGAGGGAGAGGTAAAAAGACTTCCCTATATTCTCTTCACTTTGAACAAGGGTCCAATGGAAGGAAGAAGGGATGAAATCTTGGGGCTTACACCAAGATGGATACCCATGGTGACAAATCCCAAGGAGAGAGGGAAAGGATAACAAGAGTCCCAGTGCCTATCTCCCATATGGTCTTTAGCACTGAAGAAAGAAAGAGTGGCGATGCTTCCTCCTACAAGAAAATATAGAGGCTTACACCAAAATGGATGCCCTTTTGCAATTTCTTGGGTCTTAGTCTTAAGGAGGATTCCCATTTGAGATTTATCCTAATATAAGAGTTAGGTTTTGAGGTTTGAGGAGTTTCTTAAGGATCATATCGACTCAAGGTACTTGAGGAATCCATAAGGAAAGTCCAAACTCGTAACATGTGAATGGAACCAGGAGGACTACGTTGACTCAAGGGAATTAATTGAGTGTGATGGTGTGTCTCAGATCATGGTATTCAAAGGATAGAAGTTGGGCCACATAAAGGGCGCAATGGAAATTGTCATAGACCTGATCCAAAAAGTTTGTGGTGCAACTCCCCATTTTTTATGGGGTCCAGTGAAGGAAGCGAAGGGACTATCAAGAAGGTCCGGGACCACAGCCCGATAGTAATCCTGAGTAGGGGTGCTGGGGCGCAGCCCCCATGGTATTTACCAACAGGGTCACGTAGGTACTCCGCATAGGTGTGCCGTGCAGGTTCTTCGTGTAGCTCCCCCCACTCAGGTACTTCACGTAGGTGCGACACGTAGGTGCTTTGCATAGATCCATGTGTTCTAGAGCATTATTAGACTTTGAACCACATTGCCCCATTTAATTCTCTCTTCTCTGATGTTTTAGAGAGCTACCTGAGAAGATTTGGGGGATCTTGGTGAAATAGCTATGCAATAGGATCTTTGGGTCTTCTTCCAACATTTTTAGTCCTTAAAATGGGGAGCCCAAGGGTCTTATTTATAGGCATGGAGGGGACTTGTTTGAAGGGAATTTTTCCATGTAGGTCCTCCGCATAGGTCCTCCGCATAGGTCCTCTGCATAGGTCCTCTGCGTAGGTCCCTTTGTGAAATTTATCCATCTTCCAAGTGCCATATCTTTTGATCTGTAAGTCTATTTGGGCTCCACGACTAGTAAAATCGAAGGTCTTGAAAAGATCTACACTTCTTGATATGGTAAATACACCCTGTATTCTCAAAAAAAACTTGGAAATTTAATTTAATGTGTTTAAACGCTTCCATCATTGATCTTGGAAATCCACTGCCTACTCCTGGATGGGGTAATCATTCCTTCTTATCCATCATTATGGAGTAATATTTTGGAACCTAAAAATCTATCATGCATCTTCTTTCTTTATTGTGAAAACATCTTTAATCATACTTGAAATTTGTTGTCTATGTGAGAATCATATCTTCACTCTACGAAAAAATGCATAGAACACATTTTATAGTGTCTACAGCCACTCACATGAGTCTAGAGAAATCCACTATTAAGAATAAGTGAATGAAAATTATGCGAACACCCATTAGAAACCTTCAACATCATTATAGGAAATAATATTCTGATTCCAATCTCTTTATAGTGTTTTATTATAAAACCGTTGATCCAAACAAAATAATAAAGGTTTTTTTGAAACTTCTCCACAATGGCTAAGTCCAAATCCTCAGTCTGAATTGTATGGATCCGATTTTTTCAATCTGATGTGTCTAGATCAGATTCTCTCAATATGGTCTATCTAGATCAGATCCTCTCAATACAATGATTTTGGATCTGATTATCTCAATACAACCAGTCTGGATTTGATTCTCTCAATACGATGGACTCAATAAGATGAATCTATTCTCAGTCCAAAAAACATATACTTTCTCAAAAGAGAGTGTCATAACACCACACTATAGAATAAAGTAATATTTTTGAAGGAATCCCTTCTATTATTGGATAGAAAATTTTGTGTCCATGAAATTATAAACTCTCCTCTTTTTTCTTTTCTCACTTTATTTTTCTGTCCCCCATTCTCACTTTACTTTTCTCACTTTCTTTTTCTCTCCCCCATTTTATGATAACCTCAAATTTAGATTCATAAAAAAAATATAAGTAAAACTTCTTACAAAGTAAAAATTTGTAACTTTATCTCCCCCTTTGTCAACATAATCCAATGAATGGTGAGGGTATTACCTATGAGGTTTAGGAATACATGGGAGGAGGCTAAACATGAAAATTCAGCCACAATTCCAAAAACCATTCTTTCCTCATTGCTTTTGTAAATATATCAATAATTTGATACTTTGTTGAAATGTATTCTAACAAAACATCTTTATTATCAACATTATATTTTATAAAGTGAAAATTTATATCAATGTGTTATGATCTTTAATGTTGAATAAGAATTTTATAAAGACTAATTACACTCTAATTATCACAAAAAAAATTCAATGGTTAAGAAAATTTCACTTTCATGTCTTTCAACTGAACTTTCATCCACAACATTTGGGTACAAGACTAAGAAGCTGTAACATATTTGGATTCATCTATTCCCAAAGTTACTGAACTTTTTTTCTTAATATTCCAACTCAAACCACATTCACCTATGAAAAATGTTCATCCTAAGGTTGATTTTATACCATTGCGATATCCAATCGAATCGGCATTAGTATAACCATGAAACATTATCTCACAATTTCTTTTATATAACAACCCATGTGAAGTTGTTCATTTGACATATATTAGAATTCTTTTTTCTTCCAACATATGTGATTATTTCGATTTACTTTGATATATGGCAAAAAAATTCACAACATAAAAAAATTCAGGCCTTGAGGCTGTAAGGTGAAGAAGTCTTCCTATAATCTCTCAAAAGTCTTTCTAATTCACACTTGTTCCAGATTCTTCTTTGATAAACATAACACTCACTAAAATAGGAGTTTAAATTTCTTTGAATTCATCCCTCCCAAACTTCATTAAAAATTCCCTATAATACTTTTCTTGGGATAATAAAATTTATTTTTCTTCTTTTGAACATGTAATCCAAGGAATAAAGTAAATTTTACAAACATTAACATTTCAAAATTATTCTTCATTTCCTCAGAAAATGTTTTGAAAATATATTCTCTATCCCCATAGAAAATTATATCATCCACATGAACAATTAAAATTATAGTTCCGAAGTCAACATCATTCACATAAAAGTTTCTATCAAGTTTTTCTTTATAAAATTTCAACATTCTCAAACCATTTTCTAGCTTAAAATACCATGAACATGGTGGTTTCTTCATCCCATACAATGATTTATTCAATTTAGAAACTTCTTTTTCATCTCATTAAGTAGAAACCCACAAGGTTATTCAATGTAAACTTTTACCTCAATCTCACTATTTAAGAAATATGATTTTACATCAATCTAATAAACATTGTAATTCTTATGGGAAGACAATACAAGAAACATTCAAATTGTTTTTATCCTTTCAATGGGGGGGATGTTTCATCAAAATCCATACCTTACACATGTGCATGTTCTTTACAAACAAGTCTTTCTTTGTTTCTTGAAACTTCTCCATGATCATTCAATTTGTTTCTATAAACCCACTTTGTTCTGATATAATTTTTATTTTCATTTATTGAAACAAGTTCTCATTTTTCATTCTTCTCAATCTGATCCAAATCGTTATTCATAACATCCAACAATTATTTATTTTCAATAGCCTCTAAAACTGATTCTAGTTCAAATTTTGAGATAAGTGAAGTAGGATTTTCTAATCTCAAATCTTTTATGGTCTGAACCAGAGCCTTTTGATTCCCAATAATGTTTTTGAATTCAACATATTTTTATAAGGTAGGAAACATCAAATTTTCTTTCCCATCTTAAATTTATTCATCACTCGATTCTTATGAATCTTGATAAGAATGCTTTGAATTAATGTGACTATTATAGGAATTATCTTGTTTATCCTCCTCAGCATTAACAAAAAAAATATAAGAAAATTTTATTTTTAATTACCTTCACATTATATATGTCAACCAAATTTTTTAAATGTTTGTTCCAATATTTGTAACATCATCAATTTGGTGAATAACCCATATAAGTTCTTTCCTCAGCTTTCTCAACAAACTTTCCCAAATATGGATTTTTGATTTTGAGAAAACATGGACTTCCAAAAACATTGATGTACTTAAAAGAAGTTTTTTATACGACATTTCATAAGGAGTCTTGATATTTTCTAGTCTCAACAAGCATCTATTTTGAACATGTACAAAAGTACTAATAGCTTATCTCTAAAAATTTTTTGAATGTTTTTATTCTACTAACATACTTCTTACCATTTCCACCAAACTTATATTCTTTTTTTGATAATATTTTTTTTTGAGTACAAAGAGAAAAATAATGATGTTTGATAACATGATTTCTCAGATAAGTTTCAAAAGTATTGATTATGAATTCAGTACCATTGTTTATTCTCAACTTCTTTAGGGAAACCCCCATTTATTTCTCAAAATATTTTCTAAATAATTTGAACATTTCAATAGACTTTGACTTTTTCTCCATAAACATAATTTTTTTCATTCTTTTGAAATCATAAATAAAAGTGATAAATTATAAATATCATTTTGTTGATTTATGTCTCATAGACCTGCATAAATCAGAATGAATAAGCACAAGTTGTGTGGTATATTTAATCTCAATTATTTTACGAATTTTGTTAGTAATCTTCACCTTTTTAAAAAGTCACACAAAAATCTTATTCACATCTTTTAAATTCTGAAAAGATTCAAATGAAATCAAATTTAGAATGATTTTCATAGTTTTCTATAAAATGTGATGAATTCTTTGGTTCCACAATTTGTTTTTATCATTTGTACTCATGTAACAAAATTTATTGAATTCTCCTATTTGAAAGAGATTCCCACTAGTTCTTTCTCCTTTTGTAATGACTTCTCCATATATCATACTTTTTATTATGCAAAATATTTTTGAAAAAAATTATTTTCCATTATCACAATGTTTACTTACACTATGAAAGTTATGTTTTATCCTATAAAAAAATAAAATTTCCTTAGATTTCAACTTTTCAGCTTCAATTTCAGTTGTTCTGATTCCTCTGATTTTTAAGGAACTGTCATCACCAAAGGTAACTGCTCCTCCATCATGAATTTCAACATGTTTCATGATTTTTATATCACCTATCATATATGAAGAGAAGCCACTATCAAGTATCCATGGTTTGTTTCTTTTACTTTCTTTCAATGTTTTTTCAATAAAAAAATCCCTTTCCTCAACTTTCTTATTTTCTGCTTTATTTTATTTTCTATCAAAACAAAGTTGCTATGGAAGGAGTTCCATACATCATTCAAAATGATGACTAGCTTGATCACATCTTCCACAAAATTTATACAGACATTAAAATTTATTTCTTGTTGTAAATTTTCTATCATCTTGAGAATTCACTTTTTCAAAAAAATTATGCTAAGAAAATTTCTCATTTTACTTTCATTATTTCTTACACTTTTCTCAAACCTTCTTCTGGTTGAAGATATATTGTGCTAAAAATTATACGAACTATTACCATAGATTACACAACACCAGAAATAACCATCAAATCTTGATTTTCTATCAAAATAAAATCTTTATCTATTGAAACTTTGTTGATGTTGGTAACTTCATTAAGCTATAACATACTCTAGACGTGGACCATCTTTTATTTTGAGTTATTTTCTTAGATTTGTAGATTTTATAGGTTTCTCAAAAAATTTCTCCACAAAATATTTACCCATAATTTTTCCAAAACCTAAATTGTTAAAAGAAACAGATGAAACATTATTTTTTGGTAAGATAAGATTTCACCGAATTCTCAAAATGAGATTTCTCAACAACTTTAGAAGTATCATATTTTTCTTCCAAATCTTGTTTAAGTTTTAATTCATATTACTAAATGTTTTTTCAGACTCAATAGGTTTTTATTGAAACTTGTTAAACTCTTATTTCATAGCTTCCAGCTTCTTACTATGATCTTCAATCATCTTTCCCTATTCAACAATTTTATGTTTGTAACTTAAAATACCCTTAATGTATTCATCCTACTTCTTGATGACATATTTTCTTCCATTATCTACTTTTTCACAATCTTTATTCATTACTATTATTTATTTTTTGAGAGTTTTTTTTCTCAAGACATGAAACATGTTCTGTTCTGAGCTGATACTGTCTATAAGATTCTTCACCACCTTCTTCACTCATTGAGGAATCTTTTGTTTTCTCAACATTTGAAATGAAGGTTCTAAATTATTCTGAATTTTCATCTTCAAAATAATTGTTGTCGATTGAGTGTGATTCAACATTATTACTCAAAATAATTTTTTTTATTTCTAGTAAAATTATTCTTATATCTATTAGAATACTTTTCTTCCTTATCATTTTATTCCCCTTCTTCCATTGGGGTTTTCCATTAGAATAATCTTGATATTATCCATCTTTATTCTTGGATAAATTCATAGAAAAGTGTATGATTCCATCACACTCAAAATATTTGAGGGTAATTTTACCTCCATAATTTATTCTTCCTCATTTATAGTTCTTGGATATAAGAGACATGATTTTTTCATTCAACTCATCACCCACTTTATCTTCACATTCACAAGGATGAACACCATCAACATCTTGAATTTCCAACTCTCTCATAGCTTCAGAATACATTTAATCTATAATATTATTTTTAAACATTATATCTTTACTTGTTTAATAAGAAAAAATAATGTTAAGAAACTCATCAAAAGATAAATAATTTTTATCTTTTAAAGAAGAAATTTTAGAATCAAACCTATATGAAAAGTTTCTCATAATTGTCTTCACAATTTTTGAATCTTCCAACACATCTATGAATCCTCTAATGTTTCAAAAAAAATTCATTTATTTTGTTAATGTATTCATCAATTGTTTATTCAACTCTCATTATAATGTCTTTATAATTACTATACCAGATTTGTTGATTTTCTTCTTTAACATTTGTATTCCCTTCAAAAGTAATTTCCAACTTGTACCACATACTTTTTCACGTTTTGAGTCCCATCAACTTATGATAAACATTCTCTGATAAAGACATAAGGATTGTATTTTAATCCTTTCCATCAACTTCTATATTTCTCTAATAATCAAACATCATAGGAACATCTTTCTCAATAGGTGGAAAACCAATAGAAGTAGCATTAACAACTTCAAGTCCAAGAGACATGAGATAAAGAATCATCCTATTTTTCCATCTATAATAATTTTTCACATCAAATTTATGAATACCTATACTATTGATAGAATTGATATTATACATGATAAGGATTAAACAAGGGAATTCTACCTCTCATACTACTTGATGTACCAAATTATTGAATAACAACTAAAAAGGGGAGTTGAATCAATTTTTCACTTTTTATTAATTTAAAAACTTTTAGAAACTTATCCCCTGCAAATTGTTATTATTTATTTCATTATCAACTTTTAGTAAATACTCATGCATGAAATAATAGTAAAACAAGTAAAGAACATAAGATTTATAAGGTTTGACCTCAGTGTGAGAAGAAAAATCTTTTCTGCAGACACTCATGTGGGTATATAAAAATCCACTATTATTAGGAAGTCAATAAAACTTATGCCAACTTTTGTTGGACACCTTCTATCTCCCAATAGAAAATATTATACTGAATTATACCAGTTCACATTTTTTTCTTATAAAAAGTTAATCCAAACAAAAAATAATGATGTTGTTGAAACTTCTACACAATTGGTCAGTATAAATCCTCAGTCTAATTTTCTGGATTTGATTTTATTAATATGATGAGTCTAGATCTGATTCTGTCAATACAATATATCTAGATCATATTCTCTCAATACAATGAGTCTGCATCTGATTCTATAAATACAATTAGTCTGGATCCAATTCTCTAAATACAATGGAATCAATATGATGAACCCATTCTTAATCTACAAAAATCAAACTCTTGTCAAATACTCAATACAATGTACCTTAGTCTAATTAACCCAATCTGTTTGACTAAATAAAATATTCTCAATATGATCTTTCTCAATCCGGTAAACAAACATTTAACTTTCTGATCCTTCTTATGATATCTTTGGATGAAAATGTCTTTCACTAGATTTCTTCAGTGCTCTGCCTTTTCTTCTTGCATGAATGATTACCATGAAAAAATGATCTAAAGTATTTATAGGAGACTTAGAAAAAAAAGGTGGGAAACTTAAAAACTTTCCATGCTTCCTCAAATCTCAAAAAATCCAAAAGATCTGTTACATTTAAATATCAACCTTGACTTCTTCAAATCTTCTTATATTTTTTAGATATTTATACAGAATTGAAATTCAAGTTTCACCTCTTCAACTTTTAAAAAATATTCTGGAATTTTATTTTTTAGACTTCTTCATAACCAGCTTTCTATGAATCTATTTCCTTCTAAGAGTTAGTATGATTTATATTTCCTTCTTAGAGTCAGTCCTATTTCTTTTTTCTTTTCAAGTTCAGTCCAATTTCAATTTCCTTCTCAGAGTGAGTTTGATTTATTTATTCATTGAATCCAAATTCTGTATCATTCTCATAATTTATCATGAATGATTTCATGATCCGCCAGAACTTTATGATCAGAAAAGCATTATTTGATTTTTTTAGAAAGTATGAAAACTTTCTAACTCTTGACTTCACAATATTCTTTAAAAAATCTTCACCAACAATATGACTCATTCAAAAAACAACTTATATATTTCTAACTTAGCAACTTATTTCCTTCTAAAAATATGAAAAATAAAAAATTCCAGCAAACATAAAATTATGCCTTCAATTATTGTGGATCTTACTATATGAAATTGATGCAGATGGATCCAATGTAGATGTATCCTATGATCTAAAACTGATGTTGGTTAGTCTGATTATCTTTTTATGATGGGATGGATATGATTCCTGGAAAGAAAAAATATACTTTTACAAATAGAGTTAGTTGTAAACAAATAAAAAACATTGTTAAAACAAAACACCACACATGTGCTTCAAAATAACCAGCAAGGGGTAAAACATATTAAAAAATAAATAGATCTTAAATAATTTAGAGACATGATCATATAATAGGTGGTTTAATTAAAGGAACAATGTCATGGAATAAAATAAGATAATTTTACCCAATAAGAAATATATAAAAAATAAAGAGTTGGGGTATAGGGATTTTGGCATAATATAAGAAATTACACTTTTGAGTTCAAAATAGTGACTCAATAATCATGATCCATGAAAATATAACATAAACATGAGAATGAGGTATATGAGTTTGGTGCATAAAAAAGTATAGAAAATAATTTCTTATGTCAAGGATAACTTCCAATACCATATTTACATAGTTGATAGAGTCCCATACTAGATTGGGTTTACTCCCTAGTCCCTTGCATAGTATATCATGAGATATAAAGTATTACTTAATTGATGGGGAGATATGATATAAAAATCTAGCCCCACCCATATCATAATTTTCTAGTATCATCATCCTTGAACCACACATAGTATCTTATGATAATAAATCATTATCTAATCTATTTGGGGGCTATATAATTCTTGTCCCACCCATAATCATAAAATATCTTTCATATGTGTTCCACATGAATAAAAAACTACCATAAATACATACAATTTACAATATGATTAACCCATAAAAACTAAATGGTAATTCAATAAAGAAACCATCAAGTAAATACCATTCATTCAAATTAATAAAATATAAGGGTATTTACCCTATATAGAATAAAGGGAATACAGTTAGATCAATAATTTTCCCAGTCAAACAAATGTATGGGTATCTAAGTGAACACTATTTATTCATGTAATGACATGAATCACTAGGGACCACATGATCGAAAAAAGGCTAGGCTGTCACAACCCCAAGCCCACCTCTAATAGTCTAGGGGTTGGTGAAAATCATTGAGAAGGCATAAAATAAATTTTTGGACTTTTCCTAGTGCACCTGTATGTATGCACCCAACCGTATCTATACAATAGTGGAGAAAAATAATAAAAAGGGATATAACATCTATAGTAAAACCATGAATGAAGTTAGATATAGGGAATACATCATAGTACAACATAAAAAAACCAAATTTTAAATTGAAAAAATACACACTCAGCTAGAAAAGAAGTCCCAACCTAACAATAATGGTAATAGAAAATAGTTATGAGAGCCTGACTCCTGGTCTCTAAGGCTAACCACTATATGTGTCATATTCAACCATGTATCCATATGATCCAACCAAAACACCTTCGACATTTCTATAATCTTTATAAGAATCAACACATGTGGGAGAAGACCATGTAGTGGTGAGTATATACATACCTAATAGGATGCCCTGAAAACTAAACATAAGAAATAAAAGATATTATAGAAGTAGTCATATCAAACCAAGAAAAAAGAAAAATGAATCCCAACAATATATATATATATATATATATATATATATATATATGTTCATAAAGAAACCCATTCAAGAAATAAAGGTGATCTCTATCTCATAGTCAACCCAGGACAATGAGTCCGCATGTACCTCCAAAGGTCTATATCGATGTATAGCATATTGTATGTCTACCTGAGAAGGTCAGGTAGAGGGAATTCACCTCTCAACTATTCCACCATACAAGTGGGAGAAATATCCAAAGTAAATATTACTCATTCCCTAGTATTTTAGGAGGATTTCACTCTGTATATGGATAGAGGACCCAAGCCCTAGGGTGTTGGGGGGATGATAGTCATTGCATGGAGGACCCACATATTAGCATGACAGGGTGTTACACATGGGCGGTATTGATAGATGAATCACACCCTAGTGTGTTAGGGGTACCATTCCCCAATACATCATGGGGGTTATACTCATAGGATAGATATCAATAGAGGAACCACACCCTAGTGCATTAGGGTGTGCCACTCAAATTATGGAGGACCCACAGTCTAGTACGTCAGGGGGTGCCAAGCGATGTATATAAGAATCACACACTAGTACATCAAGGGTTACACTCAATGTATGGAGGGACCATGGACTAATGCATCATGGGGGTGCCCCTCAAATTTGTGTAACGAGTTAGGGACCCACACACTGATACAACATGGTGTTTCTAACCCAAACCTCTAACACTAATGATCCTACCTGATCACTTCTATCATTAAGCATGGCATAAATAAGTGTCATTCTTGGAACATTTTACATCATAAATTGAAAGCCACTATGGAGGGCACTATCTCGTTATATGTTAAACAATTATCAGGATAAGCAACCCATGGGAAAAACCTATGTGTAGATGAAGGAGATACACAAGGTATAAGTTTCTTATAGGTGTATACAATGTGTATTGGGTCCACATGATGTGTGCTTATGCTCTATAACTTGGCTATGTTTTATTATGGACATGGATCAGAGTCTATCTAACCAAAATGTCATTTAAGGGTAACACACAGTGTGTCTCAGCCACCCAGGGACTTCTTGTGTGCTCTTAGACATGCATATGTTTGTGGTGACATTCCCATGTACTTGGATATGCACATGTAATGGAACAAGATTGTGTACTCCTAGAGTAAATGGAATATCTTTTCACATCGTGTCCTAGCCATGTGTAGTTAGAAAATGTCATATCTACCTTGGGAGGGTCACATGGTGTGTGGTACACACTAGATGGTTTGTGATCCTCAATTCGTTCCAAAATCCTAGAACCATTGTTAGGGGGGATGCTCACCATGTGTTATTCTAAGTTACATGGTTTGTAATACAGAATTTTCCTGATTCTCAACATCACATCATGCGTCTTCTAGATCTATATCTTCCACCATGATCCCCACCAATTGACTACCCAAAATCGGAGGAAACCATATAAGACCGCCAATTCCTAGCCTTTTATGGATAGAAATCGAAATTCGGTGATTCTCTCAAAGCATAAAATGTTGAGCGTTGCACCTGTAGTCACTTGTCACTCGATCCCATTGCCCATCTATATCCCAGATCCCCAAAGTATCACATGAAACCCACATCATTCCTTGATCCATCCACAATCCATCAATCCATGTGTTATTCCTACTACCACAACGAGTCATAGGGTTCAATCACACTCAAGCCTGTATTAAAAATGCCAAACGACAACCTCAAAGGACAACATTGAAGAACGAATAAGAGAAATGAAAAAGAAAAAAGTGAATTTATCATTGGAAAATATTTATTGGATAAAAATCATAAATAAGGGATTACCAGGGGTAAACATGTGCAACAAGGTAAGAATTATACTGTATCAATATAATCAATAAATTCAAGGTCTCATGCAAAGAGACATTTTACATAGATCAAAAGAAGATAGAATACATGACCAATATTATAATAAAGGGAGGAACCCACAATTGACGATCACTACCTCAATTACAGATCGAGCGTTGGTAAATAATGTTCTCTCCATCGATTCAGAAGTCTCGGGACATTCACTACCTCTCAATCCAACTTAATTCAATCGTCGTTCGTCATCCGATTCTGATTATCCAACAATGAATGCCAATTTTCCTCTCAATGATCCCAAGGTTATGATGATAACCCTATAGAATTTCTATATCAACAATTATATATAGGAAATTGGGTTATGGGTATTAAATTAATTAATTAATTAATTTAATTAATTATTCTAGTTAAAATACCCACCAACGACCACCTAATCCAAACATCCAACACCGACCAACATTAGGTCAGCACTAGAGTAATACCCACATTTTAGATTCAACCATAACATTAGATTTATGATATGAGTCACCAATAATATGATAAATTATTATTTACAAAAAATTTCATGTGCATGATATTAATATATTTATAATTTTTATAATATCAGTTCTGAGCTCATAGGGTATTGGAATCTCATTTCATCTCAGCGCATGGATCTAGAAATATTTGTTAATATATTTCTAGGTTAGGAAATACAAATATTGGGTCACTAAATTATTTCCCCATCAAGGATTGTCATCCCCAAAAGCATAATTTAACGAAATTTGGGGATACTTATCCTGCATCTAGCTCTCCCACTCCTAGGAGCCCTCCTGCATGCTCCGGTGATGCCATAACACACAATACAAGGAATTGGTCCGTCATTGAAATATCATCTACTATTGATCTTCAATAAAAATCAACATCATGAAGGTGGATCCATCCATAATTTTTATCTCACCTCATTCGATGATTTGAATAGGATAATTTACATATCTCCTCAAATATGACACATGGAAAACTTCATGCACCCGCACCAACTATTGAATAATTATAGGTGGTATGAAACCATTCCAACCCTCTGTATGATATTGAATAGTTTGGTGAACCTCAGGGATAACATTCCTCCATGGATGAACCTCTTCATTCCTTATAGTGGGGATACTCTTAGGAAAACATGATCCCCTGATCGAACACCATGGGCCTATAACATTAATATGTGTACAATTTTTTTCCGATCTTGGATACTCATACACCCCTGGAATATATAAAATTTCTCCATCATCGTCTTCACCATCTCTAGAGCAACTAGATATGTCTCCCCAATCCCATTCCAACACAAGTGAGACCTACAGGGTCTCCCATAAAGGGGATTAAAAGGTTTCATGTCGATCATAGAGTGACAACTATTATTATAAGTGAAATATACCGATGTAAAATGATACTCTCAAATTTGACAGAAGTTGGAAAAAAATATCTTATTATATCATCCAAAACATTGATATTGTGCTCAGTTTCCCCAACCTTCAAGGGGTGAAATGTTTTACTCATCCATAAATAGGTCTTGAATTCCTTCTACAGGCCTCTGCACAGCCGTGACATAAAACACACATCATGGTCGGTGAAAATCATCAAGGGTACCCCATGGAGTTAAAGGATATCACACACATACATCTTCCCTAGAATCTCTCCCGAAATCTACTCCCTGGTGGCAAGAAAGTAGCCAAATTTGTGAGTGGTTAAATAATCACCTAGATAGAATCATTGCCTCTAACTATCCATAGAATACATCCCACAAATTCCATATATTTTCCTTCCCATTTACAATATGGTATCTTAAGAGGCTATGTAAAACCTATAGGAACCTGGTTCTTATCCTTCACATTCTGACATGTGATACATCGATAGATGAACTTGGTGATACTACACATCATTCAATCCCACCAAAACATCTACTTAAGGCCCTTTTATATCTTACCTACACTAGTATATATAGCCGATGGAGAAGGGTGAAAATCCATCATCACTTACACTCACATCATGAATGGAACCGCCGTTTATCCCTACAAAAGGTTGATGTATTCACCTCCTTAAGAAAATATATCTAGTGAATCTTCTAGAGATATTTAGTTAATAAAAACCTCATAGTTGATAGCTCCCAACTAAGACCTCTCAAACACTAGAAAAGGGAAGGAGTCAACATCATAAATTAAAGATAAACTGCATCCCTCTCCTACACTAGGGTCATTTGTAAAGAAAAAAATTGCTCAGATGCCTCCTCTACTAAAAAAGAGTGGGACTCCCTACCAAGGGAATCTGACACCAAATCACGCTTCCCAAGAGTATAGACTGTATCAAAGTCATAGTCCCATAAGAACTCCAACCAATGACTCTATATTAAGTTCAAATCCCTATGTGAAGGTATACCTTATACTTTGATGGTATGAGTAAACAACATAGCTCTATTCTAGAAGATAATGCTTCCACATCTTTATAATAGAGGCTACCACTGTGGAATCTAGGTTTTGAGTCACATAGTTATGATCATGGGGTCTCAGGTGAATCAAAACATATGTTATAAATTCTTACCTCTACATCAATATGAACCCAATAATATCTCTAAAATAATCATAATACACTCTTTACTCCATGCCCTCCTTTAGAAGTCTCAAAACACGAGCACTATTTAGATTCAACATAAACTCCTCGAAGGCCCTCTAAAACTACTCCATACAGGTAAATGGACACCATTTACACATCAGGGAAGTCAAAAGGTATTAAATCCTAGATAAATTCATCATGAACCCACTATATCACTCTTCCATGCCATGAAAAATCTGTACCTCCAACATTCTATTGGGGGGATCCCTAGAAAGCCATGCATCAATCTTCATTAGATCCATATCAGATACATGCTTAGGAATTACATATACCAAAAATAAATCCTCTCAAATATGGAAATATCACATCGAGAACATACAAAAGATCTATTACTTCCTGAGTATGTTTTGGAAAATAATAAAGTGCTCTGTGACAACCAAAAAATGTTCCATGTATGACCAGATGATTCAGTTCATCAACTCCACAAAAACATCTAGAGGGATTTTTCACACTAAAAGGCATCATAAGATACTAATAGAGTCTATAGAAACATCAAAATGATATCTTTAGAATATCATCCTCACAAGCCCTCAACTGGTGGTAGCCGAACATGAGATCGATCTTCAAGAACCCACTCACACCTCACAACTGATCAAAGTGGTCTTCAATCCTCCACAAGGGGTACATGTTCTTAATCATTACCTGGTTTAAGTGATGATAATTATCACAAATCTTCAAGCTCCTATCCATATTTTTTAGGAATAAAATTGGGTCTGACCAGGAGTATATAATAATTCTTATAAAACCCTTCTCTCAAAGGTCCTCTAATTGTACCCTCAACCCTAAGAGTTTGGTAGGGGCCATTCAATATGCTCTATAATGACCCAAAACACTGGGGGTCTTCCAATACCATGAAAGTATGAGCCTTCCAAACCCCAATACCATCTATAATAGGATAAGGTATGGATACAAGTTTCAAGAAGGCATAAAATAAATGGGAGGTATTTTCTTAGCGTACATGTACACACACACACACACCCCCAATTTTCTCCATGAAAAAGTTAAGAGTAATAATAGAAATGAATGTAACATCTAAACTAAATCCATGATAGAAATAACCTCTATGGAATAAATGAGATTAAAATATAATACAACTGATGTGTAAAGATGAAAAATACATGCCCTAAATAAAAAAGAGGTTGAAACCAAACTACAACTAGAATAGAAAATAACTGAGAAATGCTGGATCTTAATCTCTAAGATCGACCAACATATGTGGAATATGAACCTAATTATCCTTATGATCCAATGATAAACTTACTGATCCATCTATATTCTTCATAATACATGACACATGAGGAAAAAATCCATGAAGTGTTAAGTATATGCATACCCAATAGGATTCCCCAAAAACCAAAGGAGGATCAATAGATTATACAATAGAATTACTCATCTCAACCCAAAGAAAGAGGGAAACAAAACACAAAACACACACACAAACATATATATTCTCATAAAGAAACACATAAAAGAGATAAAGTGGATCTTTATATCATAGAAAATCCCAAGATGATGATTCTTCCTATAAATCGAAAGGTTCATCATCGATTCCCAACATCTCATGTGTCTACCTAAGAAGGTCAGGTGGAAGACCCACACATCACCACTACTCTATAGCATGGGGGGGAATAATATGAAATAGAATTAGGACCCAAACCCTAATATATTAGGGGGATTACACTTATTATATGGATAGAGGATCTACTCCATGATGTGTTAAGGGGATTCTACTCAAATCATAGAGGACCCGCACCCCAGTACGATAGGATATTCCACTCGGTAGGTATCAATAGTGAAACCAAACACTACTGAATCGGGGGGGGGGGTGCCACTCTATGTGTAGAAGAACCACATAATAGTATGTCAATCGGTACCACTCAGAGGGTATATGTCAATAGAGGACCCACACGCTAGTGCATCAGGGGGGTTTCATTTAAAGTATGGAAGAGTCACACCCTAGTACATAAGTGGGTTCCACTCAATGTATAGGGGACCTAAACCCTAGTAAGTTAAGAGGTTCCAGTAAATTTATGGAGTTCCCGCACCCTAATGAGTTAGGGGGTGCCACTTAGAGAAGCGTATGTAGTATGGTGGATCTTTACCCGGGTACGATTTGGGGGTTTTCTAATCCCGACCTCTCTCACTAATTATCCTACATGATCACTACCACCACCAAGCATTTCTTAAAGAACCATCATGATCAAAAAATTACACATCATACCTTGAAATCCACTAAAAACAATTCCATGGAAATATATATAGAGAAATGCCCCTGAAAGGATACTCATGGGCCCAAATCTATGTCTAAAAAAGGATATTCGAAATGTGGAAGTTTATCATAGGAGTACACGATATGCATGGGGTACACATGAGATGTGGTCCCACCCCATTACCTGTCTGTGTTCTCCTATAGACACAGTTCAGAATCAATTTCACTATACATACCATGTAAGGTGACCACATAGTGTGTTTCATCCACCCAAAGCCTACC
Organism: Viscum album; assembly: GCA_963277665.1. NCBI lineage: Eukaryota > Viridiplantae > Streptophyta > Magnoliopsida > Santalales > Viscaceae > Viscum > Viscum album. Next base: position 1,177,125,682 of record OY728164.1, read on the forward strand.
CATGTTCTCCTAGTCATACAAGTGTTTGTCTGGCCATGTTCTTGTACCTGACCGTGTACCGGGCTATTTCTGAGTACCAACCCATGCCCAAGTACTCCTAGAGTATATGGTGCGGCCTACCACATGGGGTATTTTCCATGTGACTTAGGAATCTTGTTTGTAAACATAGGGAGTGTCACGAGGAATGTATTCTCATCCATGTAGTGTGTGATCCATAACACCACCTAAAACCCAAGCACTACAGCTGGGGGGGGGGTATATGATGTGTGTTCTTCCAAGTTACACGATTCCTAGTTGGTAATTTTATAGATTCCCACATCTACTTCATGTGTATTCTAGATCAGGCCTCAATATAGAGATCCCTACCATTTGACCTCCCAAAATTGGAGGAAACCTCCTCTAACCATTGATTCTCAACCTCTGATGGTAAAAAATCCGAATATAGCGATTCCCTCAAAGTACGCAACATCACATCTCTTGTCAACTTCCACTCGATCCAGTTGCCCATATAGATATTGTATCCATTAATAATCAATATTATTCCACATAGGTATTTGATATGCCTTCAAAAAAATTATTTACATGTCATTTGTACTACAAAAATGAGTCTAGAGGTTCGATCGTGTTCAAATCCTCCCCCATAATGTTGAATTGTGAACCATAGGAAAATTATGAAGAAAAAAATGAATGGAGGGGATAAATTCATAAGAAGAATTTGAATGTATCAATGTCCATAAATACTTGGACAAAAATCCTAAATCAGGGATTACCAAGTGTGATAACTTGTTCAATAAGGTAAAAATTATACTGGATTAATATAATCAATAAATTGTTGGGGCCTTGTGATGAATAATTTAACATAGATAAAAAATAGATAAAATATATTATAATATTTTAATAAAGTGTGGAAACTATAATTTATGATCCCTAACTTGATTATACATTTATCTTTTGGGAAAAATGTGTTATGTAGAAATGGAGATGACCCGTTGCATTCACTGCCGCTTGATCATCCTCGATCTGATCACCATTCATCATTTGATTCTGATTCACCAATGAAGAATGCCCAATTATCTACGCAAGGCTCTTAAGGTTATGTGGATAACCCTAGAGAATTTCTATAACATCAATTTTATATAGGAAATTAGGCTATTGGTATTAATTGAATTAATTAAATAATTTGATAAATTAATCCACTTAACATACCCGCTAATGGTGCCTAATACGAACGTCGAGTGCTGAACAACTTTACATCATTCCATGGAAAGCCATGAATTTTGGATTCAACCATGGTATCGTATATCTGATATAGACTCTTCTTATGATATAACCCATTAATTCTAAAAAAACTATTCGTGTGTGATATTAATATATTTAATATTTTTATAACATCAATTTTAGGATCATTGGGTCTCAGAATCGCATGTCGTCTCAATGCCTGGATCCAAAATTATCTCATAATATATATCACGGTATTACAAGGGAAAAAAAGGGTAATAAAATTCATAAAAATAAAGTATGGTTATTCAAAATAGGAAGGAATTTAATTAAATTTTATGTTTATTCCTAACCAATTATAATTCGCGACACATGTGGTGATAAATTATTTAATTTATGGATATTTTATTTATACCATAATGCACATATGTAAGAACAAAAATAATTTTCCAAAGCATTATTTTGAGAAATCAACCATTTATAAGAAAGACATTGTTCAAAAAAATACCACATGATAAACTTATATATTGGAAGATGAAAGTGTGTTGACATAAATAAAAATCATCTAATAGAATATAATAAATTGAATTAGTTTTAAAATAACTATTTTTTAGTTTTTATAAAACATTGAAGTAAAAAAGAAAACATCATATTTAAATGAGGACATAAATGTAAGAAAATTTCATTTTAAATAAAATTAATTAGGATTAAAACATATAACATTAATAAAAAAATTGAAAAATGTTCTTGATAATAATAGATATGAAAATGAAAATGAAATCTTAAAAGTGTTTTATTTAACTTTATTGTTTTTTCATAAAAACAAAGAAACGAGTCACTTTCAAGAACCATTTTCAAAATTTGATAAAAAATATATTAAAAAATTATTTTTAATTTAAAAATCCTCTATAATGAGTTCTCTAAAAATAAATAGAGTGAATATTCAAGAAACATAGAGAGTAAGTTAGTAATTGAATGGGATTCCCTTTTAAACTTCATAGGGATTGTATTAAATAAACATAAAAGGGAAGAATAAATACATCAATATACCATAGAAAAGGAAGGAAAAGGAAAAATGAATTCCATAAATTAATATTATGATAAAGTTAAAAATAGGAAGAGAGATATGGAGAGTTATAGTGAACATGTCATTCAAAAATAAGAAAGGGCGGGGAAGGAACATTTATGAAAAACATAGTGTGTGTAAAATAAGTCATAAAATAGATAAAGAGACCATAAATTCATTATAATTTAATGTGAAATAAAAAATTATTCCTTTAAAGATAATTAAATTAAAACATAGAGAAGAAGGTATGATATATCATAACAATACTTTAAAATAACTGAGTCTTGGAATGAAAACACTTACCTCAAGTCTCGACTCACCTCATATGTCCTCTAAAATTATAAAAAATTTAATTTAATTTTTTAATTAATTTCTTATGAATATTTATCATGTTAATTTAATTATTATTTTTATTTTTAAATTCATTAATTATCATTATTCATTCATTTATTGAATTAGTATCATTCACGTCAATGGTTTTTGTGGTCATTCAGTTTATAATCTGAAAAGTTAAAGTGGTCTAATTGAAAGAGATAATGGTCATTGTAAAATATTCCCATAATCCAAATAAGTGTTAAGGTATTATATACATATCATTTCATAATAAATGGTGTTAAATAGGTCATGGAATAGTTACCATTTGGAGAATCTTTATTTACAATCTTGTTTCCAGTGGTATAAAAATGACTATGTTTATTAAATCTTATTCATTACTATGATGGATATGATTACATTACATAATAATAATCCTGAAATAAATTTTATATTTATTTTATATTCAATCCTAACATAAATTTTAAATAAAATCCATTAAATATGAAGGTTTATGGAAACATCATCATTCATATAGGTTACATAAACTGACCACGAGTGAAAAGTGTTTTTATGAGTGTTTTAAAAAGTAGAGGTAAACTAGTTAATATTATAGTTTTATAAAAAAAATTATATCAATTTTTTTATAAGGTCACATTTTTTTTAATTAATGTTATTGAATGGGTAATAAGGGAATTGAAATGGAAAAAAACATAGTTTTTGAAAAATTCATATTTTGACAAAGTAATGACTTAAGAAAAAGGATTTAATGAGAGGGAGTTTAGTATCATATCATAAATGGTGGGTCAAAATGATGAAAAAAATGGATATATAATGATTAAAAAATAGTTAAAGGGTTATTAATATAGATCATGATAACATAATCTCAAAATAAATGGGAAGGTATAGCAATAGGAACCATTACCTCACTTTTGAATTACCTCCTTTCTATTGATCTTAAAGCCCTAGGAGAGAGATATTGGTCACACTAGGGGATTAGGGACATGGGAAGGGAATATTAGAAAGGGTTTTCAGTCAAGATAAGACTATTATGGTGTGAGGAGAGGTGAGGTGGAAAAAGGTGGTATTTATAAGGGGAGGAGAGGGGTATTTTAGAGTAAAATTAATTATTTAATCATTTAAGCCAAAAAATATTAATAGTATCAATTTTAATAAAATTTAATGGGTTATGACTAAAAAATTGTGGTTATTTTAAATGAATATTAATCCAAAATAGAATATAATCTAGTAAACACTTATTTAAAGTTAAGGAATCAAATATGGATTTTTTTAGAATAATATTTTACTTAGGATCTAGAATATCAAATATAGGTTTCCAGGTGAAAAATATTTTTTAAAATTCATTATTTTATTCATTAAATAACTTTTTAATCAAAAAATAAATTTATAAATTTCTAATGAATGCTTATATCATGATGGTGACATAAAAAATACAGTTATTCGTAAACATTTCATTTTCTACTAATGACAAAAAATCCTAATTTTTAGAAAAATGACAAAAATAATACGTAAGAAAATTTATATGTGAAAATTCAAAAAATTCAGACCATTTTTTGGAATTAAAATTATGAAATTTATAAATTTAACTTTTAAATAAAATCACACAATACACGAGAAAAAATTATTTAGAATTAAAACAATTTATTTTGTTATGAATGATTACATTTATATTTGTAATTATATATTAATTATTATATGATTGATAATAAATTATTTATACATGTAAAAAATTTAAATTTTCTGGAATTAATCTTCTAATTAAGTGGGATTTAGCTTCTAAATAAAATAATGATATGATTTTAGAGCAATACATATTATACACTATGATTTAAATTTTATTTTAACGACTATTTTACTTTTCTAAAAACTAAATTATAAAATATTTATAACCATTTTCTAATAATAAGTGACTATGAAATCATATTTTCAAATAAAAATAATAAATATATCGTAATTTTATTTATTATAAAATATGTTACTTAATTTTTTAAAAGTAATTTTTTAAAAGTAAAAAATATACATAGAATATGATAACAACCATTTAGAAATTAAATTAAATATAATGTAAATTAAAAATAAATGATAAATAATGAATTTAGTATAAAAATTATATTTACACATTCATTATATGATTCACATAAAATGTTGTTTGAAATTACTTTTAATGGTTATATGCTGTAATTTTGTGACCGTGAAAACATATACCATACCTTTTCCACCATTATATTACAATGAATTAATTATCATGTTGTTATGAAAATAAAAATATTAATAAAAGTCATTATTTATCAAATAAAACAATATATGTAAAAATATTCCTCAATATAGTTAAAGATATTTTATAAAACCACTATCATAAATATAATTCTATTATACTTGAATTAATTTTTTGAAGAAAAAAAATGTAATAGAACAAACATAGGTGATCTATAAAAATTATTTGTTAATATAATTAAAAACCAAAATAATGAAATGAATTTAAAATTTATATATTTAATTTAGGAACAAAAATTCCTAAAAAAATATTCATTTGAAATCTATGATGTTACATTCCACCCTGTTAATAAAATTGAATCTTCATAATTTTTACAAATATACAAACACTTATTAGTGTTTTCCTTAATTTACATAAACCACAATACTATTTTCTAATGTTATCTTCAAAATTAACTATTGCAAGGTGATAATATGACTCAATATAAATGTAAGGAAAATGTTAAACCTATATGGTCAAACTTTTTATACTTAAATTAGCATGGCTGTTTAAAAGTAAATATAAGTGTTCTTACCCATACATAACTCTATACTAATCACCAAAAATAAAAAAACTCAGATATGATACCAACTAAAGTTCCTCATACCCATAATTTCGGGTCAGGTTGGTTTAAAATGAAGACGAAGACATGGGGGGATGAATTATTCACATCAAGAACTTTGATCATTTCTAAACACCTTGCTTATTATGCAGTGAACCTTTCCATTTCTCTTAATAACATGTGATCAGTGGAAATAAATAAAGGAAATGAACATAGATATTTATAGTTGTTTAGGGAAAAAATATCCTCTATTCCACTCCACCAACACTCAACTCCATGAGATTGATAATTTTACTATTAATAACTCTTATCCAAAAACCATTAAACAAAACTAAGTGTAGGCAGTTAACACCTTACAGGAATTTACAAAGCCTTATGGTTATTTTATAAGGAAATAAATATCTATAGCTTCGTACAAGAATATGACAATTAACCAAGAATCAGTATGAGCGACCGAAACTCAAATAAATCAAAAGAGGTTGATTTTTTAACTGTACAGGATAAAATTCATAGTTTGTAGAAGAAAATGATGGATGTTTTCATATCATCAATATAGAATGATATAAAATAGATTTGCAATGTTTGTATACTATTTATTCTAATAGTAGCAAGAAAAACACAAGACAAATGTTTAAGGGTGTATATATCCAAAGTGTATTTTCACCAAATTCTCCACCATTCTTGCATAATAATATATAATAAAATAAATGTAGTAGCAGTGGGTAGATCAGATGGATCTAAACATTTATGCCTTCAAAGTGTATCTATGAACACCATGACACATATATTTTATTATATATAAATGTGCAACTAAAAATGTTTCATCTATATAAGTATATATCTATATTATCTAATAAATAGTGTCTCAATACTTATACAACTGGTCGAATATACCTTGGTCAAACTAGCTCCAAAAATATTGCACATTAAATCATGAATATTTGAATTCAAAAACATTAAAGAGAGTCACAACTTCCCATAATAATAGTCACGATTTACTTTGATGTATATGAGCCTTTAAGACAATCAATAAAACCCTTTGAATCGGTCAAAAATATCTTTGAATAGATATTTACTTTCATCAATACCATTTCATAAATCTTAGATAATATCTTGTATATAAAACTCCATCACTGAATCACCAAACATATCGTTCCTTTGTGCAATGAAAAATCACCAAACATAGTGTTGAAAACATATGGTTGAATGAAAAATTATTATTGATGTACCATTTGTTCATTTCCTCAAACACAGGGTTGATTCTGAATATATAGTTGATTAATAATACTTTCTAATTTCTCAAACCTAAGGTTCCATACAAACGTAGGGTTTCTAAACCATACTTTCATGATAGTGTAGGGTATATGACTCATTCGTGTTGTTTCAAATACAGGGTTCCATCCTTATGCTATTCTTGAACACATAGGGTATGAAAAATATTTTCATAATACGATAAAATGTGTTCCAAAGACTTTAAAAAATATTCTTGATAGATCAAAGACCTGAATATAATTACAGAAAATATATTTACATGAATATTAATTTCCTAAAAGTAAATTAAAATAAAAATCATTAGTAACACAAATTTTAGAATCTTTGAGCATCAAAAGAAAAAATAAATAAATTAAATTATTGAATCAACATATCCTCAACAATTTCCCCATTTTTTATGTTCACAAAACCCATAACATAAATAAATAAAATTTATTTATTTTTTGAAAAATAAAAAATAAATTTATCCACATTTTTATTTGTATACTATTTTTTCTATAGAGAAAAATTCCCCCCTTTATAATGAATAAAATTTATCCCTCAATGATGATAGACATAAAAATTAGAAATTACTTATAGAATAAACTATAAAATTCTCCCCTTATTATCCCTTTATGTAATATTTTTTAGAAAACATCTCCCCTAAGAAAAAGATATTATAAAATTCCCCCTCTTTGAAATTTAAACAATAAAACTCTCCCCCTTTTTCTGACATAAAATAGAATATTGAAATAAAATAAAGCCTGTTAAATTTATGCTTTTATTAAAAAGATAATTATATTAAATAAAGAGTAGATAAGTATAAATCAATTATTTTTTTAAAACACCCCCTGAATCATAGCATAAAAGATTATTAAAAAAACCGTGAGAAAAATAAGTTCCTGAATATGTGATATTTTCAATAAATAAAATAAATTACGAAGAAACTTATTTTCTATTTTCAAAAAATTAATATAGTTAAAAATTGTACATAACATTGTTTTTTATTTGAATAGAATAAAAATGAAGTGTTAAAAAGAAGTAAACTATTACTCTGGAATTACCAAACTACAAAATTTTTCACTTAAAACAGCTAAAATTCTTGACAGTTCTTCGAATGTATGTTGAACATCTAATTTTCTTTGATAAGAAGAAGATGAAAACTGTTCGACCAAAAACAACTTCACTTTACCAAGATCAAGATTTGTAATATCTTATCTTCTTTGTAGCTCTATTTGACATAATATTTATGCTTTGAAAGTTTCAAAGACTTCTTTTGAGATTGAACTATATTTTATATTATGATATTCCTTTTTTAATGAATAAAAACTAGATTTTGATACAAATGTTTTCTATAAATCATCATATGAATTTTTAGATGCATCCAATTCAGCTTTCAACCTTTACTCTTTCATCATTCAAAGAGATAACTTTAAATATAAATCTTTTATAAGATATTTGAAATGGAGATACTTATAGTTATTAAGAACCATGAAATTATCTATTTCATTCAGAATATTTTTCACACAAATATTCAAAAAATGACACTAACTATTCTTTAAATGGGTTAGAATTATTACCTTTTCCCCTTTTGTGAGAATTTTTTTTTCTGAACATGAAGTACTTGAACTCTTCATCTTTTTGTGACTAGTCTTCAATAGTTTTTAACAAAATATAATTTTAATAAGAATAATATGACAAGAAATATAAAATGTTTATAGAATAAGATGAGATTTTTTGTTCTGATAGAATGCAGACAAAATTTCATTTTATTTAGTTAAAAATTACAAAACAATCATTATAGATTTTATATTTCAAACAGGCATGTTATGTATAAAAGATGTTCAGATTTCATAAATAAATAAAATAAGAAACGTAAATATTTCAAAAATTATTTAAGGATAGAAAATAATAAACTCTTCATAAAATTATTTATTTTCATAAAGGATTTAAAAACTATGTTTTAATGATATTTAACAAATCATTTATAAAAAACTAGATTAATAATTGACTTAAAGAATAAATAAAAACATTAAAAATTCATAAGATATATCACTCATTCCCAACAAAAAATTTAAAGAACTAAAAATATAAAATTATAAAATTTAAATACTTCCTGGATCGGTGTTTATAGAACTAATCATTTTTTGATAAAAAACTACTTCAGTGTTGTTCACTCTTTTGGAAGAGACATTCATGTATCCATCGATCGACCACTTAAATATTTAATGATATATATTAGAGGTGTAATCATTCAAAATACAAACTAAAAGTGCCATTTTGTGTTCATATTAATTTGGATTTAGCAGTGTTATAAATAAATTTTTTTGTTAACCATACTTATTTACTTCGAGCCGAAATTCTACTCTTCTAGTTATATAATTCTATCAAGTAATAATAATTTTTAACCCTTGAAATTCTTGGTTTTCAAAAGAAAAAATAATTCTCCTAATTTCAATTAATATCACAATAAATAACTTTTATAGTAGACATGTTTTAATTATTTAAACTAGAAAAAAATAAATCTTATATAGACTCGGTCATTCGCCATTACATCCTTTTCCAAATGTTTCTTTATTTATTCTATTTTTTCCATGGATTTTATTTAAGTATTTTTCTACTTTATTAGAATACTAGAATATTTCTTTAAATCATCAACTTTTTTCCATTAATCCTTTAATCTTAGTGTCATGTCTTTCATAATAAATTTTATAATAATTAGATTTTAAATCTATAAAATGTTTTGAAAATTTTTCTTTTTCTAACAAAACAGTATCATAAGACCTTATAATTATTTTTTGGTCCATTTTTATGAAATCATATTTATATTTTATCATAAAAAAATATTTATTTATCTCAACATATGAATGTTTTTTCCGAAAGAGTTTTTTGAGTAAGATGATTGTACCTCATTAGTATTAGTTATGAAACATACAATTTTATGCTCAGATTCTGAGTTTAAAGAAGATTCATAATGTGAACTAAATGATTTAATCTAGGTAGCCTTTACAAACATAGTTCCTTTTCATTTTTAATTTCCATTCCTTTTATCTTTGAGCAAATGATATTTATCCTTTTTATTAATTCTTTCATTCCATTCACAACATCTATATTCTTCACCGTATTTCTTTTTCAATATGTACAAATTTTAAAAAATTTCAGAAGGATATAATAAATATTTATCTAAATTTGGAAAACTTTAGTGAGATGATTTATACGGTTTAGTATTAATAGTGGCTTCTTTATGTTTGGTATGAATTTCAGCTTTAACCTGCATCCCGACTTCATTCATCATTAATGTCTTAATAAACTCCTTTATTGTCAAATTCTTTACTAATGCAGACTTGTATATAGATTCAGATATTAAATTCCATTTAATAGGTAGTACTTTTAGCAATTTTAATGCTTGATATAACTGTTAAATTGAATATTCTAAAGTATCAACATTATTGACAATATCTGTCAACCTTTCATCCATTTGATTGATAGTTCCATTCTCATCCATTCTAAAAGTATCGAGATTTAACTTTTTAGAAGTGTAAATTAATTTTATGATATTTTTAGTTCCCTCATAGTCAAAAAAAAGTTTTCCACGTCTCATATTTAGTAAAACATTTAGATACTGCACTGAATACATAATTTCTTAAACCAAATAAAATAACATTTATGGATTTTGAATTATGATCATAATCTTTTTCATGATCAAAAATTATATCTTCCTAATCTTCATTAAGAATATCATAAGGCTTAACAACATTTAAATAAACCATTATTATAATATTTTTTAAATAAATTATCATATGATAATTGAAAAATCCATAATCATTACCATTAAAATATGAAGCATGAATTGTAGAAATAATTTCTCTATAACATCCATTCTAAGATGTATTCGTATGAATATTTAACAATAGATTGTTAGAGACAGTAAAATATTCCTTGAATTTTGTAAAAAAGGACAAAATTTTTACAACTTTTGAAAGAAAAAATATTTAATGAATAAAGTAAAATTGCTTGTTCAAAATAATTTCCAAGAATAAAACATACCAGAATAGCCTTTCCATTTGATACCAATTTTGGGGGTTAGGTTTTTATGAAAAGAATACAAAAACATAAGAGGGAGGGGGTGAATTTTGGAATTAATTAACATTGATTGTTTTTTTAACACCTCTCTTATTATGCAGAAAAACATTCATTTTCTATTAATAACAAGTGAGAAACAGAAATAAATAAAATAAATGAACACAACGATGTATAGTGATTCAAGGCACAAAGATACCCTATTATACTCCACCAACACCTAACTCCATGATCTTGGTGATTTTACTATCAGGTGCTCTTATCTTAATACCTTGAAACCATAACTGAGTGCTGAAATTTGACACTTTACAAAGCATTAAAAATCCTTATGTTTCTTTTACAAGGAACTCAATATCCAAAGATTAGTATAAGAAGTTGAAACTTAAGTATGAATGATTAAGAGTTTCCAAAACGCAAATAAACCAAAAGAGTTTAATTTGTTTGATAGTATAGGGTAAACATCACAGTTTTCAATAGAAAATGATATGTGTATTACAATCTTCAATATAACATGGCCGCAAATAGTTCTTCAATATTTTGATAGGATTTATTCAAAAAAAATCAACGAAAATATAAGATCGATGTTTAAACATGTTTGTATCCAAATATTATCTTCAAAAAATATTTTTTTATTCTTAAATAAGAAAATATATCAAATAAATGCAGTATTAGAAATGACAACAGTAGTGAGTAGATCATATAGATCTAAACATGTATGTCTCTAAAGTGTAACTCTAAACACTATAAAACACAAATTTTTCTATATAAACTTGTGAAACTGATTATGTTGTATATTTATATGTATATATCTATATTCTCTGATGAAGATAATCTTGGTTTTTATATATTAGGTCTAACAGCTTCAAGTCAAACTAGCTCAGAAAATATCACACAATAATTTGTGAATATTTGAATTCAAAAATATTCAAGAGAGTTGTAACTTCAAATAAGAATATTAACTACTTAGTTTGATAAATAATATCTGTTAAAAAAATATTAATATACCCTTTAATTGGTCAAAAAATAGCTTGGAATAGATATTTAATTTCATCAAGACTATTGCATAAATCTTGGATAATATCATGGATTGAAAACTCCATCTTTGAATAGTCAAATGTAGGGTTCCTTTTTTGTAATGGAAAAAACCTAATGTATGGTTGAAAAAGTATGGTTGAATAAAAAATCATTTTTGATGTACCATACATTTTTTCCTAAATTGTAGGGTTGATTATTAATGTAGCGTTGATTAACCATACTTTCCATTTTTTCAAATTCTAGGTTCCATCAAAACATAGGATTGTTGAACCATACTTTCTGGATAGCATAGGGTATATGATCTATATGTGTTATTTCAAAAATATGGTTCCATACATACATTACTCTTTCACATGTAGGGTATGAACAATGTTTCTGTAATATGATGAAATGAATTCTGAACACTTTAACAAATATTCTTCATAGATCAAAGAATTGAATATAATTCCAGAATAAATATTTCCATGAATTTTAATTTCCTAAAAGTCACTTAAAATAAAAAACATTAGTAACACAAATTTGAGATTTTGTGGGCAATAAAACCAAAATAAAATTAATAAAATTATTGAATCAACATATGCTCAACATGTAAATAATGATTTGGTAATTAATATGTATAAATTTCATACATCAAAATAATTAAATCCAATACTACTGATAAAAAGGTTGGTGTATTTGGGAAAAAGTACGTATATATATTAACTCTCAATACAATTAAATCTGATAAATCTATCCTATAAATATACTTTCAAAGAAATTCCTAGGGGAAATGGGGATATATATGAAAGGAGTGATCTAAAACACTCCCTAAGGGGTAAAATATATTCAATAAGATATAGATCATAAAAATTTGATATACTTGATCATAGATGAGGTATCATGATGGAAGGAAAAAGATCATGGAATAACATAATATAATCTTACCAAATAAAACATGGATGTAAAATCAAGAGTCATAACACATAACTTTTTCTATAATATAAGAAATGAAAAATATGAGTGTGGAAACACGAATAAAAAATCATGATCTATAAAAACATATCATAGGGATGGTAATGCGGAATAAGAAAGTGGAATCTATATAGGCATATAAAATCATTTCTTATATTGAGGATCAATTCTAATACCATCATCACATAGCGGATAGATTCCCATAGTGGATTGGGTTTATTCCGCAGTCCCTTATATATCATCTCATCAGATATAAAGCATTACCTAATAAATTGCAGGGATATATAATTTTGGGACCACCCATTATATATTGTGATATGATCCTTACAATTGCACTATAAATAGTATTCCATGGTATGTAAGCATTACTCAATCTATTGGGTGCAATATAATATTGGGTTTACTCATCATCATAATACATCATTCATACGTGTTCCACATGAATTGGAAAGAAACAATAAATACATTAAAATATCATTATGATAAACCAAATAAAATAACATTAATAAAATAAATTTTATATTAATATAAATCCCCTTCTATCAAGATAATTAAGCATAAGGGTATTCACTATATATAGAATAAAGGGTATACGGCCAGGTCAATAATTTCCCCAATTGAATGAATGCATGTATGGGTATTTAGGTTAACAACCTTTATCCAGAAGAATAAGGTATCAATATTAATAATGTACTGTAATTTAAATAATTGTTATTCTTATGAGCATCTAATTATAGTGCAAGATAAAGGCAGTGATGGATCATTTCTTCTACATAGATTTCATTTCCACCATACCAAAAATTTGTAAGAACACATATAATTTACCAAAGTATTATTTTGATATATTATCTATTTAAGATAAATATGAAATTCAAGTAAATACCACATAATAAACTACTATATAATTTAACATGAAATAGTATTGATATATATGAAAATAATTTATAGGAAGATAATATATTGAATAGGTTTTAATAAAAAAATTTCTTAGTTTTTAATGAAATTTAAAATAAAAAGAAGGAATAATCTTTGAATAAGTATATAAATGTAGGAAAATATTATTTTGAATAAAATTAATGGTGATTAACACATGTAATATGAAAAAACTCTATGAAAAAGAGTCTTGATAATAATAAAGGTGAAAATGGAAGTGAAATATTAAAAGAATTTTCAAAAAATTTATTGATGTTTTCCTAAAGATAAAGGAATAAGTAACTTTAGATAAAATTTTCAAGTGGTGATAAAAATAATTATTAAAAAGTTTTTTAATAATAAGAATACTCAATAATAGTCCCTTTAAAAATGAATACAGTGAAAGTTGATGAATCATGAAGATGAAGTTAGTAATTAGAAAGGATTCCCTTTTAGATTTCATGTGGTATAACTTAAGAAAAAATTGAAAAGAAAACATAAATACATGCATATCCTAGAAATAAATAAGGAAAATGAAGCACATAGGATAGAAATAAATATTACGAGAAAGTTAGGAAGATGAAGAGAGAGATAGAGAGTGATAGAGAATATGTCTTACCTAAATAGGAATGGGTGGGATAGGAAATTTTATGAACAACATATTATGTAAAATATAAGTCTATAAGGGAGTTAAATACACCATAAATTCATTATAAATTATTGGAAAATAGAAATTTATTCATTTCACGATATTTTATTTGTCACATAGATGTGAAGGTATGATATAAGAAATAAATACTTGAAAATAATAGAGACTTGGAAAGAAAAAACATACCTAGAGTCCCATCTCACCAAATATGTACTCTAACATTTTGAATAATTAAATTTTATTAATTATTTAATTGATTAAAAATCTATATCATATTCATTTATTTTTTATTTTTTATTTTAATTCATTTATTATTGAACTTTATTCATTTTATAAATTAATATCATTCATGTCCATCATCTTTATTGTCATTTATTGTATAATATCTAAAACCTTTGAATTATAATTATAACAGATTAAGGATATTTTCCAATTGTACAATATTATTGAAAAGTGTAAAGTAATTATGTACATGTTATTATAGAATAAAGTGAGTTCAATAGGTCATGTAACAATTACCTTTATAGGATTTTCTTTGATAACATTGTTTGTTATATTTTTAAGATGACTTGGTTTGTTTACTTTTAATTTCTTTTTTTATGATGGATATTTTTCAATTAAAAAATCATTATCATGAAATTAAATAAATATTAATATTATATTCAATCGTGGAATCTATTTTGAATCATATACTTTAAGTTAATATGTTTATGAAAAAATCATTGTTCACTTAGGTTGCGTCAAATCACCATAGGTGAAACGTTATTTTTTAAGAGAGTTTTAAAAAGTAGTGGTAAACTAATTAATATTATATTTTTATAGAAAAATTAAATTATATCCATTTATTTAATTTTATTTTATTAATTACTTAATTTTTATAATGATTAAGATTATAATTGAAATATAGAAAAAGATGTCTTTTAAAAAAATTGTATTTAAACATTGGAATGTCTTATGAAAGAGATTTTAATTAGAGGTAATTTAATAGTATATCATCCATGATGGGTAAAAATAATGATAAAAAAATTGATATATAAAAATGGAAAAATATTAAAAGGGTGTCTAAGAGAGATCAGGATATAGGACTCTTAGAAGAAAGGGTAAGGTCTAGGAATTGGAATACTTACCTCACTCTTGAGCCAATTCTTTTTTATTGAGACTAAATCCCTATGAAAAGAGTATTTTGGTCACACCAAGGGATTAATGATTCTAAAATGGAAGTGTTGAGATAGATTTTGAAAAATTTTGGTTGATCTATGAATCGTAGTGTGTTAGATGATGTGAGATGGTGAAGGTTGGTATTTATAAGGGTATGAGAGGGTTGTTTTATAATAAAATATTATTTTTTATCATTTAGGACAAATACCATGACTAATTTTTATTCCCATAACATTTATTGGTTTATGAATAAACCAATTTGGGTTATTTAACATTCAAAGCAATCCATAAATGAATAGAATCTTGGAAACACTTATCTGAAGGTAAATAACCCAACATAGTTTTTATAATAATTATAATATATCTTAGATTCCAAAATTTTAAACATTGGTTTCTAAGTTAAACATATAATTTTTAAACACATCGTTTCACTCTTTAAATACAATTTTTGTTGAGAAAAAGGTTCCATAAATTTTTACATCAAGCGTATATCTTAATGATGTCATAAATATTGGACAACTATGTTTCAAGGTATAATCATGTCCATGTTTAAACATATTCAATTGAAATTATAATAATTAAATTTATTGGTGGAAAGGTGAATTTTATAACCATCTCTTCCCATGTGATAATTAACCTGATATAGTGTGAAAAAATAGTGTGAGTCTCATCTTTCATGATTTTTAATGGGGGTGGTACACTTCGTTTGGAAAAACTAATATTTCCTCTTAAATATTCATGGTGCATATAAATCATAGATTGTCTCCCCGGAAATCCTATGTAATAGAAGACCATTTCAAAATACAATCAATTATGAGAAATATATGTGGGTTCAAATTACATTATTGAGTATTTCTCCTATCGAGGATAGGTATAGTGAGAAGATGAACTGATTGTGAAAATTTAGCATACCAACTATATATCAATCTCTAATAGAGATATACTTAACTTCACTTATGATGTGGATTAAATGATTTAATTGAAAACTTGGGGTTTATTGGTTATTTATAATCTCATGGATTCTTATGTGGACAGATATCCAACCCAAAAAAATCTAGAATGGTCCAACAATACTAAGAAGGGACTTTACCCTACAGATGTGGCCGTAATGCCTGTATAACCTGGACAACATCAAAATAGTCAAGTTGACCCCCCCTTTCCTCTCACATACTTCTAAAAAATTGAGTTTATGTTATAAAGGTACTAAACATTACCTTAGTGTATGATTCACAGACTAGGAGAAGATATCCTCTAATGAATTTTTCTATAATGGTTTCCAGGAAAACTAGTCGGTTGAGCATAGGGGTAACCTCCCAATACCATTTAGTGTATCAACCATCCTACAGAATTATCCAATATACACCGAGAATATTAAGGGTTTTGTGGGTTGGGTAACTTTAGGGGGTCCTTGTTTTTGAAACTTAATCATTTTTAATAATGAATATTTCAACCTAAGTGTAGAAAGGAACATCAACTCGGGGGGGGGGGGATCCAGATCTACGGTGTCCATTGCTAGCTGAAACAACTTCCTTGTAATTGTGGGGGGGGGGGGGGGGGTCCTTATTGAACATACCCATATAAAATTTTGATAAAATAATTCAATATATATTTATCATAGGATTGAAGCCCCAATAATCATGTGCACATCCATTAGGCTTATCCCAAGCCCTCTGTGTATAAGTGTAAACTGTTTGTATCTAGAATCAATATGAGGATTATGTTAAGTACAATCTTTTATTGTGTGTAGGAGAATTATTACAACACCCTAACCCCATTATATAATTATAATACCCTGATTTATTTCATAAAATCCATTCACCTATGACATACCTAAAAGTTATATCCCTAATCCACAATGAAAATGAATCTCCGGAAAATTCCCATCTTAAAGCACACCCCAATATCTAATATGTGGTGGAATTTTTAAGAAGGATGAATAACTAAAGAATTATGTTATATAAATTTTAATCCTTATTTGAAATTTATATGATTATACCAAATAGTGTAACCATATACATGAACATCCTCTTTAAAGAAACATCAAACTGCAGAAATGTTAGCTTGGACCACCTCATGATGATCGTTGATCAAGATTATTGGTTTCTTCTCTCTCTATAGTTCATAAATGGACACATAACTCAATAAACCAAACCCATAGATTGTGGTCCCCCTAAAAATATATAGTCCCCAAAAACCACTCCCATCATTTATAACTAGTGGAAATAGGATCTATACCAACACTTTTATACCAACAATTTGTACAAACCTTTGGTATAGTCTCCCTATACCAACAGTTTTTCAAATTGTTGGTATAGTCTGTTTAGAAATAAACTATCCCAATAGTTTGACAAAACCAGTGGGATAATATCCCATCTTAAAATATATCCTAATAGTTTTGATAAACCATTGGGAATTTTTCCCCTAAATTTAGATCCGGCCTCCAGTCCCCCCCCCCCCCCGCACAATTACTACCCTAAACTAAAGCTCCCTCTTCCACAGCCTGTGAAACTTCTTCCACAAATCGATCCATATTCAATCAATCATTTTTTTATTCTAAACTTCTAACCTATAATTTCTACCTTAGATTTAATGTTCTGCAACTATTTTTTTGTTTTGTGTTTTGATTTGGCATAAACAAGAGCTATGTGTGGTCATTCATCATATTCTTTTACCTCCATCAGAATATTTATCTTCAGTAAGATTAAATGTTTCATTAAAGGGAACAATGAGGATTATTTTATTAATGAATCATTTGGATAAAATATGTTTTTATAATTTAATTACATAACATCGGGTAATACTAGTCGTGAATTTACGAGTAACTCTTAATAGAAGGGTTTCTATTCAATAATATAGACATTCACATTTTCAATGATATAATACCTTTTTGGCTTAAAATTATAAAGGATTTTCATCTATTAATATTTATACTAACTTCCAAACTATATGAGACAGGATCTGGCCATTCATCACTTTATGTACTTAATAAAATTTAGTTAGCTTGTGCCCAATGTGAAAGTTCCCAACCACATTTGTTACCCATACTTCTTTAATTTAGGATACCCACCCTTGGTGCCAACCCAGAGAAACCATAGCCTGGTTGATCAGATATCCTTACACCGACATAAATGTGACATTGAAAATAGGTTCCCATAAGATTTTATGGATATTTCAAATGTCACTTCTTTAATTTAAAAAATAACTACTGTTATCTATATGAGGGGATGAATTTTGACCTTTCCTGTCTTTTTTGGGAGTTACCACTAATAGTATGAATATTTTTATATTTATTTAATATATGTCCTTTATTACCTACAATGTATAATCATTTTATGGACCTATTTCAGTGGTGTCATTTCACTTGTGTTTTAAAACCATTATAGTTTATCACATATCAACCTATCAGTTATCTTTCCATATTAATTAAATAACAACTGTAATGTTTAGTATTGGATTTCCCCATTCATATATCATCAACTAGTGAGTTTTACCACTATACCTTGTGATTCTATGTTATTGGATGGTGTAATTAAAGGTGGGTTCATACCATTGCGATTTGGCAGGGGATAAGTTTTATCGATTATGGATATATGTTTTCACTTATTACCTCTTCCAATGTCATTATATTTTATAGATAGAGGAATGATCGACTTGTATTTCCAATTTTAACTCATGCATATTCATTCTATATACCTATATGTTTTGTTAGATTTCATCTTTACATGAACCCCTCCATTATATACTCCATGGTAATTTAAGTAACACGTTATGACTCATCTGCTGCTCCATATTATTTTTTCCTCACACATATAGGATCCTTCGGTTGAGTAAGGATTTTATCATGAAAACCCTATTTTATTTTACCCATATGTTTTGTGAATTTTTTTCTTAGACCCATGAGCTCATTATTATACTTGTTCTTCATATATATGTTTTGTATATATATGTATATATTGTAGGTATATATATTTCTATGCCCACTATTTGATAAATTGGACAAATATAAACCACTATTTTTTGGATAAATTAATCATATTTTACATTGAGGATGGTTATAATAGATTGAGAGATAGAGGATTCCCCATTAAATTAGGTGAAATTTTTTTAGCTCTCCAAGGGAAATACAAAAATATGTTGGGGTATATTTGAAGATGGTGTGATAACCTTTACAGTTGGACACAAAATTGGAAAAACAAGTAAACAGAGAAAACAGAGAGAACATCGGGAGAAGCCAAACTTTATCCCACCCAAGACAAAAAGGTCATTACTAATAGAAAAATGTTCACACCCCTTATTTTCTCTCCCATACCCCACCTAAAATTATGGATCATTTTAATATTTCACCATGTATAGGATATCTATGGTCACTGGTTTCTTTATTACAATGTGGTAGACCTCTATGAAATTTTTATTTATTATCCTAGGGATGACCTCTAACATTCATTAATGTATCCCTTAATTTTTCTTATAGGATAATTTTTTTATGATTTAATGAATTTATACCTTTACTAATACACTCTCAATATAGTGATATATGTTTTTTATATATGAGAATTTATTTTAAGGTAAAAAAGATGTGGTGATTTTAGACACAACAACAACCATGTTGGTGCATTAAACTACAACATAAATACTTTTTATTTAAATGATTCGAAATAATTTTTATTTTATTAATAATTAATTCTATTTTTTATAAAAAAAGTGTATCTTTAGAAAATTTATCAACTTAAACTATTTATAGTGTCAATATGATTAATGAATATCTTAAAATTTAATGAATATCATACCATTTAATAATTTCAAGAAATATTATCAATATTTTCAATTAATTATTTATGTCACTCATTGGATAATTTTTTAGTATTTGAGTATAAATTTGATAAATCATCAAATGAAATGGGTGTATAGAACATATGAGGGTACTATATTACTTACTTCTGCACAGAACAATTTGTTTTCTGAGATTTATTACCACACCTAAGAGAAATATTCATTGGATCATTTAATCTTATATGAGGTATATATTTAATGATAATTCATGAACCATAGTTGATCTAATACTGAGTTGCATGAACAAATCAATACACTATTCACCCTCTATGTTTCATTTTACATTTGAGTTGTGCCTATGTTTAATGTATATTTACATATCACTTATATTATTACTTAAAGGGGATTACTCTGATAATTCTTGTCCCTTATCTTTTAATTTATTTTCCCATGAATAACTACAATTGAGGCCAGTTGTATCCTGGAATTCGTAGTGTGTAGTTATTTCATGTAAAACCCAATCCATGTTATGGTTCATTTTACTTTTTTAAATATACGTTCTTAGTAGTGGGTTACTATCATGTGGTGAGAAATATGTTCTATATTGGAAGTAAACCTCCTTTTTTTAATTCCACTATGTGTCATTTTGATTTATCTTATATAGTCTAAAATCGATGTCGATACAATACTACAATTTCCAATTCTATGTTACAACATGTTTTCTACATATTTTTTCAGTCTTGGTTTTATATAAAGTGAAAATTTCTCATTTACATAAATATATTTTCAATTAAATATCATCTTATGAAATTTCTTTCATAAAATTACTGATTAATTTTTTTTACCGAATATATAAAAGTTGGATGTATGAAACTGATCAGATCTCAAGAAATTTTCAGAACTATTTAGAGATCTTTTTAGATTTCACATTTGAAAATGCTTCAGATAGTGGTCACATACACTGCCCATGTTATAATTGTTTTGGAAGACCTTGGTTGATCCAAGAAGAAGTTAGATACCATATAACCAAATATGTTTTTCAAACAAACTATTATGTGTGGCATCACAATGGGGGGAAAATGGAATCTCAAAATGTTGATGAGCCAAATTAGAGGACTAGATTGGAAATTTTGATATATGACCGATTTCTTTTTATTCGTCATTAGAAGAAGGAAATAATGTCAACCCGATAAGAATTCGATATGGGAACACATGATGCATCCAATGAAAATGATGATATTGATAGAGTTAAAAAATTGAATGATGCTGCGATGAATTGAGTATATCGGAAATTTCGTAAAATAAAAAGATGGATTTTTAATTCAATTTTTTCATGGGAAAACAATGTATGGGATTTTTAATACTTATATCTATTACATTCATACCTTATTGAAGGACTTACTTAAATATGACTTAGATATTCCCCCAAACTACTGTATGTCATGGATGTTTGTCAAAGAACTTGGATTTTCAAAAAATAAAAATCACGATTTTTGAAATGATTATAGATTATTCTGAGAGGAAACTACTAAGAGAAATGATTGTATCAAATATGGAACATCTTGATGGAAGCCAAAAGCTGATAGAACACCATCCTGGGTACCAAATAAAGTAATGTGGAACTATCTATTAATTATCAGACTCTAGAATATTTTCAAGTATGATAAAATAACAATAAAAATGTGATGGAATGATACAGAGAGAAAAAAGAATAATGAAGAGTTGGATCACCCTGCAGATGGATTTTCATGGAAGATATTTTGATGCTCTATATCCTAATTTTACAGCTGATGTGTGTAATGTGAGTTTGGGTCTTTCATGGGAGAGTTTTAATCTGTTTGGGTAGATTCATACTTCACACAACACATGGATAGTTTTCAAACACATTTATAACCTTCCCCCATGGCTTTGTATGAAAAAACCTTTCAATTTAATGAGTATACTTATATCTGGACCTTCTAATCCAAGAAATGATTTATATGTACATATGTAACCATTAATAAAAGAGTTGAAACTTCTTTGGGATGTGGGTGTGCACACATATAATTTGTGTTCTAAAGATATATTTCAGATGCGTGCTACACTTATGTGGATGATCAATGATTTTACTACTTATGAAATGATTTTTGAATAGAGCATGAAGGGAAAAATCTCATGTACTATTTGTATGGAGAATAATCAATCCATAAGACTGAAATATCTTCATATCTTTAGTTTTATGGGACATCAATGATTCTTTCCAATAGACTATCCATATATAAACAATTATTGATGATTTGACAGTACCATGGAGACTGACGATCCACCTCAGAGTATGTCTGTAACCGATGTTCTTAATGAGTTTAAAGATTTTAGTTTTTCATTCAGGAAGGGTCAAATGAAATCTGGAAAGAGAAATAATGTTTCCAATGATGCATGTTACAATTGTAATAAGAGGAGTATGTTCTTTAAGTTTTCTTATTGGTCAATCAATTTGTTACGTCATTTCTTTGATGTAATGCACATTGAAAATAATATATGTGAAATATTTCTTTTGATTCTTTTAAATGTCAATAGAAAGAAAAAAAGATGATTTACAATCTAAGCGTGACTTGGTGGATTGGGGCATCATACAAGAATTTCATCCTATGTGTTTCAGTGAAAATAAATGGAATTTTCCATGTGCTACTTATGTGATGACACCTACAGAAAAAAATAAATTTCTGGAAGTACTAGAGAATATAAAAGTTCATGATGGATATTCAAGAAATATATCAAAATGGTTCGACAGAAGAGAGTTGAAGTTGAAATCTTTGAAGTCTCAGGATTATCATGTCCTTCTGTATGAGTTGATTCTAATATAAATCTGTCATATTTTGTACAATAATGTAAGGGTGTTATTTATTCAATTGTTCCATTTGTTTATAGATCTTTGTGCTAAGAAGTTGTGCAAGTGTTTCTTGTAAAAAATTCTGGTAGAGACACAATTAATTTTGTGTGAGGTGGAGAAAATATTTCCTCCATCATTTTTCACATGCATGTTTCATCTAACATTCCATATTCCAATAAAAATACTTATTTGAGGACCTATTTATTTCCATTGGAAATATCCAACTGAAATAAATATGTACACTTTGAAATTTTAATATTCAAAATATGAATCATCCCTAAGGTTCTATCATGAATGGTTAATTAGCTCAAGAATGTATGGATTTATGCTCAATGTATTTGTCTGGTCATACTACGATAATGAACAGGACAATGAGAAATGAAGAAGAATAGTATGAAAAAATTGAACCTAGTTTCCATCACTTAATTAAATAGGAGGAATTCCGGGATCATATACATTGACGACATAAATCCTTGAAGATCGGGAGATAGCACACTGCACAGTGTTGTTCAAATATTATTTGTATGATGACTACATCAAGTAAGTAAACTGAACATATATATCTTATCTCTTCTCTTGTAATTATACATATATATAAAACTATTTCTATTTTTATCTACAGGAAACATACATAAATGATTAATAGAAAGCATCATTTTTTGTATTTGATAAGGAGAGAGAATTTTCATAGAAAAGAGTTTTTTACATAGTTTAAATTAAAGGTAGAAATATTGCTATAATAAATAAATAAAATATATATTTAATTAAATTTAACATTTTTTTATATTTTAGGCATCGCGTTTTCCTGCATACATAGTTTCTAAGGAAATAATAGCTTTGGATTTTGGTCCTAATACCATGGTTTATGAATGTAAATCAATTGTGGTCAATGGGTATATATTTATTATCATTTAATGAGAAAAGGATATTAAAACACAACATGATGGTGTTATGATAACTACCACAAAATACTGTTATGCAAGTGCATTAGATATTAGACCTCCTTTTGAAAATGTAGCTTATTATGGGGTCATTGATAAAATTAATATATTGGATTATTAATCTCATGGTTGAGTCACGATGATAAAATTCCTGTGGTTTGGGTTGATGATGAGGGAGAGAACCTTTATTTATGATTTTGGATTTTGAGTTATTGACATGACTCCCACTCTTTCTACCGATGAACCATATGCATTTTCCTCAATGAAGAAACATGTTTTTTTGTCAAAGGCCTTCTTAAACCTAAATTTGGTGTCATTATTGAAGTAATTCCAAGACATGTTTTTAATGATGGTGATGATGGAATTAACAACCATCCCTAAAGCCATTAGAACCAATCCATTTATTAATTTTGAAGACTCCAATAGATCAATTGTTAGAGTTCATTGTGAACAAGAAGTTGTTTTGTGAAATATATAGAATCATCCATCCATGTTCACTATTCCTTTTTTATATATACATGGGTCATTAAGTTTTGTACTTATTATAAATATTTTGTATCTGACTTGACCTTAATGTGAATTTTGAATGTTTATTGGTTGCAATTTTATTTGATTCTCATTTTCTAATTTGGAATTGAACTATATTCAAACCTAAGAAACCAAAATTTCTCACATTGTGAAAATTTCAATGCTTTATTGACCATGTATAAAATTAGTATATCTCTAAGACCCCATTTAAAATTTAAATTCTTTATTGACCATCACTTCTTGACCCCATAACCCATGAATCCCCCTATACCCTCTCATATATTTTGTATTTTGGGTTACTAATTAGTTATCATTTTCTGATTACATCAATATATGTTTTAAAATACATGAAATGAAACTTATTGAAGATATGGGAGGAAAAAGAATAATGGATAACAATCATCTCATGGCTGAGATGGGTGTTCCTCCACTAGTGCTTGTTGTGAGTATTTTATTTCAAATATATATATATATTAAAATAACATATAATGTCATGTGATTAAAATTTTTAAATGTTTTTTTAGGATCCAAAAATTTGGTGATAGTTATTTGACAAGAATACTAGTAGTGGTCCCAGTGCTTAGGCTGGTGGTATGAGGGAGCGTGTTATGAGAGCTAGGTGATCTATTCGGCATACCCAATTAGGCTCTATCCCTCCCACTAACATACCATCTATCACACATTTCAATCCGGGTGTGTCATTAGGGACATAGGGGATATTTAGGCCACAAATTTTTTCACCTCCCTTTAAATCTGAGCCTCCTCACTTGCCTTTACATATCTGATGATGATTCCTACTTCTTATCCATATCATGGATTTGATCAGCAATCCATGCCATCTTATTTTACTTATACTTCCTTCTCTCCGACATTCTATATTATATCTTCGTTGACTCCTACCCCACCACAGTTTATGACTAAGAAGCATACAACAGGACCCACTCCACCTCTATAGGATGTTCCTTCAGTTTCATCTGATGTAGCGATGCCCATTGATCAGACTGCCACAGGTAAATTTATAGAACCCTAGAAATTTTTTATACCATAATTTATTTTAATTATAACATGTATTAATATAATATTTGTTTTTCTTTCATAATATATACATCTAATGATAAGAGGTGGGAGTTTACATGCATGCTAGAGGTGTGGAGCTGCCGCACGTATTTTATGGTGGACTATAATGAAGACAATCAAATGATAAAAAAGCATGGAAGAAATGTCGGAGTTTTTTGGAGACTCTTTCCAAATACTACGACATCATTCCCTTCAGACCACACTCATGGAGATAGTTTCCAAAAAAATTCAAGGATAACTCCTGGCCAGAAATATGGGTAATAAAATCTGTAGGATTTAATGTAATATATTATTATTTTTATTTATATAAATTAATATTTTTGTGTCAGCTTCAGTTTATTTTTCCCGATGGTGAGGGTGCACTGCCATAAAGTCTACATGAATTAGGTGATATTTGGGGAGGATAAATACATGAGTTTTATATTGTATAGAATTATAGAGTTGGAACAAAGTTAGAGGAAGTACCTGTCATGGATGATTTTTTGATAGCACAGTATCAGAAAATGATTACTCATTGGTTGACTACCAATTTTAAGGTATTAATCACATTTTATGTTTTTAAATGAAACTTTTCATGATTTGAATTAATAGTATCTTTTGTATTATTTAATTTTATTTAGGAATCATCCATAAAAAATAAAAAAAACATTTATTCTAAAAAATACATTCAATCCTTGGGATGTACTACGATGTTAGATCATGAGAGGAAGCATGTACAATAGTGGTTTATAATTTTTTTAGAACATGGACATTCTATTGATTCCTCAATAATTTATTAGATTTTCTAATGTTTTGATATAAATTTAGTTATGAAATTATTTATTTGGAAGTAATTTTCAATTATGGTTTCCTACATTCAATGTCATTTTAGAGGAAGGTATTGAATATTGAAGGACGTGTCCCTCGAGAAAAACTATTTTTTTCGAGTAGAAAGAAAAAGTAATGAAGTGAAATTAAAGAAGCGACACAACAACATATTATAAGTTATAATTTGATGATTTAAAATTTTAATATCTATTTTGTTACTTAAAAATATATTTAAATTTGTAATAGGTTACTTTTGAGGCCCTTGATGCCTAGTAACCTAACAATTTTGGGCCAAATGATCACTTACATCAGGTGTTCAGAGATGATCACCTTGGAAGAGTATGCTGCCAACCTGGGAAGAGTATAGTAACAATGAGGTAGTGGACCTATTTAGGTACCAGTTGTACTTCCACTAAGTTGGAAAAGGTTATGGCACATGCATAACAGGCTGAAAAAGGGTCACACAGGTGGATGGACAAGTTAAAAGGGAAAATTCTGAATTTATGAAATTGATGAATGTTTTATGTCTATCACTTACAACAAAGACTAGTGAATATTATGATGCATATATGACATCAATGAATTCATTATATAGTGAACCAGGTGCCAGTTCTAGTGGTGGCTGGGACAATATGGTTCATAGTGATGGCAATAGAGAGGAAGTGGCCGAGGGAGAGGATGATGCCAAGGACGAGGGTGAGGAGGAGGCCAAAGTGGAGGAAGAGGGTGAGTAAGAGGGTGAGGAGGAGGCCGAGGATGAGGAAAGGTATGATAATGAGGATTAGGGTGTGGATTATTATGGGGACATGGATGATTATGAGGATGATACTGATGATGATGGTGATGATAGTGATGGTGATGAGGGATGGATTGATCCATTGAATTTCTTACTGATGTTACTGAGATTTTATGATTGATGATTTGTTGTGATTGAATATATGTGTGATTAGGTAGGTCACATTATATTTATTTATTTATCTATAAATAATAAAACTTTACTTGACATAGAGGTATGGGTTATATTAATTCTCTTTTCACATGGTATCAAAGATATTTCACAATTCCATTTTTACACACTCAAACTCTTGGTTGAAGAACTTGAGAATATTCATTTTCATTATACAACTTCTTAGTCATCTATATCAGATTAATTTTATTTTGATGCATTAAAATATTGGACACCCTTTTTTATCCAGTATCAATCATAGATCATATTGTACTTGATACTTTGGGTTTTTGTAATTGTTATAAACAATATTTTGATTTGATGAAGAATTATGAATATTATTGATCTGGTTATATGGATACATTATGGTATAATGTTTCATAATAGTAGAAGGTGTTCGTGTGGTTGGTTGAAATTAATTTTGAGATTCTATGAGTGAATTTGAGTGAAATCTCAAATTTTCCAGATTCATGTAAGAATCTTTGGTACATAGGAATTTCATGTAGACAAATATATAATTTAACTAGATCTAGTCATTGCTACCATAACCGTTAATATTTAAATATTAACCCCATCACTCATCACACCATTCTGGGAATCTATGCAAAATACCACCACTAATTTATGAATCATAAAAGTTAAACATATTAAATATCACATTTCCCTCAAGTAAAACCTTCCCACATGAATATCTATTGTCCTATGAAGACCTTATTCATCAATTATATTTTTTTATATGTAATATTCATGTAGTTAACATCACCAAATATACCTTACCCATGATTGATTCAATAGATTTAAATATAAATCATTTCACCTCACAATAATTCTAACCCCTTTAGGTTAGATTATGTAACCCATAGGTTTTATTAAATCAATGTTTTACATTGGAATCAAGGAATGCCATCCACTAAGATAATACCATATCTTACTTCATGGAAAAATATTCCAATGGTCTAGAAGGTCTTACTCACCACTCTACACTTAGTACCTAGTCCATTCACTTGAAAAAATATCCATATATTTATAAATTACCTTATAAAAGCTTTTGAATCTACCCATAGAGTGATGATATCATCACTATCGAACCACTATATGTCACTTGAGGTATTTACACTATCTGAAGAATTAATAAACCTTGATTATTCATCATCATCATGATTCCACTATGAATCTCCCAAAAAAATCTCTATCCTATTTTATTGATTGCACTATGTTGTGGTGGAATGTTCATATAGTTGCTAAATCCACAACCACTAAATCAAAGGGAAGTTGTGGGGGAGTGAAATTGAGGGAGGTTGAGAGGAACCATACCTAAAAATTTTATATCCACAGCACTAAAATAAACCTTAATAATGGAGGATTTAATGGAGAAATATGGATATGAGGATCTATCCAAATGGACTTCCACATTGTCCCCTAACTTCATAAAATTAATGGTGGGATAAATATGAAATTTTGGCCATGCCCATCTTTATAAAAAAAAATCTTATACCACATTGGAAACCAGGTATACTGCCCCTGATTACCTAATGACCATCCATGAAATGTCACCAAATGGTCCAAAATATCTATTATATTATACCCCACCATTATATTTCAGATATATGATGCAGGAAATTTATGACCACCTAGACCTCACTAGGTACCAGGTCTATTAACTCTAGGTACTCAGTGGTGTCCGTTACACTTGGAAGAAACACCACTCTACTCCAAACCATGGTCAAATTTATAAAACTCCTCTTTAACCCATGATCAGTAAAAAATAATCCTCATTTTCATGTAAAATAATTATGGATTACATTAGAATCCAAAATTAAAACACACTATGGTTACAACTCTATAAAATACAGTTTTTCTTAATTTTATACTAACCTATAACAATGTGAGTAGTAAAAAAATATTAACTATACAATATCTAATGCTTGAGAATCATGTATAATAATATCTCAATCTCTATCCCATCTACTAAAATCCAATATCATCATTTTCTCATGATTGTAGATGAGGGATAATTGGTCTATCAGCAAAATCAATCCCATCTAAAATACAATTTTAAGTCATTAATCTATTTCCATATCTAATTAAATGTGAAAAATATTATTCAATCTTCAATGACACCGAATTCATTTAAAATCACCCAAAACTATAAACAGCAGTTCCATATTAGAAACATGAAACATGATTTACTTATATAGGGGTCATCATGATTCATTTTAACATATATATAATACCTCTATTAGTGAACCTATTTTTATATTATTTTTTTGGAACATGAATATATAAATATTGATCCTTAATTAATCCATTCATTAAAATCTATACATCACTAGTCACACTAAAACACAGATCGTATCCAATTACCACAGATGAATTATAATATTTAGTTTTTTCAATGAAATAGATATGAACCATCCTTTCTATATCCACCCCAACATAAAAACTCTAATCACTTACTAGTTGGATTAGTTATGTAGGTCAATCTACACATTCATCACCACTTATATGAAATTAGTTTCATACTCAAATATCTGATAACTCATGAAGATCAGAATTCCATATACATGCCTAAGGTATCATGTGATAAGTATTCCAAGAAACTTAATCTAAGGTATAAATACAAAATTGTTCATTTAATAATGAAGATCAATATATGATCATCCTTATCACATCCCCCTTGATATAGTTCACAATACCTATCAAATTTCTAGCATATGCCTCTAGTATGATTCTAAATTTATTAACCTGGTGTGAATCACCTATGATAAATTAGGAAATAACATAAAACAAAAATAAATATTTGGTATCAACCAAGCTTAAATCAATTTTCACTACATCTATTCCAAACCATGGGTCATACACATTATAAATTTATATTGTGATACCCACAGTTTGAATACACTCACTAAATATCCTTGAGAACTAATCAGTATAGATGTCTATCACCACCCAAGCATTTTCACCCATTGAATATTCTAATTTCATACGCATAGATTCATCCCAAACTCTATATTTAGGTCTAAAATTCATGATATCCAAAGATTCTTCTATCCCGCACTATCAAAAGTTCATCACCCAAGACCCATACCACCTCCCACTACAGAACCACACTATCCCATAGGATGTCTTGTAATTCCCTTGATTTCCCATTCCTCACTTGAGGGTAATACCATCCCCAATTCACATTTTTACATTGTTCCTCCTATCCCATTTAGATTGAAAAATGAATATAAACTCATCCCAATGAATTTCAATGAGACAACTCCATGCTATTGGGAAACTAAGAATCATGAATCCTAGTCAAATCCTAATGTATTTTACTAGTTCTCAAAGCCATAAATTGTTCTTGATCAAGCACATGACATTGATCAAATCCACCCACCTATCATACTGGCAATGAGTAACACTGACATGAACCATTGAATTATGTACAATGTATTTCAATTTCATAGGTAATTGTAGGTAATTACCTTCTGAATTATGATTTATATATGTGTTATACTTGTAGATAATTGCATAGGTGGAGGCAGGCCGCTACTTTCTACAGGAATTTTTGGAATTTTATACCAACCGTTTAAAAACCGTTGGTATATATGTGAAAATTGACTCTATACCAACGGTTCTTAAACCATTAGTATAGATTTTTGAACTCAATATTTAATAATGGTTTATATAAAACTGTTGGTAAAACTCTATTCTAACAGTTTACAAATCGTTGGGGTAGACCTTAAAATTCGACTATTGCAACGATCTCAAACCGTTGGTAAAAATTTATACCAACAGTTTCTATAAACCATTAGTATAATGTGCTTTTTGGTGCCATATACCAACAGTTATTCAATAATTGTTAGTATATGTCTATCCCCACACCTCAACATCCAATGGTTTGGACAACCATTAGTATAGGTTATACCAATGGTGTCCAACCTTTACCAACAGTTTAAAACTTTTGGTATAGAATATGTTTCCTACAGTGTATGATAAGAGAAAATTTCTTGAAAAGATAAATTTTTGTTTCATAGATTCAATTATTTTGATCATATTCATTCACCTCATAGTGGAAGTCTTTGTTTATTTTTATACTCCTTTATATAAATAACTAGAAATGAGACATGGAGATAGAATATGTTCAGGGTAATAAGTTATAAGGAAACTAAAAATTGGAAATGTAATAAATTTTTCATATAAATCATGTGAATTATATGTTACATAAAAACTTAATGAATCAATTATGTTCACACAAAAAATATGAAGAAATGTTTCATATAAATCTTATGCATTTACCTTTGTTGTATAAGAAACGAATAATTGATATAAAAATAATTTCAATTTATTAACAAAAAAATCATTTATGGTTGTGCAATAATTTAGAGAATAACATCAATACCTTAAAGTGTTGAATGATGCCCCACCATGGGGCATTTAAAGTGTAAAAGGTGCCACTTTTTAAAACCAAAACTAATTATATGGGAATGATTTATTCCTCAAACATAGATTCTCTTCATTATGATAATATCCAATTCTAGGGGGACTTTTTTTATGCCTGTAAAAGCTAATCACCAATTTTAAGAAGACAAAAAGGTAAGAAAAAGGGAAAATTGATTTTTTTGAAAATAAACCAGATCATTTATGTAAGGATAATCATTTGTAACATATATTCTCTTTCTAAATTCATAGTGGAGATCCTTTATGTCCGTGTAACATTTGTATAGCCAAGATTCATCTTGATAAATCCTAGAGGATACCTTTCATGTCCACATAAAAATATCATGGTCCTTGTAATTTCTTTGAGGATATGAGGTGGATATGATTTAGAGAAATATAAGGCCAAACTGTCCATTGCTTTATTGATGTATTAATATAAAAGGAAATAACCTTATGTATCGGAGCATCCATTAGAGACACTATTTGGTACAAACCAAATACCCTTATATATCATCAAAAACCCCTTATTTATCTTTTATGATATCATATATAAGATACTTTCTGATAGTTTACTTCCTTTTATATGTTTATTTTGGTGATTTTAGGGGGGAAATTACATTAGTAGTCTATACATACCCCCAAAACACACTTTGAGAAATAGAATATTTCATGAAATTTATTTTGAGAGATTAATTATCATATTTTAGAACCATCCCTTAGTGAAAGTCCTTTAGAAAATTCCTTAGGTACCTTTTAGGTCCAATATTGTGGGAGGGGTTGGGGAGGTTCATGATGTATGATTTTCAAGGTAATAAAATCCCCACATAAAAACTTTACAAATCCTCCCATGTGAATTCCTTCACAAAGGATTTCCATTTAACTTATTCATAGTGGGTTTCTTATGTGATTCCCTAACAAATAATGAGCCTTTAAATACAATTAATTTAGTGAACCCTGTTCGTTAAAAAATAAATATAGTCTTCTATGAAATTTTGGTTTCCTAAAGTACACTTTAGCCTCTTTCTAGTGATCTATGACCATGAAATATTTATTCTGTGGAAATTTTCTTTATGAAGGACACCCATTATAAATACATGGTCTTTTACACCCATCCTTTTACCCAAGTCATCTAACTAGGTTGAATTAATCCAAATTCCCTAATTTCCCCTTATTTATATTGTCAAATCCTTGAAAAGAAAATTCTAGTGAGGCCTCATCTTTGTCCTCTTGAGATATATGATCGGGATATGCACACCACTGTTCACCCTTTTAATAATGGGTTCCTTTGATAATAAGAATTGTTCTTCCCAAAATAGATTCCCCCAATTTTTCTCCCCAACCGATAATACCCTCTAGATATGATCAACCATGCACTACTTTGATAATGAGGGTTCCTACATTAGGTAATAAGTGAAATTCTACTTTTCTATGACACTTATATTTACTGATATGAGGTGAACTACTATAATCTTTATGCAATTGGTCAACCTACATATGTTTTCTTTATGATATCAAGTTGATCCACTCATAAGAAAACATTTATATCTCCTTTAACTTAATCATTCTAGACAATTTCCATGACCATCTGATGCCTGGATCATCCCCTAATCATCCTCCCTCATATATAAAAATGATATAGGGTAATATATATGGGCCATATATCTAGTGTAAGTCCCAAACATAACTTATTTTGTGATATCATCCATGATTCTAGTCATATTTCCCCATTTAGTTACTAACATATGAGAGGTGGATGCACATATATAGGCATTTTACCAGGTGTAAGACCTGATCATTTACTCATTGATGATCTCATCACAATGAACCATAAATGATCCATTCATATCATAGGACCTGTACTAGTTGTAATCCCTAACCACACTATCTTGTAATAGTTACCAAAAGATAAGGTCAACTAAAAAGGTCTGCTCATGTCTAAGTCCCACACAAAAAATTATTAAGTTCCTTTAACCTAATATCCCCAGTTTCATAAATTTAAACTACATATTTTATAGTTAATTCCACATGACATTAGATAAATCTAAATAATACCTAGTTGTATTACCTTAACCTGCAAGACATCTTTGTCCTTATAGCATGACCTTAAAAGGTCACACAATGGTCCTGGATGCACAACCTTAAAATGAACTTCAATTTTTCATGTATGTATGATCATTAATGGAATAAAAATTTTCCTTTTTATATAAACATATAAGGTATGGAGTTTCCCATTAATTAGAATTCAACTATATGGGTTCTAATTTCCTTTATGAGGATACATAAGAAGCTCCTCTCATGACCCTGATCCCAACTCTAGAACATCTACCACCTTCCTGGATAGAGGTATATACAATAATTCCAAGCTATGTGTATTTAAGACATAGTGTGATCAAACAAAAAGAGATATATAAAGAGCCTGTATTACATATAGATATTAACATTTATGCATGGTAACAATAAATCACTCTCACGATCAATGTAACTAGTATTTTTATTAGGAAGGATTTCATGAATATATAGTAAATATATAAGAGAGTCCCAGAATAAGATATAATACCCCATAAGGGATGAGATAACCTCACATCCTCTAAAAAAATATGTGATTCAAAGTGATACATGAATTTTCTAATGGCTACATGACTTTATAAAGAAAGTATTCATTGACTTAAAACACATTAGCTAGAAGTGTGTGGGGGTAATAACCATACTTCTATATTAGTTTAGTCATATATAGATCATATAAATCCTATGTTAGAAATTAATGATGAATAGAAAATATAAGACTCAAATAATACCTAGTTGTGGAAATATAATTCTTGGTTAATTAAAAATAGAATAAAATTTCTATAATATACTATGCAGGGGTTTTAGACTCTTCTAAGATAAAACTATTAGTTATATGACATGATTTATTAAATTATATAGGGACTAAGAATAAATTTATTATTAAAGGTGATAAATCCATAAAATTTATATAATTTTTAATCAATAAATGTGTGAACTATTTTGAGTATATGTTAGAGGTGGTTTTTCTTACTTTATTAGATTAATTCAATAAATTTAAGAATTATAAAGGTAAATAAATTAATATACTTGGTAATAAGATAAAATATTATTTGAGTGAGTGAGAAAAACAATATCTTAACCAATAATTCAATGATCATTAAAATTTAGAGTTTTGTAATTCTTAATGTCACATTTTCTTATACACATCAGATCCATTATGTTATTTAAAGTATAATGGATAATGAGTCTTATAAGTCTTACAAGTTTTATATTATCCATTTAGAGACATGATTCACAAAATAATGGCATAAATTCTTAACCATATACCAACTATATTAGAAAATGGATGTCATATAAGTCATAATATGAAAGAAATTCATTATTTCATTAGAATATGTGTTTGTATTCAAATTGTTTGTCAATGATAAGTCAAGAAACAAATTTTCATCAAGAAAAATACAATAATGAATCTTAGTATTTATCCAAAAGGTTTATAAGTATATTATATAAATCACTAAGATAGAAAATTTATAGTAAAGTGAAAGACTATATTTTTATATAAGGGTGAACATATCTATATGAGATAATGGGAGGAAGATATATTTTGATTAATCTAAGGATCCAGATGCACTAGTAGTTTTTATATGAATAAGTTCTACAAGAGACCTTGGAAAATCACTAGTAGAAAAATGATTTTTAACGTCGCCAGTTTGACGTCGGTTTCTTATAAACCGACGTAAATAATTTTTACGGTGATTTTTTGGCGTCAGTTTTTAAAAAAACCGACGCCAAAAAGGGAAAAAAATTGTTTTGGCGTCGGTTCCTAAAAAAACCGACGCAAAAAACTAAAAAATATATATTTTGGCGTCGGTTTTTATGAAAACCGACGCCATAAATGTTTTAAAGAAATTCTTTGGCGTTGGTTTTTTAACAAACCGACGCTAAAAATTAAAAAAAAACTACTTTTCGCGTCGGTTTTTCTAAAAACCGACGCGAAAAGTTAAAATATATTTTTGGCGTCAGTTTTTATGAAAACCGACGCCATAAATGTTTTAAAGAAAATTCTTTGGCGTCGGTTTTTTAACAAACCGACGCTAAAAATTAAAAAAAACTACTTTTCACGTCGGTTTTTTTAAAAACCGACGCGAAAAGTTAAAATATATTTTTGGCGTCGGTTTTTATGAAAACCGACGCCAAAAAATTTTAAAAAAAAATTATATTGTTTTAGATAATTCTCTAATCTTTGATTTGACTGGTTGTGGAGCAAAAACGGAGTTACGGATTAAAAGTTATGGCCTTTGAAAGTTGAACTTCTTTAAGACTTCTTTTAGAGAAGGTCAACTTCTGACATCCATAACTTTTAATCCGTAACTCCGTTTTTGCTCCACGACCAGTCAAATCAAAGATTAGAGAATTATCTAAAATACTGTAATTTTTTATTTTAATTTTTGGCGTCGGTTTTCATAAAAACCGACGCCAAAAATATAATTTCACTTTTCGCGTCGGTTTTTTTAAAAACCGACGCCAAAAAAATTATTTTTTGTTTTTGGCGTCGGTTTTTAAAAAAACCGACGCGAAATGTAGTTTTTTTTAAATTTTTAGCATTGTTTTGTTAAAAAACTGACGCCAAAGATTTTTTTTAAAACTTTTATGGTGTCAGTTTTCATAAAAACCGACGCCAAATTTTTTTTTTCATTTTTTGCGTCGGTTTTTTTATGAACCGACGCCAAAAAGGATATTGATTGACATTTTTTGCATCGGTTTTCTAAAAAACCGACGCCAAAAGTCTAATGTAAATACTATTTTGCGTCGGTTTCAAACAAAACTGACGCCAAAGAGTAACGCAGGATCAGAATTTCAATTTTTTTCACAACGCACGTTTAACTTTTTAAAATCCCGCCTACATTTTCGTACAACGCAATTGAAAATATTTTCGTTTACTATATATATATCCAGTTTCTCCTTCTTTCATCATTTTCAACATCTTCGATTCAATCACGATTTCAATGCGACTTCAATCATTAATTTGAACATGGTACATATTCTATTCATTTGTTTTCTTTGTTATTATTATCCTTCATTTCTAAACAACTCGATTGGCTTTCTTATAATGATGATTCATTCTCATTTATAAATACAAGTTATATGATAATAAAAAACATATTATTTCGATGGAAGCCCCTAAAACCATTGAAATATGTTTGATGTATTATGATTATTTTATTGCATTTGGTGTATATGATTTTAATTTATGTTTATCATGTTTTCTTTGAAACGAGTTGTATCAATCAAAACTTTGATAGGTTCAACTTCTAATGGCGATAACTTTTGAACCGTAACTCCGTTTTAGGTCCACATCCTGTCAAATCGAAGCTTAGGAAATGATCTAAAACCTAGAAATTTTTTTTTTGATTTTTGGCGTCGGTTTTTATAAAAACCGACGCGAAATGTTTTTTTTTTTTCATTTATGGCGTCGGTTTTTTTAAATAACCGACGCCAAAACTACTTTTTTAAATTTTTCGCGTCGATTTTTATGAAAACCGACGCGAAAAATTATATGATTTTTTTTTTGGAATCGGTTTCTTACAAAACCGACGCCAAAAAACGAATGTTATTCATTTTTCGCGTCGGTTTACAAAAACCGACGTAAAAATTCATATTTTTAACGTCGGTGAATTCGACGTCGGTTAAAAACCGACGTCCAAAATAAAAAAAAAACCGACGTTAAAAACCGTTTTCTACTAGTGTATGTTCTAGGGAAAAAAACTACATAGGAAAGATAAAAATAATGATAATTTTTTTTATAATAAGTAGATAGGTGGTATATTATTAATTAAGAATAATAAATCATTTTACTACAATAAAATAGTAAGTGGAAAAGAAGATAAAAATTTAATATGGTTATGAATTCAATAATTAATTATAGGTACCAAAGTCAAGTTTGAAAGTAATTTCTCCAATTGATGTAAATCTCATTTGGTTAGAATGGTTATTGAAGTGGCAATAGGACTTGGATAGTAAAAATATTACCTATAAATGAATATTTATTATTGAATGATGTAGATCAAATAAATTATTTAATTCATTGAAACCTTTTCACCAATAACGATATTGAAATCCATTTTGAATTCAAAATACCATAATAATAAGATTTAATTATGGATAAATGTTGGAATTAAATCATGGAATGATTATATTTCCATGTTTTTATAAATGTTTTGTAGGAGTTCCATAGTCTTCCAAGTGATATATGTTGGTAACATATTGAAAAAACATATTATTATTATAGTTATTTAAGACTAACATTGATTGTTTTATAAATATTGAATTAATGTAGTAACCCATGTTCTAGGGAACAATATTTTCTAAGATAGATATATGGTTTTCTTGGACCTTGAAAAATTATATATCTTGATAAGGTATTGAAAATAGATTTTGGAACAATTATAGAGTGAATTTTTTACTATGTAAAATAGAATATATCTCTTTAATAAGACATATATAAGACACATGAGGAGATTAATATGATGAATACAACTCTATATGATTCAATGATGGTTCTATAATACATACCATACTGTATAATTGATTTTATATTTCAAAAAAATATATTATGTTATGGAAAATAGTTATACCGATTATATAAAACTTCTCTTCTGATTGATAAATTGATTTAATAACATATTTAGGATATGTAAAAGAGAAAGATAATTTCAATGAATCTAGTGGTATTCATATCAACATATAGAGAGTATATTGAATCATATAATGAAAATAAATAAGTACTATAAATTAATTAATTCTTTTTTATATTTCTCTTAATCGTACTTATAAATATAAGTGTTATAATAATATAAATTATGTTAATATTATGGTAATTTTTCTAGAAAAAATTGTATGGTTATGATAGAGGATAAAAGGGGTATAATCAGAGATATTATCTCATGAGGGTGTTTTTACTCAAAGAGGTGATATTTTAGTTAATAAAGTAGCCACGAAGAAAACCAAGTAGGATCAATGAATAAATCCATTACTCAAATAAATAATGATCATATATAGTGAGATCTAATAGGTTAATGGTTATAATGTTATATCTAGTACCAGTTGGAGCATTGTAAAAGTGGGTTCCCTAACCCCAACTAGAGTAGTACCTTTTATTACCATATCAGGTATATGGTGAGTTATGTATGATTATTATTTATCAAAATAAGGTTTTTATTAATATATACACTATTTACATGGTAATTTCAATATAAAATTTGTTGGATCAAAAGTATATAACAATTCCTTGCTATAATGGTTACCTCATGACACTATCAAAGTAATCTCAAAAAAATGACTTATGGATAAAATACATTATATTACTAGAACATAGATGATATATAAATATTAGGTGATGAGGGATAATAATAATTGCTACTTTTTCTCATGAATTTTATACTTTGTGATTTCTAGTAGTAGAGATCATGAGAACAAACCCTCTAATAGAAACACCACATGTTTTGGGTGTCGTTGGATGTTCTTATCTATTAGAATGTGTATTGGTATTTGGAATTAAAATATTTATTAGTGTGTATAATCTGATCATGCACTTTGATGAGTAAATAAAACCATGATAGTTTATGTCATCGTGAGTTAGTTTTAATCGGGTGAATCATTAGTGGAATGACATTGATTAAATTATCAATATAGGACTTGTAAATTTTGAAAGGTAGAATATATTTTTGACCCCTTGACTAGGATATAAGGGCCTTGACTAAATCAATGGACATGGTAGAAGAAGTAAAGTCCCCCAAATATCATTAAATAAAGATAAATAAAGTGTTAAAGGATGTTGGCACAATGTATGTATCCTAATTTATATGATATCACATGAAAAAGAGGATACATTACAGAGTTCATGTTTGTAGGAGTTTTTCATAGCTATGTGTTATCCTTATCTCTTTAAGAGATAATATATGTTTCTAGATATCACTATTGGTATATGATTATGAATATATGATATTAAGATAACATTATAAAATTACACACACAAAGTGTATCCATAAGTTCCACCAGTTTTGAAGAAATAGAGTTTTGGATAATGTGGCCATCACGCCCAAAGTTCGATGAACATATGAGTGTGAACACTCACAAGTAAATATAATAAATAATTTTATTTAATTTTAAAATTATTGTAATTGAATTTATTTCACAAGGTATTAATTAAAAATTTATTTTAATATAATTTAATACATGAAAATCATTTCTAGGTGAATAACTAATTTCTAGGATCGTTAAGCATTTGTATGAGAAACTAGCTATGTTATTGGATAACAATTCATCGTGTTACTTTTAAGAATTTAAAAAGTTATTAATGAAATATTATTGAAACTTATTATGAGATAACCAAGTCATAAGTGTAATTTTTTTTTCCTTTATAATGGTTATGTTTCCATTGGGACTAAATTAAAATTTATGGAAAATTAAACCTATGTATAAATATATATTTTAGCTAAATTTATTTCATTGAAAAATCTTTCATGATTTCTGGAACTCTCCTATCATATCATAAGTTATAGATAGGGGAAACATAAGGGAGACTAATGTCAAATTATCATATTTTCATTGATTGAGTATGGGTTATTTAAGAAATCATGTCTTCATCATAAAGTATGCGGTTCACTCATAAAAGCATATAAAGACCATCAAACAATGAAACACGAGTTTAGGTTGCATGTGTGGATGATATAGAGAGATTAAAAATTAGATCATTAAGTCTACGATGATCTAGAATCGACCTGAGAACATTGGGAACATGACATCTACTATGGTACCATTTACATTTTTGTTTAAATTTATATTGTGATTATGTAATTTTCCTAATGATAAATGGGTAAATTTTTTTACTCAGATACTACACTTGATGTTCCGATATATATCTAGTCAGTTTTTTTAAATACTTTCCAAAAATACATCTGCATGTATCAGTTTCCTTCATCTCCCACGATCCTCCAAAGAAGAGCACAAAATATCAGAGCATATCTTCTATAATTTGAATCTCTTATTCAATCTGACCATTATCCTATAAATGACAGGTCACAACCAACATCAAATGAGAACCCATCACTATATTATTACCCAACTATAAATGGTAAATAAACCATAGTTCTCAATCAAAAAATATAGATAATGGAATTACTTTAAGCATCATAATATCTCATACATAAAAGTGTTCAAGTTCTTTCACTTTATTCAACTCCTTTATAAGACTAAATTGAGATTATTTTATTAATCATTCCATAATTTACCCTATGGAATTCATCCCACTAGGAGACTGAGGAAATACAATAACAATGTGTAAAAAAATATTATACCACTTACATATAAGAAAGGTTTGACATTTAAATAACCCATAATTTTATAGTGATCATATTTTATATTTTGATATGTAAAACAATGAGTTTTTTTTGGTAATTTCCCACTTCAAAACAAGAAACCAATACTCAATTTTTAGCTCATTAAACATCATGGTATCCCTGGGTTTCACTGTCCAACTTGAATGGATACCACTTTCAATTACCTCGTACCTCATGGTCAAAGGAACCACTGTAATTTTTATGAAACAAATAGTACTATCCTGATATTGAGACTAATCACCAGAGGTCTCCCCAATATTTATATTTTTTATAATACACTAAAAATATGGATCTCTTAAATTATTTACCTAAATCCAATCATCTAATGAGTTTCTAAATTTTATAGTATCCACGAATACTTGATCATCCTTCTCATTCAAATCTAAATTCATTTCATCAAATTACATCATAAAAATTCATTCACCCACTGATTATTTTACTTTATTGGTTGACAACTTCTTGAATAAGGCATTGACCAGTATATTTCCTTCACCAAGTGTATAAGATAAATAAAAATAATTTTTTTGAATATATTACAACAAAAAATATTCTCTACAATTCATATCCTTCAAGGAAAATGTATACATTATAATATTATGATTACATTTCATAGTAAACATCTACTTGAATAGATAGTTATGCCATGTTTTCAAAGAATGCATCACCATTTCTAACTCTAGGTCATGAGTGGGGTATTATTTCTCAGGAGGGTAAATTTTTTGAGATCAACATTCCACAACATGGTCCTAGAAAATCAGAATAAACCATAAACCCATAGTTGATGCATTAAAGTACACTAAATATCCCTCATGAGGCTCCAAAAGAATTAGAGTGGGAGTTCATATAAACCTAGATTTTAACACATA
Organism: Viscum album; assembly: GCA_963277665.1. NCBI lineage: Eukaryota > Viridiplantae > Streptophyta > Magnoliopsida > Santalales > Viscaceae > Viscum > Viscum album. The sequence goes on from OY728164.1 coordinate 1,177,167,784, forward strand.
AAAATATATTTAAGATGCCTCATCCCAATAAAATTTCACTCCATTTATAGTTAGGTCCATTAAGGGATATTTTAACATGGATAAATCCTTAACAAATCACCTATAATATTCAGTGAGACCTAGAAAGATTCTTATATTTAATACATTCCTAGGTATTTGCAAATATGTCACTTCTTAAATCTTATCATGATAACAAAATGTATTTCATTGATATAAAATGACACAAAAATATCACTTATAAAATTGAAAACTAACACATAGACATCTTGGTATACCAGATATATTCCTTAAAAGTTCCCAAAAAACATCTAGATAGTCCTTGTGACCCTATTATATCTTAGATTAAGATAATATATCATTCACCAACACCTAAAAAGGTTCCAATATATTAGTGGAATAATTGGTTCATAATATCCATGAAAACTATAGGATCATTGTTAAGTCCAAATGGCATAACAAGATTCTCATAATTCCCATAACTTTTCTTAAAATATGTCTTAGGAATGTATGCTTCCTTCCCTCTCAAATTAGGGTATCTCAATTTAAGGTTAATTTTTTGAAATTATCTAGATCCACTAAGTTGGTCAAGGAAATAAGATATCCAAGGAAATAAGTACTTGTTCATGATAGTCACCTATCTGAGCTTCTGATAATAAATGCAGAGTTAGGTAGTTATATCTTTATTATTTACAAAGAGAATTTATTTCTACCATGGTGATACTCTAGGACAAATAAAACCCTTATTATCAATATATTCTAGATGAATATTTAATTCCTTTAGCTTGATAGGATACATTTAGTATGAAGGTATGGAAATAGTCATCATACCCAAGAGTAGATCAATATAGATTTCAACCTCCCACTCCGATGGAAATAAAAAAAAATCTAGTAAAACATTGGGAAGCCTATTGACTACCATACAAAACTAACCATCTCAACTCTATTAAGTAGTATAAAGAAACTATATAATTAATGGTTCTCTAAAAACAAATACTTATTATCCTTTATTTTTTAATTATTTCTTTCTAAATTTTTTCTTAACAATATCACAGATGTTTATTATTTAAAAAGATATTTTTTCCAATGATCTTAAAAATTATTTTCATCTAAATTCACATACTTTAACATAAATTATGCTTAAATAAGGATATTATTATAATATAACCATATACCATATTTCTTTGGATAACTTATATAATTTTCTTATCTTTTTAAGGAATGATCCATCATTTTCTTGTTTAACCTAAAAATCCACTATGTATTATCTAAAACATTCACCCAATGCATTTACATTGTGAGTACCTAATTTTTTATTCATTTGATTGAAGGGTGTTCACTAAGATTTCAAACATTGATTAATTTTTGGAAATTATTAACATAATCGTATAACAATTATTTATAAGGTTTAAATTACATTTTCTTAATTATATTTATTGAACGATATTTACTGGAATGACTCGACCCACTAGGGCCTACTTGGATGATGATAATATGAGTGTGACAACCCCAAGCTATCCTCCAATAGGATAAGGTTTGGAGACCACCACCGAGTTGGCATAACATTCACATGTGAGGCCTTGTCCCATGGCACTTATACATACACCCACATATCCAAGCCCATAAAAATATTGAAATGAAAAATAATACTGATACCAAATTCATACACAAAGCTAAATCCCAAAATCAGAGTATGATAATACTAATAATAGAAATAATAAAGGGAAAAATATAATCCCATAAAAACTATAATGAATTAAAACCTACTAGAAATAGTGGACAATAGTCATATGTGACTCTGGGTTTGAACCAAAGTCTATCTAACTAAATTATAACCTTTGTCTACTCTTGGCCAGCAAGAACCCCATCGAATGGCTGTTCATCTGCATATGACACAAGTCATGCAGGAAGATTCCATACATGGGTGAGTATAACAATACCCAGTAGTACAACCTAAAATCACAAATAATAAAGAATCAAGAGTAGTAAGCTCATCATTGGATATGTCAATCATAACTAGATGCATACAATAAAACATCTAGATATACTTATGGTAGACACTAAGTCTCAAGGTAAGGTCACAAATTCATTTCTAGTATAATATTTATCTCCAGAGTTCCTAAACACACTCACCTAAGAGATATCACTCTATGATTTTGATAGTACTTATAGAGTCCATCTGAGATATTGTTCTCCTCCTGTCTCACTATAAGTACATAGTAGAAGTATGAAGAGATCGATACACAGTTGGGGATCACACATAGGGATATGGGGTATACCAATAACCCAATATGAATTGAACCACTATGTAGGGGATCAACACTTGTGTATAATTGGTCCTTATAATTATGATAACCATATATAGTGCAAAAGATGATATAGGATCTCATCATACTCTTTAAGAGGGAATACTGCAACTCTATCTGAAATAAATCCCATAGAGAGGATCACAATACTATGCTCAGGATGTAATTCCATACTATACCCCTCATAGGGATGGAATGATAGAACATACCCTTAAGGAAACATGTCCTTGTAGAAGAGAAAAAGGGCCCTATACCTTCCAAGGAAAAGTTCATGGTGTGTACTAGTAAAACATGATATGTATTATAGATCCGAGGTCAGCCAGTGTGCTCCATCCAACACTCATAAACTCTCGGTTATGCCTGTGTGTGCCTGGTTGTGTCTTTGTACAATATTTCATGCCCCTGTATGTGGCCATGTGAAAGTACATGGCTCAACCAATGTGCTTTGGTTAGGCCTGCTTACATGTCTTAGCCCATGTTCTATGGACCTTTCCATTTTATGACAACCATTGACTTTATTAAAAATAAATTCATGACATATTACATAGAAATAGACATAATAAAACCCAGAATATTTAAAATCCTAGTTTTATTGTGTAATTAAGTACATTAAATAATAAATTAAAAACTTGTGGTACATTAAAATTATTGAAAACATCCTTAACATTGTCATAATATTCAATCATTCTTAAAACTTCATTTGATATCCTGGGGACATACATAAGAAAGGGTTGAGCTATAAATCCCAGAAAGGGAATAAACAAAGAATAACATGAAGAAAGTATTACATGTTCTACAATATACATTACAATGGGACACAAAAGGGGTGAGAATCATAAACATAAACAATGAGGTGTGATGTAACATGATATCATAAAGTAAACATGGGAATGTGGAAACAACTTTAAACATGGAATCATAAGCATAAGTGAAGGTTAACCACCATGAAATCATAACATAATGTGCTTAAAATAACCTCTGTTGAACCATACATGGAATCTCATAAGACAAAAAAATTACCCAATGAATTGGAGTACTATATGTCCATACCCATCATAATCATATCATGTATATTCATAAGTGTGCTACATAGATCATATAACATAAAAACACAGTTCATCACATTTAACCCCATGATTAAGGATTCTGGGTTACAAACATGGAATTCCCCACTAAATGAAGTATAGATACAAAAAGTTGAATACCCTTGAGTAAAAATGGTTATGGGTATACACCTTGTAAATCTTCAACATGAAAAAATGTAATGATATTTCGGTAGCATAATGATATTATATGAAAATTCATAAAATTGTATAATGAGAGAGAAAAGGGTCTATAATCACTTGGAATTCATAAGCGCATTATGTGGGATACGTAGCAAAATAACCAAATGTGAAATGTTTTTTATTAATAGTTAAAATACAAGGAGGGTTCTTGAATAAAAATGTGGAATGGAAAAAGCATAGGATAATTTTGGATGCATAACGAGGGTACATAATAAATCATGGGAGGGATCAATGAGAGTTAAAGGGGTAACTCATAAGCTTTAAATAATAAGGTAGGTAAGTGGTATGTGGAATATATTATACCATCAATATTAATTGGAAGATAAGTGCATTACATAAATAACTTTCTTAAATAGAGAGGAGATGGAGATGACCCCGTAATTTCAACATGGTAACGAATTAAGTAAAGGAAATAATGAGAGGATATAAATGATCTCTCATTAAAAGAAATTAAATTTTATATTAAAGGAATGTTTATAAATTTCTGGAAACATAACCAATTTCTATTCAAAATCCTAATTACAAATAAGGTTCTTGATGGAAAAGAAGGGAGAAATACCCCTTACATTGAGAAAGAGATCCCAAAATATTGGGAGGAGATTCTTGAGAGACTGGGGCAACCTTGGGAGGACTATAGAGATGGGATGGTAGTGTAATGATGTGATCCAATTTTCTTTTGTTAAGAGGAAGGGAAGTTTGTGTGGGTTTATATTTGGAAAGAGGGTGGAGTGGTTTATTATTTCCCAAACATAGGTTTTGGACTCTATATAATAATAAAATTAAAACAACAAACCCTACCATGGTTTTTACCATGGTTTCCACCAAATAGAAGTTTTCTTATTTATATTATAATTACAAGGTAAAAACACAATAAAATATTACCCTTCGTGATGTGGAAGTGAGTCATGTTTGTAAATAAATGAATTTAAAACCATAAAATATAATATAGGTTTTGGAGGATTCATAAAGGTTTTATAAAATTTATAAAAAAACCTCAAAACAAAATAAATTAAATGGGGAAACATAGAATTTGTTGTTTACAACCTTTTTATAACTTATTACATCAATTTTGGGTCATTACGATGTCATAATTCACACTTTATTTAATTTTACCCAAAAAATCATCGATCTCATAATATTTGGTAGAAAATTCTATTGGATAATTTCAAAATTATGATTTTCAAAATAATATTGATTTTATCAAATTAATTTATAAATATGTGAATTTTTTTACTTTTAGAAAAATAATTTACATTTATTTTTAAATGTTGTGTTTTTAATAATAACAGTTTCCAAACCCTTAAATAATTACATTTTACTTCATAAAAATTATATAATAATCTGTATTTAATAAAAATTCTTTAATTGAATTATTAAATATATAATTTGTTTTTAAAATTAACGAATTCATGAAAAAGGAATGCCTGAACTGAAATTGTATATTATACAAAAAAATTGTGTTTTGTCGTATCAAAATAAAAATATTTACAAAGTAACCAAAATAAGATGTTAATATATATATTATTATATAAAATATAAATATTAATATTATTAGGGTCTTGATACATATCCCTTTATTACACCATAAACACCTTGAGGGTAAGTTGTGCGATGGTGAGATTTTCATGGGGTGGTTCGACGTACATGGTTTGGGATGAGATCTCTATGATTTTGAAATTATAATATAAAATATTATTCTCATGCTTTAGTTATTAGATGTCATATTGGGATCGGTCAATGGAAATACCCAATGATGTTATCTCCATCAAATTCTCTGATAATTGGGCATCATATGGTAGAATCTTGCTAGTTGATGCAATTACTTATTTTCTCTATGTAAATTGGATTTATCTATAGTGACCTAGGATAAACATACATGGATATTGAATCATTTTAAATGAATATTCAGTACATTAAAAAAATACATTCTAGAGGACTGTAATAGTTTAGGGTTACTGGAAACCTGGAAACAAAATCTTCTATCCTAGTGAAGGATCTTAAATATATCCCATAAATATCTCCACCTTTAGTAATTCTACCTAAAAACTTTCTTCTTAACATTGGGGAATGAAACATAAAAAAGAGTGACATTAGATTCTCAGTAAGGGTAAAGAGGGTAGATACATATGTATAATCATGTGAATAAGTGTATGAAAACATGATCATGAAAATAGAAAATCATACCCTGCATATCAAAGACCATGAACATGAATCATAACACAAATATTAAGAGTTCATAACATATAATTAATATGTAAATAAATAACATAAGCCATTAAATCATAATATAGGAATAAATCATGGAATTGTGTTAGAAACGTAAGAATATATAATGAATTTTACATTTTTCAAGGCATCACTGCCAAGGCCATATTAGTGGACAAAGTCCTTTACTGAACTGGGTTCACACCGTATTCCATATAACGACCCATACTTTACATACATTGTTATTAATTCAGAATTGAAGCACACTTTTTACAACATATAACAAAACCAAGAAAGGACCGTATAGGTATAGAGTCTTTAGAAACTGGGAAACATAAACAACTGGTTCATAAAGAATCTACTTTGCCTCCCATTTAATTCATCATATCTAGAGTCCCTTTTTAGAATATCCTACTTAATAACCTTCTTCCTGACCTGGGGAAATAAAAAATAAAAAAGGGTGAGCTCAAATGCTCAATAAGGGTAAACAAAAGAAATATCAATCACATCATATACATAAGAACATAACTTTTGGAAATCTAAACCTTCAAAAGAGATCATAATATCATAACATGGGATAAATAATAGAAGTGAAATGTAATCCCAATAATCATAACTTAAAACATGAAATTTTTTTCATACACACATAATCATAGAGAATCATTTCTTGTTAGTCAAGACTCATTGTCAAGACTATCTTAGAGGACAAAGACCATTTCTGAACTGAGTTCACTTCTCGTTTCAGTCCTGTTTCACTGAACCGGTATAACCTACCATTCCATCCATGTCTATCTCATGAGATATAAAATATTTACCCAATGAATTGGAGGGATATATAGGTCCCACCCATCTCATAATGAAACCATTCTTATGTGTGCCACAAAAATCATAAATCATACATCATTGCATAACCCAGGTAATAAAAATGGAATTCTTAAACATCGTGACATCATAAAACAATTCATATAAGATAAATGAATTCATAAAAATAATTCCATCACAACATAATCAAATATATTTAATGATAGGGATAGAATCATAACCCTATATTATCTTAGATGGAAAATAATTTTGATAAAACACTTGAACTCCATTCTTGAGGAAAATATCCTTTCTAATTCAAAAACATTTTTCCTTTCTTAACATGTCATACAATTGTAAACAATAAAAAGTTGATTAAAAATATACTTGAAAACTTGTAAAGGAAGATTCTTCGAAATAATGTTTTAAAATCCAATCATGCAATATAAGTTAAAAAAACATTCTTCTCGTACTTTTGTCAGAAAAGTCAAAAAGTACCTCGTACGAAAAACGACAAAAGATTCCTTTCATATCCTTTACTAAAAACTTAACGAAGGGTAAAATTGGATTTAAACAATTTTAGGTGGATGGAAATAATATTACATATTGTGGAAACATGGATTTGGATGATAAAATACACCCCAGTAAATACTAAAGTATAAACAATCTCAGATAAAAAATGAGATTGTGATATTTCACTTACCTTAGGTCCGATATGCTTTGTACGTGTCCGAACCTCCTGTATAATGATTTAAATAATTTCATTGACTTATTCCAGAATCATACGTATTTTTATGATATCATATATGGTCATATTCTTAGTTTCTTAGTAGTAATATTTCATTGCTACTTGTTATTCGGGTGTTTATATCGTTTTGTTCTTATGCGTGTTTTGTCGAATAAATTCTTATTCTTCTCTTTAGGATATAGATACCTCATTTCCAGAATTGTATTAGTGTAATATATATCATATTCATTCATTCAATTCATTTATATAATCATTATGAAATGAAGATCATGTAGAACGAGTCCCATCACATCGTGGAGACGGTATTCCGTACGTACGCACGAGTGATGATATCGTTCCTATGATCGTGGAATTGTATTGGAGTGTATTTATACTATTTCAGAATCAATATCACTTTATAATAGTCATATATAGTCATTATGTACACCATTATACCCATCCAAGTAAGGTGGTGGTGGAAAATAGATTACACCACGGTGTGGAGACGGTATTCCGTACGTACGCACGCGCAGTGATTTCATTCTCCATAGGATGGATAGATGGTTAAATAGGGTTGTATCATACTTATAATAACATATCAGTATATGAGTGATACTGATGTTATTACTTCATAATGAAACAACTAAATAAGTAGAAGTTGAAGAAGAAAGAAATTAGAAAGGATCAGTAATGGATATTACCTCTTCTTTGAAGTGCTTCTTTGAGACCTCCTTTTAGGGCACTAAAATATGGTCTTTGAAGAAGACCAGGACCTCTAGGATATCTCTAGGGAAGTGGAGAGGATAAAATGGCAGGGGTGTTCCGAGCTTGAAGGCTCAAAGTGGTGTGAGGAAGAGGGGGAGGAGGTGCCCTTTTATAAGGGAGGAGAGGGGCACCTTTGGAATAACTAAAAATATTATTTTATTATAAAGTCATGTTCGGTTTTAAATAGCTCCAAATTGAGTTATTTCGAAGATAAGGTGGGTATGGGTCAAAATCCTCTCATACAATAGAATTTATACAAGTTTAGGTCATTATATTAACCTTATCGTATAGTTTTAACTCTTAGTTAATTAGATTGACATTTACCATGTCACTTTGTATTTTTATATTATATAGTTAATAACCTTACCATATACATCCAAGAGACCCCCAAGTTGTGTTTTATTAATATATATAACCTTATCTAAGTCATTTGGCCGAAACTTAGATTTTTAGGAATAAAATAACAATTAATAATATAATATTTGTTTTAAAAACTATTTTATGTCAAATTTGACACTATTCAATAGTTGATTTTTATGAAACTCATAACAGAATGATTACTTCGACCAAATTTAATTATATCAATCCTAACATGTCATATTAACCTATAAAATTAGTTTAATTCATAAAAAGTCTCAAATTATACTTATTTAGGTATTTATAATATCAATTATTCTAATTATTCACTATTATGGTAATTACTTCATCATCATTGTGTCATAAATAAATTAACTTATTTAAAGTCTAAAAATTACAAATAAAATATCCTTATGTAGGAAATATTTTTATCTTTCTAATGAATATTTATAGTCGAATTTATCTTATGTATAACCTTATATTAAAAATGATTTAGTTATTAAACTTTGATTTTAACTATTTTAACCATTCTTTAAATAAATTAATAATAAATGTACTAATCTAATACAAGTGGGCCTAAATGGTCATATTTTATTCCTAAGGTTGTTTTTGGTCGAATTACACTTTTCCAATAGAATTAGGACATGTGTTAGGGTAATAATAATATCATTTTTACCCTTAATTACACTATTTACTTTTACCCGTGGTAAAAAAAAGTAAAAAGTTACTATTCACCAAAAAAATATTTTCATCTCATTGAACCACATTTTACTTACTGACATCAACCGTGTGTCTCGGATTTTCGAAATTCCACTCACAGAAGCAGTAAAATTATGTTTTATGAAAAATTCAGTTTTTTAACGACCACTTAGTGGTTTCACTATTTATCAAAAATTGAAAGTTTTCAGAAAAATTACAAAATTTCACCCTAGGCTAATTTCGATATTCCGAAACCAAAAATGAAGTCAATTTTGAAAAATAAAATTTATAAAATTTCAAAAAGTGGTCATTACTATTCATAACGGCTAGTTTTAATAATATTTTAATAGCATATCATTGTTTAGTGAATCTCGGTATTGCATATGACACAAGCTATCGAGGAAGGTTGTGATTTCGTGTAAAGCAAGCCAAGGAAGTTTTGTGTGTCAAAAAAGATTCCTTTGATGATTTATATAACATAAAAGTTCCGGGTGTTACATTCTACCACCCTTAAAATGAATTTCTCCCTCGAAATTCGTCACTTTGTAACAAACAGATGAGGATACCTCTCCCTCATCATATCTTCAAGCTCCCATATAGCTTCATCTAATTGGTGGTTCCTCCATAAAACTTTCACCAATCGAGTGGTCTTGCTTCGTAGGACTTTTTCGCTACGATCCAGAATCTCTATTGGTTGTTCTTCATAAGAAAGATCTTGCTCCAGCGGTACAACTTCTGAGCTGAGTACATGTGAAGGATCATGTATGTACTTTCTCAGAAGAGATAAATGGAACACATCGTGAACTTGAGAGAGATTCGGTGGAAGCACCAATTGGTATGCTACCTTCCCAACACGATCCAGTATTTCGAAAGGACTGATATATCTAGGGCTCAACTTACCATTCTTTCCAAATCTCATAACCCACTTCCAGGGAGATATTCGTAAGAACACTTTATCACCCACTTCAAACTCTAGGTCTTTTCTTCAGTTGTCGGCATAACTCTTCTGTCGACTCTGAGCTGCTCTTATGTGTTGTTGAATAGATCTGACCTTTTATGCCATTTCATCAACGAGATCAGGTCCTAATAGATTTCTTTCCCCAACTTCATCCCAGCAAGTTGGAGTCCTGCATTTCTTTCCATAGAGAGCTTCATAAGGAGCCATCTGAATACTGGAGTGAAAGATATTATTGTAAGAAAATTACACCAAAGGTAGGTTTTGATCCCAACCACCTTTGAAATCCATCGAGCAAGCTCTCAGCATATCTTCTAGAGTTTGAATTGTTCTCTCAGACTGACCATCTGTCTAAGGATGATAAGCAGTGCTGAAACTCAACTCTGTTTCCAGAGTATGCTGAAGACTTTTCCAGAAGTTCGAGGTAAATCTCGGATCCCGATCAAATATAATAGAAAGTGTTACTCCATTCAATCTTACCACTTCCTTTACATATATCCTAGCAAGCTGATCCAGAGAGAAATCCTCTCTAATAGCAATGAAGGGTGCAGACTTTGTAAGACGATCAACTATGACCCAGATAGCATTATTGCCTTTGGATGTTTTAGGAAGTCTTGGGACAATGTCCATAGTGATGTTTTCCCATTTCCATTCGGGTATGGGTAATGGTTGTAACATCCCCTTAGACTTCTGTCTCTCAGCTTTAACTTGTTGAAAAACCATGCATCAAGAGACATATTCAGCAACATCTCTTTTCATGCCATCCCACCAGAAGTACTCTTTCAGGTCCCTATACATCTTCGTGCTTCCAGGATGAATAGAGAATGAAGAACTATGAGCCTCATCCAGCAGCTCCTTCTTTAATTCAGGGATGGGAGGAACACAAACCCGATTCCTGAACTTTGTTATCCCATCACAATCAAGGTTGAATTCAGGAACATTTCTCACCTTCTTTTGTAACTCGCCATCTTCATTCTATGCCTCTTTAATCTTCACATGTATAGATGGTTGAACATTCATTTGAGAAAGATAATATTTTTCCCCTTCCATTATAATTCCAGGATCCATTCTTTGTAAATCCATAAATATTGGATCTTTTGTTATCCTCATCATGGATAAACTGGCGTGGTCTTGTCGACTTAATGCATCTGCCACCTTGTTTGCTTTCCCAGGGTGGTAATGGATTGAGCAGTCATAATCCTTAATCATCTCTAACCATCTTCTTTGGCGCATATTCAGCTCCTTTTGTGTGAAAATATACTTTAAACTTTTATGATCAGTATAAATATCACACCTTTCACCATAAAGGTAATGCCTCCAAATCTTTAATGCAAAGATTACCGTAGATAACTCCAAATAATGAGTTGGGTAATTTTGCTCATGTATTTTCAACTATCGTGAGGCATAAGCTATCACCAAATCATTTTGCATAAGAACACACCCCAATCCCTTCTTGGATGCATCACTGTAGATCACAAACCATTCTCCACTACAAGGCAGTGTGAGAACAGGTGCACTGGATAACCTTCTTTTCAACTCCTTGAAATTCTCTTCACATTCCTCTGTCCAAACAAACTTAACACCTTTCCGAGTCAACCTGGTGAGTGGATTAGATAATTGTGAAAAATATTTCACAAAACGTCGATAATATCCAGCCAAACCAAGAAAACTTCGGATCTCGGTTACTGTTGTTGGTCTCGACCATCATTCGATAACCTCTGTTTTTGCTGGATCCACAGATATCCCCTCTTTTGAGATTATGTGACCCAAAAATACAACTTTTTGAAGCCAAAATTCACACTTGGTAAATTTGGCATAAAGCTTCTCCTTTCTTAGGGTCTTCAATATATTTCTCAAGTGATCTTCATGTTCTTCCTTGCTCTTTGAATAGACAAGAATATCTTCTATAAAGACTACCACAAACTGATCAAGATAGTCTCTAAAGACTCTATTCATTAGATCCATGAAGATAGCAGGGGCATTAGTAAGACCAAATGGCATCACTATAAATTCATAGTGTCCATAACTTGTACGAAAAGTCATCTTTGGTATATCCTCCCTTTTGAACCTTAATTGATGATACCCTGAATGAAGATCAATCTTGGAAAAGTATTGATCTCCACGTAGTTGGTCAAATAGGTCATCAATGCGCGGGAGAGGATATTTGTTCTTGATAGTGATCTTGTTAAGTTCTCGTTAATCAATGCAGAGTTTCGTTGATCCATCTTTATTCTTAACAAACAGAACAAGTGCTCCCCAAGGTGACGCACTAGGGCGTACAAACCCCTTATCAAGATTCTCTTGGAGTTTCTTCTTCAATTCCTGTAACTCAATTGGGGACATTGTATAAGGTGTCCTTGAAATAGGCAAAGCACCTGTTACGAGTTCTATTGAAAACTCAACTTCACGATTCGGTGGAAGACCCTGTAATTCCTCCAGAACGACATCATCAAACTCTTATACAATGGGCATATTCATAATCATGAGTTTCTCACCAACCATTTGAGATAAATAACCTTCATTTAGTGGAATCAATACCCATAAAATGGAAGAAATTTCCACTGGAATGTTATGTTCATCCTTGCATCGATAGACGATCATAGATTGATCTGGAATATGAAATGTGACTTCCCTTCTTTGGAAATTGATATGAGCTCCATGTAGATAAAGCCAATCCATGCCAAGAATCACATCAAATTCCACTATAGGAAGGATCACAAGATTTGCAGGAATCACTTTCCCACAAACTTCAATCGGAGAAGAATTATAAACTTTTGATGCGACTGTTGTGCCATTAGGTGTTGTCACAGCTAACTCAACATCTAATTGTTGAGGTAATATGGTGATACCCTTAGAAAATTCTTCGAAAATAATGGATTGGGAGGATATAGAATCAAATAAAACATTTTCTACTTTAGAGTGGATGGTGAGTGTACCTTTGCCCACATCGTTATCGTACTCCACATCGCTGATAGAAATTGCATGTGACTTTCCTTTGTCTTTAGCCTTATGAGTTTTTTGACGTCGACCATCATCATCAATGCTTGGATTAGGGAATTTATTGGAATAATGTCCCATCTCCTTGCACTTGAAACATTGAAGTGTAGTAGGTTCATTCTGTGTATCCCTTCCTTTGTTTGAATCATTAGACATCTTCTTCCCATCATCGCGGTATTCAAAATCCCGATGACCTTCCTTTCCACATTTGAAACATTTACTTGTCCCTTTAAGACAACTCCATCCATGTTTCTTTCCACACATTGAGCATAAGGGAAAGCTCATCTTCTTTTCAGTGTGATCTTTAGATTTTCCTTTGAATTCCATTTTCCTCTTCTTATCAAACCCATATGACTGATGGGTTACTCCAATCTCCATCTCAACTTTGAGAGCACATCGAACGATTTCCTCGTAGCTATTGAAGTCCCTTATGGCTAAGGCCCTTCTAAGACTTGGTTTTAAGCCAGTAAAGAATTGATCGATCTTACTCTCAGGTTGGATAATAATACCAGAAGCGTACCTTGCAAGTCTTGTAAAATTTTCTTCATAGGTACCAACAGATTCATCATCCTTTTGCTTCAGTTCAAGAAACTCTTTCTCCATCTTTGTTTAGAGAATACGAGGTAAGTACTTATTTAAAAATAAGTTCTTGAACTCGTCCCATTCCATGGACTCAATTTCATCGCTTTGCCTCATATTCTTAATAAGATTCCACCATTGATCCGCATCACCCTCCAAACGATACACTGCTTAGATGACTTTATCATGATCAGAACATTGAATAACTGAAAATATCTTTTCAGTAGTAATAATCCATTGTTCAGCAACTAATGGATCAGTGGACCCGCTGAATGATGGTGGACACTGTCTCATGAAGGATTCAACAGAATGTTGCTCCTTCCTTTGCTCGTTTGGAAGTCCTGCATGATTCATAGCTTGAGAAAGTTGTGTGAGCATGGATACAAGATTTTGCATTCCATCTCCCATAAAGTTTGGTTGCTCAGGGGGACAATCATTGCATTGCCCGTCACATTCCGCATTAACACGGTTCCTTCAGGTTCCAGCCATTGACTAAAACCAACAAGAATAGTGTGAGAAACACTAATTATAATAGGAAAACCACATAATCAAGAATAAAATTTCACACTTAAGGTCTTATCCTAGGTTATTCATGGCCATTTCTAAAACACTAAGATTGTGTTCTATGCTTAGACTTATCCTTAGGGTTCTTACTAAGGCTTTCACATCCTAGTTTCCAAAGGTTGACTATACCTTTCCTCTAATACCAACTATAACGACCCATACTTTACATACATTGTTATTACTTCAGAATTGAAGCACACTTATTAAAACATATAACAAAACCAAGAAAAGTCCGTATAGGTATAGAGTCATTAGAAACTGGGAAACATAAACAACTGGTTCATAAAGAATCTACTTTGCCTCCCATTTATTTCATCATATCTAGAGTCCCTTTTTGAAATATCCTACTTAATAACCTTCTTCTTGACCTGGGGAAATAAAACATACAAAAGGGTGAGCTCAAATGCTCAGTAAGGGTAAACAAAAGAAATATCAATCACATCATATACATAAGAACATAACTTTTGGAAATCTTAACCTGCAAAAGAGATCATAATATCATAACATGGGATAAATCATAGAAGTGAAATGTAATCCCAATAATCATAACTTAAAACATGAAACTTTGTGGAATACACACATAATCATAGAGAATCATTTCTTGTTAGTCAAGACTATCTTAGTCGACAAAGTCCATTTCTGAACTGATTTCACTTCTCGTTTCAGTCTTGTTTCACTGAACCGGTATAACCTACCATTCCAGCCATGTCTATCTCATGAGATATAAAATCTTTACCCAATGCATTGGAGGGAGATATAGGTCCCACCCATCTCATAATGAAACCATTCTTATGTGTGCCACAAAAATCATAAATCATACATCATTGCATAACCCATGTAATAAAAATGGAATTCTTAAACATCGTGACATCATAAAACAATTCATATAAGATAAATGAATTCATAAAAATAATTCCATCACAACATAATCAAATCAATGTAATGATAGGGATATAATCATAACCCTATATTATCTTATAAGGAAAATAATTTTGATAAAACCCTTGAACTCCGTTCTTGAGGAAAATATCCTTTCTACTTCTAAAACATTTTTCCTTTCATAACATGTCTTACAACTTTAAACTATAAGAAGTTGATTAAAAATAAACTTGAAAACTTGTAAAGTAAGATTCTTGGAAATAAAGTTTTAAAAATCCAATCATGCCGTATATGTTAAAATAACATTCTTCTCATACTTTTGTCAGAAAAGTCAAAAAGTACCTCATACGAAAAACGACAAAAGATTCCTTTCATATCCTTTACTAAAAACTTAACGAAGGGTAACATTGGATTTAAACAATTGTAGGTGGATGGAAATAATATTACATATTGATGAAACATTGATTTGGATGATAAAATACACCCCAGTAAATACTAAAGTATAAACAATATCGGATTAAAAATGAGATTGTGATATTTCCCTTACCTTAGATCCGATATGATTTGTACGTGTCCGAACCTCCTGTATAATGATTTAAATAATGTTATTGACTTATTCAGGGTCATAATTATTTTTACAATATCATATATGGTCATATTATTATCTTCTTAGTAGTAATATTTCATTGCTACTTTTTATTCGGGTGTTTATAACTTTTTGTTCTTATGCGTGTTTTGTCGAATAAATTCTTATTCTTCTCTTTTGGTTATAGATACCTCATTTCCAGAATGGTATTAGTGTAATATATATCATATTCATTCATTCAATTCATTTATATAATCATTATTAAATGAAGATCATGTAGAACGAGTAGCATCACATCGTGGAGACGGTATTCCGTACGTACGCACGAGTGATGATATCGTTCCTATGATCGTGGAATTGTATTGGAGTGTATTTATACTATTTCAGAATAAATATAACTTTATAATAGTCATATATAGTCATTATTTACACCATTATACCCATCCAAGTAAGGTGGTGGTGGAAAATAGATTACACCACGGCGTGGAGACGGTATTCTGTATGTACGCACGCGCGGTGATTTCATTTTCCGTAGGATGGATAGATGGTTAAATAGGGTTCTTTCATACTTATAATAACATATCATTATATGAGTGACACTGATTTTATTACTTAATAATGAAACAACTAAAGAAGAAGAAGTTGAAGAAGAAGGAAATTGGAAAGGATCAGTAATGGATATTACCTCTTCTCTGAAGTGCTTCTTTGAGACATCCTTTTAGGGCCCTAAAATTTTGGTTTTTGAAGAAGACCAGGACATCTAGGATGTCTCTAGGGAAGTGGAGAGGAGAAAATGGCAGGGGTTTTCCGATCTTGAAGGCTCAAAGTGGTGCGAGGAAGAGGGGGAGGAGGTGCCCTTTTATAAGGGAGGAGAGAGGCACCTTTGGAATAACTAAAAATATTATTTTATTATAAAGTCAAGTTCGGTTTTAAATAGCTCCAAATTGAGTTATTTAGAAGATAAGGTGGGGATGGGTCTAAATCCTCTCATCCAATAGAATTTAGACAAATTTATGTCATTATATTAACCTTGTCTTTTAGTTTTAACTCTTAGTTAATTAGATTGACATTTACCATGTCACTTTGTATTTTTATATTATATAGTTAATAAACTTACCATATACATCCAAGCGACCCCCAAGTTGTGTTTTATTAATATATATAACCACATATAAGTCATTTGGCCGAATCATATATTTTTAGGAATAAAATAACAATTAATAATATAATATTTCTTTTAAAAACTATTTTATGTCAATTTTGACACTATTCAATAGTTGATTTTTTTGAAACTCATAACAGAATGATTACTTCGACCAAAGTTAATTAAATAAATCCTAACATGTCCTATTAACCTAGAAAATTAGTCTAATTCATAAAAAGTCTCAAATTATACTTTTTTAGGTATTTATAATATCAATTATTCTAATTTTTCACTATTATGGTAATTACTCCATCATCATTGTGTCATAAATAAATTAAATTATTTAAAGTCTACAAATTACAAATAAAATATCATTATGTAGGAAATCTTTTTAGATTTCTAATGAATATTTATAGTCGAATTTATCTTATGTATAACCTTATATTAAAAATGATTTAGTTATTAAAATTTGCTTTTAACTATTTTAACCCTTCTTTAAATAAATTAATAATAAATGTCCTAATCTAATCCAAGTGAGCCTAAATTGTCATATTTTATTCCTAAGGTTGTTTTTGGTCGAATTAAACTTGTCCAATAGAATTAGTACATGTGTTAGAGTAATAATAATATCATTTTTACCCTTAATTACCCTATTTACTTTTAACTGTGGTTAAAAAAAAGTAAAAAGTTACTATTCACCAAAAAATTATTTTCATCTCATTGAACCACATTTTACTTACTGACATCAACCGTGTCTCTCGGATTTTCGAAATTCCACTCACAGAAGCGGTAAAATTATGTTTTATGAAAAATTCAGTTTTTTAACAACCACTTAGTGGTTTCACTATTAATCAAAAATTGAAAGTTTTCAGAAAAATATCAAAATTTCACCCTAGGCTAATTTCGATATTCCGAAACCAAAAATGAAGTCCATTTTGAAAAATAAAATTTATAAAATTTCAAAAAGTGGTTATTACTATTCATAACGGCTAGTTTTAATAATATTATAATAGCATATCATTGTTTAGTGAAACTCGGTATTGCGTACGACGCAATCTATCGAGGAAGGTCGCGATTTCGTGTAAAGCAAACCAAGCTAGTGTTGTGTGTAGAAAAAGATTCATTTGATTATTTATATAGCATAAATGTCTCGGGTGTTACATTCCATCCCTATATTATCAAACCATTTTCATTCCTCATTACATCCCTATATTATTGAACCTAGTTCACTCCTCATTCCAGAACTATATTACTAAACCAATTTCAACCTTCATTCAATTCTTATATTACTGAATAGAGTTCATTTCTTGTTTTATACATGTCTTTATCATGAGATATAAATCTTTACCCAATGAATTATAAGAAGATATATCCCCCACATATCTCTTAAAGAAATCATACATACATGTTACATAAAATCATAAATAATAATATCACAACCCATGAAATTAAATGTGTTTCATAAACATGAAATCATACATTATCCTATGAAAAAAGAAATAGGTTTCATAATCATTTCATCAATGAATAACCTGTGAAAAGAAGCGGGCTTCATAGTAATATTACCTAAAAAAAGAAGAAGGTTTCATAAGTATATAACTTATGAAAGAGAATTTTTTTCATATATATCATGACATAAAACAAAACCCATTCATAGAAAGAATATGAATTGAAATATTGAATCATTTCCTTATAAAGGACTGAGAAACACCAAAATATGATATCTTAGATGAGAAATAATTTTGAAAGATCTTTTGAAAAACCTTCATAAGGAATTAATCCTTTATTATTTGAAAAATTATTATTAAAACATAAAACCTTTTTAAAACCATTTTCATGATGATAAAATAAAAAACTTATAAAGGAAGCATTTAAAACATTTTGAAAGATTTTTTCCTTGGAAAACTTGTAGTAGATCCTGAAAACCTTTTGAAAATCATTTTTCTTTGAAAACGTATAAAATATGCTTTAATGTTTTTGAAAACAATTTCATTCAAAATACTTTGAAAATGCATAAATAAATATTGAATTTTTTTTGAAAACCATTTCTTAATCATAAAACATTCTTGAAAAAATGTTTCTTCTAAAATAAAATTGAAATATTTTAAGAGAATCATTGCAAAAACCATAAAACATTTTACATTTTTTTTCATTTAAAACCACTTTATAAAAATAAGTATCAATAATATTTATAATAATTTTTTCCTTAAAATTATACTTGTAAACATACAATGGAATATTCAAGGAAATAACTGTCACAACAATGGTAATTATGTACGTGCCGAACATTCATTTTTTTACATTAAATGTTTTGAAAATTTACACGATAAGAAAATGATAAGAAGACTCATTATAAGACCATATAAGGTAAAAAATGTGTAAAAATTTCATTTAACATTATATAAAAATATTAAAATATATTTGAAAATAATTTTCATAAATCAGGGTTTTGAATGAACACCGATTTTCAACCGAAAGGAGAAATAAAGTTGGATTTCTATTAAAGCATTTTGTTATTTATGATAAGTACAAAACAGTATAAAAATGGTAATAATACATGAAAATATCATTTAAAACTAGAGTATAAAATACATTATTGGTGTTATTTAGAGATGGATCATGATATTTCATCAAATGAATCATAATCATAAACAGTATCGATATATGATGAGATTATTTTAATAGACAATAACCACTTAGTAATTTAGAATCATATTCCTCATATATGAAAATAAAATTAAATGAAACTTAAAATATCATAAAAATAAATAGATTCATGATATACCATTTCAAAGGTAGTTTATACACATGGTGGTATAATATAGGTTCATATCATGGCATGTGTTTCAATAAAGGTAAATTGAGACAAAACTGTCTTACTGTTTTGGTAAATTTTGAAACATAAAACCGATGAAATAAAGATCATAGAATGGATATGTAATTAAAAATTAATTTAAGAATAAAAATCAAATAATACATTCATGGGAATTATATTCATCATGGAAAAGGAAAGATTGGTAAACGTAGCATGTATCTAATGAAAATAAGAAGCGAGATGAAATCCATTTACCTTAACCTTAATATTTTTGTGGGGTATTTAACCACCTATATAGTTGTTTAACATATTTTATTAACATATAATGGAACTATAATCATGTTTATAATAGTATATTTCATCTTCTTATAATGTTTTATTACCCGTTTATTAACAATGTTTCATTATTTTCACTATTTCGGGTGTTAATTGCCTAGTTTTATCAAGTATGTTTTGACATTATATTTACTTATACTATTACTTAGATCACCATTTCATCATAAAAATAAATTAAACCAAGAGTTAATTATCTTACATATTAAGTAAATATTTATTTATAATAATCTATAATGTTTGGAGATAAGAAATGAAATGTACCGTTTAGGGAGATGGTGGCCATACATATGCATAAACACTTCTTTCATTTCATTGTTGTATTAAAAGAATTAAAATTAAATGATATACGTATATTATAATTATATATAATATATATGTTATATATGTTACATAGGTTTATTAATACCACCCTTTTATATATTCCATGTATGGCATGAACGAGTCACATTTCTTTGAGGGGGTGGTAGCCCACACTTCCTCAATCAAAATTACCGTATTTACACAAGAAGGAAATAATAAAGGTATGTCATAAATAAAAATTAAAGAAGCATAAAGACATTATAAATATAATATATACCATATATAATTATATTTTCCATCATAATGGGTACTATGAGAGGTGGTAAAGGAAAAAAAGATCAATCATCAATTCATGAGGCGGTAGTTTTCCATACATAGAAAAAGTATGTTGTTACCCATTAGATAGAGGTGTGTGTGTAAGTGTAGGTAGAAATAATAACATAAAAAATACGAGTATATTTAGGATACTGGTGTTTTTATGTAATCCTACAATAATAAGAGTATAGGCAGTGGAGATGAAAATGAATGAAAAGAGATTTTTTGGAAAATGTTATCTTAAAATTGGTTAATTCCTTTTGGTTTATACCAAAAGGATTCCTTGGAAAGATTTGTGAAAAAAGGGAGGCTTAAAAAAGGAAGTGAGACAATTTGGGAGGATGTTGATCAGATATTGTCTGAAAATAAGTGGTTATATATGTATAAATGAGTGGAGGATATGATACCTTTTTATAGTGGAGGAGGAGTAACACTCTTGTAATATTTTGAAAAAGGAATTCCATAGACGTTTTTCACATGTCAAGTGGATAAATAATGGATCCAAGTAGATAAAAAGGAGTATAGGGTATAAATATGGCCATACAAAGACTTTTGTACAAGTTTCTCTGTTGTTTCATGTTTTATATTTTAGGTTTAGTCCTTAGTTAAGCTTAATTTTACCTTAATCAATGTAATTAATTTTAATTACTTTCACCAATCTGTTAGTTCAAAAACTAAGTTCAACTTATTGGAAATTAGAAATTATTATTTTTCCAAATATGGAATCTTTTTTTCAAAATTAAAACCACATAAGTGGTAGAAATTAATTTAAAATTAATCTCGCAGTCGGGTCGACAATGCGGGTTTTTAAGGTAAAAACATTCAAAACATTGCTATGTTTTTATACCAAATTTAAAAGTGAAATGGATATCAATGAAAAAATTATATTAATTTATAAAAATATCATCTAATTAAACATTCAAACCAATTTAAAGTATAATTTAACATTATAAATAAATTAAATGAAAAATCATTTTTGAATTAAAGTTCAGTATTTTTCACTTTTCATCAAAAAAATGATGTTTCACAAAAAAATACAAAACATTCACCCAATGCTAATTTAAAATTTTGAAATTAAAAAATAAAGTTTAAAAAATTAAATTAAATTAATAAAAGTGTCTAAAAATAATTTTATTATTTTTTTAGAAGGACATGACAAGAAGTTTATTTGAGAAAATAGTATTTTTAAAACATATAAAGTCTTTACAAAAAATTAGATTTTTTCTTATAAATATGTCATAATTATATAAAACCCTCATAAAAAATATTTTAAATGTATTTATTACTATTAATATTACTATTTTTAAAAACTATGTTGTAACTATCTCATTTAAAAAATTATATCATTAAAATGATGTTTCATAGAAACAAAGTACTGCATGTAACGCATGCCAAGTTGGTGTTTCCTGTAGAGTTAGCCAAGTCATTGTTGTGTGTAGTTCAAGACATGTTGATTTCATGTGAAATTAATGTTTGACTTAGTGTTTTAATATATAAAAAATGATTTTCAGTGTTTCATGAAATACAAAATATCACAAAGATAAAAATAATTTGAAAAAAAATATTTCACAAAATCTCTGGGTGTTACATTCTATCCCCCATAAAATAAATTCCTCCCTTGAAATTTAGTTGGGTTATAAAAGTTTTAGTACTTGAATGTTTCTTTCATAGAAACTAAGATCAGAAAAATGAATACTAAAACTTCTTTTTAAAAAGTAAAATTGGAAACATAATGGTTACCCAAAGTAACATATAACTGGGTTTCCATATGGGATAACATTGGTGGAATAACATGAAAGATAAATTTAACCATCATGTTCTGATGGAGAGTGATAGATAATAAGGTCCATAAAAAGGTAACAATCACAAAGCCATAAGTCCATGATGCCCTAAAAGAACATCTAATCCATCATAAACAAAGGTACTGAGATAATTTTTTTGGTTTCAAGATCCTATTTTCTAAAGTTGAAGAATTTTAATGAAAATATATACTTGCATGAATTCAGGAAAAAGATACCCTTTGTTAGTCGTTTATCCACTTCACCACTTTCTCTAAAAAGGAAGGTTACTTTTTCATTACTAAATTACTAATAGATAATGAGATCCATTATATACCACGCCATTTGTCACTATATATCATCAACATAGAGTTGTATAAACATACTATCCAATATATATAAATCTACATATGGAGCTATAACACTTTTATATTTTTGACTTCATTTGAAGTTTAACATAAATTCCATTAATGATTAAGCTTACAACACTTTATAATGATAAAAATTCAAAGATTTTGAAAGAAAGTCATGAAAGTGGATTAACATTGATCCCCAATATATCACAAAGTACAACTTGGTTGTCACATTACATACATTTGAGTACCCTCGTCATTTATTCCCTTAAATCATGGTATTAAGATTAATTACCAAAAATATTTTTGGAAACTTAATCCTTGATGGAATATAACACTTTGTCAATAATCAGTTCTAGGGTACTCTGTACCATCCAATTTACTAATTCATATCCAACATATCTTTATCCAAAAACCATTATCTAAACGTCAGGAATTAAATAAGGGTTACCTTCCCCTAGTCAAAATATCACCTTTCTATGAAATCAATTTTCAATGTCTTCATATCCATTAAACATGTACTTTTCAATACATAATTAAAACTTATACTGAATGTGCTTATATATTTCATGATTCATATAATATAATCTCTAAATTCAAAAACATAAATACTCCATTAATCCAACATTTTTCTTAAACAATTAATAAGGCTTAATCAACTTATTCCTTAATACCTCTTTCCTATAATATGAAATATAGATCATGTCTTAGGTTCCTCAACCTCAATCTAATCATGATTCTTAAGTTTAATCTAAAAAATATTGAAAGAATATCATATAACTTTCACATGTTGTATGTGGTCTCTTTATCTTTAGAAGTATAAACAACTCTCGTACCACCTTCTTGATTCACTTTTAGATAATTCTAATTGGGAAATTTATTTTCATAATACCCATACATTCCAGATCTAAATCTATAAATGTTGACAATTTTTCTTCATTTCCTCTCCATTGACTAAAACTACAGGGCATAGTGTAAGAGACACATATCATAGAAGAAAACTATATAATCATGAAAATTTACTTATAGGATATCTAAATTACAATACCTTTCGTAATATATGAAACCATAGGTTTATCCTAGGTTACTCATAGTCATATTATATTAAAATCCTTAAAAATGGTTCATGAAGAGTTTGTAAATTTCCAAATCGTATCCCTTGGGAGTGTCGAACCAGGTGTGAAATAAGGCCTATTATCATGTACTAGATTACCCTGAGTCAAGCTCGGAACAACTTTTCGGAGTTGTTACTCCTTATTACATCTATGTAAGATCCACATACACTTATAATATCTAGACACATATATATTTCTAAGAAACCACCCACTATATCCTTTACCAAAATTCTAGGTCATTTTCTAATACTTTTATTTATCCATAGGCTTATCCTTTGAGTTATCCATAGACATATTCTTATAAATACCCCTCAGAATATCACTAAGGTTTTCTAATCTGATTTTTAAAAGGATGACTAAAAAATTCCTTTGACACCAACTATAGTGACCCAAACTTAACTTACTTGGATGTTAAATTATTTTTTATGAATATTAATTACATTACAAAAGCACATGATCAAGGACCATAATAGTTTGGTGTCTTTGGAAACGTGGAAATAAAATATTCTATCTGAGTAAAACATCTTCAACATATCTCATAAAGATATCCTCTATTAGTAATTCTACCTAAAAACTTTCTTCATAACCTGTGGGAATGGAATATAAAAAGGAGTGAGGTTTGATGCTAAGTAAGGGTAAAAAATGTATTTATGTATGTATAATCATGTGCATAATGGTATGATAACATGATCATGAAAATAGAAGTTCATACTGTTCATATCAAAGATCATAAACATGAATAATAGAATAAATCATGAAAGTTCATATGAAATTAATCATAAGGAAATAAATAATATACTCCATGTAAATATAATGTTGTAATAAAACATGGAATTTCGGAAAACACATAATCATATATAATGATTTCAATGGTAGTTAATTCATCTCTTCCAAGTATATCATAGTGGACAAAGTCCTTTACTAAATCAGTTTGACACCCTATTCCAACTCTTAATTATGGAAACAAGTTTACTCTACATTCCAGCCCTGTATTACTGAACTGGTTTCACACCCCATTTCATCCTTGTATTATTGAATAGATTTCACTCCTCGTTCCATCCATGTATTACTGAACCGAGTCCATTTCTTATTTAATCCATGTCAATATCATAATATATAAATATTTACCCAATGCATTGGAAGGAGATATAGGTCCCACCCATATCGTAATTAAATCATAAATACATGTTCCAAAAAATCATAAATTTTCATATCATAAACCATGAAATTAAATGGTTGTAATAAACATATAATCATACATTAACCCGTGGAAAAATAAATAGGTTTCATAATCATTTCATCAAATCATAACCCATGAAAATAAGCGGGTTTCATAGTCATATAACCCATGAAAAAAAGAAACATTAATAAGTATATAACCCATTAAATAGAAACATATTTATTAAATATCATGATATAAAATAAAAACCATCCAAATAAATAATATGAATGGAAAAATTAAATTATTTCCCAAAAAATTTGTGAGTTACAGCAACCGATTTTATATTAGATGGGAAATAATTTTGAAAGATCTTTTAAAAACACTTCATGAGGAATTTATCTTTTATCCTTTGAAATATTATTCATTAAACATAAATCCTATAGAAAAATATTTTCATGATGATAAACTCTAAAACTTATAAAGGAAGTATTGACAAATTTTGAAATCTTTTTTCCTTGGGAAACTTATAGAGGAGATTGAAAACCTTTTGAAAGATATTATTCCTTAAAAATTTATAAAATAAGCTTGAAAAAGTTTTGAAAACCATTTCAAGTAAAATAATTTGAAACATTATATGTAAATCTTGGATTATTTTTGAAAACCATTTCTTCAACATAAACCATTCCTGAAAGCCCTTTTCTTTGAAAATAGGTTTGAAATATTTTAATGGAATCTTTGAAAAAAACCAAAAAAAATTAAATCCTTTTTCATTGAGAATTACATTAAAAATAATTTATTTTAATAAAATTAAGAAAATATTTTTCCTTTAAATTATACTTGTAACCGTACAATGGAAGCTTCAAGGAAATGATAGTTATAACAGTGGTAAGTCCGTACGAGCTAAAAATTCCCTTTTTACCTTAAATGTTATAAAAAGTGCCTTAATAAGAAAATGACATGAAGATTTCATATAAGACCATATAATGTAACACATGGGTAAAATTTTAATTTAAAATAATATGATAGAAGTAAAAAAAAATTGAAATCATTTTTTGAAGTCAGGGTTTTGAAAGAATACCAATTTTTGACCAAAAGGATAAATAAAGACGGATTTTCATCAAAACATTTTCTTAGTTTTGATAAGTACCAAAGAGTGTAAAATTTTACTAATACAAGAATATATCATGGAAAAATATAGTTTAATATAATTCAAGGGTTTTATTTAGATATGTATCATGAGATGTTATCAATTAAAGAATAATCATAAACAATCTCGATAAACAATGAGATTGTTTCAACATACTCTTACTACTTGATAACATAGAATCATATTAATCATTTAATAAAATAAAATAAAATTAATATTAAAATATAATGAAAATAGATATATTGATGATATATAATTTCAAAGGAATTATAAACACATAATGAAAAAATGTAGATGCATAAAATGGAATGTGTCTCAAAGAAGGTAAATTGAGACCAAACTATCTTACCGATTTGGTAACTTTTGAAAAATAAAACACAAGAAAGTAATATCATAAAATGGATATACAATTAAAAATTAATTTAATAATAAAAATAATATAATAAATTCTTGTTTAGTATATACACAATGTAGAAGGAATGAGTGGTGAACATGGCATGTATCTCACAAAAAAAAGTGAGATGAAATCCATTTACCTTAACCTTAATGTTGTTGTGTGGTATGTATATTACTTTATAGTTCTTTAAAATATGTTAATAAATTTTACCATAATAATAATAATAATATTTATAATATTATATATCATCTTATTATAATGTCTTATTACCCATTTTCTAACAATATTTTATTATTTTCACAATTTCAGGTGTTAATTGCCTAGTTTTATCATGTATGTATTGACTTTTTATTTGCTCCAACTATTAATTATATAATTATTTAATCAAATAATTAATATATAACATGACTAAATTATCTTATATATTCATCACATATTTATTTATAATAATCTATAATGTTTTTAGATAAGAAATGAAATGCACCGTTCATGGAGATGGTGGTTTTAAGTACACATGAATGCTACTTTCATTTATTTTTGGAATTAAAATAATTAAAATCAAATGATATATGTGTATTATAATTACATTATAATATACATGTTACATATGTTACATATTTTTATTAAGACCATCATTTTTTATATTCAATGTATGACATGAATGGGTCAGATCACTTTGAGGGGGCGGTAGTCCACATTTCCTCAAACTAAATTATAGTATTTACACAAGATGGAAAGAATAAAGGTATGTAATAAATAAATATTAAAGAATAATAAAGGAAATTATAAATATCATATATATCATAACTAAATATACTTTTTATCATAATGGAAAACACGAGATTTGGTAAAGGAAAAAAAGAACAATCATCATTCTGTGAGACAGTAGTTCGCCGTACATAGAAATAGTATGTTTGTTACCCATTATATGGAAGTGTGTGTAAGTGTAGGTAGAAATAATAACATAAAAAATACTACTATATTTATTATACTTGTGTTTTTATTTAATAATGGAATAATAATATTATAGAGAGGGGATAATAAAATGAAAGAAAAGAGATCGTTGGAAAATGTTACCCTAAAATCAGGTAACTTTTTTTGGTTTATACCAAAGGTATTCCTTGGAATGATTTGTTCCAAAAGTAAGGATTCACTAATAAATTTAGGTCATTTTGGAGGATATTTTAGAATATATTTTCCAATCCTAAGTGCTTTTAGATGTGTAATGAAGTGGATAAGAAAAGGCCTTTTATAGTGGATGAGGAGTGTCACTCTTGTAATATTTGACAAAGAAATTCCATAAATATTTTTCATATTTCAATTGGATAATATAATGGAAAAAATTATATACAAGTGATTATATGGTCTAAATATTTCCATACAATGTCTCTTGAACAAGTTTATAGGTTGTTTTGGGTCTTAAATTTAAGGATTAGTCCTTAGTTAAGCTTAATTTTACCTTTATTGATGTAATTAATTTTATTTTATATCACTAATATTTTTGGTCAAAAACAAAGATTGAATTATTAGAAATTAAGAAATAATTCTTATTAAAAACATGAAATCCATTTTTATAAATTTCAATTACAGAAGTGGAAGAAATTAATTTAAAATTAATCCTGAAGTCGTGTCGACAATGCGTGTTTTTAAAGTAATAATATTAAAAAATTACTAAGTTTTTATATCCAATTTGAAATTGAAATTCATCTCAATGACATAAATTTTATTAATTGATAAATATATTAACCAATTAAACTTTGAAACTAATTTAAAATATAATTATCCTTATAAATAAATTAAATGAAAAAGTAGTTTTTAATTAAAGTTCATCATTTTCACTATTCATAAAAAAATGAAGTTTCTCAGAAAAAACCCAAAAATTCACAGTAATCTAATTTAAACATTATAAATTTGAAAATTAAGATTATTTTATCCAATTAAATTTATAAAAGTGTCAAAAAAATAATTGTTTTTTCAGAAAGACATGACTAGCAGTTTGTTGTGGAAAATAATATTTTTTAAACATATAAAAAGTTTACCAAAAATTATATTTTTTAATATAAATATGTTATAATTATATAAACCACTATAGAAAATATTTGAATTTTAGTTATTACTATTAATGTTACTATGTTTAATGGATATCTTATAACTATATCGTTTAAATAATCATGACACAAAAATAATGTTTCGTAGAAACATAGTGTTGTGTGTAATACAGATTAAGTTGGTGTTGTGTGTAACGCAAGACAGGTTAGTGTTTCATGTGACATAAGCCAAGTTGGTGTCATGTGAAATTAATTTTACTTAGTGATTTAATATATATAAAAAACTATTTTCAGTATTGATGAAATGAAAATTATCAAAAAGATAAAATTAAATCAAAAAATATATTTCACAAAATCTCTGGGTGTTACATTATCATAATTATATACTTATATTAAAGAAATGATAACTATTCAACTGATATTTTATCAATTCATATAATTCTTAATTTTCCTTTAAATCTAATAGAATATAATAAATCCAAATAAGTGCATGTGTTTTCTGTAACCATAATATGGAATTTAATTCAATCACAAATAAAATTTTATTTATAAACGTTTGAGTCATTATAATCTTCCAAAATCAATATATTTCACCCTAGAAATTCTCATTTGACAGTATAAAATAGTTGAGGGTAATTCTATTTCATCACCTCTTATGGTTCCCACATCGCTTCTTCAAACTTGTGGTTCCTCTATAGCACTTTGACCAGGTGGATTGTATTATTTGGTGGAACTTTGTTTCTACGATCTAATATCTTCATCAAATACTCTTAATATAAAAAATCATTCTCCATGGTACTGAATTTGGATTCAACACATTTTATGGGACTGATTTGTACTTTTCAAAGAGTGGTATATGGAAAACATCATGCACTTGTGATTTGTTAGGTGGGATTTCTAGTCGACATGCCATCGCTCTGATGCAATCAAGGATTTAAAAGGAACCAATGTATCTTGGAACAAGCATTCCATTATTCAAAAATCTCATATTTTTTTATATGGAGATTTGAATAGTAATAATTTATCCCCAATCTCAATCTCGAGGTATCATTGATGATTGTCAACATGGCTCTTCTATTTAATCTAAGCATGCATGATGTGATGTTGAATGGTCATGACCTTTTCCACCATTTTCTAAACCATTTCAGGACCCAATTGTTTTCATTCACCAAATTTATCCCAACATGAAGGTGTTATGCACCTATTCCTATAATGGACTTCATAGGTAGCCATTTGGATGTTTGAGTGGAACCTATAATTTTATGAGGAGTCAAACAGAGGAAGATGTTGATCTCATCCACCTTTAAAGTCCATCAAGCATGTCCTCAACATGTCTTTAAGTGTCTAGATAGACTTATAAGATTGGACATTAGTTTAAGGGTTATGATCCATACTAAAGTTTAACACAGTATTTAGAGAATGTGGGAGACTCATATAGAACATATTGACAAATCTTGGATCTCAATCAGATAAAATTGATAATGTTGTTCTATAAAACCTAAGCACTTCTCTAGTGTATATTATTGCCAGTTGATCATGTGATAAGTCCTCTCATATTAAAATTAAGTGAGAATTATTTATAAGATGATCCAACATAACCCATATAGAATTATTTACTCATGATTTCTTCAAAAGTCTAGTGAAAACGTTCATGGTTATGTTTTCCCTATTTTTCTGTAGGAATAAGAAAGTGTTGCATCATCCCCTTGTATTTTTTTTCCTTTCAACCTCCAATTTATAACATACAAGACACCTTGATGTATATATCATGATCTACTTATTCATATTCATCCAAAAAATTGATATCAAATATCTATATACTTCTCCATGCTCCCTAGATGGATGAATAAGGTTGAGATATGTGAGTTATTCAACATCTACTTGTTCAAATCAGGATTTGATGATACACAGAGTTTTGACTAAAATATTAATAATCATTCATTAATTTTGAACACTGAGGTTTTCCATTTTCTTATAGCTTCCACCTTATTTTTAATTTCCTCATTATCTCT
This sequence comes from Viscum album, assembly GCA_963277665.1. Lineage (NCBI taxonomy): Eukaryota > Viridiplantae > Streptophyta > Magnoliopsida > Santalales > Viscaceae > Viscum > Viscum album. The sequence goes on from OY728164.1 coordinate 1,177,198,409, forward strand.
TTGATCATCGTTTTTATTTCCAAGAAGTGATGGTTGAGAAATCATTTGTGAAAGGATTGATTATGTTTCCTCATTTATGATTACTATATCCATCCTTTTTACATATAATAATATTTTATCCTTATGAATTATAATCAAGGATAAAATTTCAAGACCCTTTCTACATTGATGATTTCCTTCTTTATTTGATTTCCCAAGATGGTAGTTGATTGACCAGTCATAGTCACTAATTAGTTTCAACCATATTTGTCGGTTCATATTCATCTCTTTCTACGTGAATATATACTTTAGGATCTTATGATCCATAAATATTTCACACTTCTACCCAAAAATATAATGTCACTATATTTTAATCATGAATATTACTACATATAAATCCAGTTCATGCATTGGGTAGTTCTATTCATGAACATTCAATTTCCTTGAGGCATAGGCTCGCACTTTTTTATTCTACATTAGTACAAAACCCAAGATCTTCTTTAAAGCAACGTAGTGTCCCATGAAAATTTCCCCACTAGTGGGTAGAGTGAGTACAAGTGTAGTGATAAGATTATTTTTCAACTCCTTATATATGTTTCCACATTCATTATTCCAAATAAATGTGACTTAGTAATGATTTATCTTGTTTTGAGGGTTTTAATATCATTTAAAATTTCTCACAAATTGATGATTGTACCTAGATAAGCCAAGGAAACTATGGATTTTCATCCTAATGGATCGTCTTTTCCATTATTTAATTGCCTTTATTTTTGAAAGGTCCATAGATATCCATTTTATGGTGACAACATGCCCCAAAAACGATACTTCCTTCAACCAAACTTAAAATTTTTATTCTTTTCATACAAATTTTCCATTCCAAATGTCTTTAAAATAGTGCTCAGATGTTCCTCATTCTCCTCCTTGATTTTGTATTATACTATAACATCATATATAAATACTACATATTTTTTTGAGGTAATCAACATAGACTCTATTCATCAATTCCATGAATAGATACAAAGTATTAGTGAGTCTGAAATACATTACTACGAACTCATAGTGTTCTTACCATATACATAAAGAATTCTTGGGGATATTCTCTTTCACACTTACTTGATAATAACCCAACCGAAGATCCTCCCTGGGGGAGTATTGGGATCCACATAGATTATTGAACAAGTCATTATCCCGTGTAAGAGGATACTTATTCTACATCATGATCCTGTTGAGATCATGATAATCAATACAAAGGCACATCAACCCATATTTCTTCTTGAAAAATAGGATTGGTTCACCCCATAGTGAAGCATTTTGGTGTATGAACCCTTAAATCTATATTCTACTGTAGTTTCTTCATCATATCATCAAGTTCCACAACATATATTCTCTATGGAGTCTTAGATATTAGAAAATCCATAGGTATAATATCGATTCAAAATCCAAACTCTCAGCTAGGAGAAGACTAGAAAATTAATCAAGAAACACATCAGTGTATTCCCTCACAATGGTATTGTCTCCAGGGATGATCTTTTCCATAGAATCAATCATTTGAGAAAGATATACTTGCTTGTATTGTAATAATATCCATGCATTAGATGATTATACCAAAGGATACTCATCATCCTCCTTAAAATTTTATCTAATCAAAGGCTGATTCATGGTATGAAGGGAGAATTACTTTTCCAAGCAATTTATTTTGTCATTATAAAAGTAAAAGCATACAATAATTATAATAACATGAAATTGCACTAAATGGAGTTTCAAAATAGTTTTTGGGTAATTTCAACTAATAAATTTTGATAAGGGATGAGTTAAATAACTAAGATGCAATAATTTCTCCAATTTGCATGCTCACTGACAACTCTAATTCTATACTTTGTAGTGGTGTTTAAATAGTTATATAAAACATGTTTGATATTAAATAATTCATAGAAGCGAAATCAAAAAATATATTCTCTATTTTTTAATGAATAAATAACATACTTATTACCACTTCATTGTCGTGATTATCCTCAATAGTTATGACGGAATAGGCTCCTCCTTACTGCATTGGAGGTTGTTATCATTGATTGTCTCCTACAACACTTGGCATAAGGAAGTGGTTCACATAGTTTTAATTTTTCCCTTGTAGTTGATATAATGGGAAATATATATAGGGTTTAGTAGAGAATTATTCTCTTCCATTACATTGGTTGGGTTGGCCCATTATCAATAGTTAGCTAGGTCCCCGTCCTTTTTGCACCAAAATAATTTCCTCACCCCTTTAGAAAATTTATGGGGATATTATTTATAAACTTTTGATAAGTGGTATGCTAATATTTATTACCAAAATTATATTTCTCTAGTAAACCACTAGAATTAAACTCAACATTGGGTTTATTTTCTGTATGAGAACCTTGATATTCACAGATATCCATTTCGACCTAGAGGGGCCATCAAAAAAATTCCTCATAGTTTTCAAAGTCCCGAATAACCAGGGATTTTCTTAGACATGGTTTTATCCCACAATGAAATGGCCAACTCTTCATTCGGAGGCAATGGAAAAGATGGAGGCCTATCATAAATGTATTGTAAAGTTTTCCTCATATTCCCTAATGAATTCATTATGTTTTTTTATTGAGAATAATGAAATCCATTTCTATTTCAATTTTTATAGTGTGAGAAAAATATTTTTAGAAAAAATTTCTAGAATTATTTCAACCCCATCCCTTTGATATCTTCCTCAAGCTTTGTATTCTTGATTAATTTCTACCACTCATCAACTTCTCCCTACCTATGGTAAAAATCCAGTATAACCTTATATTTATTAGAAAATTTATGGATATAGAAGATCATTTCAATGGAGTCGATCTATTGTTATGCAATTAAGGGATCATATGATCCATTTAAAGTCAGAGGACTTTATTGCATAAAGATCTCAATTTCATCTTATTCATTCATATAGGGATTCATAAATCCTTATTGATTCAGGTTTCTATTATATACCCAAGTCAACTGAGGGAGTATTAGTATAAATTTTGTGAATCCTGATTCAATTTGGTTGGGAATATTATTTGGGAAGTCATCACATTTCCCTTCTCATTAGTTGTTTACTTAGTTTCTCCTATTTATGTATATGGTCTAGAGTAAATGGAAAATCAGGGATGTGTAATTTCAAACTATTAAACATAAAAATTATAAAACAATAACATTAAAGGGATAATTTTAAAATTACAAATATTTTCTTATCTTATGAATATATAGGATTTAATATATGTTATCCATGATCTATTTTTTAACATACCTTTTTATGATAATTTTTGTCCCCTTAATAATGGTTAATAACATGATTTTGAATTTACCAAATTATATTAACCAAGAGTGTCAAACTAGGTGTGCAACAAGGCCCATTTTCATGCACTAGTTGATGATCAAGACTATCTCAATATGTCATTTTTAGATTATTACCCCTACGTACCTTTTTCCCAGATCCACATCCACTTATTGTATCCAAACAGGGATGTATTTTCTTGGAAACCATGTGCTCTATTCTTTACGAAAGCATAGGGATTTTCACCTACACATAGTAATAAAAATAATTCTTTCATTATATTTTTATAATTATAATGCCAATAATAACTAAACCTTCCTTTGATATCAACTATAGAGGTTTGGAATTCTTTCTAGTGGACTATAATTGATACATATCAGGTTACTCTATAAGAAGAAACATCCCATGGGTGGCACACACCATCATTTATGGTGGCATCCATTTACTCATGAATCCCTTGGGTAGAGAACTATGCTTCTTCCAACACTCAAACATTGGAGTTCCCAAGGATCAGATTCCTTCCTTTTCCTCTAAGATTAACATTGACATCCCTTGTCTTTATTACACATAAATTCAGGATTTATTATATAGTAATACACATAATACAACCCAAAAGACCAATAATACTAGTTTTTTTTGGTAATTAGGTATATTAAAGAACAACTTAAAAACAATTTTTACATCGAAATTATTGAAAACATAACATGCTCATAATATTATTTCATTCTTAAAAATTCATGGGATTAGCTAAGATCGTACATAAAAAATGGGTAATATATAAATCCCAGTAAGGGAATAAAAAAATAACATGAAGAAATTATTACATGTTAGAAAATAGGAATATAAATGGTATATAAAAGGTTTGAAGATCATATACATGACTAATGAGGCTTGATGTATCATGATAACATAAAGGAAACATGAGAATGTGGAAAAAACATTAAAGGCGACATCACAAGCATAAGTAAAGGTTAACCACCAATAAATAATAACATAATGTGATTATAAGAACCTACCATGTACCATACATGTAATATAATTAGAATAAAACAATACACAATGTATTTTAGTGCTATCTAGGCGCACCCATCATAATCATATCATGTATATGCATAAGTGTTCCAGAAAGATCTTATGAACTAAGAATCTATTAAAGCACATTTAATCCCATGATTAAGGATTGTAGATTATATACATGTAATTCCAAAATCATTTAAGTATAGGTACAACTATATTAATACCCTAGAATAGAAATGGGTATATTTATACACCTCACAAATGTTTATCATGGAAAATCACAGTGAAATTTTGGTAGGATAACAACTGTACATGAAGATTCATAAAATGGTTCAATGAGATAGAAAGAAGTATATCATAACATAGAATCCAAATATAAAATCATAGTGATATGTAGGAACATAATAAAACATTTAAATTTTGGAATTAATAGGCATAATATAAGCAGGGTTCCTGAATACAAACTTGGCATGGAAAAATCACAATATAATTTTTGCTACGTAACAGGGGGTGCATAAATAATAATGGGATGGATTAACAAGAGTTAAAGGGGTTAATAATAAATGTTAAAAAATATTTATATTAATAGGTATAGTGAATATCATATCCCATAAATAGTAATTCAATGATAATGTGCATTATATAAATAAGTTTCTTGAATAATGAGGAGAAGAAGAGGATCCCTTTCTTTTGGCATGGAAACAAATTTGGTAAAGATCATAATGATAGGGGATAAATGTTATCTCATTAAAATAACATCATGTTTATATTAAAGTAAAATTTATAATGTCATGAAAACATAACCAATTTATATTCAAAATTCTAATTACAAATAAGGTGCTTGAATGGAAGAGAAGAGAGAAGGATCCCTTATCTTAAGAGAGTGAATCCAAAAGCCTGCGAGGAGATTATTGAGAGATTGGGGGATCCTTTGGAGGACTCTAGATAAGGTAAGGAAGATTACGGAATTTATATGAGGTTTTTTAGTTAAGATTAAGGGGATATTGGGTGGGTTTATATAGGGAAAGATAGGGGAGTTCTTTATTATTTCTAAGACATTGTTTTTGGACTCTAAATAATAATGTAATCAAAACCACAATCCTTCCCAGGGTTTTTACTATAGTTTATAATAAATATGGATGGTTTTATTTATTTTATATGTACAATATACAAACACAATAAAATATTTCCTCTCTTGATCTGTATGTGAGTCATATTTATAAAGAATTTATTTTAAAACCTTAAAATATAATATAGGTTTTGGAGGATTAATGATGGAATTATAAAATTAATAAAATAACCTTAAAACATTTTATTTTAATTTTGAAACATATATTTGTTAATGGATAACCTTTATAGAATTTATTACATCACTTTTGGTTCATTATGATGTCATAATAGACACCATATATTTATACCATATTTAATTTTTACTCGAAAATTGAGAAATCTTAGAAAATTAAGAAAAATTCATAGTTGGGTAATTTTTATGTGATGATAACAAAACTAAAACTTATTTTATAAAAATAATTATATATATATATATATATTAATGTATACTTTTAAAATAATAATCAACATTTATTGAGAAATGCTTTGTTTTTTGAAAATATTAGTTTTCAAACCCTTATAAAAATGACATTTGGCTTCATTAAGATTACTTTATAATTTATATTTAATAGGAATAATTTAATTATATTATTAAAGAACATTTATTTTTAAAATTCCTAAATTTATCCAAAACGAATATCTTAATTGGAATTTCATATTACACAAAAAATGAAACTTTTGTTTTATCTTATCAAACTAAAAATCATTTGAAAGCAACGCAAATAATAAATAAATTTATTAATTATTCTATAAAATAAGAATATATATATTATTAGTGCCTTGGTACATATCCCTTTATTACACCAGAATATTCATTGATGGTAAGGTGTGTGATGGTGATATTTTTATGAGGTGGTTGGGCGTACATGGTTTGGGCCATGGACTTGATGAGCTAGAGTTTCTCGCATTAACAATTTCACTCATGATTTAGTTGTTGGATGTTGGTTTGTTTTTGTTCAAGGGGAAATCCCAGTGATTCAATCTCCCTCAAAATCTCTAATAAATGGGCTTCATTAGGTATGATCAAACTGGTTGAGGCGATGATTCTAATGTCTGTGTTAATTGGATTTATCATAACCCATATTTATACTAATCATATGATCATAGTTCAATGGATATTTTATCAATGGTTGTGATGATTAAAAGTATATTAAATATGATAGGATATAATAAAAATAAATAATTTCATGTGTTTTCTATAACCATATTAGGTAATTTAATTAAATCATAGAGGAAATTTTATTTAAATTTTTTTGGGTATTTTAAAATATGTCTAAGGGTACATGATAAGTCACTAGGTTAAGTCACATGGTGTGTGACACATGTCACATTGTGTGTGATACTTTTTTTTGGATACCCAATCACCATATCTAGGGCACCACACAACATGTTTCTCTGGATTACATTCCATGCACTACCGAATTTTAAAAATTTTGTGGTTCCTTCAAATATCATTATCTGCTCCTCTAGCCTCTAATCTAGACATAAATCACTTTGGTAAATATGGATCTGGTCTGAACAAGACTATCCAACACCACTTTCTAGAATTCAATCATCCAATTCACACAAGAAATCATATAACCCTTCTATCCCATCATCGGACATCAAATCCCATGGCCCAAACGATGGCCCAAACCATGTACGCCCATTTAATGCTGTATCAATCCATGTCACCAAGAAACAAGTGTGCGATGATTGATTACTGGGTATTTATGAAACCACCAGACAAAACAAATTTTGGTGATGAAATAAAAATAATGGTGGAATATACGCACAAAAGAGAAACATGAGGAATGTACCCTGGCCAATTTTCATGTTGGATTTGATTTGTTTACATTGGATTAACAAATAAAGAGTTATAAATTAAAAAACAAGAGAAATACCCAAATTAAATACATAATAATCCCAAACCAGCAATACAATCAATCTATGAGTAAATCTATTAATTGATTGATTCACGTTCATCAGAGGGTACAAAAATGGTGATAAATCCACATATATCAAAAATCCTATTACATGTTTGGATCGATCACTAATGAAGAATAATCCCATGTTGTGGTCATTTGAGAGATCCATGGACACCAATACATTTTATGATCCTTATAATAATTGTTTGATCCTCCGATCTAATGTAATTACCCAATGCTTCCCCATACTCTCCTTTATATCTCTCTAGGGTTATGCAGATAAACCGAGGACTCACACATAACATGGTATTCATAGAGGAATATGTGGTCGTTGCACCAAAATAAATAAAATAATAGATTAAATTGAATTATTTTATTATTTTATCTTGACACACCTTTTTAGAAAATGCCTAACACCGAAAAAGTTTTTTTCATGGATAGGGTAAAGCATATGTTCTAGAATCAATTACCATATTAGATTTTCGATCCAAGACCCCATTTAAGAGTTATTACATTTTTTCAGGAAAACTATGATCGTGTGATATTAAAATATTTAATATTTTTCAAAATTTAATTTTTGGCTCACCAGGCCTCAGAATCTGTCACCGTTCCGGCCCCTAGCTCTAGAAATATTACTTTATATATTTCGAATATTTACATGAAAAGAATGAAACATTAATTCTCCCCAACATAGGTATTTTCTTCCTGCAATGTAAAAAAATACTACTCAAAAATATGTGGGTACTGAGCTCACATATGAGTCTCTAACTCCAAGTGTTGTCCAAAAGATTCTCATGCTTCCATAAGACATTCACTAATGGAATTTCTCACCCACATAGGATCTTCTACTACTGATTCTCGATCTCATCCATATACTATAAAAATGTATATCCATCCTCAATTTCTATCTCACCCCAGTTGATAACATGAGATAGGTCATGCACATATCTCCTCAACTAATACATGTGGATGTTGTTGTGTACTCGGTCTTACTATGTGGGTAGAGACAAGCGGTACACCACCTCACTAACGCAATACAAGTATCTAGAAAGGACCAATTTATCTAAGAGATAATTTTCCACATTGACTAAATTCTATGATCCACAATGAGGTGATACCTTTAGGTTAATATAGACTCCCTCCTTGAACTCAAAATGCCTCATTCATCGATCAACATAAGACTTTTGATGAATTTTTGAATTCCTTATCTGATCCTAGATTATTTTCACATTTTCTATCATAGATCATACCAAATCTCGTCCCATGAGTTCTGACTCACCTGGATCAGTCCAAAAATGCAGTGACCTACAAGTTTTCTAGTACAAGGTCTTGAATGGTGTCATAACTATAGTGTAATGGTATCTGTTATTGTATGAAAACTCCACTAAGGGTAGGTGATACTCCCAAAAATTTCTGAAGTCCAATATGATGGCCTAAAACATGTCCTCAAGAACCTAAATGATCTACTCTATCTTGTCATTAGTGTGGGGGTGAAACACTATGTTCAAATTCAACTAATTCCCAAAGCCTCCTGTAATCTGATCCACAATAATCACATGAAGAATTAAACATAGTTTGAAACAATTATCGAGGGAACTCCATGGATCAAGAATATCTCCAATATGAAAATGCATCCAAATATCTATATTTAAATCTACTATAAAATAACAAGGAAGTGATCCAACATGGTGAGTCGGTCTCTGATAAACTAGATTTAATTATATCCTTTAGATGTATATGGAAACACCATTATAAAGTAAATATATATTCCATCCCACTTATTCTCTAGGACCTCTATTGGTTTATCTAAACCTAATATAACCTAGTTCTCATCCTTCACCTACTGATAAGGGAGGAATCAACATAACAACTTTACTAAACCCTTCTTCATTTCTAGATACCAAAACTGACGTCAAAGTTCCTGATAAATACTTTCCACACATTGATATAAAACAAAAGGGGATGCATGAAACTCCCATATACACTCCTCCAACAACATCGCCAATACCATAATACATCCTTCGAAAAGAATTACATGCTCCCCACCTTCAAAAAATACACTATGATCATGTCTAGTGGATATCTGAGTATGGGAGGTCTCATAGTTAATATCTCTATGATGAGATTCCCTAATATACTATAAAATTGTTAGGGTAACAACCATCAACTGAAGATATAAATCACCATCACTTTCCACCAAGGTTAAATTCAATGAGGATAACTACTTTAATGCCTAGGACAACAACTGAGAATAAGATATCCCATGGAGAGAATCTACCACCACATTCCACTTCATAGGATTACAGACTATCTCAAAATCATAGTTCTAGAGGAAGTGTAACCATCGCCTCTATCTCAAGTTAATATCTTTCTTAGAGAAGATATACATGAGACTCTTTTGGTCATAATAGAAGATAAACTGCTCAATCATAAGGCATTGTCACCACATCTTTACCGTAAATAATACAACTACAAACTCAAGAACATGTGTTTCATAGCTCTAATCATGTGGTATCAACTACCTAGACTCATAAGAAATCACCACCTAAATCTTAATCATCACACAACCATGTATGGTCCCTAATGTATCATAGAACACTACATACTCAACACCCTCCTATATTAATCTCAATATGGTGGGTACTAATCAACTTGTACTTAAACTCTTGATAATCATACGCAAACCTTTATATCCTTATGAAACTATACCCATTTGAGGACTAAGTAGCCAAAGGTGTTGATATCATGGAGAAATCGACCACAAATATCTTATACTACCCGACGGACCCAAGGAAGCTCCGAACCTCTATCAAACTCTTGGGTGGATCCCAAGCTAACATTAACTCATCCTTTTTTGAGTCTACTGCTATACCATCAAGTAAGATAACATGTACTAGAAATTCGACCTCCTAAATTCAGAACTAACACTTCGAGATGTCCCCCTAAATATGGGTCTCTAGGATTGTTTATAGAACCATCCTAAATTGTCTCATAGACTCCTCCTTGGATACCGAGAACACATGGATATCATTAATGAAGACCACCAAAAACTGGCCCAATAATGGATGAAATATCTGATTAATGATTCACACAAACAACGGTGGGGTGTTCATCACATTGAATGGAATCACCATGTAATATTAGTTACCATAGTGACATATGAATTTCATCTTTATTATATCCTCTTCTCATACTCACGACTAGTGATATGCTCATATGATTTCAATATTCAAGAAACATAGAACCCCTACCAATTGATTGAATATGTCATCAATCCTTGGTAGTGGATACATTCTCTTCATGGTCATTTGGTTCAGGAATGAATAATCATTGCATAAACTCAAGCTCTCATCCCACTTCTTGGTGAAAAACACTAGAGATAATTAGGTAGAAACACTAGGTCTCATGAATCCATTCCTCTATAAGTCCTCTAAATGCACTCTCATCTTGAAAAGATCTACGAGATCCATCTGATCTACTGAAATAAATAGAAGGGTTCTACTTGGATGTAAGTCAATATGGAAGTCTATATCCTAGAGGGGAGGTAAGCTAGGCACATCCTTAAGATATATGTCATCATACTCATCCACCATTGTAAGAAACTTATAGGCCATAACATTCACTACTTCAAGGGACTTGATATCCGATTGGAAAGTAATTAGTTGCACCCTCCTACGTAGGAGTCCATCATAATTATCATAGTTATCTTTCTCAATTATAAAAGAAAAAATCCTCCCATCAATTCGAAAACACTGTATCCTTCACCAAAGATAGTAAATATGTGCATGATCAGTGTATAGCCTGTCCATACCTAAGATACCTTTTTAAGGCCTCATCACTACCAATGAATATCACATGAGAATATCTCTCCTACTAGAATTAGACAACACTATTAAAAAAAGTGTGTGATTACTATGTAATCTTTTGTAGGAGTCTCGAAGCATAAGGGTCGAGCTAAGGGCTCCAACGAAACATCTTGGTAATGAACCAGGGATATAGAATGAAAATATTGTCTCCTTAATATGACTATAAAAAATAAATCTAAGGTATAAATACACAGATCATACTGCTAATTATCCATGTAGTCTATGGATCATAGGAATCCATGGCCTACAAGTAGCCTTTCCCCTTTCCACTAGCTCCATGAGCATTATGGGGAACACCAAGGGGTGGTGGTGGAAATAATTCAATCCATCTACCACCTACTATTTCTATCTCTACACCTCCTCTACATCTTTTACCCTAAAGAACTCCCTTATCCTACCACTACCTATACCAAGATGGGCTATATAATTTCTATCTTTCATTTATAAATCAAGTCATAAAATCCCACATGATATGTCCTTGACCATAATAAGAGTATCATTTCCTCAGTCTAGGCTAACTAGACCTATACTGAGAGCCCTGAACCATAGACCCTCAGTCCCAAGATCACTTCCTAAAGTATATTGCACATTAATATCTCTATGTCTTCCATATACTACCAAATACCGAAGTCTCAATCATTATGTACCCACTCCTCACACGCACTGTTTGTGCGTAATCATCCTAAAAGCTCTTTATCCCTAAGGAATGATTTTCACCCCAACATAAGTAGGAATGCATAAAGGTATCACACTAGAACAAATGTCTATGTGTTGAACTCTCTCAAATCTCCATTCCCAAAAGAACATATCGTGAACCATATCTATCATGTATCATGAGAGGTTATTAAACCTCATTGAATAATCTTCCACAGTCATAATTCCCTACAGTGAATATAATATCTACTGGATGTGTTCTAATAATATCATAGATAGAGAGTAATACTCTATGAAGATATGGTCAAACTATATACCTTAAAGAGTCACCACATCTTACAATAGAACAACCAATATCCAACAACGTCCTAGGGATCCATGAAGATAGTTCATCGTAAATACCACCATCTATTCTGCAGGTGTCATAATGAGAAAAAAATTCACAACTTCCATGCGAAAATCATTAGTTTATTATGAGTTTGGATCACCACGGATCCTTATAAGTCACTTACATAGAAACACGTAAAGTAAACACAACCTATTCACCTCATCCACTGGTACTTTGGGTACCATCTTCTTATTGGAGGGTGGACGTATGACTAAAAATCCACCCAAAGGCACTACCTTCTAAATAGATCCTTGTATCAAAGCCTCATCACTATGGTGACCATCCTCTTGAAGCTACTTCTAAATTTGAATTTGGAATCATCATAGAGGCATCCTAAAATAGAAAATATAAACCATTATCAATGAATATATTTGGAGAGCTAACTCAAGAAGTACATGAAAACATAACCCATTCTATATATGATGTATGTACTCATGTTTTTCCCTGTAACCAATGTCGACATGTACTAAGTCAGAAGGCATGTGATCAGAGTCTTGGTGTACAAATACGATGATCCCCACACTAACACTGCAGTACCTTTATTGAAAGAAAATATCTAATCACATAACACTATTTTTATAAAACCCAAAACATTCTCATCACTAAATAATAGTCCAAACTTTGTTCCTATAATGGAACACTTCTCTAATACAACTTTATCATGACTTCACCCACTAGGGCCCTCCTGACCAGTAATAAGTTGAGTGTGACTACCCCAAGATCACCTTTAATAGGTCAAGGGATGGAGACTAGTGCTAAGTAGTCATAGAACTCACATGGAAGGCCTTATCCTATGGTACCTATACCCCCACATATATCTAAGCCCATACAAATGATAAAATGTAAACTAAAACCAATAAAAAATGAATGAAGATAGATAAATAAAAAAACAAGAGTACTAAAATAATAAAAGCAAGCATAAAAGGCCAAATACAATCCCACCAATAACTATAAGGAAGTTGAACCTACTAGAAAAAGGGAAAACACTCAAATATAACTCTTGGTATAATCCAAAATCTATCTAGACCAAATCTAATCACTTCTTTATTTTGGTCCAAGAAGTACCCCATTTAAGGATCAACAATATTTATAAGACATGAATGGTGTGGGCATAACCCATGTTAGGATGATAATAACAATACCATGTATGAAACACCAAAACCACTAAGCATAGAGCATAAAGAGTTGTTAGGTCATCACAGGATATGTAAATAATAATAGGATACATATAATAAAACATCAATATATACTAATGGTAGGTACTAAGTATCAATGTAAGGTCCCAATTGTATCTCCAATCTAATTTCTACTTGAGATTCTATAAAAACACTTTCCTAGGAGAACTACCTCCACAATTCAGATAGAATTGATGGAATAAATACGAGATGTCGTGCTCATTGGGTCTCTCTATAAGGAAGTACGTGATGAAACTTTAAAGATATTGATACAATGATGAATATCACACCTAGGTCCATGAGGTATACCAACAACCCAATATAGATTAACCAAAAAAGTAGGGTAATGATGTTATCGCATAGTTGGGCACACTGATTCTGATAAACCTACCCTGGTAAGAAGAACATAGAGGATCTCATCCCGAAATCTGGGAGGGATTCCTATAACTCTATCTAAAAACTAATCCCTCAGAGAGTATCATATTCCTATGATTAGGATGTAATTCTATTTTATATTGGGAAATAATGAGGGAATACACCCTTAAAAAACTATTCCATGCTAAATAGAATAGGGGCCTCAAACCTCCCAAGTACACAACATATACTAGTAGTACATGGCATGTCTTGTCAGTCCCAGGTCTTCCTATGCGTTCCAAACAATTCCTATGTAATAAATGTCATGCCTATATATACCTGGTCATGTATGTGTAAAACAATCCATGCTAGTGTATCTGTTCATGTAAAAGTACACTGATTACCCTGTGTGCTCATGTCGTGTCCAAGTACACAACTTAACCCATGTACTCTAGTAATTCTGGTGTACCCAAGGTTATATGGAGAGTCTCCAGGTCGAGTAACATGACATGTGACATGTTTCCCACAACATGTGATACTTTATTCCCCATAAAAAACCCTAGCCCTATATCCAGGGCCCCACATGGAATGTATCTCTATATTATATGCCATGTTTCATGGAATCTTATAGATTTCTGTGATCCTTTACACATTATTTTCCCCTCCTATTGTCTCAAATTTGACTGAAAATCATGCTAGTGAACATAGATCAAGTCCAACCGAGACTAGCCATCACCACTCTCTAGAATTTTTCGATATGATTCTCATGGGAAACCATCCATTCAATCCATCCAATTGACACTTTTAAAATCCCACATGAAGAGCTTTGATTTATTCTCGAACTATCATTATCGCTATGGCATCTCAATCCCACCACCACCACCATGGACACAGATATGTAGTATAAATCAATTGAACTAAGAAATGTGTTCACAATGATTGATTACTGAGTATTTTTCAAACCAGTGTCTAAAATCAACACAAAAAATGAATGAACAATGAATGGGGGAAGAAATGAATTTAAAAAAATGAGGAATAGAACTCGACCAATGTTCACGTCGGCCTCGATTCATTTCTATTAGAACAAAAAACACAATGATACAAATTAAACAACACGATAAACCCCAAATTCCTATCATAATAATCCCATAACCACTATATGATTATTATGCAAATAAATCCAATATTTGATTAATTCAGAATCATCATAGGACATGAAAATATGGATAAATTCACATAAATTGAACATCCTTCCTAGATTTAGATCAGTCACTAATGAATAATGATGCATCAAAGTAATTGGTGAGATCCACGAACTCTGATGTCATTAGAAATCCTTGTGATAACGGTTTGATCCTCCAATCTGATTTTTTCACCAATTCATATCCATGAAATCATATATTGGTATCTAGGGTTATGTAGAAAACCCTAGGACACACCCATAATAAGTTATTTATAGAGTAATCTTAGGCCATTGACTCAAAATAAATAAATAAATATTTTTTCCCATGGGGAATTTTAGTAAGAATCTAATGCACATAAATGTTATGTCGCGACTAGGGTAAAGACTAGATTCGTAATCAATACTTATCTTATATTTTCGATACAAGACTCTGTTTAAGAGTTATTCCATTTATTATAAAAAATGTCTGTGAGGGATATTAAAATATTTACTATTTTAAGATATCATTTTCAACATCACCAGGCCTTGGAATCTCACACCATCTCAGTTCCTGGATCCATAAATATTATTAGAAATATTACAAATATTTACATATAAAATAATAATACATTATATTTATCAATAAAGTTACTTTATGTCATCAGATACGCATTTATTTTTCTTGGGTTTACCATTTTGTGATTGTTGATGGAAATATTAATGATTAAATTATGTGAATCCATATAAAAGCCATTTTATTTCAATGGTTTCCATATTTTGTGTTGAATGAAACCCATTTTCTATATATAGGCTATTTATTCTATAAAAATGAATGATTGTAATTTGGAATTTTTTATGAAACCCATTTTATTTCCATGGGTTATTTATTATGTGATAATTGATTTATTTAGAGTGGTACTCATATGTATGGATGATAATGTGTGGGTTCATATATTACCCTCCAATGTATACATTTATAGTTTATATCACATGAGATAAGTATTTGAGACTATATCTTAGTTTCTCATAATTTTTTAATTGATTTCATGTCTTATTAAAGTATTGTTCTCTATACTATTATTTGTGCCAAAATATGAAAGTTGTTTCACAATTTAATTCATATTCCCATGAATATGATAACCTCACTTGTATCATGGTTATTAACTCATTTTTTTAACTCGTTTGAATCATGTATTATGTAAACCAATTCATATTCCATGATTTATGATCTATAAATTTTTGGTTATGAATTTTATTATTTAACTTGATTATAAGAATATTATTATCTTATGTTCAATTATGATATTTTATTGTTATAGATTATATTCACCATTACTAAGAATCTAAGATCAACCCTTTCTTATTTTTCCATTTCCCCAGGTTATGTGTTAGAACCAAGTTAGCTGAAGGAGTTTTGAGTCTATTGGATGTTTTTATAAAGAAGTTATGATGTTTTTTTTGAAAAACAACGATTGTTGTAAATTTTTTTACTTTGATGTATTAACAAAAATCACATCACATTGTAAATTCCTCCAAAAATAAAATTAGATAGATATAACATTAGATGGATTCAATCTGATGAAGGTTTCCTAACCTAAGCCCATCATATGAATTTATTTGTATATAATAATTTTGTATGATTTTTTGTGATGAAATTTTATCTCTCAATGTTTCCAAAGTTCTAATCAGAAAAAATGTTTGATTAATAAATCTATAGATTCTATATTGTTCCAAAATTCCAAACATCATGTGTTTTGAAAAATATCATTATCCAATATTGATTTAGAAGGATAATATATTTTATTAATTTGAAATTTTAATAAATCCTTTTTTATATAAAATGATCAAAAAAAGATTTAAGGAAGAAATCAGATGAAGTTTGAGTTTGAATATTCATGAAGGCTGGATAATATGTTTTTGATAGACGTGCTATGAATGGACATAATTTTCAAAATAAAATCCTAGAAGAGATTTCTTATATATTTTTGGGTAAGAAAGTAAATGAACTGGAATTTTTTTTAAAGAAGATTAAAAACTGATATTTTTACAAGAATTATCATGACAACATTCTTAGCCTATTAGTGAAGGATTCTAAAGTTGTTAAAATCATTATAATATATTTAGTGCTAGGAACCAATTTCACTGTTTTTTTATTATAGTATAATGAGATTTTAAAAATATTACATTATTTTTTAACCACATATATGTATTGTTTTATAGTGTATTTTATGGTATTATATAATTTATAAACCATGTTAAGGACTAGATAGTCTTTTGAGGAGTGAATCATGTAAATTATTTTGTTCCTGTGGTTTTTCTTGTGAGTTTGTTTTTCAATAAAGTTATAACTCATTAATAGAAGGTTAAGGTTTTTTCATAATAAAGAAAACATAAAATAAATAAAGGTAATTGATCCACCCACTCCATATCTTATTGATTGCAAAGATATTTCTTTGGAATTTCAATTTATATCAGAGTGAAGGTTTCCTTAATTTATTTTTTACTGATGTTTGAAGAAAATAAAAGTTATTATGGCTATTTTTAATTATTTTAATAGTAAAGGAATTATGGTTTTGAAATGAATGTACTAGCATATTTTTAAATATAAAATGGTACAATAACTTATGTCTCTTGGTTATGATGTTCTTGAAAATGAAATATATGGTTTGTCAACTCATGATGAGAATTCTGCACTTATAGATTCTGATAATAAAAATTTGGATAATGATGGGTGATCCAAAAATGATATACAAATATCACACTCTTAATGTGAGATTATTGTAGTTATAGGATTCAGAACTACTAACTGAATTTGAGATAATTTAAATAATAACTTAGGGGAAACAAAAAAAGTTAATAAAGCTAAGTTAAAAATTTAGAGGTTGAAGTATGAAGATATTTTGATTGGTAAGGGAATTTCTGTTAATAAACATATCCATATATCTTAAAAAGTATTAGGGATGTTATATAACTTGATCATATTCCAACTTATTATGAGATTCCTCTACATAGAAGTCTTCCTTGAAAAAATCATCAGTGGAGGAAAATAGTTCTTTGAACATAGAAGGCTCTATAAATTATAAAGAAAATGAGTGTGAAATTATTAAGAGTGCATGATCACTTGTCCATTTGGAAGAACTAGTGTTTTCCAAATCTCTTATTATGATCCTCCTCAAGAACAACAAGGAAAAAATGTGAAAGGAAATTTCACTATCAATGCTCCCAAGGAAGACCAAAAGTGGATAAAGGCAATATTTTGGAACAGTGACACTAATAAAAAAATGACATGGATTAATACTTAGGCACAAAATTTACATTTAGGATTTAATTAAAGGAAGATCTATATAGAGGAGTTAATTAAGATTTATGATATAATGGATTACTTACATAAGGAGTTGTTTTATGAGGATACTATGTTTAATAAATTCACTATCATTTAGAGTCTTTATTGGTAAAAATATTATAACACATTAGTTTTTCATTAGGATGGGAATTCATTTCCTATTTTGGGTTAATCTTATTCCCAATGAGTTTATTACTTCCCTTTAGTTGGGAATGGTTTCTAGCCCATCATGGGATCATACAAGTTTGTTGGCATGGTGGTTTCTCGATGTGACCTCAGTGGTTACATCAGTGGCTTTGATGTCTTCTGGGTAGTAGGAAAAATTTTGATAGGGGAATTAGTGAGCAGATCCATTGCTGTTTTATTCAATGATGGAGATTTAACCCAATATGAGCTTTAGTGGTCCTTTTTAGTTGATTTAATTTATTTTCATAGAGTATAAGGATCTAGTAGAGATCTTGTTAAGGTTCTAACTTATGCATTAATATTGATTTTATGTAAATAAAGAATACTATTTTTTGGTAATGAAATTATAAGCACTATCATATTCTATTGTGAGAAGTTACAAGATTAAACTACTATTGTAAATATCTTATGAATTATTCCTTATAAGTTTGATTCCAATGTTTCATCAATAATATATATATATATTCTAAATCTATATCTCTAGAAGGCCTACATAGCACTCACATCACATAAAAACTAAGAATATAGGAATTTATGAAGAATAAGTAGAAAGATAACTGGGAAATTTCCTTTGAAGCTGCAATGAAAAGAAAATATAAGAAAATTCATGAAGATGAACAAGTTAGTGACTCTGAAAACAAATACGAGGTTATAAAATTATTTTATAAATTTTTTTCCTTTTTTTATAAAAATGTAAAAAGGGTAATGAGAAAGTAAATATTTAATTTATTTCAATAATTCTTTGTCTTTGAATATATTGGACACCTTTATGAAATCATCCCCCGAAGAAAGGAATATGATGAAGATGAAATAAAGTTAAGAAGATCCTTTAAAAATAATTCATACAATTAAAAATATAATTACGTGGGAAAATATAAAAATTTCTCTAAAACTAAAAGGATAATATTTTTTTCTAAAGGTTGTCAAGATGATAAAATTAATGAAGAATTTGAAAACATAAATGATGATACTACTAATAAAACATTTATTTTAAATGTGAATGATGAAATTTTCTTCTGTGATGAAGGAAGTAATTTTAAATAATAAGATACCCAAATAGAGTTTATGCTAAAAATATTGTTGAAAGAATTTATTTGAAATATTATAGGACATGAAAGGGATAAAAATAAGTTGAAGAAAAAAACCACACTATAAGAAACCATGAATGTTTTCTTGAATAAAAATATACATTTCTAAAATAGATTGATAATCTAAAAAGGTTACTATTTTTAGAATAAGAAACTCAACCTTGATATTGAAGGAATGTTTAAGGTGAAGGACGAATAGTTATAACTTGTTCAAAAAAAACTTGTTAAATCTGAGAAAGAAGTTAAAAATTTCCAAAAAATTGTTACAAAATATGTTGAAAGTTACAAGAAGAGTAATACTATTAAGGATGAAAAAAATTTACATTAAAAGGATGATAAAAAAAAATTAAATGCTCAAATGAAAAGGGAAGTTATTAATACCATGCTTGTATCTGAATCAAGTAGAGTTAAAAAACCTAAAGTATATAAGGTTATATAATTTGAACCAAAATAATTTAATAGAGGTGATTATAATAATAATGATAAGAAAATATCATGAATAAACCAAAACTTTATTGTAAAATTAAATACCAAACTGGAAGGTAAGACAGTTTATTAAAATTATAAACACAAATCCAAACAGAAATCAACCAATTAAGAGAGATATTATTTCTATGGTTACTACTATAACTGTGAAGTATTTTTCCATATAGCATATTTGTGTTTGTTTAACCGCTAATATTATAGTAAACCATGAAAAATATAGAAGCAATGATTGTGGGGTAGTCAACCCACTGAAAACATATAGAACAAAAAATAGAGATAGAATATAGAATCAAACCATTGGAAGCCAATTTTGAAATATTTTATTCAATTGTACAACTTGAAAAATGATGTAATGTTATGATATAAACACAAAGAAATTTATACAAAAAATTTCTAGAACCACGTGAGGAGAAAGGAAAAGAAAAAGAAAAACCCTTAGTTGTTGAAATCTCTCTTAAAGCTATAAAAAGGAGAAACAAACAATGATTTTTTATAGCAGTATAACTTCAAATTTGATAGGATATTTAAAGATATTGAAAAATCTGGAAGATATTAATGAAGGTGTAATGAATTTTGGAAATGATGAGTCAATCATATTCAAAGGCATTGGATCTTTCATTACTGGGGAAGAATAGTTGAAATCTAAAAGATAGTTTGGATTGATGGGATGAAATACAACTTTCTAACATTTTCATAACTTTAGGATGAGGTTAATATTTATTAGAAAATATGTGTTTGTTTTTATAAGAGGTAAATATGGGAAAGTTGAAATAAAAGTCCAATGAACCATGGGAAATTTGTTTGAAGTTAGTTATCTAGAAATTTCATGCTATCTTAATATACTGGAAGGAAATTATCTATGGTATAAGAGGTAGGGGAAATTTTTTAGAGGAATATGAGAATGTTAATTAAGATAGATAGTATCTATGGTTCCAATAATATTACATGAAGAATATATTGGAGTATTTTTATTTTTTATAAAGTGGTGATAACAAAATCATTTCATAATAAAATTGAGATACGTTCAACTCACCCATTGGAGCTAATTAACTCTGATATATGTGAGAAAATTAGTAAGAAATCAACATACAGATCCCATGGGGTGTTAGCTGAGTGGTACCCACTGGTTGTACCCCTCGCTCTCTGTCGGAACTGGCCCAGGCTCGAGTCCTTCCAGACTCAAACACTATGCATATTATACACAGAGTGATTCAAATCCATTTTCCTAGCCTAGGAACATGTAGTGCACTTTGGGAATGGTTGGGCCCCCCAGTGGGAGGCGATCATTACCTTACACACATTTTGTAGTTAGGGTTTGGATTAGTGGTAAGCACCCATGTAATTCTACATGCAAAATGGGGGTTCAAAACCCATGGGGTGAAGGTACGGTAGCATTACTGTATCGTACTGTAGCAGCAACGACATTGTAGCAGTGGTGGGAACTATAGTGGTGATAGGTCACTATAGCGGCAGTAGGGTACTGTAGCGGCGACGGGTACTATGCGAAACTGTAGCAGGAGGGTACTGTAGAAGTACTATTCACAAAATGGGCCATGGACAAAAAATTTGGGCCTACGGGCCATGTAATAAGCTAAATGCCCACTAGGCCTTCGGGCTATGTAATTGGTCTCCCTTTACCCAGTTAAAAGAGGTATTTGATTTTCTTTAAAAACAAATGAGGCTTCAGCCCCAACCTTTAAAGAAATCAACATTCAAGAGTAAATACTTTATTTATTTAATGATTTTACTCCCATTACATGTATTATTTTTTAAAAACACAAATTAAAAGCTATGAAAATTAGTATGTTTTTAGGAGAAGAACAAACAATAAATTTAGATATTCTTTGAAGAAGTTATGAATAGATAATGGTGTAGAATATAAAAATGATGATTTTAGATGTTATATTTAAAAACATAGAATTCAATACAAGATTAGTGCGTCATACAAGCCATAATAAAGTGGTGTTTCTAAATAAAAGATAATTTATTTTGGAGATAATGAAAATGATTTTGAACAAAGACGATACATGTCATTATATTTGGAGAAAAACAATTAATACAATAGCTTAAATTCATAGTTTTTGTTTATATTCCAAACTCTAATATGAATTATTATGAAATGTTTAACAATTAAACTCCAAGATTGAATCACCTAAAGTAGTTTGGTAGTCCTTGAATTTTAGAAGTCAAGGGTGGAAATATAGGGATGTATGATCAGAGAGGTGTTGTTGGAATAGTTTCTAGAAACACTCCTAATAGTAGAGGATAAATATGTTTAAATAAATAAATAAGATAGATGGTTGATTTATCAGATGAAAATTTTCTTAAAATATATGATAATAATGTTTAAAAAATACGTGAAAATGTAGAATAAGGGGAGTATTAGTTGGTTCCATTTGGGAGACATGATAGAGTTCTTAATGATAGTAAATATATTGATACTACACTAGATAAGATCCAAACTCAACAACCACAAGTGATGATAAACAAATTCATACATCTCACCCAAGGATGAAGAAATATATGGATGTTTATAATATCATTGTAGATAAAAAATAGGTTAAAAAACAATAGAGTCAAATTATATTTTACATTACTCTTTATATTTATAGATTAATTCAAAAGATTCTGATAGAGAATGGAAGAATTAAGAGTGGATTGACGTTATGATTGGAGAATTGGACCAAATTGAGAAGAATGATACTTTGAAACTTCTTCCCAAAACAAACAATAAAAATGTGACTGGTATAAATTGGGTGTTTTGAAATAAGTTAAACAAAGATGGTGAAATGATAAGAAAAAATTATGACTGGTTTTTATAGGTTACTCAAAAATTGAAGTAATTAATTTTGATGAAAAAATTTCTCTAGTAAAAATATTAGAAACTTTTAGAATCATTATTTTAATCATTACAAAAAAAGGATATAAATTTTTTAAAATGGATTTAAATTTAGCTTTTCTTTATAGAGAGATCTATGAAGATGATTATTTTGAAAAACTGTGGGACTTTGTTTATAGTAAATATGTAATTTATGTCTGTAAGTTGAAAATGGATTTTTATGGGTTTAACCATGATCTGAGAGCTTGGTATTCCAAATTGGATACATTCCTAAGGAAGTTGAATTTATAGAGAGGAAGAGTTTATCGTAACCTCTACATCAAAAAAATAATGATGTTTCCCCTTATTTCGATTTTTTATGTTAACAATATTATCTTTGTTTTGAATGATAATTAAACTTTTGAAAAGTTTAATGAGGGTTTTAAGATGTTATTTTATAAGTCCATTATTTGGGAAATGAAATACTTTATAGTATTATAAATCCCCCAAAAAGTAAGAAAAAAAATTCCTATATCAATTGAAGTGTGCTAAGGAACATTTAAGGAAGTTTGGAATAGAGGATTCAAAACTAGTTTCCGTACAAATTGTAGTGGGAAATATGTTTTCAAAATATAGAGAATGGTTGGAAGTTGATCCAATGTATTTTAAAATTATTTTTATAAATTTATATATAATATGGATTCAAGTATAGATATTGTTTATGCTATTAGTTTTTTTGAAAGATTTCAAAGTGTTTAAAAAGAATCACATGTATTGGAAATAAAACTAATTCTCAGATATTTAAAAAGAACAATTGATTTTTGTGTAAAATATGATATATATATGGAAAGATAAATTTTTTGGTAAAACATATATTAATTTGGTAGGAAGGGTTAATAAGAGATAATTCACATTTTTTGGAGTTTTCTTTTTGGGGGAAAGTTGCGTGAGTTTTTATAAAAAAAAGAAATATTTCATAACTCCCAATATGATTAATGCTATATATTTTTCTTCCACTCAAGCTACAAAAAAACTTATATGGATAAAGGATCAGTTTTATGATCTATAAGTGTAAGTGAATTTAACTTTTCTCTTGAGCCTTGATAATCAAAGTGATATAAATATCACTAAAAATATAGTGAAATATTCCACATAAAATCATATCGATATCAAATTTCACTTCATCAAAGATAATGTGGAGAAGATTGAACTAAATATTGATTATATTCCTAAAATGGAACAAGATAGTGATATATTCACTAATCTAATACCGAAAGAAAAAATTGTATAAGATGAGTTTGAACATAGTTGTACAACCTCATTATCTTCAAGAATACAGTATGTGAATATATCCCCACTCTAATAATGACTTTGAATTGTGTTTTAATTTGTAATAAAATTGATTTAACATAAATTTATCCAATTGTTTTTTATTAAACCATTTAAGTAAAATATATATTTATGGTAGGTTTTTAAAATGGGTAAGATGTAATTTCATCATTTGTAAAGTATTTTAAAATTTTTTCGATGTGGATGAAATAAACCTTTTTCTTGATGGAATTTGTGAAAACGTTTTTAAAGTTTGAGATTTAGGGAAATGTTTTCTGAATAGGTGAATAAGAATATTTTTCTAATGTCATTGATTATGGGAAACATGGTTTTTTTAATTATTATTTCTTGTCAAATCGAGTTCACTCATGTAGGCTTCCAATTATTGGATAAGTAATCTTTTTCTTGAGTTACAAAGTCTCAGATATTTATATTTCACGGTTGAAAATAAAATACATAGGGGTATATTTTTCTAACTAAGTTTTATGAAGGAGTTTTTATGTTTCCATAAGTTGGTATGAAGATGTTTGGTTGTTTTTTTGAAAAGAAAATGTTGTATGAAATATTTTTATTTTGTTGTCATAATAAAAATCACATCACTTTGTCAAGTTTTCTATAAAAGTAAATCAAATAGAGATGGCATAAAATGTATAGTATTGGATAAAGGTTTCTTAACTAGAGTCTATAAGATGAAATTTTTATATCTACGAATTTCAAAGGATTTTTTGGGATGAAAGTTTATCTCCTAATGTTTCCAAATATCCAATTGGATTGAATGTATGAATACAAAATCTAGAAATTATTTTCTATTCCTAAATTACTGTCATCATTTGTTGTGAAAAGTCTTGTGATCCAATATTTATTTTAAAATATGTAAAATTTTCTTAAGTCAAATCTCATAGAAAATAATTTTTTACATAAAATGTTTATACTATGAATTTATATAGAAGAAATTAAATGATATTTGTCTCTGAAGTTTCATGAATGTTTTAAGATGTGGTTGTACGATGTTTTTTCATTTATTAAAAGTAAATTTTTTTGATAAAAGGAAAGTTTATGAAATAAAAAAGTGGTATTTTCTAATGAATAACATATGACATTTAAAATACATTGAACAAACATTGTGTAAAAATATTCATAAAAGTGATATATACAAATTTAAGAAGAAATGTTATTGATGTTCAAAAGTTGATTTACTAATGATTTGTCATTGGATGAAGTCCCATCATAATAAGTCCTTCAGATGTAATTTTTATTTCAATAAAGACATGTGGAAGTTTACTAGGCATAGTTTGTGGAAATGATTATGAATTTTTATAACCTGTGAAGTTTTTGATTTGGTTTTTTATGTCTAGAGGATAGAGGAAATATTTTTAAATTGAAAAGGTAAAATGTTGAGTAATGGTGAAGTAGGAAAAGTATGCATAAAAATTACATAAAAAATAGTCTTAAGTGGAAGTCCATGAGACACAATTTTTTACAATTTCTATCAGATAAATATGTGTTAAGTTAAAAATGTGAAGTTTCTATAATATGATTAGGCAAAAGTTTGGTATAAGGATCATCAGACATAAAATGAAATAAAAAGTAAATAGACAAGAAAGTTCAGATGCAAGTCATTGGATAAAAAAGAAAAGGTGGAAGAAGGGTATATTTGATCTATCACCAAAAGAACCAATATTAAAAGGAAAGTTTTATATGGAAGAATTATATAGAGAGGAGTAGACAAAGTCTCATAAGTATAACATTTTTTGAGGATTAAAATTTCTTTACAATTTTTTTTAAATATTCTAAATGTGATGATTATAAGATGATGTTCAAAATTCAAAATAATAATGAATGATTTTTTTTGTGATGAGAGGTAAGATTTATAATGTTCCTTGATAATGATGTTAAAGAAGTTTGAATAATAAATTTGATGTTGAAGATATTTTTTTGAGAAAGATTTTTAAACTTGA
The DNA here is from genome assembly GCA_963277665.1 of Viscum album. Classification (NCBI taxonomy): domain Eukaryota; kingdom Viridiplantae; phylum Streptophyta; class Magnoliopsida; order Santalales; family Viscaceae; genus Viscum; species Viscum album. Next base: position 1,177,224,539 of record OY728164.1, read on the forward strand.
ATTTTCATTGAGTTGGAATATAAATTTATGTTACCATCTATTAAATTTTAAGCTCACCCATATAAAGTGATGTACATTTAACCTAGTACAACGTTTACTATTCATATGTGTAAAAGGTGAATTGATGAAGAATTGGTATCTTACAGAAATAACAGATGAAGTTATAAATCTATAATTTGACCAAGATAGTTTCCAATTAAGGAATCTTTTTGTTGAAGAAGAAAAATAAGAAAATATGTCTATTTTGATGATATGTGTATCAATTAAAAGAAATATATGAATAGATTTTTCATTATAAATTTTTCTATAATAGTTGGCATCAAACACACAAAAGTGTAAGGAAGTTGTCACTAAATGAACTTCTTGGATGAAGAAATTGGATAGAGAAAATGGATGAACTATAAAAAAACAAAGGTTTTATAACAAAGTCCAAGAAGAATGATCTTACCTACTACTGGGTAATAACGTCAAATAATTGATTGTTTTTTATGAATAGGAAGCGTGATGTTTTTATAAGAAATATTTTGAAACCATTTTATGTCTATCAGTAAAGGTTTCTAATGTTTTTCTAAAAAACTTTGTTACATATTTTTTTAATGAATTATATGAACTATTATTTGATTATAGTTCAATTCAAGTGTAAGGATATTCCTCAATTGTCGTAAAAATATACAATTTTAGTACATTGTGTCATATTGGATTATTTTTAAACCATAAAAAGAAATAACTACTCATTTTGAGTAGTGAACCTTGTAAATTAGTTTTTATATGTGGTTATTTTTGTGGGTTTGTGTTTCATAAATTTTAGAACTATTTAATAGGAGAATGAGGTTATTTCATGAGAAATAATACATAAAAAAAGATATCATTGATTCACCTCAACCCCCTCTCAGTGATAATAATGATTTTCTATGAGACATTCATTAAAAAGATGAGTATGATGTATAATAATTATAGGGGGAGTCTAGTATGGTTGGATTAGGAAGAAATGTTTTAAAAGTATCTTGAAATAAGTTACTTATATAGATAATCATTGATGGTTCTAAACCATTAATTTTTGGGATTGTGTGATTATTTGTGATAAATAGTTTTTTCCTTATGAATTTGTCATTAAATAAAGGCATGTATATCCTGGATCTCTATAGTATCCTATTTATAGTGAATAGTTAAAACTCTCAATAATGGAAAACATATTCTCCTTGGGAACACGCCTACTAAGGATCTAATCATCAAGCCACTATGTTGATAAGGGGCCATAATTTTTTTTAATTAAGATGTGAAATGAAATTATTTCTCTCAATTTGTCAAAGATCCCTTGGAATCACTCCAGTAGTAATGAAATTTGAAAAATAAACATTTTAATATGTCTTATTAACTAAAAATGCAATCATTTTCTCATATAGCAATAAATATTTAATCTTTCATGGGTAATCACTTTGTCTATTAAGAAGATACGACATGTGGTAATCAACTACATTTTTATATCCTTTCTTATCCCTAATTTCCATGATGATTTTTTCAATAAGTGGATCCATATCATCAATCTTGTTCGAATTTATTTCTTGGGTAGTGGGTATTTTATGGAAGCATTTTTTTTAAAACAATTAATTTTTATCCAATCAAAAATTTCTTAAAATTATTGAGAGAAATAATTGTGACTAATAATTTATTATTAGTTTTGAGTAATCTCACACAATTTTACCTTCCATTAGGTATGATTTGACTCATATTTTAGTTTTCTCTATTTTTAGGTGCATTTAGGCTTCTCGGGGATGGAGATCCTTTAGGGAAAAAATGACCTAATTTTTGGGGATACATGTTTTTCTGAATTAATGGATCCTAGGTATAAATTTGTAAACTGATTTCGAGGGTGCATCTTCTATTTGGATGTCCTCAAGAATTTGATCCACGATTTTCTATAGGTAATCGAACTTCATAATGCCTCCAGGACATATTCACATTATGAATGTGTCATATGATATGAACCTGTTGTAGGAAACATTTCATGATTCTTGTTTAGGGAATGCAAATTTATAATCCATGTAACCATTACACATCATTAATGGGTCTATATATATTTAATTTAACCCAAGTCAGTTACTTTTATGGATTAGTTAAAAATAATTGAATTCATGCTATGAAAGGGTTTCATGACAAGAATTATTCATGTTCAATGAATTTAACTAAGCTACATGCATAACCGTTTTTGTTATCTTATGTGAAGACCTCCATATAAATAATTAGGGAGATTTTGAGTAATCTCCCTCCTTCCATATCACTCTATTTTTTGTTTGAATCCCATGTAAATTACATCACATATCCCTGGTAAGTAGTGTTCTAGTATCCTTGTTGCCTCTAGTCATGGAAGTGGAATTTTCTATGTTTTTTATTCAAATTGAGATCGGTTGCGTGTTATTAATAGATCCTTTTCATTTTTATTTTGTGCCTTGTCTTTGAAAGGATGATCTATTGGTTACTAATCTCCATTATCAAAGGAAGATAGTTTTTATTGTTCTTGGGGTTGGTGTTTCTACACAAGTGGTTCTAATTCTTGAATTGATATACGTTCTCATCAATTTTTTTGGGTTATTTAATGAAAATATTTGTTTTGAACTTTAAAAGGATTTGTTGTAAAGGATTCATATTTTTAAATGGAATTGGCTTAAAAAAAATTTCTTTGATATGAAAATTCTTTAATAAATGTGAGAATATATTTTGGAATTGATCTAACAAAATTATCACACTAGTAACATTGGGTTCATTGATAAATGTACTTGTCACTTTATTGCGTGTAATGCCACTAGAGGTTTTGTGATATCAATAGACTGTGGTAGGACTCGATATTGATTGGGACCAACATAAACCTAGTTTAATATTATTTTATGTCTAGTTTTTATTCCCATAGGATAGATCTCAATTGTTGTGCTTTGAAATTTATACCATGTTTATCTCATGATGGATTAGTTAATGGATGTTTTCTCACTTTCTTGTTTTATGTTGTAACTATTGTTGGTTTTACAAGATTTTAATTTATATTTGATATATTCATGTAGTTTTTGAATATAGTTATGAATTTATGATAAATGAATGATTATTTATATAATTTTATCATTTATGAAAATACTTTATAAAGTGTATTTTTTTAAATCTATAACTTGTCTATTATTGATATTATAACTCGTATAGATTCTTTGGTGGTATCATACTGGGATTTGTGATCACAACCAACATTTTACATGGGGTGGTTAAAGACTTTGTTTTGTAGGAGTCATGTAATGTGAAGGGAATCATATATCAAGGAATGTTATCTTGTAATTCATCACCTTTATAGTGGGATGGTTTGTTGGTAACTAATGGTGACATAGAGACCTTTTTAGTTTGTTCAGCTTTATCTTTCTAGTTTGGACTATTTTTCTTAACTTTGTATGTGTCATGGATATTTATTCCTTTATTTTTCATTGTAATGTAATGTTTCTTTATTTATACATGATACTTGTGGTTCATTTTTGTATCTTAACATGTGGTGGACCTTTCATGGTATCTTGTCTAGTTGACTTGGGTTAGTTCGTTACAAATCAGTATTATAGGAAATATCAAGACTGAAGTGTTTTTGACACCACTGGGGTGTGGTTTCGTGTTTTGGTATACCAAAGTTTGGAAAATCATAATTTAGGTAGTAAGTGTGGAAAAAGGGTTTTGGACATCTCACTTTTGTGTCTAATCTGAGTAACCATGGGTGGTCAGGGTTTTTGTCCAAGCATGAGACTTGGTGGTTGAGATTTTTTGAATGAACTAGATTTGGGGTTTATTTAAATGGACTTGTTCCTTATGATTTTCATAATTTATTAAAATAATACATTTTTTCATTAAATTCATGTTGTTTAAATGCATTTATATGGATACCTGATATTGTTCCTATAGTTTTTGGAATTGTCTCGGGAGTAATTGGTTTTTGTCTTGTGATTATTAGATAATGCCTCCTATAAGAGATATTACAAAACTAATTGAGGAAGCTTTGATATAGGTTCCAAAAGAAAATTTTCCAGTGGACCCTTCTTTGGTAGAAGATATAATATATACAACTCAAACTCTAGGTTAAGTTGGTTTCAGAAACTTAGGATGTGCAGTGGATCACGACTCAAAATTTACTAAGAAGTATCCATATTCCTTATGTAGTGATGAAGGAACCCAAGAATATGAATAATTTATTGAGCATATTAATAGTATCGTTAACTTTAAAATTACATTAAAGGACTCTATTGTGAGTTTTATATATATATTCTTAAGGGATTGGGAAAGATATGGTTGGGATCTATTGTGAAAGTTAAGTTGTTTGAGGATATTGTTTGGGTATCTTTCATGAAAATATTTAACCAAAATTTTTATCCAAATACATTATGAGGGTGAAATAAATGTATTTTTTGACCATAGATCAAGGAGAGTGTACTTTTCTCGAGTATTCCACACATTTTGATGAGTTGGTGAACTTTTCTCTATAACAAGTCACAAATTATTACGTAAAGGCTCAGAGGCTCGTGCTAGGGTTGAGGGATCATATTCATTAAATGTTGATTCTAACGTTCCTTCTTAATTTTGTGTAGTTATTCAATAGAATTTTTTTTCAAAATGATGAAATATTTGAAAAAATAGGTTTGGGAGGAGATTTAGCCGATCCTATTGTTAGAAAGGGTGTATCTTCTAGCAATAAAATTAAGTGAAAAGGTAGATAGTTTTCTTCAGGATCAGTTTTGGGGGATGTGTCATGACAACAGTGGGTTTTTTATATCAATATAGAAGGATTTTTAAAACAAATCCTAATTCCATAGAGGTTCCTTGAATTTTAATCATTTTGGGAAATATATTCATTTGAATATTGATTTTGAAAGGATTCCCCAAGATAGTAAGGTTGGATCTACTCTCACCAATGGTTTGTAGGTTCATACCAATTGATCCAAGGGTTTTGGGTCTTATCATTAGTCTAAGTGGGATTTTCATGTTCCTAATAAATCATAGGGAGGATATGAGATTGGACACCTTTATGTGGTAGGTTATTCACTAAAGGAATCTGATGCAGGGCCGACTATATTTAGAGGTATGATATTTATTTTATCTTATATAGTCATACATTTATATGTGACAGGCTCGTGTGATGATGGGAACATGGTGTTGACTGAACTTTTGGTTTTATTTATTAATTTTGAATGTCGCTGAAATCTGTATGAGGTTGGAACGGTTTGAACGGTTTGAATGGTTTCAGGATTCCTTAAACCGGTTTGGGGTACCAGAACCCATAAACTGGCTTCTGATAATGGAAAAAAAAATGATTTGCAGGTCAATATTAATATCTTTGACCTGATTATTGGAATGTATTGAATTATCCTTGGTAAGTCCCATATTAATTATCATCACCATCATGTTTAGTTTCCATCTCTAGATTGAATCACTCATGTCTTGAAGGGTGAGTGGGATTCCTGGTCTGGGAGAGTGAGGCATATTATTCCTTACACTGGGGGTGATATCATGTCAGCTATCAGTGTTGTTCCTAGATATCACTGATTAATGTTTGAGTAGTCTAGTTCCTAAAATGGTGTGCATATACTCCATGTTTTTTATAAGGATTTGTTTAGTTTACCACCATATTGGGAGTTCAAGTTTACCATATACTTTATACCTAGTAAGATTCCCATTTCTATTCCACATTATTGTATGGAACCACTGATTTGATAAAATTTAAGGTCTAGATTATGGATCTTTAGGCTAAGGTATTTTTTACTAGAATGTCATCATAGGTTTCTATTATCCTCTTTTCCAAAAAGGTAGATTGGATCCTCTATCATTTTATTGATTATAAAAAGTTAGATCTGGTGACTATCAAAAAAATATCAATTACCTAGAATTTATTAACACTTCTACCTACTTAGAGGGGCTTGTTGGATTTTAAATATTAACCTTTGGTTAGGGTACTGATGTTTGAGAGTATGAGAAGAGGATATAATAAATGAATTTTTTAGGTTCCAATATAGAAATTTTTAGTTTCTAGTTATGTCGTTCGACCTCATGAACGTTCTTATAGTGATTATGGAAGTGATGAAAAAGATTTTCCTTGGTTCATGGAATCTTTTATTATTGTATTCATGGATGATATATTTTTTAATCCAATTTAGACGAGGATCACATATACTATTTAGATATGATTCTTATATATTTGAGATAATATCACTTGTATGGTAGTCTTTACAAACGTGAGTTTTGGATTCATGATATAAATTTTCTAAGGAATGTTATATGTTAGTGGATTATCTATGTGAATCCTAAAAAGTTACAGGTAGTTATAACTTGGGAGAGTCCTATAAATGTGTTTGATATCTAAAGCTTCTTGGGGTTGGATGGTCATAATAGGTCAGTTTTTTAAGACTTCTCCATGATTACATCTCTGATGATAACTTTAATGAGTAAGGGTGTAATCTTTGAGTGGAATAAAAAAATTTCCTAGATATTTTGAGAAACTAAATGTGATATTGACACCATCAATAGTTTTGATTATTTTGGAACAAATTTTGGGTTATTATGTTTTATGTTATACTTCTATCATGGGTTTGTTGTAAGTCTTGATGTATGAGAGATAAGTAGTAGCCTACATATCTTTATAACTATTACCTCATGAGTATAACTACCCTACCCATGATCATGAGTTATAATAGGTTGTTCATGCACTCAAAACATGGAATCACTACCTCTTTGGGGCCCATTTTACTACATATTTATATTATAAGAGTCTTAGATATATTTTCATATAGAGGTATATGATCTTTTGATACATATATTGGTTCAAGTATCTCTAGAATTTGGATTTTGATATTTCTTATACTTCTGGTAAAGGGAATGTTTTCACTAATGTGTTTGGTGGGAAATTACAAAAATAAGCGGTGAAGAAATCAATGAAATATTGGTATCTGATGAGTTTTTGTCTAATACGATCTTGGGAATGGAGGAATCCGATTGATTAGTATGTTAACATTTGATGAAGGATAACTCTTCATTTTATTAGAAGGTTCAACTTGAGTAGATATTTTATCATGATTTATAGAACTTTAGTAAAATCCTTTATGGTGGGGAGACCTTATGAGAGTGGTCTCAATCTCCCAATGGTGATTTGTGTTTTCAAAAAAGTTTGATTGTTCCTTTTCCTATGAGGATAAAGTTTATTAAGAGTGGAAATCATTTTTGTTGTTCCATACACCCAGGTACTACCAAGATGTATCATGATTTGAGACATCAATATTAGTGGATAGGGATGATATGGTCTATTGAATGTTTTTTATCACAATGTATTACTTCTCAAGCAATTAAGGTGAACAACCAAAGATCTACTAGATAATTTTAGCCTTGACCCATTATTGTATGAAAATTGTATGATATTTCCATGGATTTTAACATTGGTTTACCATAGAATTATAGGTGTAAGGATTCAATTAGGGAGATATTTGATCAAATCATTATATGGTCACATTTACTACCTATTAAGGATATAATAAAAGTAGAACAACATGGGGACTTGTATGTTTGATAGATTGTGAGACATTATGGGGTTCCCTATGTAGTTTATTTGATAGTGACTTAAGGTTTAGATAATGTTTTTTTAAAGGTTTTCATGAGGTGATGTGTTCCCAGTAAAATTTATCCATGGAATATCATATGCACATGGATGGACATCTAGAGAAGGCTATCTATGTTTTTCGAGATATAATCCAAGCTTATGTTATTTATTTTGGTGGTTCTTTATAAAATATTTTTCCTTTAGTCATTTATTTCTATAATTTTTTTACTATTCCTTGATCCAAATGGAACCCTTTGAGTATTTTTATTGGTGTTTATGTATATCTCTCTTATACTAGTTAGAGTTGAGAGAGTGGTCCTGGATGTGGACCATCGTCATCAGCCGCTGGATTTTGGGGTTAGTGATTTATTATTTCTTATAGTTTCATTTCTATTAGGACATTATCATTTTTGTAATAAGGGTAAGTTAGAACCAAGGTTTTCAGGACCCTTGAGATCATTGTACTACATGAAAAGGTAATATATCAGTTGGAATTACCATTTTGTCTGAATTCCATCCATGATGTGTTTCATGTTTCCTAGATAAGAAGGTATCACCCATATAATTCCCATGTGATTTAATGGGAGTATTTTGAACTTGTGCCTATCACCACAATAATTGGGTGACTAGGTTAGATTGTGGACCATTGAAATAAGGTGATGTATGCTAAACTGATTCCTTTAGTATGTCAATTTTGGTAGTCCAGATAAGATTTATATGAGACATGGGATCTATAATTGTTTATGTGGTAGCAATGACCTTCAATTTTTATTATTCCAGGATCTTGAGGAATTTTAGGGTCATAAAGCATTTATGGTGGGTGGATTTTAACACCCTATTACCCTATTTTAGGTATTATTTGACTCTTTCTGAGTTTTTACTTTTTTTAGTGCATTATGATATTCTATAGGATGGATAGACTTTACATGGGAAAATGAACTACTGTTTGGGGATGTATATTTTTTGATTTAATGGTTTCTAGATATAAATGTTAAAATGGATTTAGAAGGTGATTCTTGGGTTCAGAGTGCCTAAATAATAGGATATGTTATTTTCTACAAGGAATTGGACTGGGCAGTGTGTGATGGACATATTCCCTTCATGAACATGTTATATGATATGAACCTATTTTAGGGAATATATCAGGTGTCTTATTTTTAGCACGAAAATTTTAATCTATGAAACTCTTACATGTCATAACTAGGTCGATCAAGATTTAATTTAACCCTAGGCAATTCCTTTTTTAGTGTTCATGAAAATAATATTATTCACACCATAAAAGAGGTTCAATACATGGAATATTCAGGTCCAATAGTTTTAACCATGTTATATGCATAACCCTTTCATTATTTGTTGTGAAGACCTCCCACTCGAGAATTAAGGATATGTTTAGTGATTTTAGGTGATCCTCATCATTTTGGATCACACCATTCTGTTTTTTCTTCTTTGGAAGTTATGTAAGATATCCTTAATATATGGTCTTACTATTAATATGTTGCCTCTAGTTGTGGGAGTGGTGTTGGCTACATTTGTGATTTAAATTGTGATCAATTGGAATTTTCTACCGATCCTTTTCATTTTTGTTTCAATTTTGTTCTTTCAAAGGCTGAATTATTGGTTTATAATATCCATTGTCAAAGGTAGATACATTTCCTTAAATCTTGATTTAGGTGTATCTTTGAAAGTAGTTTTAAGAATTTAATTGTTATATGTTCTCATCAATTCCATTAGGTTATTGAATAATAATGAATTTTTTATCGTTAAAATGATTTTTTGGGAAGGATTAATATTTTTAAAGGGACATGGATTTAAAAAGGTATTTTATTTGATATAAAACGTTTTTATTAAATTTGATAATTGATTTTGGAATGCTTTTGACATACTTATCACATTGGGAACCATTGGTGCTTTTGGAAATGGAGAAGTCACTTTAGTATGTATAATTCCACTAGAGGTTTTGTGATATCAACAGACTATGGAAGGACTCAAGATTAGTTAGAACCATCATATTCCTAGTTCAGGATTATTTTATGTCTTGTATGTATTCCTATAGGCTATATCCCAAATGGTGTTCTTTTTAATTTATACATGGATTATCTCATGATTTATTTATTCATGGATATTTTATTTCATACTTATCTTATAGTGTATCCAGAGTAGTTTTTAAATGATTTTCAATTATATTTAACATACTAATGGATTTTGTGAATATGATTATGAATTTATGGAATATGAGGGAATGTTTAAGAAATGGTTTCATTTATGAAAAGTCATTATAAACAATATTTTTTAAAAATAAATAAATTGTTCATTATTGATATTAGAACATGTATAGATTATTTGAGAGTATCATACTAGGATATTTTATCATAGCCTACTATTTACTTTAAGTGGTTTTAGACCTTTTTTTATAGGACTCGGGTAATGGGAAGGGAATCGTGTATCTTTTTCATGTTCTCTTATCATTTTTCACATTCGTAGTAGGATGGTTTTTTGGTGATGGAAACTCACATGGAGACTTGTTTAGTCTAGTATGATTTATCTTTATGTTTTAGAATATTTTTTCTTGACTTTTTATTTCTCATGGATGTGTATTCTTCTCTTCCACAATGTAAATTGATGTTTCTTTAGTTATACATGATACTTTTTATTCTTTTCTACATCTCACCATGTAGTAGACCATTTAGGGTGGCATGTCTAGTTGACCCAGGATGATTTATTACAAGTAATTGTCTTTGGAATCTTCTAGTAGTTTACTAGCATAGTATATCACACATAATATATTTTACTTTATTTTTCCAAAACATCCCTAACCATAAGGCCACTTACATTACACATCAACTCAAAGGGATTAAACATGTGTGGGGTGGTGATGATGGGTGATCAGGTCGAATATTACATAAGATAGTAGAATGAATCTAATAACTTGTTATAAAAAAGGGTGTGTCCATGAAAAATATGGAGTAAAGATCCCATATAAACATAGAAAAATCCTTTATGATCCTCTCATATAAATTAGCCTACCCTAAAATTACTCTTACACCCTTTAATTTTTTAGGAGTAGTTATCTTTTAAATCAACTCTATATTAGATTTATAAAACTCTATTCTTATCCTTGAGATTTTGGGACCAAGAATTGTTCCCTTAGTTAAAATTAATTTACATTTCTCTCAATTTATCACATGGTTGGTCTCTTAAAAACAGTGTAAAAGTAATTATATATTTTTCAAATAGGTTTGAAATTTGTTTCTAACTATTATAAAAACATCCATAGATATCTTAATAATCTTCTCAATCATGTATAATAACATAATCATCAATCATCATTAAATGGTAGTAAGGGAACCACACAAGACAAAAGTAATTCAATGGTTGGGAGTTGGTCTAAATAGTCATGTGAATGTGGGTTTATCCTAAAATTAAATGGATATAAGAATCCATTTGTAACCAGAATATTCATCTAAATCAACAACGTTTATTCCTATCCAACATCTTAATAATTTGATCTAAAAATTTTCTTAGAGAACGATACTTCATAGTGAATGACTTGATCATATTATATTCAATAAAAACTCCCTACTTGGACCTATTTATTCATTATTTTAATTATTTATGACTGTGACTCCATTTTTAGGAACCCCTTGGTCTAGGATAGACTATTGACCACCTAAAATATAGAAGATACTTCCAATATCCAGTATTTTAACCACATATTACCTAAAAACATCTTTTATATTATGATTTACCACCTTGGGAACCCAAATATTTGCTTATTTTTAGGCTCTATTAGAATCCTATGCATGTAAAATCATGGGATAATCCCTTTGATATCCACAATAGACTATCCAATAGTGGTTTTATACCTTTTTAACACATTCAAAAGTTATTATTCTAGATTTTTCTTAATTTTAATATTTAATAACTATATTTGAAGATATATCACCAATAAATTAGTATTTTTGGTGTTATTGGAGTGGTTTAAGATGTAAATGTGGTGTTTCTTTACAATAAAATATAATTTTGGGGTCATGTGATTGAAGGTCTTCAATGTTTTTATTTAAAATTGAATGAGGGATAATGAAATTCTATTCATTAATGTTTTCCAAATTAGATAGTTTTACACTCTAAAATTATATATCTCATCCAAATATGTGTTCCAAGGTAAATTTATTATGTTTTTCAAAAAAAATATGCCTCATACCAATAAGTCAGTCCATTTTTCCTTACTTGAAATGATTCCCATAAAGATTTTAGTAGGTTTGGGTCTTCTATTAATATCATAATTCATTATTAATAGTTATTATTCTTTATAATTTTTTTTCAATGTTTTATTTTTTAGGTTTTGTTTCTTTAGAAATTTTAAGGACATTAAATTCTTTAATTTGAACACCAATATTCAAAATCGCCTATCTATTTGAGAATTAAAAAATTGTACTTACTATAGAAATGAATGGTGTTCATAAGATGATAATGGCCAATTAATCACATTATATATCTAATATGATAAAGGTATTAGGTAAAATAATATTCTTGACATAGTAAGAAATTAATCCACCCTTTCAATATGATGACTGATGGATATATTATCCAAATGTAAGATAATTGTGGTGGGTAGTAAGTATCCTAATCTCAATTGTAAAGATGGTGATTACGGTTTCAAATTGATTCTATAAATAGGTTCCAAACTATTATTTATTTATCCAAAATTCTTTATAATTAATGGGATAATAATTCTATTAGGATCATTATTCTTATGAGAAATATCATTTTATAACAAAGTCGCTGCACTCCCCGGTTAATTTGATGGTGTAAAATCCATAAAAAGTATTTTTTTTTCAAAATAATTTTTTAATGATTTAAAATATGATAAAATTTGAAACAAATATTCAAGGAAAGGAATTGTGATTTTGATATTTTTGAAAAACTTATGGAACATGAGAGACATAGGTACATACTTAATTTTCATCACTCTTTAGGGAAAAGAGATAGTTTGGGACATATTACACAAAACCCTAGGTATCCACTCAGGTTCTTTAAGAATATATTGCTTCCATTTTATCTTAATTACTTTAAAATATTTTCTTATTTTATTTCTAGTTTAATGGATGTTTTTATGCCATTTTATTCATGATTTTATATATTTTGATATTATTTCAAATTTTCAATTTAGATAGACATTGGATCATTAAAATCTCAATGATGTTTTCTTTAATAACATATGATGGATAAAACTATACTATTATACCAAGGTTTAACTACTTTTTCACGGGGAATCTTACCCTTTTATCTTATGCTCATTTCATTAGAAACAAACACAACTTCCTTCTCAAATTTATGCATCTTAGTATTAGTTTCAACCTAATTTGAATCATTTTGACTCTTTTGTGAGAATACTTATCCAGAAAACTATTGGAACATACCCCTTACTTCTTATTAATAATTACATGTTTCATCCTTTTGTTTCTTTTTATATTAGGGCCTCAACACTGGTTGGAATGTTGGAGCTGTAAATTGCCTCTACATTCCTTTCTCTTTGAAAGTAAAATTAAGGTGGTTCCAATACCCTAGGTTGTAGTTTTTTTTAAAATGGGTCATCTTTGGCCTACATAATAGGTATATACCATGACAAATTATCATTTTATTTTATTAAATATATCATGTGATTTTTTTAACATCAATATATATAATTCCCATACATTCCAAAATATTGGAATTTCTCTATAAGGGCATTCTTTTAGTTTTAATATCCAAATTAACTAAACTTTTTCATATAATTTATTTTTTGGGATTTAATTTTATCTTTCATTTTAAAAATTTGTGAATTCATATCAATCCTTGATCCAATGGTGTACTCTCCTATGATTATTCTAATTATTATAGAAACATTGGGTTAATAAATTACGTCTAAAGTGTTTTAAATTTGTCTTATTTATTTATTTATTTTATCAAGGTAATTCCCTCTAGAATATTGATGAACAAATTTTTTTATTGAAGGTGAAAACCCATTATAAAATACTTTCATAAAGAGGTGGGTAGAGAGTTGGTGGTGGGAGTTTTTCTTTAGATGGTCACTTAACCTATCCCAGACCTCAAGGAAGGTCTCTCAATCAACTTGACAAAATGTTATGATATCATTCCTAAACTATACATTAAGTCTCCTAGGATTAAATTTCATGAAAAATGAATTATAATTTTCTTCCAAGGATTAAAATATATTTTCATTTGGGGTTAAAATATAGTTTATACTATTTAAATTAATATAATAAGGGAATAATCACATTTTTATCTCATTCTCAATATTTCATTGATGTTTCAATTGTTGTACTATATTATAGAAGTACCTAATGATGTATTTAAGACCCTTATTTGGAATTCCATTGAATAAAAAAGATAATGAGTGATATGAGTGTTAATTATCATAGTTCATGGATATTAAGGTCATTTTAATGGAATATATGTTTTAAGGAAACTTGAGGGAGTTGGTACTCTTTAATTATAGGTCTTTCAAGATTTTTCTATTAAATGATATTAGGTTTATGGTTTTTTTAATCCCCACAAGGAATATCTCTTTCTCTCATGTTATCATTTATAATCTTTTACTTCCTAAGAGAAATGTGGTGTTTTTTAATTTCATCAACTTAAATCTCTTGTTCCTAAACTTTCCCTTTATAGAACATTTCCAATAAAATGTTATTTTTTGGAGATTGTTTAAGTTTTTTTTCAATGTATTAATATTTCTTTTGTCACATGAAGACTTCCCCAGAAGTGGTTAAAATTTTTACTTATTTTTCATTTATAAAAGTAAATTTATTTATTTATTTTCCTAATTAGAACTATTTCATAATTAAGTATGGTCAAACCCTTATGGAGTTTTGTTCTAGAGAAAAGAAACCTATTAAAAAAACAAAAAAATGAGTAATGGTTAAATGGAAGAAATGATGATAAAAAAGTTTATGAAGTGGGGGAAATAATTTGAACTATATAAAAGTGTTTTATTTATATGAACCTAGGACTGATATTGATGAATGTTATAGAGGTAGTGGGATGTCTTGTTAAATATTAATAAATTGATTCCATTAATTCATAATAAAATTTCATGTTGGGTCTCCAAGAATTCATGATGTCCCCAGTACCCTCTATTGAGAATGTTAGTTCTTTTCTTGGTGAATTTAGTAGTCTATCATGCACTGAGTTCACTAATCTAGATAAGAATGAAATTGGGATCCTTATGATAATATTTCTTTTTTATATTCATAAATAATAGCCTAGTGAAAAAAAGATTCAATAAATTATCAAACTTATGAACAGTAATAAATCTTATTTACATTTAATAATTTATCCTAAAACAATATTTTTAATAGTCTTATACACCAATGAGTTCATAAAAAACCAATGGGGTAAGATAATAAAGGAGGGAGAGAGGGGTATTTTCTAGAAAGGAGATCTACTTTCCCTACTCCACGTACCACCAAGTCACCTGGTTCATGTCTCTACTTTAGTCTAGTATCTTAAAATGTATATATCAATAAATTATGGATACCCTTGAATGCACAGGTCCTCCCCCTTTTGAAATAAATCCTACCCTTAATCCTATCTCCATATCTCAAGATCATTATCCTTGGTCGAATCATAGATCTTCAAGTTGTATAGGTTATTTTTTACCATATTCCATGTGGATTTTGGTTGATGTCATCCATAGACATCGACAACCACTAATGGGTTATTTATTTTTTAGTCAATCATACTTGGTAACCATCTATTTAGTAGTTAGTTTCTCAATCATCTTGATCTCATATTCTCTTATTTGTTTTGATTTCTAAATAGGAATCATATTATGAAATTCAAAATTATAATCCAATATGGTTCTCAAGATTGAAATTTAATGAGTATGGGAATGATTTTTATAATGAAACACATTATGCTTATGGAGACCAGCCCTCCATAAAGTTGTTGTTTGAATGTAAAATACCTATTTTGTGTTTATTCTTATAGAGATAGTCCTTGATGTTGGTGTGGGTTGCATGATTATTATAGATATTATTTTTATGGGTACATCAATGGTTATATATATGGTAATATGATGCTCACAAAGATGATAATGAAGCTCAAAAACTGGCATCTCCACACAGATGATTCTTATTGAGGGGGGAATGATTCTTGTGATGAATGAAAAATGATTCTCATATACAAGAAATGTTTTAAAATTTTACCAGTCATGGTCTAAATGGTTCATATAGAGATAAAACTACAAGGAAAAATCAGACACATTGGGAAATTTTTCAATTCAAATAATGGAATTAATATATAAAAGAGAATAAGATAATGATATTACTGACTCGAACCAAATATTACCAATTTCTTATTCATATTTATTTAAAATACAAAAAATAGAATTCAGAAGTATTGAGTTTCAAAATCCAGAAACCTTTTACAATAATCTCTAGAATAAAATCTCTATTAAATAAGAACTAGACATCCACAAGCCTATAATATTAATGTATAATAAAATTAAATCAAATACAATTTATTCATTTTATCCCAATAAAAATACATTTTCACTCAAATAATATATGAATTTTGATATCAAAAAAAAATTACGAGAAGTCAAATAAATCTCCATTATAAGATTAATTTTGGAATTATAACTCAATTAAATTGTAAAAAAGGTCGTGAAAAGTATTTCTAAAATCAAGGATATAAAAATCTACCTTATAATAAACTTATTTATTTTCCTCAAGCAGCCAATTCATCAATTTTTTCAAAATTTTATTTATCTTAATAGAGAAATATTTTACAGTTTTAACAAAGAAGTTATTTTGTAAAGTTTTTTCCTCCATAGACTCTTTAAAGTATGTATGGATGAATTATCTAATATAAATAAAATAATATTTATATAATTTGGTTCTAATTTTATTAAAATTATTGAATTCAAAAATCTTGAAGACCATAAAATAACTTCACTATTCATTCAAATGTTCTTTTAAGCATCTCTTTTACACCATGATTAATAGAATAACACACATTAAGAAGTATAATAGTTAGACAAAATAGAATGAATTTGTTAGTTTAATTATTAAAATAAACAATAATAAATCATCTAATAGTATTATCTTAATAATAAAAAGTTTGACTAGGATTATGAGTTAATTTCACCCTACATTGAAATCCAAATATAGTATATTTAATTCAAAAAAAACATGAAAATTAAATTAATAATTTAAATATTACATCCAAAATTTCACCACAGGTAAGAATTTTGAAAAATCCAGTGAAAGTCATTTTACTAGATTTGATTCGGGTGGAAATAAATATTATTAATCACTTAAGGCTGAAAAATCATCTTCAAATTAAATAAAAGTTTATAAATAATGAAAATGAAAATTTACTCTTGAAAAATAGTAGATTTTGAAAACATTTAAAGGAATATTGATATGTTATCAATAAAGTAATGTTAAAATAGTATAGACCCCTCCCCCAAAAAAACACTTATGAAACTCAACATTATCCCCATATTTGTTCCTATAGGTGGCAGAAAAATTAAAATATTTAATGTTTGAAACTGGGTTTCAAGAGATTCAAATAATGTTCCTGGGTAATAATGAAGTTCAAAAGAGCATGTTTTAACATTTTCACAATAGCTTTACAATGTATAGTGATAAATGTTTATTTTTTATGTATAGACTTATGAGTTTTGACAAAAATCTCAACAAGATATCGTGTTAGTCAGTGATTTTTTATGGGAAAAATTTTTAACAAATATTTCTATTTCAATAGATTTATAAGATTGGATAATTCTTACCCACACATAGGCAATTATATTTACAAAGGATAAGAATTAAAAAAATATCAAACACGCATGAATAGTTTAAATCTAATTATCAAAAATTATATAACTATTTCAATCAGCTATGATATGAGTTGAATAAAGTGTGGAATTTTAAGAAAAAATCCCCTAATTAGGGAAGCATGTTTCTTTTTTGTTAAACCAAATAAACATTCCCTATTTCTTTGAATGGATCCCTATTATTAGTTTTATTTTTGTTCCTATAATTTGAATAACATAAAAATTTGATTCCTAGAGATTAATGTTATAATAAATAATAACCATAGTTGAGTTTAAAGTAAGTGTACATTAAGTTTCCCCAATATGTATATCTTTTCCCTTAAAATCAATGAGATATTATTTTAGTGAATTTCATAGTATTTTCAGATTCCAAAATCCAAGTACAACCATATTACTAGAATGTAGGCAATAATTTGGTTTATCCTTGTAAAATATATAATAAAATATAAATGTATGACCATGTGTTGAATCCCATTTACCATTGAGTTTAAGTACTCTGTTTGAATCAAATGATTTTCTATTTTTAAAGGTGGAGATGGTAGCCAAGCCTTTGGATTTACCTTTAAAATAGTGTCCTAACCTTTTCCTAATAAAAAATTATGGTCTATTATATTCTCCTACCCACTCCATTAACTAACACTCTTTGGATTTATGAAGGTCCATATGACTTGGATTTATGTTTTCTATAAAATAGATTGAGTTTAGAATTCAAAAATAAAAACAATGTGATCATCCTTAAATTCTCTTTTCTAAATTATTGTGTCATATAGATACTTATTTTTTCCTTTCATAACCTATAATTTTCATAAATTACCTTCTATTATCATTAAGATCACCCAAATCTAGAAATATTCTCTCACTAGTAGATTCAAAATAAAATATAATGGATTTCATTAGATAAAATGACTTATGTTGAAGGTCCATAAGTAAATAAAATAATTTTATAAACCATATCTGAAAAGGATACATTATTATAGTGGTCTTAAAAGAAGTAATATATGTCCAAAAGGACTAATATATCTTCAAATACATATAATTATTCGATCCACTAATAGTTTTCTACAAGATTTTTTTAAGTTACCTATTTGTGACTTCAATATGGAAACTAAACTAGGGATAGTACATAGTTCCAATTTTTTTACCCAACCATATTTTCTATTAGGTATCTAGACATGAAGTTCTTAAGGGGGGTAAAATTGTATATGATGAAGTATTTGGGAACCCCAAATATATAAACAATATTATTTTTAATGAATTTCACAACAATATTCTATTAATAATTAAAATGTGCCACATATTTATCCTAATTGAAACATATCATTCTAATACTAAAATATATTCTTTAGCATTATAATATGGGAGTCATCCCATAAAATTCATACCCTAAAAATAAAAAATCTTAACATAAATAATTCCCTTTTGAGACAGCTCATGTTTTCAACAAACATTTCTTGTTCTTTAGTACCTTTTATATCACACTACTAATCTACCAACATCCTCAAAAATCATAGGAAGATAGAATATATTTTGAAGAACTATTTTGGATGTTATATCCTACCTATATAGAATAGTCATAGCTACCAATAATGGACAACACATCCTCCTTGGACCCCCCCAAGTATTCCATCAGAAAACCTCATAAACAATATAGGGTTATCACAAAATTACTAATTAAGGTCTCAAATGAAGTTATTTCCATAATTATGTGTGATAAATATTATAATAACTCTTTCAATAGAGATATTAATAAAATTTTCTCAGTATTTTTTTATTAACTAAAAATAGAATCATGTTTTCTTCTAGGAATATATAATTAATCTCTCCTATGTCATCACTCTGGGTATTGGTCATCTTAGCTAAGTAATCATCTACTAAATCTTCAACACCTTTGTTATCCCTAATTTACAATTTTAATTCAATAAATAAGAGGATCTATATCATAAATATGGTTTTAGTATATTTCTTGGGAAATAGGTACTTTAAGACACAATTGAAAATAAAAATAATAACTTTGGATTCAATCATATACTGCTATAACTTCTCAAGAGAAAAAACAATTAAAAACAATTCATTATCAAATAAGGTTCACTTATAATGTTAATAGTCTAGCAATATAATATAATATTATAGACCATGTAATCTATTATCATTCCTTTTTCCTAAAACTAGCCATATAGTAAGGAAAATTGCATAACAGATTAACTAAAAAGGTTGTTTATAGTTAGGGGAAGTGATAATTGATAATGTGGTTAGTTTTTCCTTAAGTTGGTAAAATTAATCATGAAACATATTAAAAAAATGGTGTTTCCTTTATACTTAAGTATTAAAGGGTCCATGTGAAATTAGAAAAATCCTTTGTTAACCTTTGATGGAAATTGGAATTCCTTAAAAACATCTAACACCCATTAAATTCATAAGAGTAAGTAGTTTTCAATCACTTTTATTAAAGTATCAGCAACATCAATTCCACTTCTAAAGACTTTGTGAGAATGAATTATTCCCTTGGTGACTATGAATTGATATTTATACCAATTTCGAACATGTTTTGTATCAAAAAACATAAGTGAAACTAATTCAAAATTTTCAAAACTAGTCTCAAATATGTCTTTTACTATTGAAAAATTATCCATTAATACCTCAATAATCATATCAATCATTTCTAAAAAGATATCCACCATGCATCATTGAATGTATTTTAGGGATACCCACTGGAAAAAATGGAAATAATCAGTAGGAAATTATTTTAAATGTACATATTAATTTGGTCTTATCTAAATCTTCATGGGATAAAGGAATATATTTTTAACCGAAACATCAATCAATAAAGTTTAAATGATAATTTTTAGATTACCTATAAATAAATTTGGTATAAAAATTTCATAGTAAAATGAACATTCCTAAGGGTTGAATTTATCATCCTATAGTTAATGAAAACTTTCAAACTGGTCACTATTTATTCATTCGTTTCAGTGTTTATGACTATTACTCTTACATTTTTAAGAACCAATTGGATTTGGATAACCTAATTACTATTTGATATAGGGTCGATAATTCTAGCATCAATTAATTTAGTTAATTGTTCCCTAAATACTTATTTTATATTCAGAACTTACCTCTAGTATCCCTCAAATCATGGATTATGTTTTGGATCCATTGGAATCCAATGTATAATCCCTTTGATATCCAAAGTGGACCATCATATAGTAGTTTTGTAACTTTTAAACATATTAAATGTATTTTTTTATTTAATTTTTTCTAATTCATAAAAAAATAATGAATGAAACTGATGATCTCTCACTTAGAAATTAGGATTTTTGGTGATATGGGAGTGGTTTAATCTCTAAATGTGTTACTTCTAAACTAGAAGGTGGACTTTTGGGATTAGTTCATCCAAGATCATTAATGTGTTTATTGAAAAATTAATGGGATCTAATGAAATTATCTTCTTCATTATTGTTTATATTGGATTGAATCTCACTCTCTAATTCCAGATATCATCAAAGGATGTCTTCCTCCACAAATTTATTGATATTTTCTAGAAAATCTCCCTCATACTAGTCAAATGGGTTTTTTCTTACATTCACTATTTCTCATAAAATTTTAAGTGGATGTGGGTAATTTAGTAATTTCATAAATCATTCATAAAGATTCATCATATTTATAAAACATTTTAGGTCCGCTAGGTTATATACCCTTAGAGGGGGGTGAATCAGGGTGTGACATATTAAAACAACTGCCCCTGTTGATCTTGTTTTATTGTTATAAAAAACCCTCTTCTCTCTCCTTCCTGTTGTAGAGTATAAAAAAATCTTAAAGCAAGCACATGACACATAAATTTTACTTGGTTCACCCTCACTTGGATATATCAAAGGAGCATACATTGGTGATGTGCTTATGTACCAAATCTAATAAAAGTGCACAACTGTTTAAAAAGTTTAAAGTGAACTCAATGTCCCTCCTGGTTTACAACCACTCAAAATAAGAAAGCTCGCTGCTCTCTCAACTAAAGTGTGCTCACTACTTTTTCAGAAGATCCACATATAGTTTAATGACTTGTAGGTCCCTTCATTATCATAAATTAATGCATATTTCTCTATATGTAGATTCTTTGTTGATGTCAACATTCTACCCACATATGAATCTCACTTTTCACCAGAGGTATCAGATAATATTCCAACTTTTGCGCAGCTCTAGAATTATTGGTGCACTTATCTAAGCCTTGAATACTTCTCTAATCCTAGCATGATTCTCTATGCCTATTATGCAAGTTTCTGTGTGACGATACCTTCTTCAACTCATTACATGGGATACTCACACCCTTTTATGCCCAAACCAATATTGGCGTGCAACTACCAACTGATGTGAAACTTCTAAAAATCTTTATTATTGTGTGACCAAACCACCACATGCACGCCCAAACCACCTATGTGACTGGAGATCAAAAATTATATAAGTTTTGAGATTCCTTTCAAATTAAGAGTGGTATCCCTCTATTTATAGGCATTTTGGGTACCCTGATCACTGCACACAAGTCTCCTCCTGGCATGCAAGTCCATCCACCTTATCCTCTGTTCCCTAGTCACCATGCGCACCCAAACCAAAAATTGGAAATCTATCTTTACTTTTCCATATTTTGATGATATGGTCTTGAAAAAAATATGGCATACACCTTTACAAACCTCTAAGACACTAACATACAATTCCCTTTTCCAAAAACACTTTTCCCCATTTTTCGATTTTGAGGCCCAAAAATTTGCCAAACACTGGAAAAGGACACTACCTTGTATCTGATCTTTTTGTACCGCTTCCAGATCCTCCATTCCTTTTTTGAGGTTCTTATTTCAATCTTGGATTGAAAAAAACATACATTGAACTCAAAAACTCACCATTAACACCCCATTTGCCAACAAATTGAACATCGTGGGTTGTTTTGTCAATAAACACAACATGGAGGCCTTCTTTGTCAACAAACACAATCACCTAAAAATATCTTCAATGATACCTTGAGGTGTTTTTCCGAAAAAAAATATTTCTTCATGTTCTAATATATTATCTATTGAATGGATTTTTTCAGGTGTGGTAACATTGGAATTTTTATAGACTTTAAAATTTTCAATTTAATAACTTCAATTGAAAATCATAATTACCTTTGAGACATTAAGAATAAAACTTCTAATTGCTATAAAGGATCATCTCAGGATGATAAGGGCCTCTTTATAAACTTTTATATCATTGATGACGAAGTCTACAGGTAAAATAATATTCATATCACAATATGAAATTCTTCTACTCTCCCAATGGAATGGGTGATAGATCTATCATCCAATTACAAGATGACTATTATGGATATAAATCTTCATAACCATAACTGAAAAATAATATTTAAGGGATAACATTTATGATAACACCAATTTTAAAATGGTAGTTCAGTAAGATACTATTACCTATAGTGAATAGGGGAAAAATATCTTAGGACCTTTGAGTTTTGGAGTTTTTTCTCAAAAATATCATTGCACTCCTTTGTCATGTTTTTTCTAGAAAATTATTACAATGTCTATTATTTCAACATAATTTTAATGAATGATTTAAAAAATGATGGTATTTGAAATCAAATATTTAGTGAATTTAATTTTTAATTAGATATTCTTAGATTACTCAAGGAATATGAGTAATTCAGGTTTATGGTTATTTGTATCCACTCTTTGATAGAAAGGGATCGTTAAGGATATTATCCATAAAATAGTTTGTATCTACTCAAATTATTACAGAATATTTTCCTTTTGTGTAGTTTTTTAACATTAAAATGTTTTCAAAATTTCTTCTTGTAGAATGGAAGGTTTTATCTCTGTTTCTTCATTTCTTCCCAAATTTATAGATTCTAGCATAATTTAATATTGGATTTTTCCAAGGACCATTTATATCTTCCTAATTTATTCTTTAACCACTCCTTGGAGTTATATATATAGAATTTTCCCTAGATTTAACTACTATTATTCTAGGAATCTTGAATTTTTATCTTATGTTCATGTCCCAACCTATCTTACCAACTTTTAGCTCTAATTAATACACCTTAACATTAGTTTTAGCCTTATTTAAATCTTTTTGAGCCTTTTGTAAGTATTTTTTTTAAATAAAAACAATAATATTCTCCTTGTTTTCCCTTGATAATTAGAGTTGTTTACATATATTGGTTTTGATATTAAGGCCTTGGATATGGTGGGAATATAAGGGTAGTAAGATTTCTTATCATTCATTAGTCTTAACATGAAAAATTAGTATGGTTAATATACCATAGTGTGTTAATATTAGAAAATGGGTCACATCTAGCCTAAATCAAAAAACAATACCCTAAAAATTATCATTTTATAGAGGTCGAGATACCATGTAAAATTTGGGCAATAAGATATATTATTCCCATACATGCCAAATTGATTCTATTTATCCCTAAGGAGATGATTTTAGTTTGGAACCTAATTTTAATAAAAATTTTCTCATATTTTTGGGTCATTTGGGATAGAATTTAATATTTTATTTTAGTAATCTAGGAATTAATTTATAACCAGGATCCAGTTATTTACTCTCCATTGTTTATTCTTACACTCTAATAATATTTATGCTTTAAATTTAGGGTTATATTATTATAAAGTTTTCTTAATTATTTAATTTTATTAGTAGATTTTATAAAATCATATTAGACAACCAGACTCTAACTTGAAGGAGAAAAAAATTCATAAAACCCTCCCACGAGGAGGTCTGTAGAGAGGCGGTGGTGGATAAATTGCCTTATAAGATCTTTTAACTTATCCAATGAATTATGGAAGGCCTCCCCATCCTCTTGAAAAAACGAGTGATATTGTTCCTAAACTCTCCCTTAATAATTATAGGATAAAACTTTATGAAAAAGGAGTTTTATAATTGTTTCTATATTTTAAATATCTTTTAATCTAGAGGTAAAAACTATTTCACATCATTTCCCTTATGATGGAAAGGGAATAATCTCATTATCATATCATTCCCACCAATCCCTTGAAGTGGAAACTCTTACACTATGTTATTGAAGTACTTAATGAGGGAAAGAGAGTATTCATTGGGAATTCAATTTAATGGAGGAAGAAATGAATGATATGAGTGTTTAAGATCATATTTCAAGGATCTTGTGGTTATCCTAATACAATATGGGTTTTTTTGAAAGTTTTTGTAATTGATACCCCCTCATTCAATTCCTTTCATGATTATCCTATTTAATGAGACCAGTTTGAAGGTTTTTAAAACCTTATAGTAACTCTCTCTTTCTTAATTTTTCTTTTAGAACATTTTCCTTCCTAATATATCTTAGGTGTTTGTGAATTTTAGGGATTTTAGGATATAGGTTAAAATTTCTTTCTCTAGTTCACACACACTATAACATTTTTTAAAATATTTTATAATTTTATTTTTTAAATTTATTAAACTTTTATTTTATTCCTCAAGGAATTTCCTAGAAACTGTTCCAGAATATGATTATTTATCCTTTATATAATTGAAATTATTTATTTATTTTCCTACTTAAAAATATTTTATTAGTAATTACAGATGAACCAATATTGAAGGTGTGTAAAAAATCCAAGAAACAATTGAAAAAGAAAGAAAAAATAGAGTAAAGGTACAAATTATAGTAGTGATTATAATGGAGTTTGAAAAATAAAACGAAATCATTATAAATATTTAAAAATGGATGAATTATAATAAATTAGGACCAATGTAGAAGAATTTGATAAATGTGGGGGAAATATGATTTATTATTTTTAATTTTCCCCTTAATTCTTAAGAAATTAGAAACCTGGGTCTCTAAAAATTAAAAATTTCACTAGTATCCTTTATCAATAATGTTATTGATTAGCTAGATCAATTATGTATTTTATGAACCACTGTGTTCACAAAGATAATCAAAATTTAAATTGGGATCATCAAGGTCAAATTTTATTTTGATCTTGATGAATAACATCTCGGTGAAGAAAATATTCAAGAATAAGGTGGATGGAAGAATAACAGAAAATTTTATTTCCCTTTAAGAACTTAGCTAACCATAATGTTAATAATAACCTTATACATTAATAAATTCAAAACAAAAAACTATGGAAAGAGAATAAATAAATAGGGAGAGAGGGGTCTTCTCTGTTGAAGATCTTCACATTACTAACTCTAAGTACCACTAAGTATCCTGGTTCCTGCCTTTCCTTTGGTCTAGTCCCTACTAATTTATTGATTGATGAATAATGGATACCCTTGAATATACAGGTCCTACCCTTTGAATAAAATCATGTTTTGAATCCCAAATTCACATATCATGGTTATTACTTATGTTAGAATCATAGGTATACACATGGATTTGGTATTTATTGATTATGTTATTCATGTGATTCTACCTAAATTACAACATAGATGATGAAAACACTATATGGGTTCTTGATTTTTTGGTTAATATTTTATAGTAAGATTCAATTATTTCATCAGTTTCATCTTTATCTTTACCTTAGGTCCAATTATTTTATTTATTTCAAAATATGAATTGAGGTATAATGTGTAAATTTTATTCCATGATGTCCCATAAGATTTAAATTTCAGTAAGTATTGGAACAATATTTTTTCAGTGAAGCACTTGATGCTTAGAGTGGAAGGCCCTATATATAGATAATGTTTATGTGGACAATCCATCCATCAATATTATTCTTATAGAGGAATAAATTTTTTATAGGGTTTAATGATGCTTATAGAAATGATTTTTATTAGGAGGTCACTATGTAAATAGATGGAAATATGATGTTTATAGATATTATACTAATGCTTTTGGATTGTCCCCTCAATGCAGATGATTCTTATAGAGGGGTGAATGGTTCTTATGGTGAAGGAAAAAAAATTTACATATATTAAAATTTTCCAAATTTCACCTTCCTTAGTCAAGATGATTCTTACAAAGATAAAAATACCTACAAATTTAAAATAATTTGTCTAATTTATCTATTATTTTTATGAAATTAATATCAAAAGGAGAATCAGAAAAACATATTCTAGATTCAAAACTAAAAATTATAAATCTATTAAAATAATTTATTCTAAATACAAAAACATTGAATTTTAAAGTATTGGATTTCATTGTTAAAATTCCTTTTAAAAATCCTACAAAATAAATTCTCAATGAAATAAAAGACCAAAATCTATAGGTTTTTAGTTTTAAAATATATGAAAATTAAATCAAAAATTTTGTATTCAATTAAGCACCAAAACCACATTTTTGAGTCAAATAATAAATTAATTTAAATATAATCACAAAAATTATGAGTAATCAATAATTTTCCAGTAAAAGCTCATTTTATAATCGAAAATCCATTATATTATCAAAAACATTGTGGTGAACATGTATCAAATAAAATTCATATCAACACCCTATATGTATCATCAATCTTTTTACACTAATATTTTTTATTCGAGCTCCCTATTTTCTCTAATATTTTTTCAATTTAATTGTTAGATCATAATAATTTATTCTTTATTTATGGTTAATATTGGTTGTTTTTATTGTGTGATACTATATATTTCTACTGAAATTCCCTTAATTTTTTAATGTGAGTTCATTTATAACTAATGAGTTATTAAAATATTCTACAATGTGTAATTTATTTAACAAGTTTATAGAAAATACACACTTCATTTTTTTATTTTTCCTTGACTTACACTCATTTAGGAATATAATCCAAACACACAAGGATGTATGTGTTTTTAAAAGTGCTTGGTAAGGGGTCCATGAAATCAATTCTCCACACATCAAACACCTCAAATTTAATAATTATGTGTTGAGAAATTTCATTTAACCTTCCAACATTTCCTAATTTTTTGTAATCAATCATATTATCTCACAAATTACCTTTCATCCTCATAGATAGTGAGATAAAATACTCCATGTTACAAGATATTTTCCACTGTTGCTTCAAGACCATGATTTCTATGATTAAAGGATTAGTGGAAAAATTATAGTACACCTTTCACTTTACATTCAAGAACACATCATGTAATAATTTTATCTCAATCTGTCATGAATAATAAAGAATTATCCAAAAATTAATGTGTTGTGTTATCCAAAAAATATTTTTTATGTTTATATGTAAAAGGAAGGTAAATAGTTCTATTTTATAAGTAATTTTTGATATCAAAAAACCATTGAAAATGTTGTTAATTATCATCAAATATTTTCTCATATGGAAACTACTCATCAATATAAATATCCTCCTCTTCCTCTAATTTTTTATTTCCAACCTTAAAAAATTATCGTTCAAGAAATTCTCTTATCCCTTTTTCTATTTGATAATGGTGTTAATTTACTATAAAAACAATCCATCTGAATAGATTTGGATTATAATTATACTCGTTCAAAAATAATATCAAAGTGGTATGATCCATATAGAATACTACCTTAGAGATTACTAAATAATATATAGAATTATAATTATAAAATACCACTAATAGAAGTTATTTCTCAAAGATTATGTAGTTTATTTGGGATTTATTGATAGTACAAGTTTTATAATAATTTTTTTAAAATATATAATTAACCAGTTATCCTAGAGAAACTACCATAGTGAAATTTATAGCATCACACATTATTTTAAATGTGTTTTCTCAGTTAGCAGAGTTCAAGGTTGGGGAAGCCATTAAATTTATTTTCAATGTAACAAAGGAATTATTATATGATGATTGAAACTTAAATTTCACTTTCTTTGATAGTAAGTGGGTGAGTGATTTTTTCGCCTCTAAAAGGAAGGATACCCTAATAGGGTAAACAAATCAAGGTATGTAAATTACAAAAATTCCCCTATAATTATATTTTTTATCATTTAGTTTAAAAATGTAATATCTCTATCAATAAAATATGAAATTGATAAAAAAGTGACAGAAGTTATTTTTTACTTGTTCCATTGATAAATGGCTACGTCTAATGAGAATTCACATCGTAAAATTTTTATTATACTAAAATTCACTAAAAAATGCTAATTATAAATTAAGAGAATATTCACTAGGTATCTAGGTTTAAATCAACTTATATAAATGAGAACCACTATTATATCACTCAATAAATTAGATCCACTATTCACTCACTTCATGAGTCTTTTGGAATATTTTTTCAACAAAAATAAATTAAAATAATATTTGAGGATTTTTTATAACAATACAACCATTTGAGTTTGTTGACCGCACACCTCTATAAACAAAGCATATTTTTAAAAAACATATTGATTATTTACCCACACTAGTATTATTTTTATAGTGAATTCAATGAATCAAAAATAAATCACTATAATCCCACATGAGTAATTATCCTCATGAAAAATAATAGTTAATTGAAATTTTTATCAATAAAAAACTTCATTAACATCAAGATTGGACACTAAGTATCACATAAGCTCAAAAAAAATCATTGTAATATCAATTAAATATCATATTATACCCCTAATTTAAAATTAATATACTTTACATTGTTTTTTGTTTGATCCTATAAGAATTATTTCATCCATTGGGGTAACAACCATCATTCTTTTACCATCGACATTCCCATCCTCAATATTATTATTAACTCCTTCACCTTAGAAGTCAATTTTTTTCAAATATTGATCAATACTTTAATTACATTCTCCATGTACATTCTTTATCCCATGGAGTTACATCATTAAATTACATACTTTATTATCATATTTATTAATAACAAATCCATTTGAATTTTTAATTTACAAATATCCTTTAACTAATCCATAAACATAAGATAACTTGATATATATTAAGTATAATTTGAACTTCCTTTGAACCATTATATCCAAAAATAAATGTATGGGTTCCAATATATACATGGGATAATATGTATCATCCATATAAATTTCTCCAATCAAAGAGTCTCTTTTTCACATGAGATGTTATTTTATTCAAATCATGTTAGCCTATTTATTTAACTTTTACTAGAAAATATACATGGATATAATAACATACTTTTCCTCTACCCTTCATAAAATATCCCAATTCTTAGTTTTCTCTATTTATAAAAATCATCCTTTTTAGACTTGATCCATGATTCACCATTTTCATCCCCATTAAAAAATTTATGCTTTTCTTGAGATAAGAGTGATGTTTCAAATAGAGTCTTCATTATCCTTGTATTCATCAAATATATCATATCAAAAAAATAGTTATTCTCTTAAAATTTAAACATATTTGTTGATCTTATCATATTTGATGAAATTAATATAGTATCCCCATCATCAGTTTCCTCATTTGAATCACATCTATCCCCTATTTCCTACACCCCACAAATTAATCAACTCATCAACTCTTTCTTCTAGAATTTTTATCTTATTTATTAAAAAATACAATCAATCTAAATAATAGATAAATATTATATTCTAATAATATTACCAATAATTTTTTTGAATCATTTTTATGAAATTATCTTCGAATAGTAAATATGACAAATTCTTTCACATTTATAATGTACCAGCCTGGGTCAACCTGACATGTCACCCGACCTTGCTCGCCATAAGATTTGATGATTTTTTTATAGATACATGAGTTATATATTAGAAACATTTTATTAAAATATAACCATTGGGAATTATTTTACCCCCATATTTCAAAAAACCACACCATGGACACCACCTAAAAAATCGTCATGGCTCATCTATGTATTGGACGGTTATTCATAAAATAAATAATTTCAATAAAAGAAACTTTCAATAAAAGTTTAATGTAGATTGATAATCAAATAAATCACAACCACGTCATCATAAAAATTGAATATAAAGAATAAAAATAAATAATAAAAAGGTATAATCCACCAATATGAAAACATACCATAAAAACTATACCCGAACAACTACAAAGCATCTAAATGTTACCCATGTTCACCCACCACATCTTATAAAACAAAAAATTTGAAATAAAAACAACTCAATGAATGGAATTGATTTATGAGAAAATTAGATAAAAAAATGGCGGACACACGCACACCATTTCATATACAGGGTTTTGAGGTAACATGCCCAAATGAATTTCATCAAAGGGTGTGTGTAATTGATTTTAAATTACATTCCACAAATGCTAGTTTTATCCATTAATAGAATATATTTTTTTAAAGAGTATAATAAAATAAATATTATTCCATATATATTTTTCAAAACCTACACCAAATTTGAAGGAAAATGATGGTGAAACCAATAGATAATAATTATCCACCTAAA
The DNA here is from genome assembly GCA_963277665.1 of Viscum album. Classification (NCBI taxonomy): domain Eukaryota; kingdom Viridiplantae; phylum Streptophyta; class Magnoliopsida; order Santalales; family Viscaceae; genus Viscum; species Viscum album. The sequence continues at coordinate 1,177,255,236 of OY728164.1, forward strand.
ATTAAAGATGGAATAATATATTATTTCTAAAATAAAATAAAATAATTTTCCACTTATCAAAATTTTCTTGAAAATTCGTTCCATTGAAACACTCCTTTAAAATACACTTTTTAAATCACTTTGGTTAAATAATCCACATTTAAAGAATAAAAAAATCCATAATGCACCATATCATCAATAAAACAATTGTAAGAAAACATGAATATACAACCACACCATGTCACTTCATTAGAAAATTGAGATAGGGGATACAATGAAACAATGAGTGGAAATCCCCTAATTAGTATCAAAAAAATCATTACTTATCATGGGAAAATCAATTGTTCCTATGGTTAGACAATCCAAGATAGTAATAAATACATGAGACCAACTGTCAACCTATGTTACTTCCAAAACAACAAAATCAACCCAACATTCCAACACAAACCACTTAAAGGGTACCCCACTCACTAAGTTGGAATATATAACTTGATGAAACTATCCATTACACGATAAAAATATTTTATCATTAATAAAAAAATATCTCATATCCTAGAGTTTCAATGAATGTAGAAAAATAGTTGTTATAAAATATAGTATCATACAATCAACACATCAATTAATAATAACTAGATAATCATAAATCTCATATGACCTCCAATTACCTTGTAATAAATAAACATGTTCCACAACATTCATAGTGTAAATAATATAAAAAAATCCCACTATAGGAAATAGTCAATATCCAGAATAGAAAAACAAAGGTTTTGATTGAGGGTCTCATACAAATCATGAGAACTATTTCATAAAGTGCTAAAATAGACTTTAAAAAAAATTTATTAGGATTATAGGTCCATTTACACAATTTGAATTTTATTTCTGAGAAATACATTAAAACCAACCCAAGAAAAACCTCACATGAAGTCAATTGAAGAACCAATTCCACAACACTACTTTTTTTCAAATCATCATCTTAAAACCACTCTTTTACTCACCACGATACTGAAATGGGGTCAAAATCCATTTATTATTAGAGTTTATTGGAATATATATATATATAAGCATTATAAACACTTGTAAATTAATAACCATTTAGAAATTAAAAATCCCTTATAACATCCTTTATTCCCAGTGAGATAAACATATAAAACACTTTAAAAATCTACTATAGTTATAAAAAATAAGTATAACTGTAGAAAATTGGGCTTTAGAAAACACCAATCACTCAATGATAGGTAAATTAAATGAAACACTTATAAATAAATACCTCCCTTTATCAAAATTAATATACAAAGGAGTTATCGTCTATAGAGAAGGCCCAATCAAGTAAGAATGATCTCTCCATAAGCCCTAAATTCACAAAGACCCAAATTAGAATCACCATACACCCTTATATTCTATCTAAAATCCCCATGGATTTTGTGAGAAAACTATACCAAGATAAATTTTATGTTAAAAAAGGAGTGGGGAAATAAATGAAAAATAGTGGTTTACCTTGAAAATCGTTTTAAAATTTGAGGAGGAGTCCAAAAACGAAGGATAAGGGAGGTAGAGTTCCCTAGGTCTTGACCCATGTTTGGTAAAATGAAAATAGGGAGAAATATTTTCCAAATACATAAAATTTAGAGGGGTAGAACCATAAATCATAATAATTAAACCCATGAATTCTCTCACCATATTTTGTCCCTAGTAGCTATGATGTTGCACCCTTATTAGACTCTAGAAATAGAATAACCTCCCAAATTTTAGTGTGGAACACACATAATTGAAATTTTGGATTATACTATGACTTAGGTTAGTATATCAGGGTCATCTGATCTAGGACACAAGGAACCTACACAATCGAGTTCTGTGGCACAATCCCACACATGAGTCATTTGAAATGATAAATACGGATCTTTATGATAACTGAGAGGGGGAGGGTTAAATCTACATTCTTCTCTTTTTAATTTTCTTACATTAGGAGAAATATTTAAATCCATTTAGTGAAAAATGATTCTACTGTTGATATTATAATATGGATGGAAGAAAATATGAAAAAATAATTCCATAAAAAACACATGAGAATGAATCTTAACCATTGATATTATAATAGTTGAATAATCATATGGAATATCAATAACTAATCTCATAATGTTGTAGTGCATAATTTCAGACATCTAAAAACCACTTTCAAGGCCTTAGCCAATATGTATAAATTAATGGTTAAGACCTCACTCGAAACTCGATCTACTTTGTCTCATGAGACCATCAATTCATCAAGGGGCTATAAAAGGCCCACCTGTCACAAAATAATTCTAATGAATTCGTCATATGAAATGGGTGAAACATAATCTACACAATCATTCGTATTAAAATATATCCTAAGAAATGTGACTACTTTAACCATATACAATGAATGGTATCAAAAGAACATATCTATGGTCAAAATAATCATAAAACATCCAATAAAATATGGTAAATTATATCATAAGATATAAACCTCAAATAAACATATGATTCAACATAAGGGGTTGACATAGATGAAAATATTATAATAAAATCTTTGAATATTTATTGAGGTAAATATCCATTTTCACTTTAGTCATAACTTATTTTTTTAAATGATGTGTAAAAATAAAAGAAAAAATTTTCTTGGAAAAAAATTCTTAAATTTTTTAAAGGAAGTTGTAAGGAATGATGTCATCATGATGGTAGGAAATGTCGCTCACACCAAATAAGTTAAAAAACATTCCTTTGGTATTTTTTCATAAAAGTATCAAAGAACCACATTTAGAAAACAATAGAATATGACTTTTAAATAATTTTTAAAAACTAATAAAGGGGTGAAAATGGATTTCTAAAATAATTGGAGAATATTAATAATATTTTTGAATTTTTTTAAGAAAACATGGATGTAGAGGAGGAATTTCCCATAGCCGAGACTTAAACATAGACAATCCCAAATAATGATGACATTGTGAAATAAACCCTTACCACTTTTTAATTAGTTGAATAATATGGCCAAAAACATAAAATAAAACTTTAAATAACATGAATATATGTATATTAATGATATTATATTAAAGGGCCAGTATATACATAATACAAAAGAAATATGTTTTGAATAAGGCAATTATCCATATAAATAAAAGTGAGACGAAAATACCATACCTTGTAATTTAATTTAGAAGAAAATGATTTAAACTAATTTATAATGGATTAAATCATGATATTATTTTATAAAAAAACCATATAAATATTTATTATATCATATATTAACCTCTTATATCATCTTATCACCCATTTTTTAATAATATCTTGTTGTTACACTTATTTCAGGTGTTAACTGCTTCATTCTCCTATGCATGTTTTGTCGTGTAAGTCATGGTTATTGTTCTTAGGATATAGTTACTTAATATTATTAATAATATTAAGGTAATAGATATCATATTTATTCATCATTTAAATTATTAGAATCATTATTGAATATTTAACATGGAAAATGAATCCCAACGCATTATAGAGATGGTAGACCATATGTATGCATGAGCGATAATATCATTCCCTTAATGATGAAAGGGTAAGGAAGTTTATAGTATATTAATTTTTATATAATCTTAATAATATCATAATTATCATATATATCCATTATTTCAATCATTATACCTATCCAAGTAAAGTGGTTATGCAAAATAGATTACACCACGGTGTGGAGATGGTAATCCATACGCATGTACGTGCGATGCTTTCATTTTTTATAGGACAAATAAAATTTGTAATATGGTTTTACAATAATCATAATAACACATAAAAATATATATGATATTTTATTTATTACTTTATAATGTAAAAAACACATGAATAGGAAGTAGAAGAAGAAATAATCTTGAATGAGTTGATAAAGACGATTACTTCTTCATCAACAAAATTCCTTTAATATATTCTTAAGGGACCTAGGTATGATATTTATGAAAGAAGAAAACCTCTAGTACTTAACTAAGGATGTTTATAAGAGAAAATAGAATATTTTTGTTGATCTATATGACTCAAAGTGGTGTAAATAAGTAAGGGAGGACGTGCCCTTTTATAATTGAGGTGAGCAGTACTTTAAAAAATGTAAAAAATATTAAAATATAATAAGGATATTCTAGATCTAAAGACTTCCAAATGCACTATAAATTCATATGTAAAGAAATTTTCAATGATATATTACCACCTTTGTAATTATTTAATATTTTTGTGATTTTTAAATAATTTAATAAAATATTAATTAAAAAATCATTATTTTTTAATTTGGTACTATTCATTTAATTTGACCTCATATACTTCTATAGAAATTGGTAATTCTAAAATAATGATTTCAAAAATCTCTATTTTATCCTATATATCTATAAAATTCAATATAAACATTAACAAAATAAGAATATTTCAACATTAATACTTTTAAGATCAAGTATTTTAATTTTTTGATAATTAAATAAATATTGTATTAACATTACAGAGGAATTTAATTTAATCATATAATATTTAAAAATTAAATGTAAATTTTTATAATAACACTAATTTCGTTAATATTAAAATATAAATTTACTTTTGTTCATATATTTATTTTCCCTTTTACTCTTACAATGACAACATGGATTTTCACTTTTTGAGGGTTAATATAGTTACTATAAAATTCCAAACGAACATAAATGGATCATTGACGACATTTTAAACATTATAAAAATAATTTTTAATAATTTAATTTTTTGTGAATTTTAATTTGTTTAATATAATATTATTTATTTTAAAATATAATTTATGTCATTTTTGATACTATTCATAACTTCTACTTTTAAAAATATCAATAAAATAATATATCTTTGAACGAAATATTTTAATACATCCTTAAAATATCATGGTCATATAAATATTTATTGGATGAAATTAATTATTTCAAATTTTATTTATTTTAATATATTGAATATCATTTATTTGATATTTCAATAATAAAATAATTATTATATCATTGTTTTCAAGTATTTATGGTAATTATTTATTTTATAAAAATTAAAACTAAAATAACAGGATAAACATAATCCCTTTATATTTCAAAATACTACTTATAGTATAATATATCCCCTAGGTCTCCCCATATTAAAAATATTTAACTTGTTAAAAACAAATATACGAAACGTTTGAATTTTCATTGAATAAAATAGTATAATGGTTATATTCTCATCAAAATGGACATAAATGTTCACATAATCAATAGGTTAAATATTACGGAGGCAAAATAATAATCTAAGAAAATTTGGTCAAGTCATAAGGTCATTTTATAAAATTTATTATATCATCTTTACCCTTAATTACCCGATTTACCTTTAACCGTGCTAATAAAAATTACTATGTTTAGTATTCATATAGTAAAAAAGAACCTATTTAATAAATTTTGACCTTCATATAATAAATATGGAATCCATTTTTAAAATTTTAATACATGTAAGTGGCTAAAATCAATTTAAAAATAATCTTTTAGATGAGTTGTGAAAGTAGTTTTTTAAAGTGAAAATGTTCAAAAGTTTGAAATATTTTTATATCCAAATTCAATATAAAAAATATTAAAATGAACTTAATTGGGTTGATAGATGTATATTTGATCTAATTTTACTATAAAACCAAATATAAATATAATTTATCATTAAATTTTTTTTAAATTAAATGTCAATTTTCAATTAAAATGCAACATTTTTCACTATTTACTAGAAAAACTAACTTTTCATAAAAATATCAAAAAATAACCCTAAGATAATTTTAAATTTAAATTTTAAATTTTAATTTATTTTTTAAATTTAATTTATATAAGTGTAAAAATTTAGTTAAAAAACAAGCATACCATCAAAAGGTGGAAAAATTGCCTTTAGAAAAAATTTAGATTTCTATTATTATAAGGCCCCAGCCTTAAACCTTACTTAATCTTGAGTTATTACAAGATTACACATTGAGGATCTTTTCGGGTTTAGAGTTTTAGAGAATTAGATCATAAAACTTGCATTACATTCCACATATAAACAAAGTGGTTACATAAAGATAGTATTCTTCATTCCCATCAATGGAACACACATTTAAAAAAACATGGATTAATTCTTGACACATCCTTGACTCTATCATCTTATCATGTACCTTTCCCTTGACCTGTGAAAAACATTTCAAAAACTTGGGATGAGCATAAAAACTCAGTATGGGTTATAAAAAAAACATGGAAAGGAAACATGAGTTCATATATAAATAAGAATGAAATCATACTTTACCCATAAAACATAGGCACTTTAACATACCTCATAAAAACATGAATAAAACATATAAATCATAATACGTAAAGGTAACTTGAGGCATTCATAACATTCTTACGTAGGGAGTAACCCTCTTGGTTACGTATGGAATACCCATCACAGTATATTCCCTAAAATCTCTTCGGAGAAACCTTAACGTTTCACTCCTTCGCGTTACCCAATGCATTGGAGAGCTATAACGGGCTCACCCGCCCTTAGTTTATCACGGAACCACCCGTTTTCATAACAATGCCCAAGAACCATAACATAATCATATCACATAAAAAATGCATAAAGGAAACATAACATTTCCAAATTTCAATCACGAGATATCAATACAACACATTGATATAATAAAAACATTATGAAAACCATTTTCAATACCAAAGTAAAACATGGTATTTATTTTTCTTTTAAAAAAGAAGGTATGGCTTGTAGAGGAAGCTGAAACTCAAATAACGGTTATGACGGCGGAGAAGTCGTTGTCGCCGCATGCGTACGACAAAAACATTCCCTTTTTTCGTTTAGTAAACGCTTCGTATAAAAAAGATTCCTTTTGAATAAACGTGAAAGTCAAAGGGGTTTATACACCGTATACAAGAAAGTTGTGTATAAAACAAAATATGCCTCAATGAAAGGAGATTGAGACGAAGTCCCATACAAAGATAATTTTTAAAATAAAATAGATACATTATGTGTATTCACTATAAGTACACATAAATAAAGTACAAATACAAGATACGACATAATAATATAATGACATAATTTGGAAGTAGGAGATTAACCCAAAGAATGGAAATTGGGTTAAGAAGTTCCCATACCTCGTATCTGACTTGACCCGACCGTTCTTTAAACTATTGAATAATAAAATTTAGTTAATCTCTACTTGATTATGAATCTTTTCCAAGTTCATTATTCCTTTTATACCATATTATGAACATCATGTAATAATTTAAGTTAATAATGTTCATTTTGTCGGTATTTGGTTCTTAAGTCAAAAATAGACTTCTTACACTTACATGTTGTTAATTTGGTCAATGTTTCATTATATCCAGAATAGTATTCATGATGTAGATATCATATATGTCATATATATCCAGTACATACATGTATTTAAAATATTACATAATCATTTAGAGGTAAGAAATGAAATGCACCGTTCATGGAGACGGTAAGCCGTACGTACGCATGAACGCTACTTTCATTTCTTTGTCATATTAATGGAATTAAAACTAAATGAGAGGTATGTATATTTTAATTCAAGAATTATATTCATCATTTATATATATCATTAATTATATATATCCGTTATATACATGTACTTTTAATAATACATTACATTTGGGGATAAGAAATGAAATGCACCGTTCATGGAGACGGTAGTCCGTACGTACGCATGAACGCTACTTTCATTTCTATCTCATACTTTAATGGAAATAAATGATAATGATATATATAGGTATATTATAATTCCAGTATAACATCATGTATAATATCATTAACTTTATCCTTTACACATCCCACATATGGTATTAATGAATCAAATCACTTTTAGGGGGCGGTAGTCCGCACTTCCTAAAATGAAGATATCGCGTATACCCATAATGGAAATCATAAAGGTATGCCAAATATGAAAAAAACAGAAGCTTAAGGAAAACATAAACATATTATATATCATATATAAAAATAGTGACATCATAATGGCCACCTTTGAAGGTGTTAAATGAGTATTGAACAATCATCGTTTCGGGAGGCAGAATTTCGCCATCCACGGAAACCGTATGTTCTTTAACCATTTGATGTAGTTGTGTGAGAGTGTAGCTCAAATAAATCTTATAACAACATCCTAGTATATTTAAGATACTGGTGTTGTTACAAAAGAAGTAAATAAAAAGAGTTTAGGGGGTTGGAGAAGCAAAATAAAACAAATGAACATTAGAGAAAGAATTACCTTAAAAAGTGTAACTCCTTTTGGTTTGAGCCTAAAGGCTTCCTTTGAAAGGATTATTCCCAAAGAGAATCCTCTAGGATGAGTAGAGGGATGTGGAGAGAGCAAATGGGCAGGGGTTGGCCGAGCCAAAGGCTTTAAGAGTGTGTGAAATGAGGTAGAGGTGGGGGCCTTTTATAAGGGGAGAGGAGGGGCACTTTTGGAAAGTAAAGAAACATTACATTATTTGAAAATGTGTTTCGGTTTTAAAAGGTCCCAAATTTATAGAATTCGTGGATAAGGTTATAAGGCATCGAAATCCACTCATCCAATTGGTTTTTGCCATGTTTAGTTCATAGATTTTATATTATCTTTCCATTTTATTTAAATCGTCAAATAATGATGTCATCGCTGCATCATTATTATGTCATAAATAATTAAATTTATTTAATGTCTAAAAATTATAAAACAATTACTATGATGTATTAAATCTTTTTAGCTTTCCCTTGAATATTTATAATCAAAATTTGGACTTGTATAACCCTACTTAAAAATTGTTTTCGTAAAACATATTATGTTTGTGTCATTTTCACTTTAACATTAAATAAAAAGTAATTTATGTCATTTCCCAACAAAAGTGGATCCATGGGGTCCCCAAGTTAGGTCATGGATTGTATTGGTCGGCCATGACACAACCAATGAGGTTGGGACATGTTTCTAGGTCATTTTATATTATTAAAGCATTATTTATTCCTTAAACTACACTAATTACCACTAATCGCGATTAAAAACTTAATAAGTTACTATTCACCAAAAAATTATTTTAATCTCATTGAACCACATTTTACTTCTTAATGACAACCATGTATGTCGGATTTTCAAAATTCAATACACATTAGTGGTAAACTTTCATTTAACTGAAAAATCAGTTTGCTTGATTACCACTTAGTGGTTTCACTATTCATCAAAAATTGAAGTTTTTCAGAAAATTACCAAAAATTCACTCTAAGCTATATTTGATATTCCGAATTCAAAAATGAAGTCTATTTTACAAAATTCAAATCATATAAGTCACATTAATTAATTCAATAATTAATTCCCGCTGCCAGAGCAAATAGCGTGTTTTTACAAAACAATAAGTATCAAAAGATTGACACCAGTTTAAGTCTAATTTCAAATCGAAATTGATTCCAATGACCACCATTGGATAAAATGGTAAAAATATATTCTAATTTAACTTTAAAACCAATTCAAAAGATAATCTAATCATATAAATAAATTAGATCAAAAAGAGGTTTTGAATTAAAATGCAACATTTTACACTATTCATAAAAAAAATGAACTTTATCAGAAAGGTACCAAAAATTACACAAAGTAAAATTTGATGTCCCGATTCTTAATAAAAGTTTTATTTGGTCCAAAAGAATGTATAAAAGTGATCAAAACTATATTTAATAACGGTTCACCATTAAAAGGTGATAAGTGAACCTTTAGTGAAAATTAGAGTATAAAAGCCTAAAATTGAACTCTTTCCGTATTTTAAGCCTTTATCTTTTATTGGGTAAATGTAAAAACATCTAAAAACATATCTATTCATATTTTAGTTATTTCTATTCATTCCCGCTAGTACAACGGCTACTTGTTAACTAACATAATATTATTATATTACTAGCGTGCTACGTAAGTTTCAAAGAAACTCATCGTTGCGTATCGGGTACGCTATCGAACATAGCAACCCCTTTTAATTAAAATTCATATTTAATTCTCTAATATTAATAAATATGAAAATTATTTATTCTTTAATTACCTGTGATGTTACATCCTTCCCCCCTTTTGGGAATTGCGTCCTCGCAATTTTATTCACTTATCAAAATAAGTGGGGGTATTTATCCCTCATAGCATTTTCAGATTCCCACGTTGCCTCTTCAATCATGTGGTTTTTCCACAAAACCATAAACTGGTGAATCACCTTATTCCGTAACACTTGATCCCTGTGGTCAAGAATCTGGACCGGTTGTTCCTCATAAGATAGGTTCTCTTCCAGCTGAACTACCTCTGGACTCAAAACATGAGATGGATCTGGCATATACTTTATCAACATCGAAACGTGAAAAACATTGTGTACCTGAGATAAACTCGGAGGTAAAGCCACTCGGTATGCAACTGATCCAACTCTCTCCAGAATTTCGTATGGTCCAATGAACCTTGGACTCAACTTTCCTTTCTTACCAAATCTCATCACACTTTTCCAAGGAGAAACCTTGAGAAAAACATGATCACCTACCTCGAAAGATAGATCCTTCCTCCGATTATCCGCATAGCTCTTCTGCCTGCTCTGAGCTGTTCTCATGTGTTTCTGAATTAGCTGAACTTTTTCTGCCATCTCTTCTACCAATTCTGGTCCCATCAACTTCCTTTCACCCACTTCATCCCAGAAAGCTGGAGTTCGACACCGCTTCCCATATAATGCCTGAAATGGTGCCATCTGTATACTGGAATGAAAACTGTTATTATATGAAAACTCAACCAAAGAAAGATGTTGGTCCCAACTTCCCTGATAATCCATAGAACAAGCTCGTAGCATATCCTCCAATGTCTGAATTGTTCGTTCTGACTGCCCATCTGATTGAGGATGAAAAGCTGTACTAAAATTTAATTCAGTACCCAACGACTTCTGAAGGCCTTTCCAAAAGTTAGAAGTAAACCTGGGATCACGATCCGATACAATGGAGAGAGGAACTCCATGTAACCTGACTATCTCTTTAAGATACAAACGGGAAAGTTGATCAAGAGAGAAAGTATCTCGTAAAGCAAGGAAATTAGCAGATTTGGTCAAGCGATCAACAATAACCCAGATTGCATTATTACCTCGAGATGTCTTCGGTAATCCAACAACAAAGTCCATGGATATATTCTCCCATTTCCACTCTGGCACTGGTAAAGGCTGAAGCATCCCTTTCGGTAACTGCCGCTCAGCTTTAACCTGCTGACAAGTCAAACACTTCACAGTAAAATCAGCAATATCTCTTTTCATTCCATCCCACCAGTAATACTCCCGCAGATCTCTATACATCTTAGTACTGCCCGGATGAACTGAAAACGGAGAACTATGAGCTTCACATAACAACTCTCTCTTCAACTGTGAATCACAAGGCACACATAACCTCTTCACAAACCTCAAAACACAAACACAAACTTATCCAAGAACTCATGGAAAATTTTATTCATAAGGTCCATGAATACAGCAGGTGCATTGGTTAACCCAAAAGGCATAACTACAAATTCATAATGGCCATATCTAGTACGGAACGCAGTCTTCGGAACGTCTGCTTCTTTTACATTCAACTGATGGTACCCCGACCTCAAGTCAATCTTCGAAAAATACTGAGTTCCCTGGAGCTGACACCACTTCATTCGATGGCCCAACATCTGCTGAAGTAGTTGCAAAGGATTTCACCACCCCTTTCTGCTTGTAGTCTAACTGCTTCCCATCACTCAAGCTCCTTGTCGGACACTCGTTTGCATAGTGACCCATCTCATTGCACTTATAACATTTCACTAACTGTAAATCAAATTTATTCTTACCTTCACCTTGATCCTTTTCAGTGCAATCACGAGCCTTATGTCCCATCTTACCACATCGGTAGCACTTCCCAGAATTCAGAAGACATTCCCCAATATGCCTTTTTCCACATTTATCACAAACTGGAAACTTAGTTTTCTTACCATCAGACTTTTTTGAATAATTCTTACCTTTCTCCTGCCACCTCAGTCTCTTCTTCTGCTGGTTGTTATAGAAAACTTGGTCATCGGCAAACTCCATTTCCACCTTCTCAGCACATCGAACAAGCTTTTCATAACTTTTAAACTCACGAGAAGCTAATGCCCTTCGATACTTTGGATTTAATCCTGTGTAAAAACGATTGATTTTACTATCAAGGTCCCGGATAAAATTTGGAGCATACCTTGCCAATCGAGTGAACCTTTCTTCATAGGCAGCCACTGAGTCTTCCTCTTGCCTCAATTCCAAGAATTGCTTTTCCATCCTAAGTCGAACAGCCTTAGGAAAATACTTCTCAAGAAACATACCTTTGAATTCATCCCAGTCAAGAGCATCAATCTCATCGGCATCCCTGATATTTTTAACCATAGACCACCACTGATCTGCTTCACCCTCCAAACGGTAAATAGCAAGACTAACCTTTTGATTTTCTGAACACCCCATGACATCAAAAATCTTCTCCAGTGCTTTAATCCACCCTTCAGCTTGCACAGGGTCAGATGATCCTCTGAATGATGGTGGATGTTGCCTCATGAAATGTTCCACCACTGACATGTTCCTCTGCGGTTGATCTGGCTGATCTCGTGCATGGATACCACCGCCATTTATCGCCTGAGTCAACTGCGCCATTACTGCAACAAAATGTTCAGTTCCAATTCCGACCATTTCTGGATGCTGATTCGGAAGGTTATTTCCTTCTGTATGCCTTCCTAGCACAGCTTCCCTGTTTCCTCTGCGGAAAACCATTCTGAACAAACATGTCTTAGATGAAGCAACATGGTAATCTTTAAATGCTATATCATTTCGAAAAAGAAATTTTTTTTTTGGATAATCATTTAATAGAATTCTAACTCCTAAAGTTATCTAAACCGACCTCTGATACCAACTATAAGGCCCCAGCCTTAAACCTTACTTAATCTTGAGTTATTACAAGATTACACATTGAGGATCTTTTCGGGTTTAGAGTTTTAGAGAATTAGATCATAAAACTTGCATTACATTCCACATATAAACAAAGTGGTTACATAAAGATAGTATTCTTCATTCCCATCAATGGAACACACATTTAAAAAAAACATGGATTAATTCTTGACACATCCTTGACTCTATCATCTTATCATGTACCTTTCCCTTGACCTGTGAAAAACATTTCAAAAACTTGGGATGAGCATAAAAACTCAGTATGGGTTATAAAAAAAACATGGAAAGGAAACATGAGTTCATATATAAATAAGAATGAAATCATACTTTACCCATAAAACATAGGCACTTTAACATACCTCATAAAAACATGAATAAATCATATAAATCATAATACGTAAAGGTAACTTGAGGCATTCGTAACATTCTTACGTAGGGAGTAACCCTCTTGGTTACGTATGGAATACCCATCACAGTATATTCCCTAAAATCTCTTCGGAGAAACCTTAACATTTCACTCCTTCGCGTTACCCAATGCATTGGAGAGCTATAATGGGCTCACCCGCCCTTAGTTTATCACGGAACCACCCGTTTTCATAACAATGCCCAAGAACCATAACATAATCATATCACATAAAACATGCATAAAGGAAACATAACATTTCCAAATTTCAATCACGAGATATCAATACAACACATTGATATAATAAAAACATTATGAAAACCATTTTCAATACCAAAGTAAAACATGGTATTTATTTTTCTTTTAAAAAAGAAGGTATGGCTTGTAGAGGAAGCTGAAACTCAAATAACGGTTACGACGGCGGAGAAGTCGTTGTCGCCACATGCGTACGACAAAAACATTCCCTTTTGTCGTTTAGTAAACGCTTCGTATAAAAAAGATTCCTTTTGAATAAACGTGAAAGTCAAAGGGGTTTATACACCGTATACAAGAAAGTTGTGTATAAAACAAAATATGCCTCAATGAAAGGAGATTGAGACGAAGTCCCATACAAAGATAATTTTTAAAATAAAATAGATACATTATGTGTATTCACTATAAGTACACATAAATAAAGTACAAATACAAGATACAACATAATAATATAATGACATAATTTGAAAGTAGGAGATTAACCCAAAGAATGGAAATTGGGTTAAGAAGTTCCCATACCTCGTATCTGACTTGACCCGACCGTTCATTAAACTCCTGAATAATAAAATTTAGTTAATCTCTACTTGATTATGAATCTTTTCCAAGTTCATTATTCCTTTTATACCATGTTATGAACATCATGTAATCATTTAAGTTAATAATGTTCATTTTGTCGGTATTTGGTTCTTAAGTCAAAAATAGACTTCTTACACTTACATGTTGTTAATTTGGTCAATGTTTCATTATATCCAGAATAGTATTCATGATGTAGATATCATATATGTCATATATATCCAGTACATACATGTATTTAAAATATTACATAATCATTTAGAGGTAAGAAATGAAATGCACCGTTCATGGAGACGGTAAGCCGTACGTACGCATGAACGCTACTTTCATTTCTTTGTCATATTAATGGAATTAAAACTAAATGAGAGGTATGTATATTTTAATTCCAGAATTATATTCATCATTTATATATATCATTAATTATATATATCCGTTATTTACATGTACTTTGAATAATACATTACATTTGGGGATAAGAAATGAAATGCACCGTTCATGGAGACGGTAGTCCGTACGTACGCATGAACGCTACTTTCATTTCTATCTCATACTTTAATGGAAATAAATGATAATGATATATATAGGTATATTATAATTCCAGTATAACATCATGTATAATAATATTAACTTTATCCTTTACACATCCCACATATGGTATTAATGAATCAAATCACTTTTAGGGGGCGGTAGTCCGCACTTCCTAAAATGAAGATATCGCGTATACCCATAATGGAAATCATAAAGGTATGCCAAATATGAAAAAAAACAGAAGCTTAAGGAAAACATAAACATATTATATATCATATATAAAAATAGTGACATCATAATGGCCACCTTTGAAGGTGTTAAATGAGTATTGAACAATCATCGTTTCGGGAGGCAGAATTTCGCCATCCACGGAAACCGTATGTTCTTTAACCATTTGATGTAGTTGTGTGAGAGTGTAGCTCAAATAAATCTTATAACAACATCCTAGTATATTGAAGATACTGGTGTTGTTACAAAAGAAGTAAATAAAAAGAGTTTAGGGGGTTGGAGAAGCAAAATAAAACAAATGAACATTAGAGAAAGAATTACCTTAAAAAGTGTAACTCCTTTTGGTTTGAGCCTAAAGGCTTCCTTTGAAAGGATTCATCCCAAAGGAAATCCTCTAGGATGAGGAGAGGGATGTGGAGAGAGCAAATGGGCAGGGGTTGGCCGATCCAAAGGCTTGAAGAGTGTGTGAAATGAGGTAGAGGTGGGGGCCTTTTATAAGGGGAGAGGAGGGGCACTTTTAGAAAGTAAAGAAACATTACATTATTTGAAAATGTGTTTCGGTTTTAAAAGGTCCCACATTGATAGAATTCGTGGATAAGGTTATAAGTCATCGAAATCCACTCATCCAATTGGTTTTGGCCATGTGTAGTTCATAGATTTTATATTATCTTTCCATTTTATTTAAATCATCAAATAATGATGTCATCGCTGCATCATTATTATGTCATAAATAATTAAATTTATTTAATGTCTAAAAATTATAAAAAAATTACTATGATGTAGTAAATCTTTTTATCTTTCCCTTTAATATTTATAATCAAAATTTGGACTTGTATAACCCTACTTAAAAATTGTTTTCGTAAAACATATTATGTTTGTGTCATTTTCACTTTAACATTAAATAAAAAGTAATTTATCTCATTTCCCAAAAAAAGTGGATCCATGGGGTCCCCAAGTTAGGTCATGGATTTTCTTGGTCGGCCATGACACAACCAATGAGGTTGGGACATGTGTCTAGGTCATTTTATATTATTAAAGCATTATTTATTCCTTAAACTACACTAATTACCACTAATCGCGATTAAAAACTTAATAAGTTACTATTCACCAAAAAATTATTTTAATCTCATTGAACCACATTTTACTTCTTAATGACAACCATGTATGTAGGATTTTCAAAATTCAATACACATTAGTGGTAAACTTTCATTTAACTGAAAAATCAGTTTGCTTGATTACCACTTAGTGGTTTCACTATTCATCAAAAATTGAAGTTTTTCAGAAAATTACCAAAAATTCACTCTAAGCTATATTTGATATTCCTAATTCAAAAATGAAGTCTATTTTACAAAATTCAAATCATATAAGTCACATTAATTAATTCAATAATTAATTCCCGCTGCCAGAGCAAATAGCGTGTTTTTACAAAACAATAAGTATCAAAAGATTGACACCAGTTTAAGTCTAATTTCAAATCGAAATTGATTCCAATGACCACCATTGGATAAAATGGTAAAAATATATTCTAATTTAACTTTAAAACCAATTCAAAAGATAATCTAATCATATAAATAAATTAGATCAAAAAGAGGTGTTGAATTAAAATGCAACATTTTACACTATTCATAAAAAAAATGAACTTTATCAGAAAGGTACCAAAAATTACACAAAGTAAAATTTGATGTCCCGATTCTTAATAAAAGTTTTATTTGGTCCAAAATAATATATAAGAGTGATCAAAACTATATTTAATGACGGTTCACCATTAAAAGGTGATAAGTGAACCTTTAGTGAAAATTAGAGTATAAAAGCCTAAAATTGAACTCTTTCCGTATTTTAAGCCTTTATCTTTTATTGGGTAAATGTAAAAACATCTAAAAACATATCTATTCATATTTTAGTTATTTCTATTCATTCCCTCTAGTACAACGGCTACTTGTTAACTAACATAATATTATTATATTGCTAGTGTGCTACGTAAGTTTCAAAGAAACTCATCGTTGCGTATCGGGTACGCTATCGAACATAGCAACCCCTTTTAATTAAAATTCATATTTAATTCTCTAATATTAATAAATATGAAAATTATTTATTCTTTAATTACCTGGGATGTTACAATTATAACTGCCTTTAGAATTTGAAAAGGAAATAATTAGTGGAAATAAAACACATGGACATGGAAAAGAAATATAACTATAATGTTTTTAAGGATAATGATATAGAACATGGAAATTATAATATTAACCATCACAAAACCACAAGTCTAGTGATTGTTTAAAAGACCATTGATTTCATAGTAAGAAAAGCAAACAAATAACATTTTTGTTCCAAAACACCTTTCCTATTATTGAGGGATTCTTTTAATATCTAGATAATAACTTTATAAAATAAACTTATTTCATTTATTTCCATATCATAATAAAAATCTAGTACTTTTGTTGTTCTTTCATCTATTTTTACTTCATCGCTTACACTAGGAAATGAATGTATGATGAATTTATCATAATTGAAGCACTTTTAATGAATCATAAGGTCTTGCTGACATTACTTCCTATTATAAATATTTATCAAAACACAAATTGTAATAATAGGTTTTCCGATAAGAAAAATCACACTTTAACCTCAAACAATAATATCTAAAGACCAACTTAATTAATTCTATAAGTAGTTACTTTAAGACTCATTCAAAGTACTTATGTACAAATTCAAAGTCCCAAAATTTATAAATAAGGTCACTAAATTTCCAAAATAATTTAAATTATATTCCCCAAAAAACATAATGTATCTATTATTGTCACATAACAAATATTTGATCACCATAAAAACCTAAATGAAAACATTCATGCTTCCAAATCCTTAAATAATAAGCACTATAAGAAAATATTTATATATCTCGTGATTCTTATAACTAGGGAACATTTGATGAAATAACTATTGAATCCAAATATATGAGAACATTAATCATTCTACATCATTCTTAAATCATTAACTATAATTCATCATCTTATTCTTTAATTGATCATTCCATTAATTTATCTCTTATAGTCTCTTCATCATCAGCAGTGTAACCATTACATGTATAAACTTTATGATTCCATCCATTGACCAAAACCAAAATCACAATGTGAGAAACACTAATCATAGTTATATAGTCATGAAAAATATTTCATAGAATGAATAAACCCAAACATCTTCCTCTCAATATATGACTTCATTGGTTTTACCAAGGTTATCCATGGTATTAATAAATTTATAGAATGATACCATATACTTATAATTATCAAAAAAAAAGTCAGTTATAGTGTTACATTCACTAATATATGTTTTCAATAATTTAGTTCCCAGGGTTTCTACTAATCTTTCTCAGATACAAACTATAAATACCCTAACCACAATACCACAAAGTTGGTGATTACTTTATCACACTGGCATAGATGTAAGAAATAACATCCCAAAGGACAGAATAGTTTAGTAGTTATGGTAAAATAAACATATAAATGAAATTCACATTACATTTTAAACATAAAATACACAATTAATTTCTTTGATAATGACATTATTCCACCTTTTTTTTATCCCTGCATCTCAATCACCAAACAATTCCTCGCATCCTGAGGAAAAGATATATATATAAGAAAGGGGTGAGGTCAGATGCTCAGTAAGGGAATACATATAGTGGAAGTAATCATAAATAAGAACAAATGATTATGGAAAGTTAATTAATATAAACACATTCCATTTAATCTATAACATAAGTGTAATATGGTGGGAATAAATTACGATAAAATAATTCCATAAAAATAATCACATGAGAATGATAATTAACCACGTATATTATACTAGTTTAATAATAACATGGAATGTCAATAAATAATCTCATAAGGATTTAATTATTAATTCCAAAAAGCTAAAACATATTATCAAGTCCTCATTCAAGAATTATACATAAATGTGTAAGGACTCAACCAAAAATCAGTCTAGTTTTCTTCATGATACCTACTGATGCATCAAGGGACTATAGAGGGCCCCAACTCTCACATACTAAGTCTAGTAACATCCTCATATAATAGGGGTGAAACATAAACAACATAGACATTTTTATTAAAAACTACCATGATAAATATGAATACATTAACCATAAACCATGAATGGTATCAAAATAGTGTATCCATAGGTAAAATGATCCAAAACCATTCGATAAACTATTCTAAATGATATCATAAGAGATCAAATTCAATTAATAATAATATTAAATAATGTGTGCTTACATATATGAAAATACTCTAATAAAATAATTGAAAATTATATAGGAAAATTCACCTTTTTACATGGGAAATAACTTATTTTATAAGATACTGCACAATTACTGTCACACCTGGTCTATCATCTCTCTCTTATGATCTGGTTTGTTGGGAATCTCGAGAGTTCTCTCTAGTTCTGGGTGTGTGTTTGTTTAAATTTTGAATTTATTATTTGTCTTGTTTTGTACCATAGATGATCCTCAGTTTATTTGGGAGTCCTTGGAGAAAACGTTTTGTTTTTTGTATGGCAGTGGCCTGCACACGGTTGATGCATGGTATGGGAAACCATGCAGCTAAACCTAAGTAACTGTGCAATTGGTGGTGGTTTCAAGAAAAACCTACCATAAAGTTTTCACAAGGTAGGTGAAACCATGTGGGTTAGTCATGTGGGAAATCCAATCTCGGTAGTGTCTATCGTACGATTAGTGCACAGTTTTCTAAACCGTGCAGACAAACCATGTGAGTTTCCTAGATAAAAAATTTCATGAAATTCAAAATTCCCCCCCTCATGATTCATAACCCAAAACACATATTTTTCCCCTCTCCTATTTTTTGTGACACTAAAGGTCTTCCCCCCATGCTCTTCAATCCTTTACTCCTCCCTTAGTGTAGATCTAATGATTCTTCATGTTGGGTCTATATTTCTCTTGGTAAAACTTATCCTATCTTATCCCTCTTCCTCTTTATTTCATTTTCTATTGAGTTCATCTTTTCATATTGTCATTTCAACATAAGAGGTTGGTTATCCTTGATTTATGTTGGGGGGTTTTTACATTTAGGGATCCTTTTCTTAGATCTTGTATTATAAAAACCTCTTGGAGTGATTTTGATCATGCGTTGTTGATACGCCGTGGATTTGAGGTATGTTTCCCATGTACATGTCCATTTTAATTTTATAATATTTGATTTAATTCCTTTAACACCTCTCTTATATGATAAATATTTATTTTTGGCCTTTGAAATGAATATTTGGTGTAAAAAGTGGTGTTTTGTGCCTTTTATGTGATAAATAGAATTTTTTGGCTAAATATTGCACACCATGTGTTTGATGAAATGATCGGTTGTATTTTTTGAGTAATTAATGGTATGTAAATAATGGGTTGTCTTTGTTAATTAATATTTGTCTTTTGAAATGATTAATTTCGGTTTCTTGAAATAGTTTAAAGTTGCTTAATTTTAAAAGAAGCATGTATTTTTCTTTGAAAGGGGTTTGAAATTTGAAAAAGGGTTTCAGATCATTTGGAATTTTTATAAAAATTTATTTGGAATGAAAGTGTGATTTTAATATTTCAAAAGAGTTTTATAAATTATTTTAAAGTGGAAAATAGTGTATTTACACCGAATTTTTAAATATGGATTTGGTTCTCTTGAAAATGATGGTTTTGTGAAAAATACTAAAATCATGTTTGAATGTTTTGTATAAATGATAAAAGTGTTTGTTATAAAAACCTCCATTGGACGATTCTCATTCCTTATCGATGTTTAATGGATGCTATTTCCTCATTATGGAATCCTTGTGATCCATAATGATAATTTTATCTCTTTATCATGGACTCCTTGAGATCTATTTGTTATAATAAATGATAGAGGTCCTTAGGGTGGCTCAGGGTGAGGCCTATTGTTGAATTATTATAATATATTCAGGTGATTGGATGCTCGGATGGCATCATTGGAATCACCCCCATTATACAAGAGACATGGGAACCTAGAGTAATGAGATAATTTTCTGAGAACAATTGTTGATCCGAAAAGGTTATGCACTATCTAGTGGAACTTATCATAAGGATATATTGAGTTTTATTGCTAAGGAATTTTTCCCTCAGTTTGTCCTAAGGTAGGGTGGCTGGGAGTATTTAGGCATCTTTTATTTCATCATGTGAGGCATGATTATGGGGATGGGTCTCATGTATTAGTATGTTATATATTATTCATGATATTTAAGGATCACCCATGTCTATTGGAACTTAGATTCTTCCAGTGATGATTGAGATACTTGGTTACTCTTGTATGTTTATTTCCTTTTCCCTTATTAAATGATTATTATAGTGTTGTCATGTGTGGTGCCTCTCTTGGAAAGTGATGTGCCGGCTTCCAAAGGTTTATGAAAAAATAAAATTAAAAGTGCTTAATATTCTCTTCTTCAATTTAAAAATTAATGAATCACTTTCCACCTTGAAAATTTTAATGTCTCGCTTTTGGAAATGAACCTAGTTTTAAATGAAGTAGGGTAGTGAACCATAGTTTATTTTCAAGTAAAACATGTATAAAATCTTAATTTTATTTATTCTATTTCAAAAATGAAGGTTATATTTCTTTTATTTTAAAATAAATTTCATGGGGAATAGATTTATTCGGTCTTACCTACTATGTTTTAATACTTATTCCTATAGTTTATCCATGTTTTTATCCTTTGGTGTATGTTTTATCTTGATTTAGATCACCATGGGAGATGGTTGATCTCTATATTGGAGAGTGACCCATGGGGTCAGATGGAGATCATGTAGTCTTCTTGTTCGGTTGGTTTTTATGCATAGTTGTTGTACCTTTCAACCTTATGTAAAAAATATTCAGTTTGGTATTGTTTATGAATTGGGATGTTTTGTTTATTTTTTTTGTTTAGTTTATTTATTTATTATTGGGAGAAATAATTCCCTTTGTGTGCTCAGTTGATGCCTGACACTAATTTCCAGTATGTTGTGATCCGGAACGCCCTTCAGGCCATACCACCAATCAGATTGTGTGACCTGTTCAGGGTCGAACTGGGTTGGTTCATGAAAAATGGTATCAAAGGAGGTCGGCTATTGGAGGACAATGATTTTCTGAGAAACTTTTTTTAATTGGGGATGTCAAAGTAGATGGAGTAGGATTTTAAGGACTATAGAGGTAGGAATGAGAAGGAATTCATGAACCCTTTCTCATTTTAATTCTCATGTTTCCATGGAGAGTCTAATTTTTATGGGTTCTTTTGTCCTTTTGGATTGATTAGTGTATGGGATATGAAAAGGGAGTTGGACTAGTGGTCTCTATGAGCTCACAGGGCTTGGAATTCCATGTGAATCTAGGTTCATAGTACTAGAAGGCTCTCTATAGTGGTGGTATTTTTGGTATATAGTTTCCAAACATATGTCCAAGTCAACCATTGACACTAGTTTCCCCCTTGTGAGTTTCTTTGATCCTTCATTGATTCAGATTTTGTTTGAAAAACAAATTTGTTGAAACTGTGAAATCAAGGTTCTGGTGATAATGCCATGATTTTTGAAAAGTCTAAAATAGGTTTTAATAAATAAATTTTTTAATGGTTTTAGAAAAATTAATATTTATATAATGACCTCCTGGGGGTAAAATTGAGATGATTTATTGAAATTCATCTTTTATAATCAAAATTTTGAGTTTATGGAAAATATTTGTTTAAAAGAAGATTTTTTGTTTTTGAATTTGATTTAAATGAAACAGAGTGGGTTTTGAATAAAATGGTTTTTTGTGAAATGATATTTGATGGTTTGTAAAATTTTATTTTAATAAAACAAATTGAATTTTTGGATTGAAATTCATGGGATTTTGTATCTTAGTATGGAGGAATGGATTATAACATGAAATCTGAAAATAGTTTTGGGATTTGGTGGTTAGTGATCCTTTGTAAGGTTCATTACTTTTGAATTGGGTTGAATGATTTGTTTTGGAATATGATGATGTTTGGTTTTATCCTTTGGTGTTCTCATGGATGCTCATATGCATGATTGTATATAGAAATTTGGATGGGTGTCTGGTATGGAATAGTTGATGGGTGCATGAGGTGGAATGGAAATGTGCATATGAGTGAGACTCTAAGGGATACCAATGATGAGTGATCAACCCACCATGTTTTTCTAAATCAAAAATGTTTTCAAAAGGAATGTTTGGATGAAAATGGTAGATTGTTTTCCTATTTTCAAAGCATGCCACCTATACAGTGTTTGCGCTTGATGATTTTTGTTGATGAGTTGGCCTTGATTTAGTTTTTGGATTTCTTTTTTTTCAGCAGTTACTCTAATAGATATTTGATGCGTGATTGTGACATGGATATGGGTGATCTCCCATTAGTAGGATTTCTAGTTGATCAACCTAGGTATTTTTTTCTTGAGTTTTAGAGGCTAAATCAACCTATATTTTATGACCAAACGGATCCCCACAAAATGGAAGAGTGGATGTGATATATTGAAAGGAACTTTAGCCTCATAGAGTTTCCCAAGTTGTTTAAGGTTATTTTTTAATATTTTATTATTGAAGTTTCACTCTGGAAGTGGGGTAAGCCTGTATCTGGAAACAAGCCTCATGAAGATCTTACTTGGTAGTTCTTCAAGTCTTCATTCATCTGTCAGTATTATTATAATAAAGAAAGGATGATAGAGGGTATGGAAATTTTTTGTTTTAAGTAGGGTTACGGATCGGTGTTGGATTATTTCTATCATTTTTTGTCCTTGTTCCTTACCTCCCAGAGTATTTTGTGGATGATCTCATAAAGGCTCGATGTTTCATGTTTTGGATTCATCCCAATATCAATTTGAAGGGGCCAGATTTCAATCTAACCTCTTTTTCTAACATGGTGAGGCAAGCTTTTCATTTTGAAGCTATTATCTTGGGAGTTCTTGAGGTATTCCTCCCTCATTCAATCTCAGGAAGTTGTGGGGGACATTTCTGTAAGGAGGTAGGAAAGTAACAGAAAGATGTTAGAGATGGTCATGGGATCAAAAGGCCGTGGTATCGTTCATCATCCCCTTCTGGGAATGAGATTTTTGTGTGTTATCAGTGTGTGAATTCGGGTCACAATGAAGCTTTCATGTCCTAGTACTCCAAATACCTTCCATTCTGGTGAATGCTTTGGTCATTTGCTGTGGTTTTTATGAGGCATTTCTAGAAACTATCATGGGTCCAATTCTCATAAGTGATGTGCTTATGGGAACTCATTTAATGGTTCTTTGATGCATGTTTCCATCCAGTTGTAATGGTTATTTTGTTTCATTGGTTGTGCCAGTGGTGTCGTGGTATCTGAAATGTAAGTGAATTTTGTTAGTCTTTTAACAAACACATATTTTTAATAGAAGTGTGGTTTTTATTTTGGAGATTCCTATTTTTTTTAATCTAGCGGGTCAGTGCATGTTCCTTGTTGGGATTATCAATTCATGACTACATTTAAACATATGCTTGAAACATCATAGCTCCATTCATATGCCTCGTAGTGAAGATTTTACGTGGTTAGGAAAATTTTGGGGTTATGAAAAGTTTTGTATCAGGTCTTTTCCACTCTATTCAGGAGTGGGTGGTTTATGTTCTCTTGTTGTGTCCTTATTATCCTTGGTTTTTAGGCTGATGTGGATGATTTTTGGTAGGCCTATGTGGGAAATCCTAGTATTGGATCATGTTGAATTTTCATTTGGTCAGTTCTTGTTAGTTATTAATGGTGGGGAGACACACCGTGGGTCTAATTGAGTTTTCTATTATGAATATATTGGGTTCTTGTTGTTTCTTAATGGTGGAGACTTCAGTCCATCCTACCTTGAAGTTGTCAGTTCTTGTTTTCTATTGATGTTGGGTGATCATTGGGATTCATGGGAGAGGGCCCAATAATATTATTTTCAGAATGTGTAGATGTTGTGGCCTGGTATTTCATACTATTTTTTGAGAAATCATCATGGTTTTTGTTCTTTTTGGGAAAGAGGCATAAGTTATGTTTTCAATGGATGAAATGTTCATGGTTCAGTACATTAAGTCATGTGGTTATGGTATCCTTAGTCATTGATCAGTCAACTAGAATGTGTTGTGGCTTTCGGTGGGAGGAATGCTTTAATGGTGGGGAGAATTGTCACACCTAGTTTTTTATATCTATATTATGGTCCAGTTATTTGGGAATCTCTAGATTTATATCAAGTTCTGGGTGTGACAAGGATTAAATTTTTAAGTGTTTATTTGTCTTATTTTGTACCATATATTATCATTAGTTTATTTGTGATTCATTTAAGAAAACCTGGGATTTTTGGTATGGTAGTGGTCTTCATATGGTTAGTGCATAGTTTAGAAAACCATGCCTCCAAAACTAGGTAACTGTGTGGAAGGTGGTGTTTTTGGAAAGAAACAACCTCATGGTCTGAACATAGTAGGTGAAACCGTATGAGTTGTACATGTGGTTTATATTCTCTCGAGAAGTGGCTACCACGTGTTAGGAACATAGTTTTGTAAACCATGTAGCCAAACCGTGCGAGTCGCCCATATCTAAAATTTCATAAAATTCTAACAATCTCCCCTTGGGTAATGAAACTAAAATCACCTTTTTCCCCCTCTCCTGGTTTCTGAAACCATAAGGGGATTTTCCCCATGCTCTCTAAGACTCTACTCCACCTCCCTTAATGTAGATATAATGACTCTTCAAGATGGGGCTAGATTTTTCAAGGTAAACACTCTCCTCTATTCTCCCTCTACCACTTTCTTTAATTTTATACTTAGTTACTCTTCTATTAAGGTCATGTCAACCTAGGGTTTTGTATTACCTCAATTTATGTTGGGGGTTTCGTGTGTTTAGGGTTTCTCTTCTTAGATATTGGCTTTTGGAACCCCTATGGAGTGATTTCAGGCATGAATTATGGATGCACCAAGGATTTGAGGTAGGTTTCCCATACACATTCCCTTATTAATTTAATAATATTTGATTTCATTCATTGATAAACTATCTTATATGCTAAATATTTTTGTGTGGACATTTAAATGTTTATTGGGTGTTCAAAGTGGTGTTTTATGCCTTGTTATGTGATAAATAGAATTGTTTTGCTAAATATTTCACACCACGTGTTCGATGAAATTTGCAGTAGGTTTTTGTGAGTAAACCATTGTATGTAAAGAATGGTTTGTCTTTGTTAATAAATATTTTTCTTTCAAAATGATTAATTTGGGTTTTTTGAAAGGGTTTCAAGTGCTTTATGTTTAAAATATGCATGTTTTTCGGATTTGAAAGGTGTTTGACATGTGATGAAGGGTTGTGGCCCATTTGGAATTTTTATAAAAATGGATTTGGCTTGAAAGTTTGATTTTAATGTTTCAAAAGAGTTTTGTAAATTATTTTAAAGAGTAAAATGGTGTGTTTACACCCCTTTTTAAATGTATATTTGGATCTATGTAAATATATGGTTTTATGAAAAAATATTAAAGGACTGTGTAGAAATTTTGTAGAAATGATAAAAGTGTTTGTTATGAAAACTTACTTTGGATGATTTTCATGCCTTATTGATTTTTAATGGAAGGTATTTTCTTATTTTGGAATCATTGTGATCCATTACGATAGTTGGAGTTCCTTGGTATGGACTCCTTCAGTTTTATTTGTTCAATGGAATGAGAGTGATCCTTGGGTTGGCTCAGGATGAGGCCTGTAGTTGAATTATTAAGATATATGCATGTGATTAGATGCATAGATGACATCAGTTGGGTCACCCGATTTATAAATGAGGCATGGGAACCCAGTATAGTTAGAGAATATTCTGAGAACTATCTCCACACTGGATAGGTAAGACACTAGCTAGTCTCCCATAGCATAGAGATATATTGAATTTTATTACAATGGGATTTTCCCCTCGATTTGTCCTGAGTTATGGTGGTTGGGAGTATTTAGGGATCTTTGATATCATTATGCAGGGTATGATTCCAGGGATGGGTTTTATGTATTATTATGTTCTAGATTATTCACGATGTTCTAGGTTCACCCATGTTTATGGGCACTTACCTGCTTGTGGTAATTACTAACATACTTGGTTACTCTTATATGTTTATTTCCATTTCCCTCATTATATGATTATTATAGTACTCTCATGTGGGGTGACTCTCTTGGAAAGTGATGTGTTGGCTTCAAAAGGTTTATGAAAATAATTTATAAAGTAAATGTTTTTTATA
The DNA here is from genome assembly GCA_963277665.1 of Viscum album. Lineage (NCBI taxonomy): Eukaryota > Viridiplantae > Streptophyta > Magnoliopsida > Santalales > Viscaceae > Viscum > Viscum album. The sequence continues at coordinate 1,177,282,336 of OY728164.1, forward strand.
TTCTCTTGTGCCTTTTGAAAATGAAATCATCACTTTCCCCTTTGAAAATGTTAACATCTCACTATTAAGAATGATACTAGTATTAAATGAAGTAGCGAAATGAACAGTAGTTTTTATTTAAGTAAAACATATAGAAAATCAAAACTTTATATATTTTATTTTAAACTTGAAGTTGATGTTTCTTTTATTTTAAAGGAAGTGAATTGGGAAAAGATTTATCTGGTCTTGGATACTGAGTTTTAATACTCATACCTTTAGTTTCTCCTTGATTTTAGCCTTCGGTGTAGGTTTTAGCTTGATTTTGATCCTCTTGGGTGATTCATGATCTTTTTATTGAAGATCTAATCGTGGGGTTACATGGATATTGTGTCGTATTCTTGTTTGGTTTCTTTTAATGTATATTTGTTGCACCTTTCGACCTTATTTAAAGATATTCCATTTGGTATTGTTTATGAATTGGGCTATTTAGTTTCTTTTCACTATTCAACTTATTTATTTTTTATGGGGTGAAATTTTTCCCTTTGTGTACTCTGTTGATGACTAGAACTAGTTTCTAGCCCATGGGGATCGGGAACACCATTCGGGCCATGCCACAGATCATCTTGGGTGACTGGTTCAGGGTTTAATCAGGTTAGTTTGTGATGATTATAAAAGAAATAATTTTATTTGAAAATAATTAAGAAAACTTATAATGGAATTTGTAAATAATTAATTCATCACAACGATGGGAAAATCCTCTCACTCCATATGATATTAAAAACATTCCTTTCGTATTTTTGCTGAAAGTCTCAAAGAACGTTGTTTAGAAAAGAGAAAATTATATATTTTAAATTATATTTTTAAAAAATAAATAAGAGTTAAAAATTAAAATAAATAATCATAGGATAATATTAAAAAAATTGAACACATTTTTAGAAAACATGGACATGTAGGAGGATAATTACCCAATAGAGACTTAAACATAAATAATCTTCAATAATGTTGAGATTGTGAAATAAACCCTTACCACTTTGTAATCAGTTGAATCATATACCCCATAACATTAAATGAAACTTTAAATAATATGAATATAGGGAGATTCATGATATTATATTAAATGAACAATATATACACTACAAAAAAGAAATAAGTTGTGAATAAGGAATGTATCCCATATAAATAAAAGTGAGATTAAAATCCCTTACCTCGTGTTATCCTTTATTTCGATGTTATTTAACCTCTTATATAATGGTTTGACAAATTTTATTAATTTATAAGTGAACCATATCTGTATTTTTGATATCATATATGATCCCCTTATACCATCTTATCACTTGTTTGTTAATAATATTTTATTATTACCCCTGTTTTGAGTGGTAAATACTTCATTTTCCAATGTATGTTTTATCACATAAGGCATTTTTCTTGTGCATAGGATATAGTTCAGTAATCTCTCGAATTATATTTAGGTAATACATATCATATTTATTCATTATATACATTCTTATAGTCGTTTTTGAATGGTGAACAAGGAAAATGAATCACATCGCATCTTAGAGATGGTAGGCCGTACATACTCACGAGCGACGATATCATTCCCTTAAGGGTGAAAGGGTAATGAAGTGTATGATATATTAATTTTTTTCTGAACAAAAATCACATAAAAATTATAATATATATCCACTATTTCCATAATTATACACATCAATGTAAATTGGTGATGAAAAAGAGATCACACCACGAAGTGGAGATGGTCAGTCGTATGTACACAGGTGCGATGATTTCATTTTTCAAAGGATGAATAAAAGGTTTAATACTATTTTATAATAATCAAAATAAAACATTATAATATATATGATACTATATTTATTTCTTTATAATGGAAAAAAACACAGTAAGAGGACGTAGAATAAGAAATAAACATGAAAGAGTCCATAAAGACAATCACCTCTTCTTTGATGGGCTTCCTTTAATCTCTTATTAAGTGATCTAGGTTTTATCTTTTAGAAGGACCAGAACCATTAAAACTTAACTAAAGACTTTTATAAGAGAAATTAATATTTTATGGTCGAGATATATAGCTCAAAGTGGAATAGATAAGCGAGGGATTAGGTTTCCTATTATAATTTAGGTGAGGGGAACTTTTAGAAATCATCAAAATATTAAAATATAATAAGGATATTCTAGATCCAAAGACTTCAAAATGGATGATAAATCAGTATGAGAATGTCTTTTCAACCATATATTATTCCCTTTTTGATTATTTATCATTTTTTAAAATATTTTTAAAAAATATTAATTAAATAAAATATCTTTATTGTCAAATTTGAGTGTATTCATTTAATTTTACTTCAAGTACATCAAGAAAAAGTGGAAAATAAAATATAATGATTTAAAAAATATATAATAAATCCTATATATCTATAAAATCGGTTATATATAGTAAATAATCTCAAATATATCAAAATTATTACTTCTCAAATAAATAATTTTATTTATCTTCTAATTAAATAAATAATATATTATAATTGTAAAAGCATGTAATGAAATTATATAGTTTCTAAAAATTAAATATAAATTTAAAAAAATAAAAATAATTTCATTGAGATTAAAAGTGACATTCAGTTTCATTAATATCTAGATATTGTCCCTATGTGGAAACATAAAAGATATTAAATACAAAGTGAGTGATATTTTCTAACTGTATTTGATTTAAATAATATATATATAAGTTGCCTTCGTATAAAAGTATCCATTAAATAACTAAAATTTGAACCAAATGTGACAAGGGTCGAATCATATTCATACAATAATTTTTGGACAATTATATTTCATGGTTATTCCCATATCTTTTGGTTTTAACCCTTATTTAACACCTTTTACATTTAATGTGACAACGAGGTTTTTTACTCTTTAAGGGTTAATATAGTTAATATAAATTGACAAATGACCCTTAAATGGATAATTTAAAACATTTAAAAACATATCCGAATCATTTTTCCTAATTTAATAGAAAATATATATAAGAGGATTAATATATGTATAATTGATCTAATTTTACTTTAAAACCAAATTAAAATATAATTTAATGTTATAAATTATGTATTCAAAAAAGTCAATTTTCAATTAAAATGCAGTATTATTTAATATTCACTAGAAAATAAATCTTTTCCTAAAAATACAAAACATTAATCCAAAAATAATTTTGAAATTTTGATTTTAAAAATGAAGTTTAATCTTTCAAATAGAATTTATAAAAGTCTCAAAATTTAGTTTAAAAAGAAGTGCGATATCAAATGGTAGTAAAACTACATTTAGAAAAATTTAGCTTTCTAGGCATAAAAGTGGATTTATATTTATATCATATCTATAAATACATAATATGAATGTTGAAAATTATATTGAACATATAATATATGAATTTCATAAAGTACTTAATACTCTTCATTACCTCCAATTTAATATCTAGGTTATAATAATATTTCACTATCCGTTTAAGCTAGGTATTGTGTGAAATATAAGCTGTCGAAGAGATTTAATTTAAAAATAGTAATACCATAAAATATTGGGGTGTTACATTATCCGATTTTATAAATTGTTTCGTCATAATTGGAAATTTCACTTAAAAAATCAAAGGTTGATACTTGAAAATTCTATTATGGGAAACCCAAATCATAAATAAGGTTACTAAAACATACTATCAATAAGAAGAAAAATAAAATTTGAAGGTCACCAAAAAATTAGGCTTTTGAATAGGAAATAATTAATTTAAAATAAAAACATGGATTTAGAAAAAAAAAATATAACTATAAAGTTCTTATAGAGAGTGATATAGAACATGGTCATCATAAATTTAACCATTATAAAACTGAAAATCTTGTGATCGGTTAAAAGACCATTGATTTCTTGATAAGGAAAGTAAACATATAATGTTTAAGTTCCAAAATACTTTCCCTAGAGTTGAATGATTATTTTACTATCCAGCTAAGAACTTGAGAAAATAACCTTACTTTATTTCTTTCTATTTCATAAGCATAATCTCATCCTTTAGCAGTTCTTTGATCTATTTTAACTTTATCCCTTACACCAAGAAATGAATTTCCATGATGAATTTTTTATAATTGAAGCACTTTTAATGAATCATAATGTTTTCATGTCATTCATTCCTCTAAATATTTATCAAAACCAAAATGGTTATCATAAGTTTTCTAATATGATAAATCATAATTTAAAATAAAACAATAATATCCAAATATCATCTTAATCAATTGAGTAATTAGTTATCTTAAGACTCATTCAAAATAATTATTTCAAAATTCAATGTCCTGAAATTTTGAGGTATGTTCACTAAATTACCAAAAAAAATTAAAATTATATTCCTCAAAAAACATAATGTAGTTATTGTCATAACATACCAAATATTTTATAACCATAAAAACCATAATAAAAACCTTCATGATTCCAAATACTTAAACAAATAAGTGATGCATTACAATACTTATATATCTCATGATTCGTATAAACTGAGAACCATTTATGAAATAATTATTAAATCCAAATACACAAGAACATTAATCATTCTACTTCATTATTAAACCATTTACTACACTTCATAAAATTATTCCTCAATACATACTTCCATTCATTTGTATTTTGGACCCTCTTCCTCATTAGATGTATAACCATTACCTGTATAACCTTACTAATTCCAACCACTGAACAAAACCAAAATCACAATGTGAGAAACACTAATCATAATTATATAGTCAGGAAGAATCATTTAAGGATGCCTAAATCATGACATATTCTTCTCTATTTAGGAGTCCATAGGTTTAACCTAGTTTATCTATGGTATTAAAAAATATATTATATGATATCTTATACTTATAATTATCCTCAAAGTTAGTTATAGGGTTATATTTTTTCATGAACCACCCCCTAGGGGACCATGTCGTGATTCCCCAAGTCCTCCTCCAATAGGCCAGGGACTATCGACTAGCACAGAGTAGGCATATCACTAACAAGGGAGGCCATATCTTATGTACCTTTAGGCTCACACACCTCTCCAAGACAACAAAATTATAAAATGTAAAAAACGATAGAAACAACCATGAATGAATACATCTAAATCGCACAACAAGACTATGAAAGTAAGTAACAGTTAGTAAATAGGTCCAAATACAAGACCACTAAAAAGAGTTTGAAAAATAAGTCCAACCTGAAAGTAAAACTGGGACTACGGTCAAAATTCTGCAGGAACACACCTAAGTCTATCTAGTCTCACTAAGCACTATCTAGTCCTCGTCTGTCTAGGAATATGTCAAAAGTTATATTGTCTTCATAAGACATGACATGTGTGGGAAAACCCATTCAGGGGTGAGTATAACACTACCCTAGAAGACACCCAAAAAACCACAAAGCATACAATAAAATAAATATATTTAGCTCTAAATATTTATATGTCTACAACTCATATGACAAGAGTATTTAGATATACTCAATAAAGACACATAGTCTAGAGGTAAGTAACAACTATAATTTTCTATCCTAGGATTCTAGCTCGAAGATTCCCCAAAATACTCATCATGGAGAACACACTCTTGAGTATGGTAATACTAATGATATTCCTATGAGGGGTACAATTCATCAGATCACATCATAAGAAGTAAACCATGAAATCCTGAAGGGATACAACACACATATGAGGATCACTCACAAAGCTAGGGAGTATACCAACAACTCAATCTGAATCAACCTGTTATGTAGAAGATTGGTGTATGCATAGTATTGGTCACAAAGATACTGATAAATCCACATAGTTCATGAATAGGAATAGGGGATCTCACACTAGTCCTCACAAAATGATTCTAATAGCTCTATCTAATAATTAATGTTGAAGGGACCGCAGTCCTAGGATTATGAGGTGATTACATACCAGCCCTTAGTGAATAGATAACGGGAATGTACCCTAAATAAACGTGTCCAACATACAAGGGATCCAATCCATGTTTTAAAGAAATTCATGGTCTGTATTAGGGTTACATGTTGTGTCCCTTAACCCCAGGTGATTCATGTGTAAATGACATGTGTGTCATGCCTGTGTCCATGTAATAGTACATGACATTTCAGATTCCCGTGTACCATTCATGGATTAGCCCATGTAAATATCCAGACCTTGTCTATGTAGGCGAGTACGTGGAATGCTCCAACACATGTTCATGTAATAGTACACAGCATGTTGGATTCTTGTATAATCTTTCCATGTATCATTACATAGATTATCCCATGTGCTTGTCTAGTTTATGTCCTTATAGAGAAGTATATAGTGTTCTCCAACCCGTGTACTACAACACATGTCTATGTACTCTCTGAGTTACAGACCGAGTTCACCAAAGGGGACCACACTATGTGTAAAATGGTCACACTCCATGTGATACATATCACCCCCAATAACCCTAGTCACCACTAGGAGGGGCCCATCAACATGTGGCTCCGAGTTACATGTCGTGTAATGCGAATTTTCTCATAATTCCATATCTAGAACCTATATTCAATAATGTTCCTTTAATCTATGATCTGATCAAACACCTGACTAGAAAAATTAAGGTTTTGTGTAATCTGAGACTCATCATCAACAAAAAACATGTTTCATTAATCAAATATTTTCAGAAAACTGATCTACACATCGCTCATTATTTCACACTAAAGAAAACCGAAGAAAGTGAAATTAGTTATCCAAAAACTTCTAATTCACCACCTCTTACATCATCCCACCACCATCATGTCGTGTCGAGGCCAGATCTATAATATCATATCATTTCATTAAAAAAAGGTGCACAATGATCGATTCATCGTGATATATCAAACCATGGGCCAACGAAGAATTCCTATGGTGAACAAAGAATTGGGGGAGAAATTCAGGAACAATAAAGCAGAATGAAACTCCATCGATGTACTTGTTGATTTAGATTCTTTTCCATTAGAACTAAAAAAAGAATAATTAATCACAAAGAAATTATCCCAATAAAAACCCACAAATAAAACCATCCTGCAATACACAAGATCTAAAAATCAATCCCTTCTTTGATTGATTTGCGTTCATCATAGCAATTTACAGGGGGGAAAGAATCTAGTCAAAACAAATGTAGTTCCTCAATTTGGATCGATCATTGACAAATAACGAAGATTTTTCCTGATTGATGATGTGGTCCTTCAATTTAGTCATGTATTGTTTTTCGATCCATGATCCAGACACCATTCATCTGAAAGAGATCCTCCAACGCATTCTCCAATGTCTCTCTAATGGTTCTAGGGTTTTGTGGCTATCCCATGGTTTTTTCATAACATTATACTTAAAGACTCATTAGTCACTTCATAAATGGAATAAAATAAACTAATTTATTTAATTATTTTATTCATTTCCACTATCGTGATGAGTTTTCCACATATGACCCATGTTGAAAATGTTTATGTCATTTCTAAGGAAAACTCGGCATTCTGAACTCAGTGGTTCCCTAAGATTTATAATATGGACCTCCCATTTAGAATTTATTCCAATTTATCTATAAAAATGAACATATTTTTATTTAATAAATTTAGTATATTTCAAACATTTATCCCAATCACACCAAGCATAGAAATTTCATGTCATCTCTGTACCTGGTCTCAAAAATTATTCATACAATATCAAAAATTAATACATGGAAAATCAGAGTCATTACATTCTCCCCAACTTATATATTACATCTCTAAAAGCCAATAGAAGGGCTATAAAGAGAGATGTGTGCACTGAGCATGAGTCTGAGCCTCCCACTCTCATATTCTCTCCTATAGATTATCGTTCTTCCACTGGACAATCACCAAATAAATTGATCTCCCATGAAGGATCCTCTCACGTAAATCCTCAATCTCTACCAGGTGCTAAGAAAAGGTACCTCCATCCTTGATGTCTAGAACACTCCAGTCGATAACATGTGATGGTTCATGCACATACCCATCATTTACAACATGTGGAAGACATTATGTACCCAATATAACTATGGTGGTAGATATTAGGTGTACACCACCTCACCAAATCTATGTAGTATCTGGAAATGGGTAATGAACCTCATAGATAGACTACTACCTCAGCCAAATCTTTATAATCCACGTCAATGTGAAACCCATAAGAACACATGGTCTACTTCATAGAACTCCAAAGTCCATTGTCTTCTGTCTTCATAAGAATTATGACAACTCTGTACAGTATTCATCAACTCTTGGATGATTTTCACCTTCTCGGTAGTTTCTTACATCAACTCTGGGCCCATTAGTGTTGACCCTCCTATGTCAGTCCAATAAATTGGTGACTTGTGGGGTCACCCATAAAAATCTCTAAATGGTGCTACACTAATGGTGGTATGATAGATTTTATTGTATGAAAACTCTACCAGTGTTAGGTGATCCTCTCAACTACGTCCAAAGTCCATCATCCTTGTTCACAACATGTCCTACAAGACCCGAATGTTCTGATCAGTCTGGCCATCATTTTAGGGGTGAAATGTTATACTTAAGCATAACGTAGTCCCAAAATCCTTTTTCAATCCCTTCTTCAACCAGGATTTGAAGTGATCATCATGGTATGAAATTATCGTAGATGGAACACCATGGAGTCATACTATCTTCTGCATATAAAGGTATCTGAGTATCTCTACTAAACTATGATCCCAAATATCTATAAAGTGGGCTAACATAGTGAGTCAGTCAATGATCACCCAGATGTAATCATTTCCCTTGGATGTATGTGTTAATAATATCATGAAGTCCATCGATATCCCCTCCCACTTTGATTATAGAATATGAATGGGTTGAGATAAACCAAATGAAACTTGGTGCACAACCTTCACTTGCTAAAACTTAAGGCATCGGGAGAAAAACTCTATAACTCTGTTCTTCATGCCTGGCACACCAAAAATGACATCGAAGGTCCTGGTACATCTATACCACACCTGGATACCCCTACAAAGGAGATGTAAGAATTTCCATTAGAACCTCATCCTATAACATCACTAGTTCCATAATGCATCATATATAAATAATGACATGCTCTTCACCTTGATAAAATCCATATGGAGCATGTTTAGTGGTTATTTGAGAATGTAGGGTCTCACAGTCAACATCCCCAAGCTATGCCTCCCCGACTCACTAAAAGAGTAGAGGGGTGAAAACCATCAAATAGAGGTAAGCTATTCCATATCCTTCCATAAAGGATAAATGAAACAAGTCCAGCTACTCTAATGCCTCATTTAGAAATTGCTAACAAGATCTATTTCTAAGAGTATTTTCTACCATGTTCCCCTTGCCAAGAGAATAGAAAATATTAAATTCATAATACTAGAATAAGTATATATATCACCTCTATATAATGTTAAGATCCTTATAATAGAAGACATAATTGAGAATATTTTGATCAAAATAGATGATAAACCGCTCGCCCATCAGTTAGTGTCACCACATATTTCGTAAGAAGACTAACACTGCTAACTCAAGATCAATGGTCATGTAGTTCTACTCATGTTTTCTAAATGGAAATGAATCATAGGAAATCATCTCCTGCCTTTGCATCAGAACACAACCAAGATAGGTTCCTAATGCATCGCAGAACATTACATACTCAACACCCTCCTATAGAAATCTTAAGACATGAGAACTCGTCAATTTATTCTTCAACTACTAAAAATCCTACAAGGACCTATATTTTTACATGAAAGGCTACCACTTTAGGGAAAAATTTGTCATGGGTTATAATATCATGTAGAAATCACGTATTAATATCCATTAATATCATGAAAACCCAAGGAAAATATGAACTTCTGTCATGATCATGGGTGGATCCCAAGATAACATAGCCCCGACCTTGGCTCGGTCTACTACTACTTCATCTAGTGAAACAACATGTACTATAAATTGGAACACCTTGATCTAGTACTGGAACCTCAAGAGATTTATGTATAGATGGTTCTCTAGAATTACATTTAGAACTATCATCAAGTGTCTCATGTGCTGCTCCTCAGATGCCCAGTACACAAGGATATCGTCAATAAAGACTACTATGAACCTATCTAAGAAAGGCTAAATGATCCAGTTCATGAGTCACATGAACACTGCTAGGGAATTCATCATGCCAAATGGAATAATCAAGTACTCATAGTGACCATAGGGACATATAAATGTCATCTTCAGTATATCCTTATCCCATACTCACTAACTGTGCTAGCCTAACCTAAGGTCAACCTTTTAGAACCATCACTCCCCTATTAATTGATGAAAGAGGTCATCGATTCTTAGTAGTGGATAATTATAATTCATGGTCACCTAGTTCAAGAACCGGTATTCCACACACAACTTCATGCTTCTACCTAACTTATTTTCAAGAAAGACTAGAGCTTCCCGGGGTGAAATACTACATCTAACAAAGCCCTTATTTTTTAACTTCTCTAACTACATCCTCATCTCCCAAATCTCTAAATAATTCATCTGATATGATGGGGCATATATTGGAACTGTATTGATGTGTAGATCAAGGCATATGTCAATCTCACAACAGGGAGGTAATCTTGAACATCCTTAGGGAACATTTCCGCATACACCAACACTATTGTAGGGAACTAGAAACTCCTAACATCTACCACACTAGCGTTAATTCTATATAGATGGTGAGTAATTAGATAAAACGTTCAATACATGATTTTATCTTATGCTGCATGGGTTTTATTTTCACCAATAGAGGAGAACCTAGTTCTATCACTAAGGACACACCACATCCTCTTCCAGAAGCTGTCAATATAGGAATGGATTGTGGATATACATTTGATACCTAAGATGAATTCATAAGGCATCATCAATATTATAAAGATATTAAAATAGAAACTCTCACCTCCAAGAGGGAAGTCACACTATCGGCACAAGTTTTTGATATTTATCTCATCATTAGTAAGAGTCTCAAATCATGAAGTTCAAGCTAAGGGATCAAATGGAATATATATGACTTAAAAAAGCTATCTGGAAAGAATGTAATGACTTGAACTGGTGTCTATCAGTACTAAGATAAGGTATAAAAGACATATATCGTAACTCAAATTGTTATCTTAGCCTCTGGGTTATGATTTTCAACCACTTGCAGCTGCCCCTACCCTTTCCTTTTACTCCATGATCCTAGAGTGGACCACCTAGGGGTGGGGTGGTTACAAGTTAAAGCATCTACCACTTACTACTTCTCTACCATCTCCTCTTCTATGTATTCTCCCTTGAAAACCTGCCTACTCTTTCCAATGCCTCCACCTTGGAAGCCCATCCATGGTCTCTCTATCAGCTATTTGACGGGTCATATGATCTCATGAAAGATGTTCCCTACCATAACATGAGTAGGAATGCCTCTCCATGGGCTGACTAAACCCATCATAAGAGCCCTAAACCATAAATCCTCTATCCTGGGACCTCCTCCTAAATCTTTTGGAACATCCAGGTTCTTAGGACTGTGGTCGAGTACCTTTTTCTAAGGTATGTCCCCTTTCCTACTTGCTATCAGCAACCACTAGTTATATCTTCTCATCTAAGAAAATTTCAACCACAAAAGCTCCCTCTAACACCTCAGTATAAGTAAGAATGCATAGAGAGATAACACTGGCTCAAATTTCTCTATGAAGTCCTTGCTTGATGTTACAAGCCCTGAAGAATTAGTTCCAAACAATACACATTGAGTACCTAGGGATTTTGGTAATCCTTGATAAATACTCAGCTACTATCATCCTTCCCTAATGTAGATTCATATTCTCATGGATATGTAAATCCCTTATCATTGCTTGAGAGAAATACTCTATGAAAATGAACTCAAAATATTACCACGGTAGAGTCACCTCATCATAAGTCCATGTTACTAACCCCATTCATCATCCTGCTAATTCCTAAGAAAGTATCTCCACTGGGACCACTATCTGATTTGTTGGTGTCCCAACCAGATAAAAAACACACTACCACCTCAATTCAGTCCTAAAACTCCCATGGGTCAGGCTCACCTTGGAACATAAGGGGTCTCTTTCACTAAAACTCATGATGTTATCTCATCCTGTGCACCTCATCCACTAGTACTACATGTACCATTAGTGTCTCTACAAGTAGTGGCATAGCTGGTGCACCACCCGGAGGTAACATCTTTGGAACTGGTCCCTGTATCGATGCCTCATCACTAAGGGGATCATCCTCGTGATCTTGATATTAAATCCTAGATGACATACGTCGTAGAGGAATACTGAAATAAATAAGATTTACCAATGTCAATGAGTATATATAGAGAGCTTAATCAAGTAGGACATGGAAACAAAAACCCATTTCTGTATGATGCAAGTACCATTATTTACCCTTCACACTATTTTCTTATGTGTTGAGTCGAAAATCAACTGATCTGAGTGCTAGTGTATAGATATGTCGGCCACTACACCAACACTAGAGTCCCTAACCTTATATACGTACTCAAAAAACTTATAACTGTTGCCTAAAAAATCACAGACTTCTATTATAAGGTTGAACCTTCCATTTGATACCACTCTATCATGATCCATCTCAATGGGGCCCATGTTGTGACTCTCTAAGGCCACCTCTAATAGGCCAGGGGATAACAAATAGTTTTGAGTAGGCATATAATTGACATGGGATGCCTTATCCTAAGTGCCTATCCACACTCACTCATCTCCAATCCTAAAAAAATGTTGAAATGTAAAAACAACTAAAACTACGATGCATGCATACATATAAATCCCACAACCAAAGTACAATAGGAAGAAAAGGAAAGAAAACAACTCCAAATATAAGCCATAAAAATATCTAGAAAACAAGTCCAACCTAATATTAAAACTATTATTGTTATCAAAATGTCATAAGAACACACCTTGGTCTGTCAGGTATCAGTAATCACTATCTGGTCTTGGTCCATCTAGAACTCTGTTAAATGGTAGATTGTCTTCCAAAGACACAACATGTGCGGTAAAATTCCATGGAAGGATGAGTATAATAATATCCAATATGACACCCTGAAACCACAATGAATACAATAAAAGAAACACAGTCGCCTCCATATAGTTATATATCTACAACACATATAACAAGAATATCTAGATATACTCAACAAAGACAAACAATCTAGAGGTAAGTCACAAACATAATATTCTAGCCTAGGATTCTCGGTCAAAGATTATTTATAGAAATCGTTTGGGAGAACACACTCTTGAATATAATAGCACTGCCGATATCCATATGAGGGGTACTACTCATCAGGTCTTGTTATATGAAGTACATGATAAAGGTCCGAAGAGATATGATACATAGATGATGATCACTCCCTAGGGCATGGGGTATACCAATAACTCAATCTGGATGAACCTCCTAACTAGATTATCAGTGCCCATGTATTGTTGGTCACAATGATACCAAGAACTCTACCTAGGGAATGATGAGGAATAGATGATCTCACTATAGGCCTCATAGAAGAATTCCAAAAACTATATTTAAGAATTTCTTCTGATTGGATCATGTTCCTAAGAGTAGGAGGTGATTCCATACCAACCCTCAAGGAATGGATAAGGGGAATGTACCCTAACTGAACTTGTCTAAGATAAAGAGGAATAGGGTTTCAAGCCATGTTTTATATAGTGAATTACATGTAGTAAGGTTACATGTCATTTCCATTGACCCTGGGTCATTCCATGTAAACAACCCGTGACTAAAACATGTGTCTATGTAACAGTGCACAGAACGTTGGCTACCCATGTACCATTACACGGCTTATCACGTGTACTTTTCTAGGGCGTGTTTGTATAGGAGAGTACAACCATGCTCCAAAAAGTGTACTCCAACCTATTTTCATGTAACAGTACATGGCATGTCGACTATCCATATACTCTTCCTTTGTACCAATACGTGGATTATCAAATGTACTTGTTTAGGCCTTGTCCGTGTCGGGGAGTACACGGTGTGCTCCAACTTGTATAATCCAACTCTTGTTTGTGTACCCTATGAGGTATATTCCATGTTCACCAAAGGGGAACACACATTGTGTGAAAAGGTCACATTATGCATGATACTTATCCCCTCGTAACCCTACCCCCACTAGGAGGGACCCACGTAACATGTGGCTCCAAGTTACATGTTGTGTATTGTAGATTTTTCCAGAATTCTAGATTTGGAATCCAAGTTTGATCCCATGACTCTAACCTTCAATATTACCATAAGCCTCACCAGAGAAATAAAAATTTGGTCTCATGTGAGCCTTTCTATCAATCAACAATATGTTCCTTACTTCAAATCCATTTTCAAAATGGATCTACACATTCTTATTCATTTCATGTTGAAGAACATGAAATCGGGTATCCAAAACCATTTGATTCACCACTGCATCCATCATCACACCATGGTCCGGTCATACTAATTTTAAACCTATAATATCATATTTATGTTCTAAGAAATGGGTCCATAATGATTGATTCATCAAGATATGTCAAACCATGGGTGAATGAAGAATGCCCACCATGAACAAAGAATCTGGGGAGAAAATTATATGAATAATGAAGAGGAACAAACCTCGGTTTATGTTCATGTCAATATAGATCCATTTCCATTAGAATGAAAATCAAATAATAATCATTCAAAAATAAATTATCCTTATAAATCCCAGTATATAATCCCATCCCTCAATACAAACAATTAGTAAATTAATTTGTTCATCGATTGATTTGCGTTAATCATTGAAATTTAGAACTGTGAAAGAATTTCACATTCTTGAATTATTTTAAAGTTATTTTTCATATAATTTCCATTCATTCATTGTTTTGGGGGTTTCCCATTTATTTTTGTGGAAATAGTGGGTTTTCAAAATTTGGGCCAAACCGTGAGCCCATTTCATGATTTAAAAATAAACTTTGATTCTTTTATTAATCATTGAGTTTTCCACATTTTACACCCATTACACTTCTCAATTGGAATCCCCTAGTATATTAAATTCACCATATCAATTTGGACCCCATATGAATCGATATTA
The DNA here is from genome assembly GCA_963277665.1 of Viscum album. Classification (NCBI taxonomy): domain Eukaryota; kingdom Viridiplantae; phylum Streptophyta; class Magnoliopsida; order Santalales; family Viscaceae; genus Viscum; species Viscum album. The sequence continues at coordinate 1,177,297,382 of OY728164.1, forward strand.
ATGATGGATTTGGGTTTTTTATTAAGGTGTTGGGCAAGCCCAAAATCTCATTTCCTGCTTTAAAATATATATTTTAATTATTTAATATCTCATACAATTCGTATATTTTTTGGTGATTCCAACTCTCACCCGAGACCATTTACCCAAGGCAGGCTCTAATCCTCTCCATACTCTTTTTGGAGCTCATATACCATGCAGATGAGGGAAATATTTCTTAATCATGCTCGAATTGCCCAGATTTGAAGATGTAAAATGTTTCATTCATAACTCCTTCCATTTTCAATCTTTTCCCCCATATTCAGTCCCCAAGTGACCTAATATGACACCTTAGATCCTCCAAAGTAGTTTTTTTAACTTCAAGATTCAACTATTGGTGGATTTGGGCCGATTTATTCAAGATATCTTCAAGTCAGTGTTTCTCTCTTCATATTATCCCTTCTCTTTAAGAATTCCTCCCTCTTTCATGAAGTTATAAAATGTTCGAAAGTTAGGGTTAGAACCTGTGGTTTGATTTGGTTTTTTTGGTCAAATATTTGGGTTCTTGGTTGGATTTCACTTTTTTGAGGTTTAGTGGTGGTGCGGTTGATGTTTCACATCATGATTTGGGGGTTTTGATTTAAAAGGTAGGCGATTCCATGTGTAATCATTTTTTGATAAGTTAGCATGCTTGATTTAATTATTTTGAATGTTCCACATATGATGTGATTTTTTAGAAAAATATTTATGATGGAGTTTGTTAAGAAGTTGATTTTATAGTTGCACCTTGTTTCAAATTGGTTGTTTTCCATTGGTAAAACTTGTGGTAATCTTTGAATAGGTTTTATGTGTAAAACCATGCTTCACTCCTTGAAAGTGTTTTATGAAAATGTGTGTTTTTATGTGTATATCTTGTGGTATAATTTGAGGTGATATATAGTACTTGAGAATAGTCTAATAAATGTTCAAAGGCTTCCAATTAAACTTTGGTAGGGTCTTGGGGTGATTTTGTACATGAAAGGGGGTTTTGAATTGGGTTCTATGTTCAAGACATAGTTATACCCTTTGGGATTGTTCTATGAAAATTTTAAAAGTTTTAATTGGTTAAAAGAAGTGGGAAAAGGGTGTATATGTACTTTTTGGGTGAGTGTGTTCACTTAATATGGTTTTTTGAAAGGTAAAGTTGTGATTTAATATTTCAAACATTTTCAGAATGTTTTATAAATTGATGAATGCTTTATAAAATTGAAAGTGAGGGGTGAAACACATCTGTGGGTTTTTTGTTTGATTGTGATGTGAAAATTGATTTTTTTATGAAAGAAGTATTATGTGATGTGTGTGTGGGATTTTATGTGAGATTCACATTCTTGTAATGTTATTATAAAATTTTTTAAAGGATTTTTTGAAGTGCTGAAGAAATGTGAAAAGTGATGTGGGCTATTTTGGTGTGAGTATGACATCAAAATTTATTTGAATGAAAAAGTGAATTATGTGACTTGCATGATATAAATGTGGTATTTTTGGTTAATGTGTGATTTGGAAGTGGTATTTGGATGTGAAAATTATATTTCATGACTTTTTAAACTTTTTTGATCATAAGAGGGAAACCCGTGTTTCTAGGTGTGTGGACTTGTACTAGTATGCTAGTGATCCTGTGGGGTTTGGAACCCATTTCACATAGAACCTTTTATGCTTACAAAACTAATTAAACTATGATGATGATGATGATGGACCACTAGGTTATGGGTATTCTCCCTACTAGTGGTTCATGTGCACGAGAATGGATATTGTGATGGTTACTATCACCGAGATACGAGGTACCTGGGACCCACAATAAGCTAGTTCCTAGGGGTTACTTTCCCATTTCTTGTGCTCATTAGTTAATTTGTGCTTAACTTCTATATACGGAATGGTTTTCTGGAAAATTCAGTAGTGTAGACATTATTTTTAATAGTGTTTATTCTTTAAATTAACCAACTTGAAAACTTCTTTTATTTAAGTTGCATCATTTAAAAATTATTACTAGAAATTCATGTCTTGAAAACTTGCATGCTTTTCATATTTGAATATTTATCACATGGAATATATTAGTTTTGATATCCTACTAGGATTTATCTAACACCCTACTTACACCTTTGGTTGTAAGTATACTTGGTTATTTTTTCTGTAGTTTTGGGTAAAACACTTGTGCCAACGGTTCAGGTTTCTAGCAGTCCGTCGTAATGTAGTGTTGTGGATATGGATTAAGGGTTGTGAATCTCACCATGTGGAGGTTCTTGGGATTTCCTTTTTAGATTTATTCATTTTTTATGGTCATTTAGATTTTTTTAAAATTGAGTAATTCAGTTCTGAAATTTTGTAAAATATGGGTTTGTCTAAAAAGTCCAGATTTGTTTTATTGGACTTGTTTGTCATTGTATGTTTATAAACTCAGGTAAATAATTTTCAATTTCCATTTTATGATACCCGAGAACTTGTTACAACATGTGGGTTTTGGAAAGACCCTTAGGAACTTGTCATAGGCCGGGTTTGGTGCCAGTTTTGATGGTGGCCAGATTCAGTTTGTGACAAAATGGTATCAAAGGAGGTTCGTGTTTTGGGTCATGTTATTTGGGGAACAATAAAGATTTTTTGGATTTATGACTATCGAGACATGAAATTATGGTTATGGGTAGTGCTCCTATCAATCACACCCTATGATGGGATTAGAGTCACTAGGGAAAGTTGGGATTTGTCGGATTCCTTCGATTTTCATGGTTTGGTGATGATTATGGGAAATGAAAAGAGAGTTGGGTTAATGGTCTCAGTGAGCTCGCAGGGGCTGGAAAGCCATGTGATGCTGAGGATATTTCTTTAGAGCACTCTCCATTATGATTAAGTGATTGGAGTATGGCCGCTAACCATATGTCCTAGTCACCCACTTAAACTAGTTTCCTCTCACATTGTCTTGTGTTCTTTAGTTTTAAAATCTTGTAAGTTTGGTTTTAAAGAGAAAATGAATTGGTTTTAAGAAGCATAATGTTTCTTGTGAAATTATTTTATAATAAAGAGGGAATTTTTTGATTTTTGAAATTGTGGAACTGAATTTTTAATATTGATTTCAAATGGAAAATGATGTGTTTACACCTATTTTTAAAGTAGGAAATTGTGTAAATGTTGGTTTGAAAAAGTATTCCCAATAGAGTTTTTTAAACTGTATAAAAGTGTTTTAATGGGATGAGATGTTTTGAAATTTATATATATGACATTAATGTGAGTATTAATTTGAATGAAATTGATTTTCATTTCTTGGTTACCTGTATTGAGACAAAATGTAGTATTGGTTGATTATCTTGGTTTTGAAAAGTGGAAAGAATTGTTGTTTTAACCTTTGATATTTCTGTGAGCAACAATATGCATGGGGTTATATGGGATGATATATGGTTAATGGAATGACTAGATGAGTTCCAGGATGGATATGGGGAGGGTTACCGATGTGGAATAGAAACATGAATGTTTGAGGCCCATGGGGTACCATAGGTGATACCCTAACCACAATATCATTTGTTTTCAAAGAAATGTTTTTAAAGGAAAACATAATTTCTTGATGACTGGTTTGGGATGGTGTTTATTATGTGTTTTTGAAAAATTTATGTTGTGGGATTTTTTGTGTCCAGGAACCCATCTGGTTTGAACCGTGTTTTGGGTTTTTGTTTTGTCGGTAAGCTGGGTTTAAGGGCTGGTTAGTGGTATCTTTTGAGAAATGTTTCGGGATGCCTTTAAGGTGGTTCCCTTCATGTGTTTGGATCTAGTTTGTGGCACAACGTGACTAATGGACCAACTAGGTTGGGTCCTTGGGTTTTCTCATTGGATAAGGTATGCCCACATTAAGGGTTAGTGAAATACTAAAGTGAAACCCGGATTGGTTCGCCATTGGAAAATCCTCCAGTTGATCAATATAAGGAATATTTTCATGAGATTTGTAGAATGAGTCTATATCCTTTCATTTTTGGTTTTTTTGGATTCTATTGTTGCGGTAGAGTGCTTGAGGAAGGTTTGAAGACACCTTAGTTTCTTAAGTTACCTGATTCGTTGAAGGTGGAAGTAGTCTGGGGTTGTTCATGGGGATGAGTAACTAGGTGGTGTCTAAGAGGGCCTCTAGGTCCTTCGTAGTCTCTTCAAAGCAGGGGTTTACGTTAAACCACAAGTGTGGGAAATATGGTACTGAGATAATATTATGGCCATTTTATTGAATTGTGTGATGTTTGGATATGTTGCATAAGGTCCCCTTAATGTATTGTTTCTATCAGTCACACTGGTTGTCTTCAGTGACGCGTTGCGATGTCACGTGCTCGTTTGACTATAAAGGTGAAATTTTACAATGTTTTGTGGGTATTTGTTTTGTTAGAAGTGTGTCTCCTTTCAATAAATCTTTACATACATTGTTTAGAGGAACGTGTTTCTATATATCTTTTCCTCCTTCCATTTCTCATCCAAAGAAACATGGGGTGATGTGTGTTCATCTTATAAGCCCTTGTTTCAGGGAATTGTTGGGATAAGTAAAGATGTATTTGGAGTGTGTTATGTCTTTCTAAACTTGTTTGGGATTGAAGATTAGTTGTTTTTGGCACAGAAAGAAGAATCTCCATACAGGGGTTTCCAAATCCTATCTGCGAGGCCGAAGATGCTTCACTCTTTTGGGCTCCGACCATGGGCCCCTGAGTGAAGTTGGCGGGTAGTTAGGGGAAATATCAGGGTTGTTAAAACCCATTTGAAAATTCCTATCCTAAGTATTAAATATGGGAATATTATAATCATTTGGTGTCATATTCTTTTCTCTATTGTTCCCATTCGATGGAAAGAGCTGGAGGGCTTCATGCCTATGTCATTTCCCAATGTCACTCTTCTCCCCTTTGGTTTCCATTGAGTTTTCGAAGTATGGTTGGGAATTTGTCCAGAAAGGTTGAGCACATGCTTTTCACATGGTTATTATTAACCATTCCCCAGAAAACCATGCCTGTATAAGGATCCACATGGTTAGTTTATGGTTTCTCAAACTGTGCGGATTAACCGTGTGGCAATCCCAACTCTTTAACTTTGGGTTCTTCCTGTGTCGGCACATACTGCTAAGTTAAGATGGTTGGTTGTTATAGTGGGGATAACCACTATGATTATCATTTATAATCCTTTAGTAATTTATAATGGAGGTCTACCCCTTATTCTTGGGAGTCCGTTCGGGACTCCCCCTATTACTGTCCCGATCCTGGATTGGGAAAATTTGAGTTGTCTCTTATGGTGGGGAGCCCATTTGTGTATCCCTATAATAGTAACAAAGATTGGTCCTTGGTATTGGATTAGAAATAGAAAGTATTGTTTGGATCTATCTAACTACATAAATATTCATTGGGTAAATTTTGGGAGTGGAGAACACCCAACGGCCTGGTTAAATAAAGGTAAGTGTAACCTTGTTCGTTGTTGTTGTTCGTTTGGGTAAATTGCTGGAATCTTTTTCGGATAGTGTTTGGGGAGTTTTATTTTGGAATAAAATCTGAATATACTTGATCATTTTATAAAGTGGTGTATTTTTTGTTTATGATAGTATTACTTCCTTGATTGATCAATTGGAGGTGTTTTGGACTTTTGGGGGCGGGCGAAACTTGGCAGAGTCTATTTTGGCCTTTCGATTGGGTTTGGTTTTTTCTTTGGAATTTCTACGGATGCTCGAGGGAGGTAAGTTTTATGTTGGGGAGAATTTTAACATCCATGAAGTATTTTAAAGATATTTTTCATTTAATTTCCATTATATTTTTGTTTTGGGGGTTTCTCATTCATTTTGGTAGAAATTGTGGGTTTTAAAAATTTGGGCAAAACTGTGAGCCCGTTCCAGAATTAAAAATAATTTTTTTTTCTTTTATAACTTATTCATTTTTAAAAATTTAACAACCATTACACTTACCAATTAGCATCACATGGTATTTTAAAACAACCATCTCAATTTGGACCCCATAGGAATCAATAATAATGATGGATTTGGGTTTTTTATTAAGGTGTTGGGAAATCCCGAAAGCTCATTTCCTGAATTAAAATATTTTTATATTTCTTTAATATATCATAAAAATTTTATGGGTTTTTGGGTATTCTAACTCTCACCTGAGACTATTTACCCAAGGCACGATCTCATGCTCTATTTCGCCTCTTTGGAGCTCATCTCCCCTACGGATTAGGGAAGTATTTCTTAATCATTCTAAAATCACCCAGATTTGAAGAGGTAAAATGTTTCATTTATAAAATTTTCCATTTTCATTATTTTCCCCAAATTCAGTCCCCACATGACATATTATGACTCCTTAGATCCTATCTACTAGTTTTTTTACTTAAATATTCAACTGTTGGTGTATTTGGGCCGATTTCTTCAAGATTTCTTCAAGTAAGTGTTCCTCTCTTCATTTCCATCATTCTCTTTAGAAAATACTCCCTATTTCATAAAGTTATAAAATGTCTAGAAGTTAGGTTTCAGATCTAAGGTTTTATTTGGTTTCTTTTTTGTCAAATATTTGGGTTTTAGGTTATATTTCACTTCCTTGAGGTGCGGTGTTGGTGAGGTTGATGTTTTACACCCAGATTTGGGAGTTTTGATTAAAAATGTAGGTGATTACATGTGTAATCATTTTTTTATGAGTTATCATGATTGATTTAATTATGTTTAATGTTCCTAATATGTGTTTCATTGTGCGGAAACCATTTTTGATGGAGTTTGTCGAGCGGTTAATTTTAGACTTACAATTTGTTTCAAATTGGTTGTTTTCCATGTGTAAACCTTGTGTTAATCTTTGTGTTGATGTAATAACATATAAAAGTGGTTTGTTGAATATTTTTTGGGCTGAAAATCCTGATTTGGTAGGGTATTGGTGTGATTTTGGGTTTAAAAATGAGTTTTTGAATAGGAGTTATGTGTAAAACCTTGTTTTACACCTTGAAAGTGTTTTATGAAAATGTGTGTTCTTCATGTGTATAGTTTTTGGTAAAATTTGTGGTGATTTTATAGTACTTGAGGATGGTTTAATAAATGTTAAAAGGATTCCAATTATTCTTTGGTAGGGTCTTGGTGTGATTTTTGCCTTCAAAGGGGGTTATGAAATGGGTTTTGTGTGAAAGACATTGTTATACACTTTGGGATTGTTCTGTAAAAATTTTAAATGTTTTATTTGGTTAAAAAAAGGTTGAAAAATGTTTATATGTACTATTTGGGTGAGTGAGTTCACCTAATAAGGGTTTTTGAAAGGTAAATTGGTTATTTAATATGTCAAACAATTTCATAATTTTTTATAATTTGCTGAAATGTTTTATCAAATTGTAAGAGAGGGGAAAACACAATTGTGGGTTGTTTTGCGCGTTGTGATGTGAAAATTGATTTTTTTTTAAATGAAAGAAGTATTATTTGATGTGTGTGTTGGATTTTATGGGAGTGTTAATATCTTTTAAAGGTTTTATAAAATTGTTTAAAGGATTTTAGGAAGTTTTAAAAAAATGTGAAAAGTGTTGTGGGCTATTTCGGTGTGAGTATGATTTTAAAATGAATTTGAATGAAAAAGTGGATTATGTGACTTGAATGACATAAATGTGGGATGTTTGGTGAATTTTTGATGTGGAAGTGGTATTTTCATGTGAAAGTTATTTTTTATGACTTTCTGAACTTGTTTGAGCACAAGAGGGAAACCCGGGTTTCTAGGTGGGTGGACGTGTACTAGTATGCTAATGATCCTGTGGGGTTTGGCCTCAATTTCACGTAGCAAGTTTGATGCTTAAAACACTAAATAGACTATGATGTTTATGATGATGATGATGAAGGACTAATATGTTATGGGTATTCTCCCTACTAGTGGCTCGTGTGCACAAGAATGGATAAGGTTATGGTTACTCACACTGAGATACGAGGTACCTGGGACCCATAGTGAGCTAGTGCATAGGGGTTACTTTACCATTGCTTTTAGTCATTAGTTACTTTGTTCATACCACTGGAATATGGTACGGTTGATAGAAAATTAAGTAGTGTTGAAATTATTTTGAAAATTGTTTATTCTCTAAAATATCCCACTTGAAAATTGCTTTTAATTAAGTTGCACCATTTAGAAATTGTTACTAGCATTTCATGTCTTGAAAAACATGCATGATTTTAATCTTGGAATGTTATCAAATGAAATATCTTAGTGGTGGTATACTACTGGGAATTGGATCACACCATAGTTAGAACTTTTTGTGTAAGTAGAATTGGTTATTCTTTTCGCAGGTTTGGGTAAAACCTTTGTGCCAATGATTCAGGTTTTTAGTAGTCCATCATGATGCGGTGTTGTGGAGATGGCTTGAGGGAGGTGCCTCTCACCATGTGGAGGTTCTTGGGCTGTCCTTTTTGGTTTTATTCATTTTTTATAGTCTCTGAGAGTTGTTTAAAACCATTTAATTCAGTTTTTAAATTTTTTAAAATATGGTTTTTTGGAAAAATCCAGATTTGTTTTATTGGACTTGTATGTTTATAAACTCAGGTAAATCATTCCCAATTTTTGTTTTATGATACCCGGGAACTTGTGCCAGCCCATGGGTGTCGGGAATTCCCTTTGAACCTTGTCACAGTCTAGGTTTTGTGCCAGTTTTGATGGCGTCCAGATTCAGTTTAGGGAAAATAATCCAATCAAAACAAACATTCAGCATAAATTCGAATCAATCACTGATGAATAATGGAGTTATTCCATGATAGTTGGATAGATCCTTTGACTTTTTTGCATGTCAATCATCGATCCAGGATCCAGTCTCTATTTATCTGAGAGATATCCTCTAATTCTCTCTCCAAGAGCTCTCCAATGACTCCAGGATTATGTGACTAACCCTGGGATTTCATCATAATATAATAATTAAAGACTCATCAGTCTCTACATCAATGGAATAAAATAAACTAATTTATTTAATCATTTTATTCACCTCCACACCCATAATAAACTTTCCACAAAAAATACCCATTCTAAAATGGTTATATTGCACCTAGGGTAAATCTTGAGTTCTAAACTCTACAGTGCCCTCATATTTATGATTTGGGCCCCCGTTTAAGTGTTACTACACTTTTTTAAGAATCCTTCATGCACATTATATTTAATATATTTAATATATTTCAAAAATTTATTCCATAAACACTAGGCCTCAGAATCACATGTTGTCTCAATGTCTAATCTCGAAAATAATCCTTATAATATAAAAAAATAATACATAGAAAATATGACTCATTACATATTCCATAATTTATGTTTTCCTAAATATAACTCTTAGTTTCTCTATTAATATTCTTCTAATACCAATTGTATGGACCCATACCCTAGTATCACAAAGTCAATGGTTATTTTATTACATTAGTATAGATACCAAAAATCACATCCCAAAGGACTGAATACTTTAGTATTCTTGGTAAAATATATAACTAATTTAAATTCACAATAAATTTTAAATATAAAATAAAAAAGAATTTAATTGATAATTTCATTATTCCCCATTTGTGTAACCCTACATATCAATCATAAAACACTTCCACACATCCTAGGGAAAGGGGAAACCTAAGAATGAGGTAAGTTTTGATGCTTTGTAAGGGTATAAATACATCATAAGCTAGAATAAATAATATTAAATTATTATTTATAGGTAATTAACTAAGTTACATTTTGTTTATTCAATAAATTGAGAATAATATAGCTGGAAAAGAGTTGAAAAAATAATTCCACAAAAATAATCAAATAAGATTGAAGCATAACTGTGGATATTCTACTAATCAGACAATCACATTGAATATTAATAAATAATCTAATAATTGTAGAATGTATAATTATTGACATCTAAAATATACTGTCAAGGCCTCAGCTTAGAAGTCAATAAAAATGGGTAAGGCCTCAACCAAAATCTGGTCAAGTTTGTCTCATGAGATTTACCGATGCATTGAGGGGATAGAGGGGACCCCGAGCATCACTTATTAATTCCAATGTATTCCACATATAAAATGGGTTAAACATATAAAACATAAATATTCGAATTAAAAACTACAATACAAAATGTGAATATGTTAACCGTAAACCCTGAATGGTATAAAAACAGCATATCCATAGTCAGACTGATCATAAACCAATCAAAAAAATATGGCAGATGATCCTGTAAAAGAACAAAATCAATTAATCATAATATTCATTAGATTTTGTTTACATATATTAATATACTCTAATGAAAATATTCGAAATTTATTAAGGAAAATACCCCTTTTCACTTTGAAAAGTACTTTTTTTAAATAATGCACAATTATAAAAGAAATAATTTTATTTGAAAATAATTAATTTTTTAAAGTAATTCTTAAATAATTAAAGCATCATGATATATGGAAAATCGTATCATTCCATATAAGTTTAAAAAAATCCTTCTTAATTTTTTTAGTAAAGGTTCATTGAACCTCGTTTAGAAAATTACAAAATATACCTTTTCATTTTTTTAAAAGTAAAAAAGGGATAAAAATGGATTTAAACAATCACTGGATAATATTAAAAACTGTTTTAGAATTATCTTTAGAGAATATGGTCATGGAGGTGAAATATTCCCTAACAGAGACATAAACATAAACATTCCTGAATAATTATGAGATTATTAAATAAACCCATACAAATTTGTAATTAGTTGAATCATACAACCCATAAATTAAAATGAAACTTAAAATAACATAAATATAGGAATATTAATGATATTATATTAACGAGATGATATATACACATCACAAAATAAATAAGTAGCGAATAAGGCTTGTATCCCAGATAAATAAAAGTGAGATGAATTTCCATTACATTGTACTTTACTTTAGTTGAACATGATTTAATATCATGTATAATAGTTTAAATCATGATATTAATTTATATCAGGACTATATCTATATTTATGAAAATATATATGATTCTATTATATCGTATTGTCACACATTTGTTAGTAAATATTTTGTTATTACCCTTGTTTTGGGTGTTAACAACTACATTTTACAACACTTGTTTTGTTGTGTAAGTCCTGGTTCTTGTGAATTGTATACAATTCCTTCATTTATAGAAATATATTAAGGTTATAAATATAATATTTATTTATTATATAAATTCATAAAATCATTATTTTATGGTGAACATGGAAAATTAATCACATCACATGTTGGAGATGGTAGGTCGTACGTACACACGAGTGATGATATCATTCTCTTAATGGTGAAAGGGTATGCAAACTTTTGGTATTTTAATTTTTATAGAATAAAATAATGTCTTAATTATCATATATATCCATTATTTCTATCATTATACTCATCCAATTAAATTGTTAATGAAAAATAGATTACACCATGGTGTGGAGACAGTAGGCCATATGTACGCACGCGTGATTCTTAGGTTTTTCATAGGATGGATAAAAGGTGGAATATGGTTGTCCCATAATCATAATATAATAGCAGAATATATATGATACAAGATTAATTAATTTAGAATGTAAAAAACACATGAAGACAATGAATAAGAATAAATAAACCTGAATGTGTTGATAAATATGATTACATTTTCTTCGGTTGACATCATTTAATATTTTATTAAGGAATCTAGGATTCACCTTTTGGAGGGAAAAGAACATATAAAACATAACTAAGGATGTTTATAGGATAAATTAGAAGATTTTTATCGTTTATATTCCTCAAATTGGTGTAAATAAGTGAGGGAGGATGTGCCCTAATATAATTGAGGTGAGGGACCCTTTCAAAAATATTCATAATAGTAAAATATATCAAGGCTATTCTAAAGACAAAGACATAAAATGGTCTATAAATTAATAGGGGAAGAAATTTTTGACCATAATTTTTAAAATTTGTGATTATTTAAATTTTTTCTTATTTTACAATAATTTAATAAAATATTAATTAAATAAATTTCATTATTATCAAATTTGATATTATTCATTTAATATGACTTCAAATACATCAATATAGAGGGGTAATTAGAATCTAATAATTTAAAATTTATCTAATATATCATACATATATAATTAATTATACATATTAACTCATCCTAAATATATTAAAATTAATACTTTAAAAATAATTGTTTTATTTTTCTGTTAATTAAATAAAAAATGTATTAGAATTACCAAATCATTTAAGGTAATTATATAATTTTTAAAAATTAAAAATAAATTTCTATACTAAAAATAATTTAATTAAGATACCAATATACATTTAGGTTCATTAATTTCTAGATTTTTCCTCTATGTGCACACATAAAGGATATTAAATACAAAGAGAGTGACATTTTCTAATTATCCTTGATTTAAAAAATATATAGGTTTTTCTCATTTGATGTGTCCATTAAACAACTAATATTAGTGCCTATGGTGATAGTGGTAGAATATAATTCATAAAATATTTTTTGAATATTTTTAGGTCATGGTTATACCCATGTCTTTTGGTTTTAACACTTATTTGACCCCTTTAACTCTTACCGTGACAACATGAATTATTACTTTTTGAGGGTTAATAAAGTTACTATAAAATTAAAAAAGATGAAAAATGGATAATTTAATCCATTTTGACCTTTATATGAATACTTTTGGAAATTTAAATATTTTTATGAATTTAATATCATTTAATAAAATTTTATTTATTAAAAAATATCATATATGTAAATTTTGAAACTATTCATTACTTTAACTTTTAAAAATTTCAATAAAACATGATATATTAAAATAAAATATTTTAATAAATCCCTACCATGTCAAGTCTATACTAACATTTCTTTTATGACGTTAATTGTATTAAATTACATTTATTTTAATATTTTTAATATCATTTTTTTGATATTTCTATGAATGAAATAATTACTGCATCATTGTTCTGAATGTATTTAGTGTAATTATTTCTTCAATAAAAAATAAAAATAAATTAATATGATAAATAAAATTATTTTATATTTAAAAATAATATTTAAATGTGAATATATCCTCTAGGTAACCCTAAATTAAAAATATTTAACCTGTTTAAAATAAATGTGTGAAATGTTTGACTTTTCTTTTAATAAAATATTATAATGGTTATTTTCCCATTAAAATGGCCATAAATGGTCACATAACAGATCCTTTAATTATTATGAATTAAAAATAATTATCCAATAAAATTGTGTCAAGTTTTTGGGTTATTTTCTAATATTTATAACATTATTTTCACTATTAATTATCAGATTTACCCTTAACTATGGTAATAAAAAATTATATGTTTACTATTAATATTTTCCAAAAATAAAAGGGAACAATTTATAAATTTCAAAATTCATATTACAAATATTTAATCCATTTAAAAAAACACATAATTGGGTAAAATTTATTTAAAATTAATCCCACTAATGGGGCGTGGAAGCGAGTTTCTAAAGTGAAAATGTTTTAAAGTTTGAAGTGTTTTTAAATCCAAATTAAATATAAAAAATATTAAAATGACCTTAATTGAATTAATATATGTATAATTGATCAAATTTTACATTAAAACCAAATTAACGTATAATTTTACATGGTAAATTATTTTGATGAAAAGTTAGTTCTCAATTAAAATGAAGTATTTTAACTATTCATTAGAAAATAAATATTCTCATAAAAATACAAAAAATTAACCCTAATATTATTTTGAAATTATTAATTTAAAAATTAATTTTATTTTTTAGAATATAATTTATAAAAGGGTCAAAATTAGTTTAAAACAAGTGCACCATCAAAAGGGAAAAAACTGCCTTTAGAAAAATATATCTTTTTATGTGTAAAAGTTGATTTATTTTTATATAATGTCTAGAAAACACATAATATGAATGTTAAACATTATATTGAAGATATAATATATAAATTTAATAATTTATCTAATACAATTAATTCAATCATATTTAAAGGCTAGGTAATAATAATATTTCATTATTCTTTTAAGTTGGGTGTTGCGTGCAATGTAAGTTATCAAAGAGATTAAATCTCAAAAGAGACCTACCATAAAATCCTGTGGTGTTAAAATTACTCATAGTAAATAAATTTAAAATAAATTATTCAAAAACATAGAAAAATTTTCACACATTTATTCACTATTCCCTATTTATATGATATCATCAACATAAACAATTATAATGAGAGAAACCTATAGATTTTTCTTTTATGTAGAAATTACTATCAACTTTTACTTCATTGAAATTAAAATTCCTTAAGAAAGTATATAATTAAGAATACTAGGGTCTCAAAGATTTATTTAACCCATTATGATATTTCTTCTAAATTTATATATAACTTTCATCTTGACCATGCATGAGTCCACATGATTTCTTAATATAATATTTTTATCATGATCTTTGTTAAGAAAAGTTAACGTGACATACATCTGAAATATTTTATATATTTATTGAGAAATAATCGAAAGATAATTTGTATGGTTTCAAGTCATACTATTGGGTTAAATTAATCATCAAAATCAATGCCTTAAACTTTTTAGTATCCTTTAGAAACAAGTCAGTATATATTTCTTATCAATTCACATTTTCATCCAAATTATTCTGAACACCCCATTTCGTCCTAATCAAATTATTATTTTCTATTTTGGATACAAGGTCCCTCATTACTTAATTCTCAATATTATTCAATTCTTCATTCATGGAATCAATCCTCTCTTGATGCTCCAAGGATTCTTCAACATCAATTGGTTTATCATTTGAATACAAAGAGTTAGGTGATACTATCCTTAATTCTCTTCTAGTTTTAACAACTTTTCATTGATCATAAATTTATTTTAAGTCTTACAAATATTTTCTTATGCTATGCTTAGATGAATAATACTTTACTTAATCACATTACATATCTAAGTCAAAATATTTATCTTTCATAGCTTATAAATTATTACTTCTTTCAGGAATATTATCATGATGTTTAAATGGAACCACTAATCGTTACCTACTCTCATATATGCAATTGATTCCGAAAGATTTCCATCTGAATGTTCAATCATTTTCATATCAACAGTGTAAAAAATATTTAATTTTTCCTTATTATAGAACCATTACCCCTACTATTAGGAGGGTAACTAGGAAATATACCATCTAAAACTCTTTGATTAATCTTCTAAAGATTTTAACCTTTGTTATTAATAATACAAGTACTACCAAACACCCTTAGGTGTTTAAAACATGGGATTTATTTTTAATACATCTTGTAAAGAGTAATGTTAGATTTTGTCCAGTTGAAACATTGATTCTAAAGGTGAACTTCCTATATAATAGATTTCCGAAAAAATATTCAAGAATTATCTTGTTCTATCAGCATAGTTCAAGATATCGAAACCAATATTCTTTTATTTTTTTCAGCAACACCATTATATTGTACTATGTCAGCTACACCAAATTTAGGATGAATTGAACTTTTTTCAAAAATAATCATTAAACTCTCTATTTTTATATTCTTCTCCATTATCAGTTTGAATATTCTTCAGGAAAATTCATACTCTTTTTCATCACTTATCATAAAACTCTTAAAAATTTTGATAGTCTATAATTTATATTTAAAAAAATGACATAATCAGTATGAGTGATATCATTAATAGAGGAAATAATGTACTTATCTCCATTTGGTGAATACTTTCTAATGGACCCACATATGTCAGAATGAATAAGATCTATGGGATGTGTTGAATGTATATCAACTTTCTTATATAATAAATTTACAATAATACCTTTATATAAAATTAATCAATATAAATCTACTATTTTTTCAATTAGGAATATCATGTATATTTTTTTATAATTGTCATTTTTTGATATTCCTCTAGATTCTTTTATGAAACATCTTATTTGATAACTTTTTTTTATTTATTAGGCTCAAATATCATAAATAATGAGCATTTCTAACTTGAAACAAGTTTACCTTGGATCATTTTACTCATGTAAAAACCATACCATATTAAATATTTCAAACCAAAAATACACATCTTCTAAAAACAAATTCATTTCCTTTATCATAGTGATATTAATTGTTTAACAAGTCATGTTTCATACAATCAAAAAATAAAGATCTTTTGGATTTTAACTCAATGATATAAGATCCAATTCCTTTGATTTTGAGGGGCTCATTATTTCTAGAAACCATTGTCCATTCATTGTAAAATTTTACATTATTTAACATATTAAAATATTCTATTATATGTGAAGAACATCCACTATCCAATATCTAGGGTTGTTCTCATTCTATAGCTTTGAGAGATATTTCAACCACTAAGTCATTCACTTTTTCTATATCATCCATCACATTATTATTTTGAGTTTTTTAGAAAATATTTATTGATCCAATAGAATAAAAATAAATAAATTTTCAAGATTTTTAGGATGATAAAATATTTCATAAATAGTTTCTAGAGGTTGAAATATTTTTTTCAATCATCATACTGGATTTTTCAAGTTATCTTATTTGAGTGGGTTGACTCTCCTTCAAACTCTTCCTTCGATACCTCCAAGATTCAATGTAGTGTTTAAAATTTAACTATAACACTTATTCATACAACCAAATTATCCATTATATAATAAATATCCATAGAAAGCATATTTTCTTCTATAAAATATATATTGTCTAGAACTATGTACCTACTTTCCTTCATATACCTTACCGTAAAAATTTCATACTCTATGTGATGCAATGTTTTTGGTGTCTGTCTAAAAATTTCTTCACCAAACTATGATTTTTCTCAAATATAACATATTCTCTAGTTTTTTTATTTTTTTCTTCATACTTTGATTATTTAAAAATTTTATAAATTTTGACTCTGTTTTATATATTTATATATGTGGTATTTTTAAATTTATTATTATTCTAAACATCTTTAACGTTATTTTTATCCTCTAAGGATGATCTCCTTTTTCCCTTTAATGTTTACACTTCATTGAAATTTTACTTACTTGTTGTTAGGTCCCTTGGTATGGATGTAATGACTAGAGGAGGGTGAATAGTCATTTTTGATTTATTTTTATAAAAAACTAAATTAACAGAGATTTAAATGTGTTAAGAGTTGTATGAGAAATGAAATAGTTAACATATGATGTTTTTGTAGAGGTTCAGATCACCAATATCCTTGTCCTCTCTTTAATATCCTCTACTCCTAAAGAATACTGGTATGCACTAAATCATCAATTTTTAATGGGAGTGATTACTCAATTACATTAAAAAAAATGTACCCTTTTCACACATAGTTATATAACCCCCAAATTTTGAAGGAGTCACAACCCAACTTTCTTTTTTGGGAGGAATAACCCAACCTTCATTTTAGATGGGAGTAATAACCCAATGATATCTTTTGGATGAGAAAACCTTAAACCAAAACTCTATAGGAAAAACTGGAAGTATTAAGTATTATAATGGATAAATAATAGAAAAAATAAAACTACATCTTGATAATATGATGTAGAAATCCATTACAGATAATGTTCTATGATCACATATGTGTAGAAATATGAAGGTGATAAAGATATCTAGGGATCACAACATAAGAACAGAAGCCGAATAAGTTTATTTGATCAATCTTGAGAGAAATAGGTAAATTTATTATTATGTTATTATTGAATGAATCATCTACATTAGTACAGGTGTTTTAATCTTTGAAGTAATACCTCAAAACATTTAAAAAATATCTATAGGAGTGTTTCTATGTCAAATGTCTTCACAACACGTGTTAGTGTTTAATAATAAAATAATACGACCATTACTTTATTTTATTGAAGAATCATTGAAAACAAAACACAACCAAACTAATATTTATTCATGAAATATTAAGATGAATATTTAATATATTAAGAAAAATAATATTAAAAAAATAAAATTTTAAAAATAAATGAAATGATAATATTACTCTTCAAATTATACATGGAGCAGAATGTTTTGAAAAATTGGGATTCCTATGAAAAGAAATATGCTTGAGAAGATTTCAATAAAAAATGCAACAATAAATTTTAAATGAAATTTGAAATTTTAATTCAATATAATATATTAAACACATGAAAATGTATTTTATTTTAACAATATTAACTAAAATTAAGGAAAAAAAAATTTGGAAACAAATTTTAACTAACGGTGAGATATTACATACTGTTGGAGATTGTGAGTGGTGAGGCATTACTCCCCATTAGAAATTTATAATGGTAAAAAAATAGAGTATTACCTACCATTGAAATTTTAATAAAAAATAAAATAATTAATGAAAAATTTAAAGACAATTACATACATCTTAAGACCAAATGGATTCATGAGAACAATAAAAAAATCAAATACCGTTGGATGTCCAATGGTGATAAAATTTCATACCATTGGGTTCCAATGGTGGATTATTAAAAATATTGTCAGGAAACTTTATGGAAGATTCATATGATTAAAAGAAAACCATTTTTACACAAATAATCATTAAATAACATGAATAATCAGAAAATATTAAAACAAATCTACTTCAATATTTCAAATAAAAAAATACCACATATATTTTGTTCAAAAAAAAGGATTAAAAACGTATGAAAAAAATATATACATAAAACTAAAACAATTTAAAAAATAATAGAAGTAGTATAAAAGGAAAAAAAGGGGCTCATGCAATATATTGCTGAATTCTACTACCAGAGGAAAAGAGTAGAAAATAAACACAAACTCTGGGTGAAAATATAACTCATCATTGATGTTCAAAAGTGGGAATATTTACCTACCGTTGAGGTACAATAGTGAGTAAATTTACTCATTATTGATATCCTCTTAGTGGGTTGGTGACCAACCATTGGGTTTCGATGGGGGTTAAAATTACCCATCATTGGAAAATTTACAACAGTTACTAAAAACACTCACCATTTGGTTCTTACAATGGTGAGTCCAAGAAAATCCATCATAGGATGATTCAAACTAATATTACAACCTGACAGCAAATGGGTGATACAAGAACTTAAAGAATAATAAAAGATCATATCAATATTTATTTAAATAATAAACATATTGGATATTCTGGTTAAAATAAGTACAAGAAGGTACCCAATAAAATAGGAAGAAAATCCATTAGATTAAAGAAAAAATGCATAAGGTGTAGTTGATATGAAATAAGATTTATTGGAAACTCTAAGAAACTATTTTTTGAATAAAATTGAGACATTTTGAAAATCACAGGTGATCAGGTGGTCAATTGGACAATCTAAAAAGATGAGAATAAAATAAAATATCAAAATGTGGGAGATAAAAACGATAATGTGAAAGATTTGAGAAATATTTAAGAATAAATTGTGTGTCTAGATAAGAGAAGGACACTGAAGAAATATTTCTCCAGATAGTGTGATGTGGAATATGATGAAAATAAGAGAAAAAAAATGATGGAGTTAGAATACAAACATGGGAGTTCAAAAATGAAATATTAGGAGATGGGTAGATCAGAAATATAATAAAAAATAGTGATTGGAAGGGAAGAAAAAGAATCAATATCAATTTAGAAGATGCATCCCACAAAGAATTTTTCATGCATGGTTTCATCGGTATATAAATAAAGACACATTGCAAAATGGATAGAATAAGAACCCAACACACACACTCATCTTGTTGGCTGTGTGGGTGATTGAATCAAAACCTATGAGGGTGCTCTACTTGATCATTATACGTGGGCTCATTCCGCACTATACAATCTTTATGCTCAACCATGTTTTTATTCGAGCCAGGATGGCAAGACCTCCCATGAAGTTAGACATCCAGGTCCCCTTAAAAGTGGTTAAGGTTTGGATTCAAGGGTTTACAATAATCCTTAATTTATAATTATATATATATATAAATCAATGAACAACCAAATATCATAACAAATAATTAAACCATCTTAATAATAAGTAATGTTTTTGAAACAAAGTAAGACTTAATTAACTGTTATTAAGAGTAATTTATAAAAAAAGATATAATATAGTTAATACCAAATTACAAAAAATATCATACTTTTTTTAAAATTAGAAAACATAATATTTATTAAATTTTCAAACAACATAAAATTAAATTATTAAATCTTCAAAAAAATTATCCCCCTTTGGGAAATTTATCAAAAATTACATAAAAATCAATAATAGTTAAAAAGTAAAATATTACATTTTGATACAATATTAAAAAAATTATTGTATTTTAACTCTACAGTTTGAACATTAATATCTAATTAACATTTATGTCATAGTAGAAAATATAAATGAAATACAGAACAATTGAAATATTAATAGTTAGTTGTAGTGTTCAAGTAAATAGTGTTATTTAATGAAAGTTATTATGAGTGAAATAAATTACTTTTAATTATAGAATACATACACAAAAAATTGAATAGATTTATCAAAATAGAAAATATACAAAGAAAATTTTAATCTTTTTGCATAACCAATTCAAACTTTATTTTCTAAAATTTATCAGAATTCATGGGTTTAGTGAGAATACCAGCTAACTGTTTCTTGGTTGGAATAAATTCAAGAAATATATCACATTTATTTATGAGAATCCTAATAAAATGAAATATAACATCAATATTTTTAGTACTTCAGTGATGAATAATATTTTTAGAAATTGAAATAGAACAAGTTTTATTACAATAAATAAGAATTTTATCAAAATAAATATTGAAATCATTAAAATTTTACATCATCCAAATACATTTTGAACAACAACTAAAAGAAGCAACATAATCACCCTCAACTATTGGCAATGTTACTGATAGTTATTCTTTCGAGATCTATAAAATTAAACTTTTACCTAAAAAGTGACACATACCTGAAGTGATTTTCCAGTCAAGCCTGCAACCTCCGTAGACAGAATCATAGTTATATAGTAAATCAATATAATATTCATTAGAATAGAATAATTTAATAGAAATAGTTCCTTTGATATATCTAATTACCCGTTTAAAAACATTAAGATAAATTTATTTGGGGTTATACTAATATATAATAGACATAAAAAAACAAACAAAATATCTATCCTTGAATAAGTAAGGTATAGAATAATATTTATCATGACTCTATACGACTTATCATAAATAGACATTCCAGATTCATCTATATCTAGTTCATAGTATTTTCTTATAGGGGTTCCCATATTTTTATAAGAATAAAGTCCTAACTTTTTAGCAAGTTCATTGCCATAATTGACTTGATTTAAGAAAATTGCATATTTCCTTCGATTAACTTGAAAACAAAAAAATTTACCCCATTAAACTCGTATTAAATTAATTTTTCATTAATTTCAGAAACTCATTACTTAGTATATCATTTTTAGATCCAATATAATATCATAAACAAAAATTTGTATAAGAAGTATATAATTTGAAACTCTTTTTTTTAAATATAGTTGTGTCAAGCTTACCTTTAACAAAATCTTTTTGAATTAAAAAATTGAGTTAGTATTTCATACCATGCTCGAGAAATTTTTCTTAGGACCATATAAATCTTTAAATAACTTGAAAACATGATTTTTAAATTCATTAGTTTATAAACTGTGTGGTTATTTAACAAAAACCTCTTCAAAAATTATACCATTTAAAATGGAACTTTACATCTATTTGAAAAAGTTTAAATATCTTAAAACATGTAAAAGCTTATATAATACAGATAGATTCTAATCTAGAAATTGGTGAAAATTAATCATAAAAATAAATACCTCATT
Source organism: Viscum album (assembly GCA_963277665.1). Classification (NCBI taxonomy): domain Eukaryota; kingdom Viridiplantae; phylum Streptophyta; class Magnoliopsida; order Santalales; family Viscaceae; genus Viscum; species Viscum album. The sequence goes on from OY728164.1 coordinate 1,177,319,069, forward strand.
CTTGAATATAACCTTGGGCAACTAATCTTTCATTATTTCTAACAATATTACCAGATTCATCCAATTTATTTTGGAAAATCCATTTGGTTCTTATAGAAATTATTCCTGTAATCAACTTAACTAGATTCCATATTTTATTTATATCATTATGGTCAAGTTAATCATGCATGGAATTAACCCAATTAGATTTTTTAGAGCATATTTAATATTAAATAGACCAAAATTAGTTACAAAGGCACAATTAACAAAAAAAATAGAATGTCTAGTTGTAATTATAGATTCATAATTTCCTATAACATTTTCCAAGGAGTTATCTTTGTGAGTTTTCCATATTAAAGGATCATATTTAGAATATATATGCTCCCCTAAACTGATTCATCCTTACTTTAATCTTTATCTTCATAAATTTTGAAATCTTTAAAATCTGCAACATTATTAGCAGAATCATTGATATACTTAACATTATTTTTATTGAATTTAACATGAACAGATTCTTCCATTATCACAGTATTTTTATTTTATACCCTATAAGTCTTACTATTATAAGAGTATCCCAAAAATATACCTTCATGAATTTTAGAATCAGACTTTTCAAGATTATATTTAGTATTTAAAATATAGTCAGTACATCCAAAATCCTTAAAATAAACAATTTTAGGTTTATTATCTTAAGTATTTCATATAGAGTTTTCTTTAATAAGGGTATGATGTAAACTTTATTTAAGATATAACAAGAAGTGTTAATAGATTCAACCCAAAAATATTTTGGATGGTGAAATTCTTTAAGCATTGTTCTTTACATTTATTGAATAGTTTTATTTTTCCTCTTTATAAAACCATTTTGTTATGGTATTAAAGGGGAGGAGAAATTATGAAAGTGTCCATTAGATTCACTTTTTTTTTCAGAATCCTAGTTTACAAACTCTCCTCATTTATCACTTGTAATATAAGTAATTAAGTGAAAATTTTTATTTTGAAATTTCATACAAAATTAATTTTTTTAATGTTTCACTTTTATGAGAAAAGAATATAGTCTAATTAAATCTATTGTAATCATAAAAAATTAAAAAAACAAATCATTTGGAACCTAAATTAGTAGTTCTAATGGGTATAAAAAGAACAAGATGAAGCACTTCGTAACATCTAATAGTATTAAATATATTTATAGATCTAAATGATTTTTTACAACTTACCTTTTAAACATTAATCACAAACATAACACCTACATGTACTAAACATTGGATGTTCTAGAACCTTTTCATGTTTAACTAAGTTGTACAACTATTGTATATGAATATGTCCCAACCTCCTCTTCCATATAATGTGATATGTATCTATAAAATTTAAGCATTTAACATTCCACAGGGATAATTTCAAAAAATCAATAGAATATATATTTTATTTTCTATTAGAATAAAGTAAAACATTATTATCATTATAAACATGACATTTTTTCACTTTCAATTTTACATACATTCCATTGTAAAAAATTTGAGATATGATAACAAATTTATGTTTTAATCCTTCTACCAAAAGTACTTTAGAAATTACTATATAAGTTAATATACCTAATTCTCTAAAACCTTTAACCATACCTTTAGAGTTGTCACTAATGGTGAAAATACCTCCATCATTAGAGTTAAAATATAAGAAGTTATAAATTACACCAGTCATGTTCATTGAGAGTCCACTATCCATATACCATGTGACTTTAGAACTCTTTAGGAAGGGTTTTAAAAAAAATAAATAAAACAGATGGTTGGTTTGTCACTTAGAGTAGTTTGGGTCCAAATGGATTAGAAGAAATTGATTTAGGTACCTACACATATTTGAGACATTTATTTTATGGTTATATAGATTTTTTTAAAAATTATTGTCTTATTATAGTCTAAAGATTGTGTATATTTTAAAGAACATTCATTTTCACAATCCTTTTCATGTTACAATTAAAGAAGGTAACATTTGAAATATTCCCATTTAGTATTTAAAAAAAATAGTTCTATACATCTAAGGAACCATATTTTTATAACCAAAACCCTTTTATCATATTTAGTTTTATTCATAGCGATTATTTTATCAAATTTTTCTTGTCCTTGAATAAAAATTTATAATGTTTTCTTTTATATAGTAATTTACTTTTTAAGGTTTTCACTCTATTTCTGAATAACTTATAGATCTCTACATATTTTCACATTTGAACATGATCTAGAATTTTTCAGTTTCTTATTTTCATATATCTGAGGATCACATTATATTTCAATTCTATCTAAGTCAATACAGACCAATTTAAATCTTAGGTGTTCATCTTCATAATTTTTTGACAAGAAATATTTTATTCTTATATTTTTATATATAAATTTTAATAGTTTAGCATGAAAAACCATTTTATGTTCTATATTTATTAAAATATAATCATTCAATTTTTTATTTTATTCTTTAATATTCTTATTTACTCTTTCTTGTTATTTGTACAGTTCAAGAATTCTTAATATGTCACTTTGAAAATTTTCATTTTGAGTATTTAATTTATTAAATTTATTTTAAATATTAGTTATATATTAAAAACTATAATTATAGGTATATTGTACCTAATTTACTATAGAATCTATAAAACATATATTTTCATATTGTTTTTCACTTTCAGAACCAACATCACTTGAGTCTTACCCTTCTTCAGAACTCTATCCAGCATGATATGCCATTATTTTATCCTTCTTGTATTTCTTTTATTTTCAATATTATTTTCATTTGGGACAGTCTGATTTCCCCCTTTTCCTACACTCATAGAAAATTAATTCAGAAACGTCATATTTACTACTTTTATCTATTTTACTACCCTTTCTATCAACCTTTCTATAATCCCTTCTAAAAAGATTTTTAAAGCCTTTTTTACCCTTTTTATAATTTTAAAGACCTTTGGTGAAATTTTCAATTTCATCCTTATCACTTTACTTTAACTTAGAATCATAAGAATTAGAAATAACATTTATATTTGATTTAAATGCTATGAATTTCTATTTATCATGGTCAAAAACATTATCATTATTTATTTATATATCGTATTGAATAATTGATCCTTTTAAATCATCCATAGAATATTCTTTTAAATCCTTACTTTCATCAATGGCAACATTCTTTGAATTTCATCGCTCGAGTAGAGATTTAAGTATTATTTCAATGAGAGCATCATTATTCATGGTATCCTTGATATCCACCATGTTGTTGAAAGTCTTGGTGAATATATTGTATATATCATTTTTTATTTCTTGATCAGTCATCCTGAATTCATGAAACTCAACAAGGTGTACACAAATATTAGTTCTCTATAACTTATCAGTTCCTTAAAGAGTGTCCTCAAAAGTCCCCAAAATTTCCGAATTAGTTTTACCTGATGAAATATGAATATACATATTTCTACTTAAGGTGAATTATAAGTAATTAATATCTTTGTAATTTATAACAAAATTTGAAGCAACATTACCAATAAGAGTTTATAAATAAAATTCAGTCAATTTATATGGTTTTGATACTATAGACCAATAATCTAGACCTATATTTTTATGAAATAACTCCATTATTTCCTTAAAATAGACAAAATCACTTCCATTTAAGTAAGGTGGTATTATGGGATTAGACATATCAAAAATCTTGATTATCCATAACAAAGTAGGGGATATTTTCCTTAGACTTTTAAATCTAGGATAATGGTTAGTTATAAAATATATTGAAACAAATAAAACTAAATCCTTAAAAAGGAACCATACTCTGATAAAATTTTTTGGTCCCTTGGAGTGGTAGTAGTGACGGGGGGGGGGGGGGGTGAATAGTCCATTCTGATTTATTATTAAAAAACTAATTATAAGAGTTGTAACATTGGTACAAGTTACAGCGTAAATAAAATAGTTAACAAGGGGTCTTTTTTATATAGGTTTGGATCACCATGATCATAGTAATCTCTTAAATCTTCTCTACTCCTCTAAGAGACTGGTATGCACTAACTAATCACTTTTTAATTGGAGTGATAACTTTAATTTATAAAAAAACATACCTTTTCACACCTCGTGGTATAACCCTTGAATTTTGAAGGAGTCAAAACCCACACTCCTTCTGTCTGGGAGGAAAAAACGACCATTCTTTTAGATGGGAGGAATAATCAAATGACATATCATGGATGGGAAATGCTTAAACCAAAACTCTAGAGGGAAAATAGGTAACAAGAATTATTATAATGAATAAATATTATAAAAAATATGAAATAAAAAACACATGAAAATGATATAGATATTCATTGAAACTCATGTTATTTGATCAAATCAATGGAGGAAGATTTAGGTGATGAAGAAATCTAATGATCAGAGTAGAAGAACAGAATATGAAGAAGTTTATTTGGTCAATATTGAGAGCAGTAGGAAAATTTATTATCATATTCTTATTGAATGAATCATATGCACTAGTATAAGTGTTTTTATTCTTAAGGTAATCTCTTGAAACATTGAAACATATATCGACAGAAGTATGTCCTCTTCAAATGTCTGCACGACACTTGTTAGTGTTTAATATTAAAATAATATGACTATTACCTTATTTTGTTGAAGATGATCTAAAAACAAAACACAATCAGAATAATATTTATTCATGAAATATTAAATAGAATATTTAATATATTAATAAAAAAAATATTTAAAGAAAATAAAATTTAAAAATTATTTAAATGATAATATAATTATGAAAATTATACAAGAAAAAAAATTGTGAAGAATAGAGCATCAAAGGGAAATCAATATACATGAGAAGATGTTATAAAAAATTAATGCATTTATTTTTAAATAAAGTTTCAATAATAAATAAAAAAAATAAAATAAAAATTTTACAGTTTAATTTATTTTAATAAAATGAACTAAAATTAAGTAAATTAATTTTTTGAAACAGATTTAAACTAAAGGATAGACATTACCTACCATTGAAGTTACATATTTTTGAGACATTACACACCAATGGAAATTTCCAATTGTGAAAAAATAGTGTATTACCTACCTTTGATATTTTAATTAAAAATGAAATGATTTAAGAAAAAATAAAAAATAATTCCATGCATTTTAAGACCATAAGGCTTCATGAGAACAAAAAATATACTATTTGATGTCTAATAGTGAGTAAATTACATACCATTGGATTCCACTAGGGGATTATTAAAAATATTTCTAGATATTAGATTGAAGATAAAATTATTAAAAAACTATTATTTATCAAATATTCATAAAAAATAATAATAAAAATATATTAAAAATTCCATTACCATGTTTTTAATGAAATAAAATACTATATATATATTTTTTGAACAATTTAATTAAAAATTTAGGATAAAAATTAGATCAAAAAACTAAAACAATTATAAAATGATAGAATGAGAAAGGGGGAAACATAGGGCTCATTCAATATCTTGATTAAGTCTACTACCAAAGGCATAGTTTAGAAATGAAACAAAAAATGTGGGTGAAAATATAACTCACTATTGATTTCTTGGTTGTGGGTTGGTGAACCACTTTTGGGTTCTCATGGTGGGTAAAATTACCCATCATTGGATACCTTCCAATGGTGATTAAAAACACTCAAAATTGGGTTATTCCAATGGTGAGTCTAAGAGAAGCCATCCATGGATGATTAAAACTAATATTACAACCTAACACTAAAAGGTTATTACAATAACTTAAAGAAGAATAAAAGATAAAATCAAGCATGATTGAAATAAAAATCATGTTGGATATTTTGACTAAAAGAAGGACAGGAAGGATCCTAATCAAGTGGAAGAAAATACTCTGGAATAAACAAAAAAAATTATAAAGCAGTAGCTAATATTAGGATATATTTACTTTAAACTCAAAGCAACATGTTTTTTAATAAAACTAAGACACTATGAAAATCATAGGTGAATAGTCATCCCACTGGAAAACAAAAGAAGATGAGGATAAAATTGAATAGTGACACATGAAAGATCAAAATGATAACATGCGGTATTAGAGAATTATTGAAGGAGACACTATCGATCAGGGGAACAGAAGGACATTAGAGAAATATGTTTTTAGATGGTCTGCTATGGAAGATGATGATTAGAATAGAAAATAATATGCAAGGGTTTGAAGAGAAATGTGGGAGTTTAGAAATGAAATATCACATGAAGAGTATATCAGATGGATGATAAAAAATAGACATCAGAAATAATGTTCAAGATTAAATATTAGTTGAAAATTTTCTCCCCATGTCAAACTGAGCAAACTTAGAATCACTGGTATATAAATCAAGATGCACAACTAAACTGACATAACAAAAAAAACACACACACTCAACCTATGGACCATGTGGGTGACCAAATCCCAACCCATGTGGGTGATATTATCAATCAATATACATGGGTCTAATCGAGGCTATGTGATAACTATAATTGACCAAGGTTCTATGAGAGCCATGATGGATGGACATCCCATGAGGGTAGAACACTGGGTACCCTTACAATTTGTTGGGGTTAGGCTTGATGTCTTATATTTAAAGGATTAATTTTTTAATAACAAAACAAAAAAATATATATAAATGAAAGAACAACTAAAGATAATAAAAAACACTTAAACTATTTTAATAAGAAATATTCTTTTTGAAATAAGATAAGAATTAATTAAATGTTATGAAGTGTAATTTATCAATACAAGAAAGATGTAAAGTAGTTAATACCCAATTAAAAACATTTCTAAAACTATGTTTTTAATGTTCTTATTCCTTTATCACCTACAACTAGTTTTTTTTGAACAAGATGAAATTATTTCTCCATCACATTTATCTTTTCTTCAAGATTGTTGTAAAGGTTTTTATCTTCATCATGTAAATTCCCCAGAATATCAATCTATTTTAGCAACCTAGAGTTTTTTCAATAACAAATTATTTATTTTCTATTGAATAATCTTATTTATTTAAATTATTGTTCTCTATTTTATATATAATAATATTTTAGTGACATTCTCTCAACTATATTTCAAAACTAAACTCTATATTTCTATTCTCTTATTCTTCTTTATAATTACTACTTTTATCACTCGAAAAATTCTCATTATTTACTTTTTTAATAAACAATTATCTAGTAGAATAATCATTAGATTTTTCATCTTCCACCTCACTTTCATCATATTACTCAAGTTTGGTCAATAATTATCTCTTTTTATATTTATAGAACTTATTATCCTTTTCTTTAATAAGTAAAATTATTTTTCTATCATTTTATTTTGATATATTATTAAATTTCTATCTTTGTCATCACTATTTCAATCTTCCTTTAGTCTTAGATGTTTTTTAGTAAAATAACCAATGGAAATACATCCAAATAACTTCAATGAAAAGATTCATTTTCACATTCATATGAAACCTTTCACCTATCTAGGAAACAAAGAAATAATGTCAAAAAAATGTAGCCTCATATTCAGTGTTGGAGTCACTAACTTCTTCCTTGAAAACTTTCTTATTCATTAATTTCATTATAGCTTTCCAATATATTTTATAATCAATATTTTACTTAATGTTGATAGAATTTTTTCTTAAATTTATCATGTGATGATAATATAATATTATCTATTTTGAGAGAGAGTTTTAAGATCTCTATCTTCTAAACATGATACCATGGAATCAATCTATTAGGTATAATTCTTAAAATATTTTTAAAAATAGTTTAATATACTAATATCTAACCAAAACATATTATGGTGCTTAAAATTTCATTCTGTCATATAAATAATTCACCAAAAAAATTATCATCATCCATTTAAAGATCTTCATATTTCAATACCCAAATTATTATCTTTTCTATATTCTCTTTTATATTTACTTCATAAATTTTATTCAAATATCCAAGTCACATACATCTATTAAAATTCCTTTAACCCTTATAAACTCACATTCATAGAGTGAGTAAATTAAAGCATTTCTAGAACACCCATAATTATCCATATTCATATTATAAATATCTTTTAAGGTATCACCCTCATCTAGCGGTGGGAAACTCTCTGTATAAATTTAAAAATCATCATACAAAATGGATATAAGATAAGGTAAAAAAAATTCCTTATATATATAATAGTTATTTACATCAAAGAAAGGAATACACTTACTATTAGGAGAGTTATAAAAATTTATGGTAGCTTAACTTTTCATTAAACATCACTAACGGTTCAATGGAGGATCCTTCAACACTAATAACATTTTAAAGGACCAACCAAAATAAATGGGATCACTAAATATAGAGGGGATTAATCAATGATTATCTATTTTTATGTTTTCTTACATTATAAACATGATATCCTCTATTTATTTGGGAAATTATTTAATGCAAAACAACAATAAATCACACCCATTGAATATATATATTTCTTAGGTTCACTACTCAATAAGAGTAGCAAGTCTTTGGAATGTCTTGGAAGTAATCCAATACTTCAAGACCACTAAAAAATATTTTTTGTGGTTATAATAACTAGGTAATATTTACCACCTATGTATCACTATAAAAATTCAACAATGCATGTCATCCTCGCATATATAATGTGATAAAATAATTTTTGAAACCAGAAAAGAACCGTTACTACAAATACTCATCAATTTCACTATACTGATTTAACTGTCTTTACACTTTCTTTATTGAATGTTCTAATACTTCCTCTTCTCATTCTTGCATGACAATAAGAAATAACTTTAGTATCAACTTATTTGTCCATAATTTTCTAACAGCTACTCTTATCTAGTACACTTGGTCTGTTATCCTATGTCTAATTCCCTGTGTCAAATAACTCATTGGAATAATGAAAACTGGTTTTATATTCATCCAATAATCTCTTCCCCTTATTAATTTGATCATATCATTACCATATTAATTTTCATTTGATAATATCATTCCACTACTCATTTGATCATCTCTTTATCCTTTTCTCAGTGCACCTTTACCACTTTTACATGAAAGTTTTCTTCAATAAGTTATAGAGAATCATGCAATTTAAATTCAAAGTACAACTCGTATTTTGAACATCCTACTCAAATATCTCATTGTTTCTATACCATCATACTTCTAGGTAAATATAAGTCAACATTAATTGTAAATACTTTCATAATATCATTGTATCAAATTTATTCAATACTTTTAGAAATCTGTGGTAGAATCATGATTCTACACCCAAGATTATTGAAGCATTAATCAACCATATCAGCTACAAAATATTTGATGACTTTGTAAAGGAAGTTGTAAATATGACTAATACTTAATCTAGATCATCTACATAAAAAACATTTATTAAGTAACCTCATAAGTTTATTAATTTATTTATCTCCCACAATCTGGTAGACTTCACATTTGTGTATCCAGAAACCATTACATGTTACTTATTTTCAGATCGCTTTGAGTTAATCTTTTCAAAGGCTCTACGCAGAACCCCTTACCTAATGAATATATTTGGAATCATCTAATAGGATATTTTTTTCCGAAACTTATATCCAATCATATTCTTTAAATACATTTCAAATTCTATTTATAATGATCATCACATGTTTACAATATCTAATAAAATTTTCTGGAAAGTTATGTCTAATCATTTAAAAACATCTTTTGTATATAGTCCATCAGATGACTTAGAATACTTTATGTAATTATTTCCTCTTAATTCCTCTATCAATATTTTTCTATCTAGGAAAACTAGTCTCACCAACTTATTTCTTCATGTAAATTTAGCTATAATCATTCATACCTTTGTATAAACATTATATTTGTGTACTTTTAGAATCAGTAAATCAAAAATAAATTAAACATCATTGTTTGGTGGAACTTTGAAAACAATCAGATAGACATTTGTTCCATCCTTTTTCTAATCACCTCATTCAGTTAAACATTTTCCAACCAATATAGTCTGTTAGAATCTATTCATTCAACTTAGTATACTAGACTCTTTACAATCATCTTAGTTTATTGGGCTCAGTTGGAGAAAATCAACATGTTAGGCTCCTTCTGATTAACTTAGTTCACTGTACTCCATCAATTATAATTTTTAATGATGGAACAACATTTTTTATTTCTATATTTTTGAAAAAAACATTATAAATTTCTCCTTTATCAAAAAAAAATTCTTTTAAAAACCACACCTTAAAGATTCCTATTCTCAAAATAATGAAACACCTTAAATAAAAATATTGCATTGTTCCATTCCCTAAGACTCTATAGAATAAGAATTCCTTCCATGTAATAGGTATCCTAATTAACTGATCTCACCATGGTTAAACCCATTGTATATTATACAATCACTCAACACCCCCAAAATTCACAATGTCTACGAGGAAAGCTACAATGTTTTTACTCAATCCATTTTCATGGCCTACTATAGTCCAGTCCTATAACTTCTTGGGGATTTATGAATCAATTTAAAACAAATTATAACTATAAAAGTTTCAAATTAACCTAAAAATATCAATATAATAGACAAATTTAACTTGATAATTTCCTAATTATCCCAAAAATTCCACTTTATTCTCCTGTAATGTATTCTGTAATAGTTGAAAATAAAAGAATGAAATTGAAAATAACACCTCATTACAAGAGACGTATGTCTGAGAAAATTACAAATATAGTTTTTAAAGAGAGGAACCACCAAAAACAAAAAAACCATTAAAATCAATGGGATAATTTAATAAGAATCTTAGAATATCTATAATAACAAATCATGTATAACAATGAGATACAAGGTATAAGGAAAATGATGACCTATATTATGAAAAATATCCATTTAGAATTCATCTAAATAGTGAGATAAAAGATAAATATATCTCTAAAAAACTTATGAACAATTTTATATTTTGGATCTAAATTCCGAATGAATATCACAACCATATAATATTCTGAACAATCATAAGATTAGACCTATCTAGAATCCCATTAATAACTCCTAACCAATATGGAATAGAAAATAACCCAAAAACATGCCTCACTAATAAAAAAAGATGGATCCCACCTTATCTTATCAAACTAAAAATATGGTAACCTAGGACATCAATATTGGAACACCATCTAATGGAGAAACCATAAAAATCAACATCTAGAATAAAAAAGTTATAAACTACAATAATTAATCACTCATCTTAATTACCCAATCACAGAACCTAGGGTTTCCCATGTACAATACACAAATAACCAAGCCTAAAAATAATTGACACCATCATTATCCAAACCCAATAAAATAAACCAAATCGCAGAAGTATTTATACAACCAAAAATAATCACAATTCAAAAGAAAAAACTAATGAGATACCTAAAGAATGCATCAAAAGGAATCAAATCAAAAATCTAATCAACTGTACACTGACTAAAAATTTTACCAAAATGAATGATCAAAAAATAAAAATTACACCAAGAATCATACCTCTAGTTATCCAAATCACATATGTTCTGGCCCAAAGGACCAACTCAAAGATGAGACCACAAATCCTTTAAGAAATGGGCTTTGGATGACCCAAATTCACAGACTAAAAAAATAGATTTATCCTACTCACAAGGAATAATAAGGCCCTAGGTACCCAACATCTTAGCAACTAACAAGAGGCTTGGAAGAAGATATATCTCAATAACATGATCTTCCATAGATTCATTGGTGACTCATATAGGAGAATGAATTAAAACTCTAAGAAAAAAATCCCACAATAGACCTTAACAAAAATGGTAAGTATGTGGGATATGATTCAAGAATACTAAGAGCACATAAGTTATTGGTTATAGTACTCTATTTTGAGTCTAGATGGAACAAACATTTTAAAGTGACCTATATACATGGAAATATAAAAAAACCCTAAGGGTTATTAAAAAAGACAAGATTTATATGTTCCATAGAGACACTTCGAGGGTGAATTTTCTAAAAAATATGAAACATGAATCTCACCAATTCATGATTCCATAATAAAAATCAATCAATCCTGGTATAAATGAAGGGACATATCCCAAGTAAAACACTTTCTAAAACATCATTACATTTAAAATCACTAACATTACACATGAATTATAACTTTCATTCTATATTAGCACCCACATAATTTAAAAGAAAACTATAATTTAAATACACATCACATAATTTAGAAAGCCAACGAAAACCCGTTTCAGAATTTCACCCCGATTTAAAATACCAACATCTCTTATAGGGAGGTAAAAACATTTATTTAATACCAATATTTATTAAAAACACTAGTCAATTTCAATTATATATTCAAAAACATTTTTAAACACTTTATGAGAATAAAATCCTACTAAAAATAACTATATTATTTGTTTTAAAAGTGAAAATTACTTGTTAAGTTCTCCATTTCCACAAATAGATTTTTAAAATAGAAATCTTCATAATATAAAACAGGATGCAATGAAAAAAATCCACTTGAACATCATTAAAATTTCATGAAAACCCAATTTAGTAAATCTCAAACACGGGTGAATAATTGTGAACAATGTTTCCATGTATTTCTTCAAACCATAAAAAAATAATGTGGATGGCTCTATGGATATCAAAAATCCATCCTCATAGGATATTTTTTATTTAATAGACAATGTGATCTAACCACAAAGGTATGAACCTTACTCTATTTTTACCCCAAGCTCAAGGGGACCCCCAAGTGCATGAAATAACTCAATGGGGATCATGAATTATGAAAATAGTAAAAACTAAACATGAAATTAAAAATTTATCTATAAAATACTAATGGAAGAGAAAGTCTCATCACGAAATTTTGTGATAATTCACCCACTCATATCATACCTCTTGAGTATTGATATTTCTAGTATCTATACTTGTAACGCCCCGACCCCAGCTACCCAGAGTCGGTGCATTATTACATAACATTGGCATGATCACAAGAAAGATCAAATCTCGAAAGACCGATTGGTTTAGTAGCCTTGGAAACACTAGATATATTCATAAGTTTTACATTACATTATAAAATGAAAAACTACTACAACAACATAATGTCTCAATAGACCACACTATTATCCCCTCATAAAATCCCTGCAAGTCATTCATAATTTACTTCTTCACTTCCTGGGAAAAATAAAACATAGAAAAGGGGTGAGCTCAAATGCCCAGTAAGGATAACAATATAGCGGAAACTTTCATCAATAAGAATAAACATTTAAGGCAATGTATAACTAAAACAAAAGCCTTTTAAACATGAACTTTCAACATGGTATGGCATAAATAAAATGAAATAATGCTATTTACTTATTCACATGGATATTCCACTAATCGAATAATCACATGCAAAAAATAAATAACCACTTTCATAATGTTGGAATGCATAATGCCAGACTATCATAACCACATAGCCAAGGCCTCGTGCCAAGACTACAAATAAGATTTTGTCAAGGCCTTGTGCCAAGACACTAGTTTGTCTCATGAGACCTACCGATGCATCGAGGAGCTATAGCGGGCTCCACCCGTCACTTATTAAGTCCAATGCATTCCCATATGAAAAGGTATAAACATAACATAAACATTCTTATTAAAACTAGCATACGAAATGTCAATAATTTCACCATAAACTATGAATGGTATAAAAATAGCACATCCACAGTCAAACATATCACAAAACCTTCAATACAATATAGAAGTTTTGTATCATAATAAATCAACTTCAAATAAGCGTAAAATCCATCAAAGGATGTTGACATAGATGAAATCAAAACTATTTGAGAGAAATATCTCCTTTTTTGAAATCATTTAAAAGTCACACATTTATAAAGGAAGCAATTAAAAAGAGATTTTTGAATCAAAGTGTCCCATACCACTTTGAAACTTTTGAAAGGAATTAAAATTTTTAAAAACATTCATGTCCATATAAATAAATCCTTAAAAACCATTTTGAAGACATGGACATTAGTTGAAAAGATTTAGAAAGATAAATCTTTAAAACATTGAAAATTCTGATTTTGATAAAGAGTACCTTTCTGGAATTCTTAAAATATTCATTTTGAAATCATTTAAAAGTCACATAATTATAAAATAAAACATTTACTTTGAAAATATCCTTGTAATCTTGTAAGGGAAGCTTTGAAGATTATATAACGGCGGTAAATAGCCGCACCCGCCGTATTAGTTAAAAAAAACATTCTTACCTTAATTCTGTCGAAAAGGTTAAAAAGGACCTTGTTTGGAAAACGACGGAAAGATTCCTCTTATAAAAAGTCAAACAAGGGTATAAATGACTTTAACCCATATTGGTGTAAATAGTAAAAATGTTTTGAAATACATTTTTAAGAAACGTGGATGTGGATGATAAAGAGATCCCAGTAGATTATTACGTATAAACAACCTCGGATAATGAGGAGATTGTGAAATAACCCTTACCTTGTACTTTTCCTTGGTTGGAGTAGGTTAACCTCCTGTATAATGGTGAAATAGTTGTTATTAAATTATACATAAATCATATATAATAATATGATATCATATATGATCTTTTAACATTGATTTGTTAATAATATCTTAGTATTATCATTATATCGGGTGTTAACTTACTTGTTTTCTTTTATATGTTTTGTTACGTAAGACATGTTTGTAAAGGATAGGTTGTATATTATTCATATCCAGAATGATATCAAGTCCTTAAACATCATTTTTAAATCATCAAATGATAATTATACTTGAATGGATACGATGGAGAATGAATCTCATCGCGTTCGTGGAGACGGTAGTCCGTACGTACGCACGAGCGACAATATCATTCTTTTGATATTAAAATAATATATAAATGGATGGTATATCATATATACAGAATCATTAATATGTTATATTTATTATTTACATGAGTTACACATCATTATTATACCCATCCAAATAATAATATATTGAATAACAATTACACCACGACGTGGAGACGGTAAGCCGTACGTACGCACGTATGGTGACATGTTATTCAAAGGGTGGATAGAATACTGAATATGGTTGTTCCATATTTATAATAACATCACAGTATATAAATGATACTGGAGTCATTATTTTATAATGGTAACAACAAAGGAAGAAGAAGTGGAAGAAGAAATGAACTTGGAAAAGGGGTGGTGAAAACATTACCTCTTCTTCGGGTTCTTCCTTTTGATTTGATCAAAAGGGCTCCTTAGGTTGGCTTTCTGATCAAACTAAGGCCCCTAGGTTGTAGTGAGGGATGTTGGGAGAGTATTTGGGCAGAGTTTGGCCGAACCAAAAGGCTTTGAAGGTGTGAAGAAATGAGAAGGAGGAGTTCCCTTTTATAAGAGGGGTGAGGGGCACCTTTGGAAAAGCTAGAAATATTAATTTATAATAAATTCATATTCGGTTTCTAATGGCTCAAAAGTTGACTATTCAAAGGTTAAGATGGGGATAGGTCGAAAACAACTCATCCAATAGAATTTAGACAGGTTTGGGTACTTATATTAACCTTATCTTTAAGTATTAACTCTAAGTTAATTAGTTTCACTTTTACAATGTCTCTTTGTATTTTTATATAATATGGTTAATAAACTTACTATATACATCCAAGAGACCCCCAAGTGGTCCATTAATGAGGAACGTATCATAATATAAGTCTCTTGGCCGAACCTTAGATTTTTAGGAATTTAATATCAATTAATAATATAATATTTGTTTTAAGAACTCTTTTATGTCAATTTTGACACTATTCAATAGTTGATTTTTGTGAAACTCCTAACAGATTGATTACTTCGAAAAAAGTCAATTAAATCAATCCTAATATATCATATTATCATAGAAAATTAGTTTAATTCATTAAAAGTTTCATATTATAATTATTTGGGTATTTATAAGATCAATTATTTTTATTTTTCACTATTTTAGTAATTACTGCATCATCATTGTGTCATAAATAAAATAAATTATATAATGTCTAAAAATTATAAATAAAATATCATTATGTAGTAAATCTTTTTAGCTTTCTAATTAATATTTATAATCGAAAATCCAACATGTATAACCCTATGTAAAAATTGTTCTTCTAAAAGATGTAAGCTTATGCCATTTTTATTTTTATTTTAACTTTATTAATATAATGTGTCATTATCACTTACAAGTGGATCCATGGGGTCCCAAAATAGACCCAAAGATGCCCATGGTCGACCATGTATCAACCAATAGGGTTGAGACACGTTTTAGGGTAATTTAGTATTATTATAATATTATTTTTTTTAACCCTTATTTACCGGATTTACCCTTAACCATAGTAAATAAAATATTTACCGCAGTAATTATTCAAAATGTCTAAAAATAAAAGTTACCTATTTACACAATTTGAACATCCTGATTCCAAATATGGAATCCATTTTCCTAAATTCAAAACACAGAAGTGGCAGAAATTAATTTAAAATTAATTCCCGCTGTCAAAACAAAAAGCGTGTTTTTAAGAGATAATAACTATCAAAAGATTGACACTTGTTTATGTTCGGTTTAATTGTAAAATTATGTCCAATGACCAACATTATATTAAATGGTAAAAATATATTCTAAATATACTTTAAAACTACTAAAATTCATAATTTATCACTATTAATTATTTTGATTAAAAAAGTTGTTTTTAATTAAAATTTAGTAATTTTCACTATTCATCAAAATATGAAAGTTATCCGAAAAGTACCAAAATTTCACCTTAGGCTAAATTCGATATTCCGAATCCAAAAATGAAGTCCATTTTTAAAAATAAAATATATATAATTTCACAAATTAGGTATTACTATTCATAACGGCAAGTTTGATCGGTTGTGGTACGTGTTAAAACACGAGGTTGCGTACAACACACGCTACTGTTTTATTCAAAGGAAAGCGTACCGTGGAAGCTTGGGATGTTTCATTTTAAATTTTTTGATGTCCCCATTTAGTCAAAAAGTTTAAAATATTGTATTTAAAAAGGTTTCACTATTAAATGTTGATAAAAGTGCAATACTGAAAATGAATCTATTCTTGCATTATAACTAAGAAACTCATAATGTGGATTCTAAAATTATAAGGATTATATAAAGTTTAAAATTTAGTTAATAATATTCATAACCTCTTTTGAATGGATTTTTCCATTGGTAATTCATGGTGTGATTGAACTCGGTGTTGCGTGTAGTGCAAGTTATTGAATTATTTTGAAGAAATAACACACTATGAAATCTTGGGATGTTACATTCTCCCCTCCTTCAATAAATTGCGTCCTCGCAATTTGAAATTGTTCTTCGAAAATAAAAGGTTGAAAATAGAAAATATATTTGTGGGAAAACCCACATTGGAAATTGGGTTACTAAAATTTAGTCTTAATATGAGGAAAAGAGAAATTAAAGGGTCACCACCAAATTATGATCTCGATTAGGAGAACATTGGTGGCAATTAGAGACATATAATCGGAGGAAAAACGTAAATATTTATAGGTAGTGATTGAGGTCATCAATCACAAACAAGTGTATAATTGAGGTCCTTAAACTCATCAATCTATGATGATTTGAAGTACCATTGGTTCAACAAAATATAGGGTATTGGGATAACACATTTTTGACGTTTCAAAATATCTTAGTTGAAATTCCACATCGAAAAATGAATTAACGAGGCCTCTATTTAAAATAAAGAGTTGAAAGTATGAAGATTACCGAAAATAACACATAATAGGGTTCCATGTAAGAAAATATGGATATGGAAGAAAAATATAGCCATCAATTATCTGATGGAGAGTGGTAGAGAACATGGCTATGAAAAGGCCAACAATCCCAAAGCCATAAATTTGTGATGATTTAAGGTACCATCTAGGACAACATTTTTGTTCTAAGTTTCTTTTACTAATGTTGAGGAATTTATTTATGAGATTGGATAAGATAATAAGGAGATATACTTAGTTTATAATTAGAGTTTTATCCATTAATAAATTTCTAGCAAAACTCATCATTCACTAGTAAAAAAAATTCTATTTATACTATTCATAGAGGGTTCCAAAATAAACGAATTTATAATTCATCTACCAGATCTTTTAAAAAAAACTACTTTATTTAATCCAGGACATCTCGTGGGATAGTGGTAGGTGATACACCCTTGTTGCCCTTTGGTTGCGGGTTCAAGTCTCGCAGCCTTGCCGGACGCGACGGGTTGCCGCCCGACCTCCGGGTTGTCCTTTTATGGCAATCCAAAATAATCCAAACTAGAACTATCCAAAATACTTCTGTCCAAACTCACAGTCCAACATTCATAAGGAAGGTAAACATAATATAGATCCTTTTTACCCCGTAATATCATATGAATACCTTCATCATGTATTACCATATTCCTTATTGATTACATTCATGCTCCCTTATTCCATATAGAATGCTGGATATACTTCATTAATCCAGAAATGTTTTAAACCCCAACAATGATGGAATATACAAATCATTAATCAGTTCCAAGGTAGTCAAGAATATCCAATATAATTTATCCAAAACAATCACATATTATTCCAAAATCACTACCTCAGTATCAGAACTATATTATGGTTTATCATTCTCTCAACCATATATTTTCCAAAAATCTATCCTGCTAATGACTCACTTTTCCTTGTTCCACACAATCTCAAGTCCTTAATGAAATAGTACTGCAGTACAATCCTTATATACTCCATAATTATTATAACAAGTACATTGTTGATACAAAGCTCAATTGACATAATCAACATAAGAACTCTAATCATTCCTCTTCATCTGTGGTAGTATCATAACTTGATTATTATCCAATAACATCATTTGCGGCATAGTCTGATGACTGGGACATAGGTTCGCGTAGTGTCCAAACTCCTTGCAAATGAAGCATTGTACATTTAAAACCATTTTCTTACCCTTGCAGTCACGTACTTTGTGTCCTTTTTCTCCACACTTATAACAAACTCCCATTCCTTTTAGGCAAGTTCCAGGGTGTTTCTTTCCACAGTTACCACATATGGGAAAATTCTTCTTTTCCCTCTTCCCTTTATCCATCTTTCTCTCTTCCATCCTTTTCTTCTCTTGCTTCCCTTCAAAGCCATAGGACTCAGTAAACTCTTTACATATCTTATCAACACATGATATTATTTCTTCATATGATGATAATACATGGGAGACTATTTCTCTTATAAATTCTAGCTTAAGACCATGAAAGATATGATCCTTCATTCTCTTTGAATCATGTGTATTTCTGGAGTTCTCATTCCTTCTACTGGGCGCCATTTCTATACCATGGCATAAACTAGATCAGTTTATGAATCAAAATACATAATCCCATACTTATAAAACACCTAACATAAATTGAACTATTTATGGATATAATCCATAATCATAAGAATGTTTTCTTTGAGGAAGTATATACTCACAATCCCTTCAAAATGATTTGTAAAGAAAATGAGAGTTATCCTAAGCATATCCCCCGGGAGTGTCGTAACCAAGAGTGCAGCAAGGCCCGTTGTCGTGCACCAGTTCCCGTTCGAGTCTAGCTCAAAGCGGTGTTTTCGGGTTTTACCCCTAGGTACATCTGTGCCAGAGCCGCCTCTACCTGCTCGTATCCAGACAGGGATGTATTGCTTGGAAAACTCACAAAATCTCTACAATACCAAAATTCTAGGAAGTTCTTCTATACTAATCCTCAAAGTTCATCTTAGGTCTACGTGCTCTAATCAGAGTTTATCTAAATCTAGCTTCCAAGGTTTGTACTAAACTTCCTCTGATACCAACTGTAACGCCCCGACCCCAGCTACCCAGAGTCGGTGCATTATTACATAACATTGGCATGATCACAAGAAAGATCAAATCTCGAAAGACCGATTGGTTTAGTAGCCTTGGAAACACTAGATATATTCATAAGTTTTACATTACATTATAAAATGAAAAACTACTACAACAACATAATGTCTCAATATACCACACTATTATCCCCTCATAAAATCCCTGCAGGTCATTCATAATTTACTTCTTCACTTCCTGGGAAAAATAAAACATAGAAAAGGGGTGAGCTCAAATGCCCAGTAAGGATAACAATATACGGAAACTTTCATCAATAAGAATAAACATTTAAGGCAATGTATAACTAAAACAAAAGCCTTTTAAACATGAACTTTCAACATGGTATGGCATAAATAAAATGAAATAATGCCATTTACTTATTCACATGGATATTCCACTAATCGAATAATCACATGCAAAAATAAATAACCACTTTCATAATGTTGGAATGCATAATGCCAGACTATCATAACCATATAGCCAAGGCCTCGTGCCAAGACTACAAATAAGATTTTGTCAAGGCCTTGTGCCAAGACACTAGTTTGTCTCATGAGACCTACCGATGCATCGAGGAGCTATAGCGGGCTCCACCCGTCACTTATTAAGTCCAATGCATTCCCATATGAAAAGGTATAAACATAACATAAACATTCTTATTAAAACTAGCATACGAAATGTCAATAATTTCACCATAAACTATGAATGGTATAAAAATAGCACATCCACAGTCAAACATATCACAAAACCTTCAATACAATATAGAAGTTTTGTATCATAATAAATCAACTTCAAATAAGCGTAAAATCCATCAAAGGATGTTGACATAGATGAAATCAAAACTATTTGAGAGAAATATCTCCTTTTTTGAAATCATTTAAAAGTCACACATTTATAAAGGAAGCAATTAAAAAGAGATTTTTGAATCAAAGTGTCCCATACCACTTTGAAACTTTTGAAAGGAATTAAAATTTTTAAAAACATTCATGTCCATATAAATAAATCCTTAAAAACCATTTTGAAGACATGGACATTAGTTGAAAAGATTTAGAAAGATAAATCTTTAAAACATTGAAAATTCTGATTTTGATAAAGAGTACCTTTCTGGAATTCTTAAAATATTCATTTTGAAATCATTTAAAAGTCACATAATTATAAAATAAAACATTTACTTTGAAAATATCCTTGTAATCTTGTAAGGGAAGCTTTGAAGATTATATAACGGCGGTAAATAGCCGCACCCGCCGTATTAGTTAAAAAAAACATTCTTACCTTAATTCTGTCGAAAAGGTTAAAAAGGACCTTGTTTGGAAAACGACGGAAAGATTCCTCTTATAAAAAGTCAAACAAGGGTATAAATGACTTTAACCCATATTCTTGTAAATAGTAAAAATGTTTTGAAATACATTTTTAAGAAACGTGGATGTGGATGATAAAGAGATCCCAGTAGATTATTACGTATAAACAACCTCGGATAATGAGGAGATTGTGAAATAACCCTTACCTTGTACTTTTCCTTGGTTGGAGTAGGTTAACCTCCTGTATAATGGTGAAATAGTTGTTATTAAATTATACAAGAATCATATATAATAATATGATATCATATATGATCTTTTAACATTGATTTGTTAATAATATCTTAGTATTATCATTATATCGGGTGTTAACTTACTTGTTTTCTTTTATATGTTTTGTTACGTAAGACATGTTTGTAAAGGATAGGTTGTATATTATTCATATCCAGAATGATATCAAGTCCTTAAACATCATTTTTAAATCATCAAATGATAATTATACTTGAATGGATACGATGGAGAATGAATCTCATCGCGTTCGTGGAGACGGTAGTCCGTACGTACGCACGAGCGACAATATCATTCTTTTGATATTAAAATAATATATAAATGGATGGTATATCATATATACAGAATCATTAATATGTTATATTTATTATTTACATGAGTTACACATCATTATTATACCCATCCAAATAATAATATATTGAATAACAATTACACCACGACGTGGAGACGGTAAGCCGTACGTACGCACGTATGGTGACATGTTATTCAAAGGGTGGATAGAATACTGAATATGGTTGTTCCATATTTATAATAACATCACAGTATATAAATGATACTGGAGTCATTATTTTAGAATGGTAACAACAAAGGAAGAAGAAGTGGAAGAAGAAATGAACTTGGAAAAGGGGTGGTGAAAACATTACCTCTTCTTCGGGTTCTTCCTTTTGATTTGATCAAAAGGGCTCCTTAGGTTGGCTTTCTGATCAAACTAAGGCCCCTAGGTTGTAGTGAGGGATGTTGGGAGAGTATTTGGGCAGAGTTTAGCCGAACCAAAAGGCTTTGAAGGTGTGAAGAAATGAGAAGGAGGAGTTCCCTTTTATAAGAGGGGTGAGGGGCACCTTTGGAAAAGCTAGAAATATTAATTTATAATAAATTCATATTCGGTTTCTAATGGCTCCAAAGTTGACTATTCAAAGGTTAAGGTGGGGATAGGTCGAAAACAACTCATCCAATATAATTTAAACAGGTTTGGGTACTTATATTAACCTTATCTTTAAGTATTAACTCTAAGTTAATTAGTTTCACTTTTACAATGTCTCTTTGTATTTTTATATAATATGGTTAATAAACTTACTATATACATCCAAGAGACCCCCAAGTGGTCCATTAATGAGGAACTTATCATAATATAAGTCTCTTGGCCGAACCTTAGATTTTTAGGAATTTAATATCAATTAATAATATAATATTTGTTTTAAGAACTCTTTTATGTCAATTTTGACACTATTCAATAGTTGATTTTTGTGAAACTCCTAACAGATTGATTACTTCGAACAAAGTCAATTAAATCAATCCTAATATATCATATTATCATAGAAAATTAGTTTAATTCATTAAAAGTTTCATATTATAATTATTTGGGTATTTATAAGATCAATTATTTTTATTTTTCACTATTTTAGTAATTACTTCATCATCATTGTGTCATAAATAAAATAAATTATATAATGTCTAAAAATTATAAATAAAATATCATTATGTAGGAAATCTTTTTAGCTTTCTAATGAAGATTTATAATCGAAAATCCAACATGTATAGCCCTATGTAAAAATTGTTCTTCTAAAAGATGTAAGCTTATGCCATTTTTATTTTTATTTTAACTTTATTAATATAATGTGTCATTATCACTTACAAGTGGATCCATGGGGTCCCAAAATAGACCCAAAGATGCCCATGGTCGACCATGTATCAACCAATAGGGTTGAGACACATTTTAGGGTAATTTAGTATTATTATAATATTATTTTTTTTAACCCTTATTTACCGGATTTACCCTTAACCATGGTAAATAAAATATTTACCGCAGTAATTATTCAAAATGTCTAAAAATAAAAGTTACCTATTTACACAATTTGAACATCCTGATTCCAAATATGGAATCCATTTTCCTAAATTCAAAACACATAAGTGGCAGAAATTAATTTAAAATTAATTCCCGCTGTCAAAACAAAAAGCGTGTTTTTAAGAGATAATAACTATCAAAAGATTGACACTTGTTTATGTTCGGTTTAATTGTAAAATTATGTCCAATGACCAACATTATATTAAATGGTAAAAATATATTCTAAATATACTTTAAAACTACTAAAATTCATAATTTATCACTATTAATTATTTTGATTAAAAAAGTTGTTTTTAATTAAAATTTAGTAATTTTCACTATTCATCAAAATATGAAAGTTATCCGAAAAGTACCAAAATTTCACCTTAGGCTAAATTCGATATTCCGAATCCAAAAATGAAGTCCATTTTTAAAAATAAAATATATATAATTTCACAAATTAGGTATTACTATTCATAACGGCAAGTTTGATCGGTTGTGGTACGTGTTAAAACACGAGGTTGCGTACAACACACGCTACTGTTTTATTCAAAGGAAAGCGTACCGTGGAAGCTTGGGATGTTTCATTTTAAATTTTTTGATGTCCCCATTTAGTCAAAAAGTTTAAAATATTGTATTTAAAAAGGTTTCACTATTAAATGTTGATAAAAGTGCAATACTGAAAATGAATCTATTCTTGCATTATAACTAAGAAACTCATAATGTGGATTCTAAAATTATAAGGATTATATAAAGTTTAAAATTTAGTTAATAATATTCATAACCTCTTTTGAATGGCTTTTTCCATTGGTAATTCATGGTGTGATTGAACTCGGTGTTGCGTGTAGTGCAAGTTATTGAATTATTTTGAAGAAATAACACACTATGAAATCTTGGGATGTTACAATACTACCATGACCATCCCAATAAGGAGAGGGAGTGTGATACCATTTTTTAATAAATCCTCCTAGGTCTCTCTAATATGCCACCTGAACCATCTCACCATAAGTCTTGAAATTAATTCCTCATCTCTGTATGCAGGAAATAAGCACTAGGGTATCAAAATATAACCATTGAGAATAATTTAATTCTTATGGTCCAAACAACCACACCATCAACTCGACTTGAAAATCTGATATGACCCATCCTTATATCATATGACCATTTAAAAAAATAGATTCAATAAAAAAAATATAATCTATGTATCATGTGAATACATAATAAAATAACACCAAACTACATAACCATATAGACTAAAAATCAACTAAAAAATAAAAATTCCAAATTGGATAATATAAAAACATCCCAGAAAATAAAACCGAACCAAAAAAATTACCATCCACCTATATATGATTCATGGTCACCCACCACATCCCATATAACCTATCAAAAGACCAAGTAAAATCTTAGTGAATGGAATAGATACCTGCTAACATTAGATAAAAAATAAAAAACGTTTATATGTGTGTGCACCAGTGCATATATACATTGTGAGGTAATAGGGCCAAGTATTATTTCACCAAACTGTTTGTGTAATTATTTTAAAATAAACTTCTCTAATTATAGTTTTAACAATTAATAGAGAATATATTTTTCAATATTATAAAAAAATAATTATCAATCCATATCCTCATTTTAAAACCTCCACCTCGTTTTTGGAAAACAAGGGTGGAAAAATGAATTGGAAATAATAAAATAAACTTTAATAAATAAATTTATATACTTATGAATATAAAACCAATTAATTTTTATCTTATTAAAAATTTCATGAAAACCCACACATAAAGAAAATTATTTTCATTTCTTTGAAACACACATATCAAATCCAATTTTCAAATCACTTTGGATAAATAATCAAAATTAAAATAACAATAACATAAATCATGAAGGCATAATATCATCAATAAAACAAAACTATGAAAACAAACACATAAAACTATAATATGGTTCTACATAATCTAATGGATCTTGAGGATATAATGAAACAAAAAGAATAAATCACACAACTAGTATCATAAAAAATCACTAGGGATCATGGGAAACTCACTAAATCCAATGGTGAGATTTTCTAATATAGTACCAAATACACCAGACCAACTACCAACTTACATTACATCCAAAACAACATAAGACACTAGAATTCACAATGATAGACTCATTGAGGGAACTCGCCCAGTCAAGGAGGTTCATAAAACATTGGTAAACAATCTAGTGTGTGAAAGAACTAGTGTTTTATAAATATGGACCTCTCTCTTATCCTAGGGTTCTATGAAAGTAGTCAATTGGATGTGAGAAACAATTGTATCACATAGTAAACACATTATTCAAAAATAATAACATATTAATATATTTCATCTCACCTTCAAAATTATCACAAGAAACATCCTCTTTCAATAATATTCATGGTGTAAATAACATAAAACATCCCATAGAGGATAAAATCCATACCAAGCATAGAAAAATAAGGGACTCAATTTAGGGTCTCATACATATCATGACAATATATTTTATAAACTGTTAAACGGATCCTTTTAAAAACTAAATCATGATTCCATATCTTTTTTTCACTATTTTCATTTAACTTTTAAGAACTCATTTAAAACTATCCCATGAAAAATCTTACTTGAAATCAATTGAAGAACAAACTCTACTTTTTAGTTTAACTATATAAGGCTCCAAAAAAATACTTTATTTTCAAACGATTATTTGTAATAAATCTTTCACTCACTTCTATACCCAAATGGTTTCAAATACCTTTTATCATTAAAATTAATTTAAGAAAATACATATATAAATTTTCATAAACACTTGGAACTCAACATCACTTTAGAATTTTGAAACCTCTTAAATAATCATTTGTGCAAATTATTTGAAATATATAAATTGATTTGAAAATCCAACACAATTTTAACATATAATTATTATTTAAAAAAACATTATAAAAAATAAATCAATAAATAACATGTAAATTAAAGTAAATTCACTTAAAAACCCACCTATATCAAGAAGAATCAAGACAAAATAGACAGCCTTTAAATGGAGAAGTCCCAACAAAGAAATAAAGAGACTTATATAAGATCTAAATACCTAAATCAATAAATTATAATCGATACCATTCCATAATATTGGTAAGAATACCCCTTTTGGTTTATGGGATAGAACCAAACAAAGAGAAAGTGTGCTCAAAAAGAAAGAGAGGGGGAAATGAGATAGAAAAAGAATTTACCTTGAAGATACAGTTCAAATTGGTGGAAATTGACCCCAAAATCGAAGGATAAGGGAGGTGGATATCCCCAGGTGACGCCCTATGATTAGATGAATGAAAAGAGTGAGAAAGGGTGTCTAAAACATAAAAAATAAAGGATATCAGAAAATAAGAAACTCATATAAATTGAAATTAGACAGACTGCCTCCAGGGCATGTCAATCTAAAAAAATATCATACCCATGCAAGACACACACCATGACATTTCCTCCCCAATTGTTGTAAAAATTTCATACTCGATTAAGATTTGTTTATTTGATCCCCATTTAATCATTATATAGTTTAATGTTCCACTATATAGGGTGCCTACCCAACCAAGACCCATGGTGAAACCCTACCCCTATAGCACAGTTCACCTCAAGTAGGTAGATCCATTTGTCCCAAGTGTAAGGACTACTTAGAATAATATCTCTTTTCTAAGTCATAACTTCTTACTCAACCGAGATCACATTTTCATATCCCATTCTCCATGACTTGGTCACCATTAACCCAAAAAATTTCATGAATTACATGATATAGGTTTTGGTGTGGTCCCCCTATCTCATGGTGTGGCCTATTGTAGTCTTGTCTTGTAAATTTATGAGGCTTCTTAAAAAAATAAAAAAAAAAGAACCATATAATTTTTAAATTAACCCAACATAATGTAATATAATATACAAGAGTGACATAGGGGTTTCATAATCTTCCTGAGATTCAAAAATACATTGTACATTCTATTTATTTAGAATAAATCATTTACATTGAATGATATTAAAGTAAATTAATGTTGGGTTCTTCCCATAAAAAATCTAATTTAGAGACTTCTCCACACATATACACAATAAGGATTTATTTTTTATGTATACTGATGTTAAGAAAAATTCTTATAAAAATTTCTCTACTAATAATTTCTCAATGAGATTAATTGGATCCATATTATTAACTATCCAATTTATCCTACCAACTGAACCATTTTTTTGAGTTATTACTATGGAATCTGGATACATTATTTTCTGTTTCAAGAGATAATCCACCGCTTCCCTATTTTTACACTCCATGACATTTTTTGGATAAAAAATTCAAAATTTTATTCTAAGGAATATACTCCACTAATCTATGACATCAGGTAATGAAATTAAACATATCACAATTTGAGAGATCACTATACACAACACAATCCTTATATAATCATCAATTAATATTATATAGTATCTCTTTATATCAATATCCCATAAATAAATCAACACAAAAATATCTAATTGAATTAAAAAACCTCAATGAATTCTTACATCCAACACCCCAAAGGCCTTCAATTTTATTATTATTATTATCATAAGATAAAACCCCCTTTTAAGGGATGAAGGTGGAGAAACCCATGCTGGCATCATAGACATAGGTCAAATCACACTCAAAGGGTAGAAATACTAAAACCAGAATGACAAAACGAGACTGCTTCTCCCTAACATTTGATCATGATGAAGCTCTCCACCATTACAAGGTTACTTGGAAAACAAGTGTTCTATGTCGAATCACAGGCCCGATTTGATGGCTGACACCATACCCTCTCAAACAACCAAATCCAAAAAATTCTTCAATGATAGATCTTCGGATCTGGATCCTCCTCTAAAGAAAGTTCCATGAAGTCATATCTGGTTCCATAGACTTCCCGCCTTCGAAAACAAACCATATAAGGAAAAAAATCAACCATTAAATTAAAACCAACAAGTATTTCATAGACCATTCACCAAGAAGCCTTCATGAGAAGCCTTCATGAGCAACAACTCCTCCACTGAACAATAATGTGACGCAAACACACCCAAAAAACTCCAAATTCAGGATCATTGAAAATAACCAAACATAAAACCTTCAAAGAGATGCCAAACACTAGAATCAAAGAGATCCCTCCCCTCCAGACCACTCAAGAGACGATGCCGAGCCACACCAGAAGACGACGCCGGAGCCATCACAGATCACGCCGTCATAATGAATTGAAGGCCGGAGACAACTCGATCCACACCAGAACCACGCCGAGGCCATCGATCCACGCCAAAGACACCGAAGAATGTTGGAGACAACCAAATCCACTCCTCCATGCGGAGCACGTCGATCTAGTTGAGTCCGTCGACACTGGATAAACTGAAGGCACTCCACCACACCGAGGATGATAAACCATGCCAAAGCCTCCATGTCGCACCAGATTCAAGCCATCGAGGCACACCGGATATCCAAGCCACACCACCTCCAAAACAAGATCTAGGAGATGCCGATGTCGAGTAACTGAGCTTCATCGGAGGAGGGAAGAAAAACGTTTCCTAAGGAGAAACCTTAGGCGCGAAGCGGCATAGTAACCCGCCACTTATAGGCTTCTTAGGTTATTTGACCAACCAATCCTCATTGAATTCTTATCATTCATATTTTTTATCCTGTAAATGAAAATTACATATTGATAAACAACAAACATATGAGTATGATCATAGGTTTTCCTAGTGATATAACATGATCCTTCAATTTTCAACAAATATTCCATGGTTTTTTAGATCAAGAGTCTAACAAGTTTGTGCCATAGTTTTTTTTTCATCTTCCCAGGATAGAAAGTATAATAATTATTTTCCACTAATGAAATAAATATTAAATTTTGTGTGTTTAACTTGTAAAATAATTGGAAATAATTTATCTTCAGTAAAATAAGTGTCGTCAGTGAAATTTACTATATCCCCAAGTCACATAATTGGATAAATTTTAGTATGTTTTGAGTAAGGACAGAAAAAATCAACACATACATCTTTCTCATGAATTTTAAACCAATTATATCCTTCCTATAGCCAATGATATTAAAAAATTTATCATTTTCAAACCTTATTAATTATTCATTTCAATTTTTTATTCTCATAATAATATCATTGTTACTAATAATATGGTAAGTACATCAACTATAGAGAATTAAAAATCCATTTTGATCTTTTTTTGTAATTCCCTAGCATGTTTTACCAAAATAGTTATCAAGTTGGGTAACTCCACTGACCTCATTTAATAACCCGTATATGAATATGTATTTCATCTATTAGTGGGGTTATAATCTATAAAATTGGGAAAATATACCCTAAACACTATAACTATATGATAATAGTAAATGAATAAAAATATAAACCGTCCATGAAAAGAAAAAATATAATTACAGTGGAAACATAACCATAAAAAAATGTTACACATGTTGTATTAAAATTGATCTTATGTTATATATACATCAATAACACTATATAATATTTCCTATAAAGGGTAAATCATATACATAGAAACATATAAATAAAAAATAGAACTAAAAACCAAATTAACAATATTGTCTTTAGACTTACCCCAAAACCAACTCATATCTATGTTGAGATACTAAAGCTCTAACCTAATCACTAAATGCTTACCTTGAATTATATAATAATCATAGGGGGTAAACATCAAATATAGTGCACACGTGGGGTGTGAATAAAAAATCATAAGGCCATTATAAATTGTTCCTCTATAAGATACCACAATGAATATATGTGAGTGTATATACAAATCAATCGATAATTTCATAACTCTAACATGAAATATATAATATTTGATCTATCATGTGTTAATTAGAACACCATGATTCTTGTCCATACCAAATGAAGCTAATATCAATTAAAATATATGTTGAATCCTTCTAAGATCTAAGTATGAGGCATGTATATGAAAGTATATGATATAAGAACTATAACATGATAATTTTTTAATATATATAATCCCATAAAAAAATGATATACATGATGGAATGTAATAACATATCGAATTCAATATATATTAAAAAAACATCATGTAAAATTGTAACATAGAAAGACTTGTGTATATCATAAATGATTCCTGGAATGGTGTAATATAGCCAAATTCGTTTATATTACAAATGAATTTAGAAAAGGCGTAATATATCCAGGATAACTTATATTGAAAATACATCTAGGAAAACTGTAACATAGCTATACCTATGTACACTAACCACACCACTGAGTACCCTTACAACACAGTTGGGTCCTTTGGGATCTTACTTATGTAAAAATAATATTTAATAACCTTCAATTTAGTTAATATACACCTAGACCTTATTTTTAACTTAACTCTTCCCTCACGTCTCACACTCAATCTAACAAAAGAAATATGTTAATCCACCACTCTCCCAATATTATTTATATGTTTTTATCCATCATAAAACTAATTGTCCTATAAAAATCATATTCACGATGACTTCCCAACCTGTAGGTCATAACCAACTGTTAAACAACCCATCCCTTAGGCCATTCCATGCTAACCAAAAAACAAACCCATCCTACACATAGTTGGTTATTTTCATCATCAATGATGGACCTAATCCATTCCTAGTCTATATATCATTCACAACCTTGGTGAATACCTATATTGTAAGCCTCTATTATATTCTTACCACACCTCATGTTTGTTATGAAAACCACCATTTGTATGTAAGCTCTTTGGTTTAATCTAAATAGACCATTATAATACAATGCATTCAACTATATTTCGCCAATAGACTGAACTAAGAATCAACATTGACCACGCTGAGGTGTTATACATCAAAACCACCCTAAAATTGCCAACCACTACCAGAGCGATCCTCCCCATGTCCTAATCCCATAACTCAACTCTCATTTTAGCCATATCTACACTGGATATTCTAGAATTCATTCATCAATCACAAGGACTAATCCAATCGAAAATATATAAATAAACTCAATGACCATCATAGGTACATCACACTCAGCCCCTTAATCTAACACCACTTGGTTTCCTTTATTAGCCACTAACCCAAGAATAAACAACAATAATTTTTTATAATTATTTAGTCTATTTTTTGTGAGTGGAAATATCCATTCAATACCTAGAATTTCAGTAAATTTTATAATTGTTTCCCAATTCATTTAATTTTACACTAAATTTACCATTAATTGACTCTTCCCCACCAACATTTTATGATGAACATAATACACACATCAATCATGGGTTAATAAATTAATGTCTTCATTAAACATTTTTCAGTTACCACTAATTTATTAATGTATTTCTAATTAATTTTATAAGTTTTTACTATGAATAATAAATACTTTTAGGTTCTATATCATTTCAAAAGGTATAAATAATTGCGTACAAATATTTTAAATAAAATATTTAATTTATTCGAAAAAATATTAATCTTCAAAAACTCACCAAACAATATAGAAACACCAAACTACCAAAAATGACACATAAAAAGTATATAGAATGTCTTCAACACACCCATGAACAAAATATCTATCATTTCATAGTGAAAAGATTACTAATTTTGAAAAAGTATGGAAAATATAAATATAAACCCTCCATGTAATTTACATTTAGTAAAATGGTAAAAGATGGAATGTCTTCTTCCTCTCTTAATGTATTCTAGACACCACACCAAAAATCACCATCATTTGAGATTTATTCTACCCTGAACTTGTAAAATTTATAATCAATAACTAATATGGACAACATGAAACTATTGATAATCAATGAAGATAAATAATAGAACTATAAGGATAGATATTAACTATATTTATCTTGAAGGAATTCATATGATTAAACCTTTAGTAAATGGGGATGAAAAGATGATAAAGGGAAGGAACTAAGGAGGATAGGTTTGACTAAATAGCCTCCCCCACAGCTTCATTGGCTAAAAACTAAAGGAAGATTATCCATAAAAGGAATGGTTTGTCTCTAATTTAAAAAATGACACATATAACCATTAAGTACTTGATTTAATTACACATGGAACCTAGTGTCATACAAAATATACAATCTAGATCCACTAGCTTTCTAATGTATCATGCATGGATTTTTACACCATTTTAATATCATATGGTACTTGGTGCCTCGCCATTGGGTACCCAAAAGAGTTTTAAATAAAATAGAATAATAATTTCATATCTATCACCCCCAAATTCAATTGATTTACCCTAATTTCTCTAAAACCATCTCATATTATCCTAAAATTATTACTCATGTGTCAATGAAGTGATCCAAAAATAATACGAAACAATACTTTCAACATTAATCCCACTAAAGTCCAGCTTCTCTTTGGTTAAAAAATGTTTAATGATATAGTTCGTTACAAACTCTTCCCTATAAGTATTCTTTACTCCAATATAAATCTTAGTGCATCTCTCATGAACCACTCCAACCATTGGAAATTTATACCCATCTCTCACCTTAAGGTTCCCACTGGATATTAGTATTTCCCTACCTATATCAATACCTAAAACTAGCTTTTCCCTAAAATCCTCCATGGATGATCCATAAGATGTAGTAATAATCTCCCAAAAACACACATAAAATTTCAATTTCTACTCTATATACCCAATCATATATAAAAAAGAATCGATAGGTACTCCATTTTACTAAAAAACCCTAAATTTGTTTCAACCCACTCATTGTGGTACCAACCAACACTACATCTTGAACATTTGAAATCTTTGGAAGCATGCCATCACTGGCACCAAACTCCACAACATGTACTGATAATCTAACACTATAAATATCATTCGTCCACAAATTACTAGGATCACTAGAATCCCTTAATTTGATTCCATCATAGACTACTTGTCGAAAAAGAATCCACACATTAATTCCCACATACTGATACTAGAAAAACATATCTTCAAAAATATAAATTCTCATGCTTCCACCATCAAATAACTGATACCTCAATAATGTATCACTTTAATTATCTACACCCCTCCCAAACAACCCATTTTCTATAATCCAGAATCATTTGTTATCTTTCTAAAAACATCCCCAAGGTTCATGTTCCAAGAGACCAATATAAAAATCACCAATATATAATTTTCCAAGAATCACTCTACTCATATGATAATAAACTGATTTTGACATTCTGTTAGTATTATAACTCATAATACATACTTTTATAATATTACTAATCTCAATCCACAAGCCTTACTCATCAAAACCTAATAACCTGATATGCAGGCCCCAATTCTAGTTTCTATGATTCCTAGGTGTGTTCATTTAGTTAGTGCCTTCAATGACTAACCATTGTCCAACATGATTAACCATCTCTATGATCATATCAAAAATATAATGTTTGATACCATCCATTAAACCTAATCTAGTCTCAATATGTGACCCCCAGTCTCTATAACAAGTTTCCCATTCCCCACAAACTTCTACATCTACACCACAAAATGGAATGTCACGTAATGTTTTACTGACATCCCACTAGACCTAGATAAAATGTCCCATTATCCATACCTTTGCATTCTATTTTCCTCCACCACATAGATACTTTATAACTCGTTCACTAAGAATCCAAATTATTACCATTTCTATCTTAACATCGATCCACTAATATTATAGCTAAATAATAAAATCACATTATGATAATCCATTAATCCTATAAGGTCTTCGTATGATTGATTTATAAGGGTTGAACAACACTATCTATTACTACTATCCCTCTATAAACTTATTATAAATAATTCTAAAAATTTATAACATGATTGTTCCTTGTGTAGTTTCACTAAGGAATTACCCTTTAGAGATTCTTTTTCCTCTTCCTTCACTATTCCAGAAGATATTACTTATCAAAAATATATTTTCAACACCAAGATACTCAACTAAAGACATTTTTTAAAAGGTTGGGGCCGAATCCTCTTTTATTATTAAAGTAAAGAAAATCACTCTTTAACTGGGTATATGGAGACAAATTACATAGCCCAAAGGACCAGTGGGAATTTATCCCATTACATGGCCCGTAGGCCAATTTTTTTGGCCCAAGGCCCATTCTATGAATATTATTCCTATAGTATCTGTGCTGCTACAGTTCGTGTAGTACCCGCCACCACTACAGTACCCTGCCGTCGCTATAGAGACCTGTTGCCGCTACTGTTCCGCCGCTGCTACAGTACTGCTATAGTAGCTACCCCCAATGGGTTTTGAACCCCCATTTTTCATGTAGAAATAAGGGGTGATTACCACTAAGACAAACCCCAACTACACCTAAAGTCCTTATCTTAATGATTAATTTAATACCACCTTTCAACTCCAATAATCTTTATGACAAGTTTCCTTGAACATTTCAATCCAAAATAACTATTAGAATTCAGAAAACTTACACTCTATATATGTTCATTTATATCTCTTTTTTATTCACCATTTCTCGCCTGAGTTAAAAATTCTGATCCATAGAAATATGATCCATATCATTATATGATCTAAATGTTATATCTAAGTTACTATCATATTCCAAATCTATATGATGCATCCAATTTCAATAGTATTCATATGTAAATTAAATTTGGAATCACACACATACTTGTTCTATCTCATTCTAAACAATTTAATGGGTATATTATGTTACACAGTCACAAACTTACTTTTCTATAATATAAGAGAGATCCTATACTTCTTATTATTAAAATTATTCCCTATATCATCCCCATACATTTTATTATATATAAACACACATTTCATTAACTCCAATATGGTGTATAACTAACTCACATAGACACGCTCTAAAACCTAGAGCCCCATCCCTCATATCTAACCTAAAATTGACTAAACAATCCACCACTACCATTATGTCATACCTAACCCATGCTATCATGAGTCTAATCACACCACTTACTGTCTCACCCACTTAAACTACCTATTTAAGGATCAATTAATCATTCCTACCACATTCCTAAGAGATATCTCATGAAGCACTCATTGTGTTATCACTATTAACATATCCATGGAACTACAAATGTCTAAATATACCAACTCAGGGTCTCCAACCTACCCTGAAATCACATTCCCATGTCAAACCATATATAGGACTACAATACCAATCTAAAATACTAATCTATTCCCAACTAATTTTAAAAACACATTTTAATGTCATACAATGTCTTTCCACCCTCTTAAGGGTTCTTTCACACCACATGGGAAAACAAACACTCATTAATAAGAATCTCATACAAAAAACATGTATGTATGTTTAGTTCGTTAACATTCCTCAAATAAGTTGTTACAAGAAACAGTGAATAATTTCTTATTAAAATATAATTGACCAAACCCCACTTTTTAAAACTTTTATATATAATATTTTTTTTAAAAAATTACTCAAAAAACCCAATATGAGAAAACCTTTTTCTCAAAAAAAAACACAATAATTTTCATGTTTATGTGAACCTACATGTAATTTATTGTCATAAATACACTCTATATTTACATCATAATAAAAAAACAAAATCAATATATTAATATTACAATATAAAAAATACAAATAAATTATACCAAAAAAACCATAAATACAATCCCACAACCTTTGTAACTACTAAATTTATAATATAACTATTCCCAACAATCAAGGTTGATGTCTTTACCATGTTAAAAATAGTCTTATATCCATTTAACATTCCCTAAATGAAATGGAAAATAAATAAAGGGGAATTAATATTATTTTTAATGAATAGAACCCATTCACCGAAACATTGATTGAGTCATGTGATGTAATAGACCTAAATTATGACTCCCCATATGTCATAGGATAGAATCTCGTAGTGAAGGTATAATATTTATAATAGAGAGACTATAAGCACAACATAATCACCAAAAAATAATATTAAATGATGGATAAAATAAAATATCAATCAAAATATAATAATATATTATATTAGATTTCTAACCATAACAAAAATACAATACATGTTGTATCAAAATGAATATCATTCCTTATATACATCAGTCATGCAACAGATGATTTCCATAAAAGTGCCAATAATATAAATGGTAGAATATAAATAAGATAAATAAATAAAACTATAAATCATGTGTCATGACCTTCCCCAAAGGGGCCCGTGTCGTGAATAACCCAAGCCCACATCCAATAGGCCAGTGTATGGTGAATAACACCGAGTAGGAATATTCCAAAATGGGAAGAATTAGCCTAGAGGAACTTCATAAAATCACACATCTTCAAGCCACACAATGATGAAATGTCAGAAAATGAATGAATGAATGAAAACATATAAGATCCCATAATATAGTATGATAGTGAAAGTACTAGAAAGTACACTAGAAAAAAATGCCCACCACAAAGAGTCTGTACGCAATTCTAACTAAAACTGTAAAGAGTCCAACCTAATCCAAGGGAGAAGATTATTTCAAAGGTATGCTCCTGGAAAACACCTTGGGATTCCCAACTCTAGCTATCCTCCACCCCATCCTGGTCCACCTTGAACTCTATCCAAATGTCAGTTATCTTCACAATATATGACACGTGTGGGAAAATCCAGTGCAGGGGTGAGTATATTAATACTCAGTAGGCCACCCCAAAAACACTAAAAATGAAGCACCTAGTATAGTTAGCTCAATATAAGATATAAAACTATATAAAAGACACAAGAAGTATAGAAAAACCAAGATATACTCATGAGAGAGACCATGCCATCAAGGAGTCATAATCAACTTCTAGCTACATGATTCTTCTCGAAGCATGGTCGTTCTGAGATAACTCACTCCTCAAGACATGATATTACCAAAGAAACTTGACGAAGAGGTCTATTTCATTTTGGAACCACCTAAAGAGAACACATTGGTCAAGGAATAATATGATACATAGAGAGGGGATCATTCCCAAAACAGATGGGGGACACCATGAACCCAATATCGATCAACCCGCTATATAGGGGATCATTTGACAATGATTCCACAAACCCTAACGATGTGGCTTGCTAGATGGAGGATAAACAGCCTGCTCAAGGAGGTTATGAAATTCTAAAAACTTCACTCAGGGTGATAGGGGATCTCACTCTAGTCTCATGGAGGGATACCATACTCTATCTGAGACTCGGCCTCTAGAAGGTATTACAATCCAGTGATGTGGATGTAAGGCCACACTACACCCTCGAAGAAAGTACCAAGGGAACACACATAACCTATACTGGTCATACTAAAAAAATATACCATTAGACTCAAAATGACCATCTTAATGTTAGGGTCTCAATTCCATAGATGGCTCATCGATTGGACACTCCGTTTAGGAGTTATAGAAATTTAACAAATTGGGGTGGTCAATGTGCCCATGAATAGACAATTACGGTCGATCCCCCTACTGTGTCGATGGGTCTATGTGGTCTCTGCACCCATAGATTCTCAAGATTCCATGGATCATAGATGACCACCACGGTTGCTCATGCCGTATGGTTACTGCACCCGCTAAAGTTCCACCTGCTTCCCACCTCACAGTTCATCACCTACAAGGTCGACCACAATCGGTCTCCACTGTGGTTTCCATAGATTCAACATAGGTCTGGCCCAACCCATCGACCTGACCCAACCCACTGACCTGACCCTACCTGTATGGCTCGAACTGACCTACCTGGCCTGTCTTGATTCAAATCCTCCTCTAACACTCCACATATACCTCCACCCTCATTTATC
Source organism: Viscum album (assembly GCA_963277665.1). Lineage (NCBI taxonomy): Eukaryota > Viridiplantae > Streptophyta > Magnoliopsida > Santalales > Viscaceae > Viscum > Viscum album. The sequence continues at coordinate 1,177,356,978 of OY728164.1, forward strand.
TCTTTCACTATCGTATGTGGCCATGATACCAAGGACACTGACCTCTAACCACCGTTTTACAATGCCGGTCTCTTTTTTTTTGTCCACTTGTGGCCACTTCTGTGGACTACCACACCTCCTTAATTACCCAATAACAAAAACTATCATAGATCCAATCCCCTTCAGTCTTGATCTACATAAAACTAGCATCGGTTTTTCAATTTTCCTCAAATATGGGGTTCTAATTGAGTTCAGAACCACTCGAAAATGTCGATTCAGGGAACTGTAGGGTTCCAAAGGTGAAGAACATGATGAAAAAAGGGAATAATGAAAAAATCATAAATGTTGGGAATAAACCTTGTCCATTGTTTATTTGTTCTTGATTCATTATTGTATAAGGATAATCTAAGAGGTATAATAGGTGAACCAGAAAATAATTAAATCAATCTAATTGAAATATACCGATGATACTTAGATCATTTCTGGTTCATTTAATTGACCCACATTCATTTGGTAATAATAAATGTATGAAAATAACAATATAAAACATCTTACCTTGAGTTTGGATCGATCGTTGATGAAGAATAGTTGTTATATTGTCATCTTTCATCGATCCTTGTTCCATCGTCGTTCATCAGGAATGATTCTCTAGATCTCCCCAAACAATCTCTCAAGGGTTCTATAGTTATGTGGATAACCCTAGAATTCTGATATAACAATATATTTAATTATTATCCAAAAAAATTATTAAATTATTTTATTCCTTTTACGTCTGTGATAGATTTTTCACAAATGACCCACATCGACCAATGTTAAGTAGAACCTAGGGTAAAGTGGCCATTATGAACAAAATGTTTCCCTCATATTTCTGATCCAGGCACCCATTTAACAGTTATTCCACTTTTTTATGAAAACGACACATGTCTATTTTTAAATATACGAATATTTTTCAAATATTTGTTTTGACCACACCGGGCCTCGAAATTGAATGTTGTCTCAACACCTGGTCTGGAAATAAATATATATAATATTGAAAAATAATACAAATAAAAATTTGATATGTTAAATTCTCCACACCTTGGTGTTTTACATTCCATAAAATCTAAAATAATGGATACTAAAATAGATGAGGTTACTCGGCATGAATTTGAGCCTCTCGCTCTCATAGTCAGTCATGGAGATTCTGATGAAGACACAAGACACACAATAAAGAAATAGATTTCCCATGAAGGTTCTTATCCTACTGATCCGTGATCTCCACTGGGTACATAGAAAATGTTTCTCCACCTTCTATGTCCAGCTCACCCCAGTTGATGACAAGAAATCGGTCACACACCTACCTCCTCATATTCGACATGTGGAATGTTTCGTGTACTCGATCTAACTATGGGGGTATGTCTAAGTAGTAAACCACCCGTCAAACACAATGTAGTTTCTAGAAAGGTATGATGAACATAATAGATAGATTTCCTCTTTGAAAAAATATTTTCAATCCCCATCAATGTGAAACCTGAAAGAAAATATGGTCTCATTCCTCAAACTCTAAAGGCCTATATTGCCTATCATCATAAGACTTATGATGGCTCTGTGAATTATTCATTTTCTCCTAGATAATTTATACATTCTCTCTTGTATCTCTCACCAACTCTAGAACCATCAGTGCTGACTCTCATGGGTGAGTCCAACAATGTGGTGACCTGCAAGGTCACCCATAAGACTCCTCTAATGATTCCATATTGATGATGGAATTGTAGCTGTTGTTGTATGAAAACTCCACCAATGGTAGGTGATACTCCAAACTATGACCAATGCCTAACATGAAATCCAACAACAAATCCTCTTGAACCTAAATGGTCCAATCATTCTGGTCATCGGCCTAGGGATGAAACATTATTATCAAGTATAATTGGGTCCAAAATTCATCATGTAACCCCTTCCACAACTGAGATATAAATTAGGAATCAAGATTAGAAAAAATAATTGATGAAACACCATGGAGTTTAAATATCTCTTGCAGATAGAGGTATCCCAATATCTCTACTGAACTCTTATCTCAGATAGGTTGGAAGTGGTCTGACTTGTTGAGTTGTTCAACGATCACCCAGATGGAATCATGTCCCCTGTACGTTTGTGGTAAACCCATCATGAAGACTATCAATATCCCATACTACTTACATTCTAGTACCTCAAGGGGTTGAGCTAAACCTTCTGGAACTAGTGCTCATCCTTCACTTAGTGACATGTAAGGAATCCAGAAACAATCTTTGAAACTCCTCTCTTCATCTGTGACCACAAAAAATGACTTTAGAGGTATTGGTACATCTTATCCACACTGAGATGTACCCCCAAAGGGGATGTATTAAACTCCCTCATAACCTCCTCCCACAACACCATTGGTACTACTATGCACCCTCTAAAAATAATGATGTTCTCCCAACTTTCTATGTATCCATCAGAAGCATGCCCTATAGATACGAGAGCAAGTAGGGTCTCACCGTCGTTATCTTGAAGCAGTGCTTCCATGAATCACTATAAGAGTTGAGGGGTGAAAACAATAAACTATAGTTAATATTCTTCATATCCATCCATAAAAGATAACTTCAATGAGTCCAACTACTCTGATGCCTCATTTCGCAAATGTGAATTGGATCTATTATTAGGATCATCTGCCACCACGATCATCTTATGAGGAGTATAGACAATATCAAAGTCATAATTATAGAAGAACTTTATCCATTTAGTTTTTCTCAAGTATAAATTCTCTATATAGAAGATATAATTTAGACTCTTGTGATCAAAATAGATGATAAACTGGTCACCCATCAGGTATTTTGACCACATCTTCAATCCGAAGACTACCACTGCTAACTAAAGATCATGGGTCGTGTAGTTCTACTCATGCGTTCTCAATTAGCATGAACCATAGGCAATAATTTTTATCCTCTTCAATAGGACACAACCAAGAATGACCCCTAATGCATTGTAGAACACCACATACTTGATTCCTTCCTCTGGTAACATCCGGATGGGATCACGCATCAACTTATTCCTCATATCCTAAAAGTAATCCATGCTATTTTCTATCCACATAAAAAATATTACCATTTCATGTCAAAGACTTCAAGGGTGTTTTCACTCTAGATAAGTTTGGTACAAACCTCTGATAGTATCGTTCCAATCCAAGGAAACTATATACCTTAGTAATGCTCTTGGTTGGACCCTAAGAAAACACTGCCTCAACCTTCACTGGATCTACTGTAACTATAGCCTTTGAGATGACATGTTCTAGAAAATGGACCTCTTGAATCCAAAAATGTAACTTCTCAATCTTTCTATAATGTTTGTTCTCTTAGAGTGTGTTCAGGACCATCCTCAAGTGTCTCTCATTATCCTCCTCAGACGCTGAATACACTAGGAAATCATTGATGAAAACCATCAAAACCCAGTCTAAGCAAGGATAAAATATATGGTTCATGAGTCCCATGAACACTGATGGGGAATTAACCATGAAAAATTGAATCAATGAGTACTCATAGTGACCATTACAACATATGATGGCCATCTTCGCTCTATCCACATCCCGTACTCATAGCTTGTAAAAGCATGATCTGATGTCTATCTTAGGGAACCATTGTTCTCCTTTCAACTAATCAAATAGGTCACCGATCCTGAGTATTAGATACTTGTTCTTCATGGTCACGTAGTTTAAGCACCAGTAATCCACACATAACCACAAGATCAGGTATGCCTTTTTGGCATTTAAAACTGGGGCTGCACACTGTGAAACACTGGGTCTCATGAAGCCATTCCTCTGAAAGTCCTCCAACTATATCCTCATCTCACAAAGCTCTTTGGGAGACATATGATATGCAGGTGTAGATATAAATTCCATACTAGGGTGTAGATAAATGTTTAATTCCATCTCCCTATGGGGAGGAAAACCTGGAACATCTTTATGAAAGACATCCTCATACTCCGCAACCAATGCAGGAAACTGAGGACCCATATCATCTACTACACTGAGGGAGAGGCTAGATATCTGATGAGTAATCAGGGTAACCCTCCTATTTGTGAGTCTATCATGCATGACATGTGTTTTCTTTTCACCAAAAAAATAAAAACTTGGTTCCATCACTATGGAAACAACACACTCTTCACCTAAAATAGTCAATCTGAGCACTTATTGTGGTTACCTAGTCCATACTAAGAATGAAATCATAAGGCATTGACACTACTAATAAGATACCCCAACAGAAACTATCACCACCAAGATTCATTTCACACTGTTGAAACCAGTTTGTGATCATCAAGTATCCTCCATTAAGAATCTACAAGAAAATGGGTCGAGTTAACTGTTCATCCAGAATTTCTGAGTCTGAAAAAATATTTATTGAAAGAATAGACTGACTAGCACTAGTTTCTATAAAACTATATATAATATGTAAAAGACACATATTATAACTTTTATCATCCTTGGATCCTCAGGTCATAATAATCCATAGCCTGTAGTTGGCCTCGTCCTTTCCCACAAGCTCCCAAATCTAGATGGGGATCACCTAGGGGTGGTGGTAGTAACATGTGGAAATGTTGACCACCTCCTTCTACACTCTCATATCCTTTTCCACATCCAATGACCTACAAAACACCCTAATCATGTATCTATCTATGCCTCGATGGTCCTTAGACCATCTATCGATCAGCTATGCACTGGGTTGGTAAATCTCATGTTAGATGTCCCCGACTGCCGCATCAGTAACACCATCTTTACCTCAGCTGATTTGAGATACCCTAGGAACACTACACCACTAAAATTGAGTCATGAGATCCCCTCCAAAGGCCTATGACCCTATTGGATCCCTGATACTATCATTATCCACCTTTTGCTGAGGTCTAAACTACATGGTGATCACTGTTAGCTCCCACTCTCGGTGGCTGATCTGCCCTAAAAATCTCCACTAACAGGGCTCGATCAAGTACCCCAACATAATTAGAAATTCTAATGGAGACCATTGGTGCCCTAATTTCCCAGCATAAGCCTTGATCGAAGTTCCGACCCATGAAGAACTAGTCTTGTACCATGTTTAAGGAGTACCACAAATGATTAGTAAACATTATTGAATAATCCTCCATGGTCATATTGCCCTACTATAGATGAAAAATATCTTTTATGCATACAGATCATAATGTTGTCATACAGAACTCATCACTGATGAGACTCTTAAATTCTATCTAGGATAGAGTTTTATTGTCATGTGACTGAGTCACCAAGCTTCACCATCACCCCAAGAATCCCTAAAGAAGACTCATTATAATTATTTCAATATGGTCGGTAGGAATCCTTACAAGGCATAAAAATTGGATGATTCCCTCTATACAATCCATATGCACCTAGGGGTATAGACCACCTAGGAAATTGGGAGTTTCCTGCCTCTCAAACTCATGCAGTACACTCAGCCTGTATGCATCCTCAACTAGAAATGCTGGTAGTAGCTATTGCTCGATGGGTGGTGGTATTGATGGAAAACCACTCAGAGGTGTTATCTCTGGTACATGCCCTTGTACCAAGGCCTCATGATAGGGAGGATCATACTCATGATCATGTGAAAGAATCATGGATGGTTGTCTACATGGAGGCATCCTAAAATAAAATAATATATACCATGGTTAATAGAGTATATCTGGGTAGCTGACTCAAGAAGAAAATGGAACACATAACCATTCCTCTATGATGCATATACCATTATTTTTTCCAGAAACATTTTGGCTTCATGTACCGAGTTAAAAATCAGGTAATTAGAGTACTAGTGTATGTAAACATTTTCGGCCACACCAGCACTAGAGTCCATTGCCTGAAAGCCAAACTCGAAGCACTTACCACTATTTCCCCAAACCAATATCATAGACACCTGATCCTAAAGAATAACTGACCACCTCTGATACCACTCTATCACAACCCATCATAGAGGGGACCACATCATGAATACCCCAAGACTGCCACCAATAGCCCAGGGGATAGTGACTAGCACTGAGTAGGAATATCCCACAATGGGGGGCATTATCCTAAAGTACCATCACACATGCACACATATCCAAGCCACACAATATTGAAATGTAAAACAACTAAAATAATGCATGCATACATCTAAGATCACACAATAGAGTACAATAGTGAAATTACTAGAAATTAAATATGGAAAAAACAATCCCACCATAAAGTGTACTTACAAATGTATAACTATAACCGCAAAGAGTAAAACCTTGTCCAATGGTGAGGACTTCATCAAAGGTATTATCATGGAAAAAACATAGCTTCCCAGCTCTAGCTATGTTCAACCCTCTCTTGGTCCTCCAAGGACATCTGTTTAAAGGTACCTCATCCTCACAAGACACGACACATGTGGGAAAAGCCTGTGCATGGGTGAGTATAACAATACTCAGTAGGAAACCTCAAAAAGACTAAACCTAAAGCACCAAGTATAGTTAGCTAAATACAAGGTGTAACACTATATAATAGATACAATAAGTAGAGAAAAATACATATATACTCAAGAGATATATCACGCCATCAGGCAATCATAATCTACTGCCAGCCATAGGATTCAACTTGAAGTACAATCATTTTGGGAGAACTCACTACTCCAGACATGATATCATAGAAGACACTCGATGAAGTGGTCTATCTCATTTGGGCCACTCCGAAAGAGAACACATTTTTCAAGGAAGACTATGATACGTAGAGAGAGGATCATTCCCAAAGCTGCTGGGGGGTACCATGAACCCAATTTGGATCAACCTGCTATGTAGGGGATCATATGCCAACAATTACACAAACCCTACCGATGTGGACCACTATATGTAGGATCAATTGCCTTCTCAGGGAGGTTACACTAATTCTAAAAAACTTCACTTGGGGTGATATAGGATCTCACTCCAGTCTCACAATGTGATACCAAACTCTATCTAAGAAATGGCCTATAAAGGGTATTGTGATCCAGTGATGTGGATGTAATAATGCACTGCACCCTCGAGTAAAGTATCAAGGTAATGAACTCAATAAATACTATTAAAAACATAAAAAAACCCACAATTTGTCTCAAAATGACCATCTCAATGTTAGGGTCCCAATGCTGCAGACAAATCTTCGATTGGGTGCTCCATTTAGGATTGATGGACCGACTGCCACGGTCGATGTACCAACCACATGGTAGTTGTGTCTACAGAATATCCACCTGTCACATGCCTCATAGTTGACCACCCGCATGGTCGACTACAACCGGTCTCCAACCCAGTTTCCCCAGATCCAACACATGTACGACTCAGGTCTGGCCTGACCCGACCTATCGGTCTTTCCTGGCCCAACCTGGCATGCTTGGCCTAGTCTTCTCCACATCCACCACCACCACTACTCATTAGATTCCACCTGTGTCCACCTCTGTAGGAGGCTCCACTACCCATCATACAAGCCGCTGACCTCCACTTTGTGTCATCCACCTCTGTGCTTGAGCCTTCATCGTGCATCGGCTCCCACTGTCACGCTATGTTGTGCACTACAGGCTATTCTAGTGGTCCCTTCCACACACCACCACACCTCCTCCACTAACACAAAATCAAAATGCTCATAGATTCGAGCTCCTTGTCTCCCAATCAACATAGATCTAGCCACAGTTTAATGATTCACCTAAAATACATGGGTCCAATCATTTGGAACCAATTAGAAACATCGATTTGGGAACCGCAAGGTTTCAATGGAGAAGAACATGAATAATGGATGGAGGAATTCACAAATCATATAATTGAGGAACCAACCTCAACCATTTTTTTGTTTTTCCTCAATTATTTGTAGTATAAAGATTATCAAAGAGAGATAATCAATGACAAAAAAAAATAATCAAAATCTATCCCATTGAAATATGTTGATGATGCATGGATAAATTATTATTCATTGAATTGACCCATGTTTGTTCAGTATTAATAAAATGATGAAATCAAAAGTTAAAACACCCTACATCAAGTTTGGATCGTTCATTGATGAAGAATAGTTGTTGTGTCATCATCGTTCAATGATCCTTGATCTGTCATTGTTTGCTGGGAAGGATTCTATATATCTCCCTCTAAATAATCTCCAAATTATTCCATGGTAATGAGGATAACCCAATAATTTTCAAGTAATTTTTTTAATGATTGCCCCAAAAAATTAAAATTTTATTAAATCCTTTTATTCCATTTATTTCTGCGAATTGTTTTTCACAAACTACGCGTACCGACTAATGTTAAGTCACGCTTAGTGTAAAACCACTATTTTGAACTCAATTGTTCCCTCTTATTTCTAATTTGAGAACTTTTTATGTCTTATTTCACTTTTTTAGGAAAAGTGTGTGCATGTATTAAAAAATATTTTAATATTTTTCAAACATCTGTTTTAAGAAATCAGACCTCAAAATCATATGTTGTCTCAATGCCTGTTCTCAAGATAAATACATATAATATTAAAAAATAATACACAAAAAATTAGATAAGTTACATAATGTTTCTAATATAGTCCCCAACTTCTCTATAAAATAAACACTAATCCATGTTGAGCTACTCTAGCGCCAACCTGACCATCAAACCAATTCCCCAACCTATATCTTTGTAATAAGGGATTCACATCCCTCAACATACCTATATGGGGTTGAGTATAAAAGTAAATATTCTACCATAAATGGTCCTCTGGAAATTTACCATAATACATATATGTCAGATGATATGAAAATAGATAAACAAAACAAAAAACTTAATATAAAATAAACATGAGTCAATCTATCATTGGATAATTAGTACACCATTATTCTTAGCCATAATAGCTTCAACTAATACTAGTGATCATATTTTTCAAATCCTAAAAGTGGTAAGGACACAACATTTCTGAGTTATCCTTTTATATAGGAATCATATCATGTGAAAGGCATAACATATCCAATCCCATGGAAAGGAAAATTGTAAAAGAGAAAGGCATAACATTTCAAGTCTTTCATATATCAGAATTTTATATATGAAAGACATAAAAGTAGACCATTATATATTAATAAAACATTATGTAAAGTAATAACATAAGAAAATACACATATATTAGAAACACATGACATAAATCTATAACCGAGGCACCCCACACATGCACTCCCAAATCTTGTGTGAAAAAAATTCTTTAACCACTAGATTTGAAAAAAAAATAGGTGAAACAATATTCATTTTACATTATTTTCATAATATAAAGATTACATCTCTTTAATAGTCACACAATACCAAGAATATAAGGTTTAGTGTCATTGAGAACTGTCTATATAAGAAGCTTATTTTACAACACTTCTAAAGATTTTCCTATAATTGAACTATAATAGATTATCTTTTAGAATTTTCAGAAGATATACTCGACTTCATAACCTAGGAAAGGGAAAAATAAAAAATGGGTGAGTTCAAATTATTAGTGAGGGAAGGACTCGTCAACATGTCATCAAGATTTATATCATATGAATATGAGCAAACAAGAGTTTGAGAAAAATATATTATTAAAATGAACATGGAATATTATGATTTTTCTATAACTTATAATAGAAGGAAATGTAATATAAAATGAACAAAAATGTATCATGGAATAATAATAAGATATGAAAACATGAACCATGGAGTATAATCATTGTTATATAAAAATATTTCATGTCCTTGAAAAATATAACAATAAGGAAATATGGCCCAAAACACAATAAAATGGAATCATCATATTGTTAGCATATCTAGGAAGGCACAACCTATTTGTTTTGATCATAATCCAAGAAGGCCCAACCGTTATGTTGTGAGTTTAATCCAAGAAGCCTTACCCTTTGTGTTATAATCAGAATCAATGAAGTCTCACCATTTCTATTGTGAGCATAATCCAAGAAGTCTCACACTTTATATTTTGGAAAAATCCAAGTACGCCCATTGTTTTTTTAAATTCCATGACACAATTTATTAAAAATAAGAAAGGGAACTACATGAGTCTGAAAGAGGTAATTTTATTATAATATTTTTCATAGATAGGGAAAAGATCAACCAGAAAAAAACTTTGCTCCACGTAATGTCCTGGTTGATTCCCTTGTTGGAAAGACCATCGGCAATCATGTGTGCTTCACGGAAGGCATGTGTGGAAATGTATCTGAGCCCAAGGAGAGATTTAAGGCAATTATTCTAATGCGTTCACTACTAGAAAAGGGGGCAGTGGAGCCCCCCAGACTCGGGCGACCGCCATTGGCGGTCGCTATAGCTTACCATTAGCGACCGCCAATGGCGGTCGCTAACCTGCATAAAAAAATTCGGGGGGTTTCGGCGCCCCCCCACCCCCCCCCCCCGCGCCCTCGATCTCCCTCCGCCCTAACCCCCTCCCTCCCTCGCCGCTCTCCCTCGCCGCCCTCCCCTCCCCCGCCGCCCGGCCTCCCCCGTCGCCCGGCCTCCCCCGCCGCCCGCCCTCCCCCGCCGCCCGGCCTCCCCCGCCGCCCGGCCTCCCCCGCCGCCTGCCCTCCCCCGCCGCCTTCCATCCGGCCTCCGGCCGCCGCCCTCCGCCCTCGGGCCTCCAGCCGCTGCCCTCCGGCCTCTCGGTCCTCCCCCCCCACCCCGGACGGCACCCGCACCCCGAACTGCCCCCGGCGAGCACTCCGGACCGCCCCCCGCACCCCGAACGCCTCCCCGCACCCCGGACAGCACCCCCCCGCGCACTCCGGACCGCCCCTCGCACCCCGGACGCCTCCCCGCACCCCGGACAGCCCCCCCCCCCCCCCCCCCCCCCCGCGCGCACTACGGACCGCCCCCCGCACCCCGAACGCCTCCCCGCACCCCGGACAGCCCCCCCTGCACTCGGACACCCCCCTCCGAACCCGGACAGCCCCCCCGCACCCCGGGCAACCCCCCCCCCCCCCCCCCCCCCGCACTCGGACACCCCCCCTCCGAACACGGACAGCACCCCCCCCCCCCCCCCGCACCCCGGACAGGCCCCCCCGCACCCCGGACACCCCACCCCACACCCCCGACAGCCCCCCTGCACCACAGACAGCCCCCCTCCCCCCGCACCCCCGGACACCCCCGCACCCCGAACACCCCTGCCCGCACCCCTGACAGGCCCCCGACACCCCGGACACCCCTCCCCGCACCTCGGACAGCCCCCCCCCCCCCCCCCCCCCCCCCGACCCCGGACACCCCCCCCCCCCTCGCTGCCCGTCCACCGTCCCCTCACCGCCTCCTCTCCTCCACTCCAGCTCCCCGCCGCCCCGCCGCCGCCCGTCCCCTCCCTTGCCGCACCGCCTTTGGCTCCGGCTCCCCTTCGCTGCCTCCTCTCCCTCGCAGCACCGCCTTCGGCTCCCCTCCCTTTCAGGTTTGTAGCTCAATCAAGTAACATGAGCTTTCAATTACATTATTATTTTATCAATGGTTCATAAACAAATGGTTAATATTTATTTTGAATATAGTTGATTTGAAAAATGTAAATGTAATAAGTATTGTGTAAATGTTTGTTATACAGATTTTATTATGGATAAGAGTTGGATTGATCTTCCAAATCGAACGTCTAGAGAATATTTCAATGGAATTATGCAGTTTATTGACTTCACGAGAGGATTTGAAAGTGACTATATTAGTTGTCCATGTAGAAAATGTGCTAACAGATATCAATTCACACGAGATACTGTGAGGGAGCACCTTTTCCTTAATGGATTTCTAAAAAATTATAAGAGTTGGACTCGTCATGGAGAAGAATATGTTCGTTGTCAAAATACAGATGTAGCTCTGATGGATGTTGATGCAAGGATGACTGATCCAATGCATGAAATTCTTACTGAAATGGTACGTGGGTTTGATCCTGAAGGCATTGACATCCAGAATCTTGAGAACGGTGAGATAAATCTTCGCTCTGGTGCAGATCGTGATTCGAGGAGGTTTTATGAAGTACTTGATGATGCGAAAACAGAATTATATCCTGGATGTACTTCTTACAATAAACTGTCGTTTATCGTGGAGTTGTTGCATTTGAAGACTTTGAATAATTGGTCAGACACATCATTCGACATGCTTTTGGTTTTATTGAAAAACGTTCTTCCTGACGACGCTAAGATTCCTGAGTCGTATTACTATGCTCGTAAGTTGACAGAGAACTTAGGTTTTACATATGAGACTATAGATGCATGTGCAAACAACTGTATGTTGTTTAGAAATGAAACTGCTCATTTGGATATTTGTACGGTTTGTGGCGCTTCCAGGTGGAAAGAGAACAGGGGAAATAAGACTCATCAAAGTCAGATTGCGATACAGGGGAAACCGATTTTCTATAAAGCAAATGTGTTACTTTCCCCTTAAACTGAGGTTGAAAAGATTTTTTATGTCATCTAAAGTTTCTAATTTAATGAGATGGCATGCAAAAAGAGTTCATGAAAGTGACATGTTAACCCACCCGGCAGACTCTCATGCATGGAAGGATTTTGATAAGAGACATCCCGACTTTGCTAAAGATGTTCGTAATGTCCGATTGGGATTGGCAGCAGATGGTTTCAATCCATTCAAGTCTATGGTTGGTGCAACTCATAGCACATGGCCCGTGGTGTTGGTTCCATATAATCTTCCTCCGTGGCTTTGTATGAAGCAACAATTTATATTACTTACCACTCTTATTGATGGACCTAAAAGTCCGGGGGATAAGATTGATGTTTACCTTCAGCCATTGATTGATGAGTTGAATGAATTTTGGGGCGATGGTGTGATGACTTATGACTGCGAAACGAAGGAAATGTTCAAACTGCATGCTGCTTTATTGTGGACAATCAATGACTTCCCAGCTTATGCAAATTTATCAGGCTGGAGTACGAAAGGGGAATTTTCTTGCCCTTGTTGCAATAAAAGTAAAAAATCTGTATGGCTTAAACATTCCAAAAAATGGGCATACATGGGTCACAGGCGTTTTCTCCCTCCCCAGCACAAGTTCAGAAAGGACAGAGTGGCATTTGATGGTTCTAGAGAGTTCAGCCCAGCACCAAAGATCATGACAGGAGTCAAAATGTTATCGCAGATTGAGGAAGAAAACATCCGCATGGTATATGAAATTCAGGATTTGGTGGCTCCTCCAGTACGTAATATCCGTGCTGCGGGTAGGCAGCGCAGTCACAATTGGAAAAAGAAAAGTATTTTTCATAGTCTTCCGTATTGGAAAACTAACATGTTGAGGCATAATTTGGATGTCATGCACATTGAAAAAAAATGTTTGTGATAACATATTGTGGACCATTTTAGGTGTCAGTGGAAAGTCAAAGGACCATGTTAATGCACGCCATGATTTGGAAGAAATGGGTTTAAGGAAACAGTTGCATTTACAGTTAGCTGAGGGAAACAAGGCATATATGCCTACTGCACAGTATTCGATGACTACAGAGGAGAAAGAGACATTTCTTTCCATTTTGAAGATGGTCAAGGTGCCTGATGGTTACTCTTCTAATATTTCAAAGTGTGTGAATCGGACGAGCAAGACATTGCAAGGGTTGAAAAGTCATGATAATCACATATTATTTCAGCAGTTGATTCCAATCGCAATTTGTGATTGTTTATCCCCCAATGTTGTTCATCCCTTGATTGAGATGAGTAATTTTTTTAGACAGCTTTGTTTAAGAAATCAACGAATGAGTGATTTAAAAAGTTTGCAGGACCGAATTGTACTTACGCTTTGTCACTTTGAGAAACTTTCCCCCCCTCGTTTTTCGATGTTATGGTCCACTTAACAGTGCACCTAACTTAGGAAGTAATGGCTGCTGGTCCAGTGCAATTCAGGTGGATGTATCCTATTGAACGGTATTTGAGTACATTGAAAAGATTTGTACGCAACAGAGCTCATCCAGAGGCATCAATAGCCAATGGTTATTTGATGGATGAGTGTAATACCTTTTGTGAAGAATATCTTACGGATGTTGAAACAAAATTAGATAAGCCCTCTCGGATACATGATGGTCCAGTTGGAGAAGGAACCACATTTGATATGGACAACATCGAGTGGATACAAGAACATCGATATATCTTGTTCAATACTCCATCAGTTTCACCATTAATGCAGTAAGTATCTTATCAATGTGCTTGTATAACTTTTACATGTTTTCTTTGCATAAGTTGATCTTTTAAACATCACGTAATCATTTGCAGGAAACACATTAATGAGATAAAAGAAGAGATGCATTGTGCGACTGAGTTGCAAATTCAACAATCTCATTATGCGGCATTTCATGATTGGTTCAAGGATTATGTATGTATAAATTGATTTTCATTATGAGTGAAGTATTAAACTAATTCTTTCTGCATATATCAGTATTGATTTTTATAAATTATGTAGGTTCGTAAGCTGAGGGAGTTAGGGGACCCCATGCTACCTGAAGTATTTATCCAACTGGCTGAGGGTCCATCTATAACGGCTCGTCATTATAAAGATATTGATGCTAATGGTTTTCGATTTCGCATTAAAGATGTTGACGACAAATGAGCAACACAAAACAGTGGAATCGGTTGTCCCTTTGTCGATTCTGGTTATTACTATGGTCAATTGATAGACATCATTGAAGTTGTATACACACACGGTTTGAAGTACATATTGTTAAAGTGTAATTGGGTTGATCCAGTGCGTGGATGTAAAGTCGATCAATATCAGTTTTCATTGGTGAATTTTAACTATATGTTATACAGAAATAATGAACGAGTTGAGAATGAACCTTTCATTTTGACATCACAAGCGGAACAAGTATTCTTCGTTACTTTGCCTTCGGATCCAAGTTGGCAAGTTGTTGTCAAAATGCCTCGGCGAGGAGTGTTTTTATTTGAAGAAGATGAACCCGAGATTGTTCCGTTTGTTTACCAACAACTTGATCAACATACCATAGTTCAACGTGAAGAAGATATTTATTGGGTCAGAGCGGCTGTTGAAGGAGAAACAGTCGATTTGCATGCTTAATGAAAGGTATAATTGTTTTCCCTCTATTCAGTAGAATGTCCTAGGATATCATAAATTATCTAATCATTTTATAAATCCTTATAAGTTTTAATCCTCGCTTTTGTAAGTTAATTCATTCATAAATATTTAGGTTGATTAACTTTCTGATTTTTTAAAATTCATTCACAACTAATTATTCAATCCATTTTTTGTTTGATTAACAGTTGTACAAGTTTGATTTATTAAGAACAATCCAATTTATCTTTTAAACACTTTGGACTCATTACTGATATTTTGTATGACTACAGACATGTCAGGGGAAGAGGCAGAAAATCCACATCATCCATCTGAGGCATCTACTTCTCAGGGTCGAGGTATGTTTGAATGTCATTGTCTATATTTTTTATGTAATTGACATATATATATATATATATAACATTTTTCAATTTATATATAAAATTGTTTTCAACAGGATCAGACTCGGCTGCTTCTTCCTCTCGCAGGAGAGGCCCTGGTCGTGGCATATTATCATGGAATTCCGACACGACGATAGAAGTTTCATTTGATGAGGTATTTCATCCCGTGGGACCGAATGCCCCGGCATTTATTCGTCAGCTGGGTCATATCATACGTGACCCACATCGATTTCCATTGACCACGTGTGATTGGGCTTCTATCCCTCAGGACACATTAGATCGTCTATGGAGGGAGGTTCAGGTAAGAAAATAATTTTACTTTATTTTCTATTTATAAATAATACTAATATGTTTGATTATTTTCATTATAGCAAAATTTGAAAGTATGCCCTGAAGAGTTTCGGCCCGTGTGTATGAGCAAATGCCGTAAGCTGTGGAAATATTATAAAGGAAAAGTGAAGAGGGACCACTGGGTACCAAATGTGGGTTCCCTTGACATTTTGGAAAAAGTCCCGAGAGGTGTCCTCCCGGCTCAGTGGCGTGACTTGGTTGCATATTGGTCTACTGAGGGTGTTGCGGTTTGTATATTAATTATTTTGCTGTATATATATTTTCAAGAATATGTGATTTGTTTGAAATTTGAATGAATTGAATGTAGGAGGTGTCAACACGCCATTCGGAGAATCGAGCGTTGCAGGGACCAACTCACAGGCTCGGGACTCGTCATGTGTCTCAGATCCGACATGAGATATATATTATTCATTTTTTAATTTATTAATTAATATGGTTTTGTGTTTATATTCTTTTAATATACAGTTGCGAGGGCAAGGTGCAGCAACTGATAAAATGTCGGTGTGGATAAGGACTCGTGATCGCAATGATCCAGAGGTTGCAGCATTGATAGTAAGTGTCTGTACTTACCAATAATTATATAAATCTTTATATTAACATATATATATTTATATATATTTAAATATTTCACAGGATCAATTTGAAGCTGAGTTAGAACATCTGCCAGAGGACCAGCGACAGCTTCCCATGCGACGGGATGAGATCTTTCATCGCATTATTGTTTGGGACGGGCATGGATATAGTTTGACCTATGGAGCAGGGATTCCTCGTTCTGTAGTGTCACACGCTGCGGTTGTCGGTCCTGCTGTTGCTCATATGACACAGCAGATGTCAGATTTTGAGGCACGGTTGCGCGCTTCCGAGGAGACAAATGCGCAATTGACAGCTGAGGTTAGAGCACTGCGGGAATATATGCGTCGAGCTGATGGTACAGGGGATCATACGACGCAGGTATATACTGTATTTATTTATTTAATTTAAATTATTTTTGTTATTAAAATATTTATAATGTTTATTTGTTGTAGGCACCTGGCCCACCAGAAGGAGGTAGCAATGATGGCAACGCGTGACGCACCATATATTCACGAGATATGTTTTTTGTTTTTACTGGTAGGGTTGACATTGATGTACTGTATTTATTAATTTAAGTAATGCATTATTACCATCCATGGTGGTCTTTTAAATATTTTATACACATATTGAGTTTTTGATCAGATAATCTTGAATGATTCTACATTTGAAAAAGTCGAACTAATTCCAACAGATCAATAAATCTGATATTATAGATTATGTATTATCCAATATATTTTTTATAAATTTCTGTATGGTATCGATAAAAGAAATATGTATTAATTAGATGTTATCACTTTTATTTTTCACTTTTGTAATCAATGGGATGGCCTTTGCACCCCCGAAGAGCCCCCCGCACCACCGTATAGCCCCCCGCACCCCCGTACAGCCCCCCCCCCCCCCCCCCCGCACCCCCGTACAGCCTCCCGCACCCCCGTACAGCCCCCCCGCACCCCCGTACAGCCCCCCCCCCCCCCCCCCCCGCACCCCCGTATAAGCCCCCGCACCCCCGTACTGCCCCCGCCACCCCCGTACAGGCCCCCGCCACCCCCGTACAGCCCCCCACCACCCCCGTACAGCCCCCCCCCCCCCCCCCCCCCCCGCACCCCCGTACAGCCCCCCGCACCCCCGTACTGCCCCCCGCCACCCCCGTACAGCCCCCCGCACCCCCGTACAGCCCCCCGCACCCCCGTACAGCCCCCCCGCACCCCCGTACAGCCCCCCGCACCCCCGTACTGCCCCCATCCACCCCCGTACAGCCCCCCGCACCCCCATACAGCCCCCCCGCACCCCCGTACAACCCCCCGGCACCCCCGTACAGCCCCCCGCACCCCCGTACTGCCCCCCGCCACCCCCGTACATCCCCCCGCACCCCCGTACAGCCCCCCGCACCCCCGTACAGCCCCCCCTGCATCCCCGTACAGCCCCCCACACCCCCGTACTACCCCCCCACACCCACGTACACCCCCCGCAACCCCGTACTGCCCCCCGCCACCCCCGTACAGGCCCCCGCCACCCCCGTACAGCCCCCCGCACCCCCGTACAGCCCCCCCCCCCCCCCCCCCCCCCCGCACCCCCGTACAGACCCCCTCACCCCCGTACAGCCCCCCCCGCACCCCCCTATAACCCCACGCACCCCCGTACAGCCCCCCGCCACCCCCGTACAGCCCCCCGCCACCCCCGTACAGCCCCCCTCCACCCCCGTACAGCCCCCCGACACCCACGTACAGCCCCCCGCACCCCCGTACAGCCCCCCGCCACCCCCGTACAGCCCCCCGACACCCCCGTACAGCCCCCCGATTGTGTCCGTTTCAGCAGCGCGACGCGCGCTGAAATGGCGCGTTGGGAGGTCAAAACCACCCGAACGACCTCCGAATGCCACGAAACCGTACGACAACATCAGGGGCGTTAATTGTGAAATGGTCGGCCAGACGACACCTCATTCGGAGGTGCCGTGTGACCGCGGCGGCCAGAAACGCGTTTCCGGCGCCATAAAACACCAAAACGGCGTGCGGCGGTCCCATTCGGAGAAAACGTGCTCCGAACGACCTGAAACCGCACGGGAACGATAGAAATATTATTTCTGAGATGCAGGAGGAGGCCGCACATCCATCGGACGTGCGGTGCGCGCGACACGTCCGATTGTGTCGTTTTCAGCAGCGCGGCGCGCGTTGAAATGGCGCGTTGGGGGGTCAAAACCACCCGAACGACGTCCGAATGCCACGAAACCGTACGACAACATCCGGGGCATAAATTTTGAAATGGTCGGCCAGACGACACCTCATTCGGAGGTGCCGTGTGACCGAGGCGGCCGGAAACGCGTTTCCGGCGCCATTAAACACCAAAACGGCGTGCGGCGGTCCAATTCGGAGAAAACGTGCTCCGAACCACCTGAAACCGCACGGGAACGATAGAAATATTATTCCTGAGATGCAGGAGGAGGCCGCACGTCCATCGGACGTGCGGTGCGCGCGGCACGTCCGATTGTGTCGTTTTCAGCAGCGCGGCGCGCTGAAATGGCGCGTTGGGGGGTCAAAACCACCCGAACGACGTCCGAATGCCACGAAACCGTACGACAACATCCGGGGCGTGAATTTTGAAATGGTCGGCCAGACGGCACCTCATTCAGAGGTGCCGTGTGACCGCGGCGGCAGGAAACGCGTTTCCAGCGCCATTAAACACCAAAACGGCGTGTGGCGGTCCAATTCGGAGCAAACGTGCTCCGAACGACCTGAAACCGCACGGGAACGATAGAAATATTATTCCTGAAATGCAGGAGGAGGCCGCACGTCCATCGGGCGTGCGGTGCGCGCGGCACGTCCGATTGTGTCGTTTTCAGCAGCGCGGCGCGCGCTGAAATGGAGCGTTGGGGGGTCAAAACCACCCGAACGACCTCCGAATGCCACGAAACCGTACGACAACATCCGGGGCGTGAATTGTGAAATGGTCGGTCAGAAGGCACCTCATTCGGAGGTGCCGTGTGACCGTGGCGGCCGGAAACGCGTTTCCGGCGCCATAAAACACCAAAACGGCGTGCGGCGGTCCCATTCGGAGAAAATGTGCTCCGAACGACCTAAAACCGCATGGGAACGATATAAATATTATTCCTGAGATGCAAGAGGAGGCCGCACGTCCATCAGACGTGCAGTGCGCGCGGCACGTCCGATTGTGTCGTTTTTAGCAGCGCGGCGCGCGCTGAAATGGCGCGTTGGGGGGTCAAAACCACCCGAACGACGTCCGAATGCCCCGAAACCGTACGCCAACATCCGGGGCATGAATTGTGAAATGGTCGGCCAGACGGAACCTCATTTGGAGGTGCCGTGTGACCGCGGCGGCTGGAAACGCGTTTCCGGCGCCACTAAACACCAAAACGGCGTGCGGCGGTCCAATTCGGAGCAAACGTGCTCCGAACGATCTGAAACCGCACGAGAACGATAGAAATATTATTCCTGAGATACAGGAGGAGGCGGCACATCCATCGGACGTGCGGTGTGCGCGGCACGTCCGATTGTGTCGTTTTCAGCAGCGCGACGCGCGCTGAAATGGCGCGTTGGGGGGTCAAAACCACCCGAACGACCTCTGAATGCCACGAAACCGTACGACAACATCCGGGGCGTGAATTGTGAAATGGTCGGCCAGACGGCACCTCATTCGGAGGTGCCGTGTGACCGCGGCGGACGAAAACGCGTTTCCGGCGCCATTAAACACCAAAACGGCGTGTGGCGGTCCAATTCGGAGCAAACGTGCTCCGAACGACCTGAAACCACACGGGAACGATAGAAATATTATTCCTGAGATGCAGGAGGAGGCCGCACGTCCATCGGACGTGCGGTGCGCGCGGCACGTCCGATTGTGTCGTTTTCAGCAGCGCGGCGCGCGCTGAAATGGCGCGTTGGGAGGTCAAAACCACCCGAATGACCTCCGAATGCCACGAAACTGTACGAAAACATCCGGGGCGTGAATTTTGAAATGGTCGGCTAGACGACACCTCATTCGGAGGTGCCGTGTGACCGCGGCGGCCGGAAACGCGTTTCCGGCGCCATAAAACACCAAAACGGCGTGCGGTGGTCCCATTCGGAGCAAACGTGCTCCGAATGCCCTGAAACCGCACGAGAACGATAGAAATATTATTCCTGAGATGCAGGAGGAAGCCGCACGTCCATCGGACGTGCGGTGCGCGCGGCACGTCCGATTGTGTCGTTTTCAGCAGCGCGGTGCGCGTTGAAATGGCGCATTGGGGGGTCAAAACCACCCGAACGACGTCCGAATGCCACGAAACCGTACGACAACATCCGGGGCGTGAATTTTGAAATGGTCGGCCAGAAGGCACCTCATTCAGAGGTGGCGTGTGACCGCGGCGGCCGGAAACGCGTTTCCGGCGCCCTTAAACACCAAAACGGCGTGCAGCGGTCCAATTCGGAGCAAACGTGCTCCGAACGACCTAAAACCGCACGGGAACGATAGAAATATTATTCCTGAGATGCAGGAGGAGGCCGCACATCCATCGGACGTACGGTGCGCGTGGCACGTCCGATTGTGTCGTTTTCAGCAGCGCGGCGCACGCTGAAATGACGCGTTGGGGGGTCAAAACCACCCGAACGACCTCCGAATGCCACGAAACCGTACGAAAACATCCGGGGCGTGAATTATGAAATGTTAAGCTAGACGGCACCTCATTCGGAGGTTCCGTGTGACCGCAGCGGCCGGAAACGCGTTTCCGGCGCCATTAAACACCAAAACGGCGTGCGGCGGTCCGATTCGGAGCAAACGTGCTCTGAATGACCTGAAACCGCACGGGAACGATAGAAATATTATTCCTGAGATGCAGGAGGAGGCCGCATGTCCATCGGATGTGCGGTGCGCGCGACACGTCCGATTGTGTCGTTTTCAGCAGCGCGGCGCGCGCTGAAATGACGCGTTGGGGGGTCAAAACCACCCGAACGACCTTCGAATGCCACGAAACCGTATGACAACATCCGGGGCGTGAATTGTGAAATGTTCGGCTAGACGGCACCTCATTCGGAGGTGCCGTGTGACCGCGGCGGCCGGAAACGCGTTTCTGGCGCCATAAAACACCAAAACGGCGTGCGGCGGTCCCATTCGGAGCAAACGTGCTCCGAACGACCTGAAATGAGATTATTTCTTGAATCGAAGTTTTTAAATTATTATAGCAGAATGATTTGATATTATATATATTTTAAATATATATTAAAACATTTAAAATATATTATATATATATATATATTTAAAATATTGTATTTAATAGTATATATATGAATATTTATATATATATATATTTATATTTATATTTATATTCAATTCAATAAAAAAAAATTTAAATATTTTTTGTTTAGAATAGCGACCGCCATAGGCGGTCGCTATAGGGTGCCCGGCAGAGGGCCTTCAGCGACCGCCAGGCGGTCGCTGAAGGCCGATCTGCCGGCCGTCTATAGCGACCACCATTGGCGGTCGCTAAAGTCCTCTAGCGACGAGGCAACATCGACCGCCAATGGCGGTCGCTGCGTGGCCGCTAAAGACCTTTAGCGACCGCCAATGGCGGTCGCTAATCGCCTTATTTACAGTAGTGGTTGTAAAAGTCCAAGCAAGATATACCACACCATTCCAAATAGCTTGGATAATGGTGGTGGAATGAATTTCTATCCAAATGTTGTTCTAGCCTCTTAGCTTAACAAAGTGGACAGTGTGAATCATAACCGTCATCTCAGCCTCCATGGAAGAGGCAATCCCATAGCTACCAAAGAAGAAGTCATGAAAAATCCCAAGAGAGTCCATGAAAGTGGCCCCATAGCCCGCAAGATCGGGATTTACTTTAAAAACTCCATCAAGGTTGATTTTGATCCAGCCAGGAATTTGGGCTTTCTAGAACTCTTCGAATGAGGGCTTTATTTATTTGTAAATCCAATTGATTCTTAGTCGGAGAAGGATCACAGTGTCACCAACCGAGTTGTCACAATGGTATTTTTGAAGCGTGGTGGCATCCCTAATGGAAATAAGAATTCTCGTCTGACCTACATTAAGATTGAATGAGTAGTTGTTGTGGATAATAGCATTTCTATAATACCAGATAACATGGAGTAGCTCTGCAATGGTGGATAATAAGAAATTTCGGATTTGTTGCGATGAATCAAGCTCCAAAAAAAAAATTTAGCAGAGATAAAATAGAGTCAGCGAGTAACCCTCTGCAGTCAAAGATGTCAGTAATATAATTCCAAAGATTAGTGGCCAGGGAACAAGAACAAAAATAAATGATTGATGTCCACCCTATATTGATGACATAGGGGACCTCTCGATCATAGCTAGACACAAAAGGATTAGAGACAAACCTCAATATTAATATGATTATTAGAAATTCTCCAAACAAGATTAAGAGAAGAAGGATTGATCCATGGTTTATCAGAAGGTTTCAACCAAGAGAAATTAGCCTCAGAAGAAGTAAAAAATGGTTTTAATAATTTTTTGATTCAAGAATACCATTCTGGTCTAGTTCCCAAATAATAAATTCTTCATCATTAGAGAATGGATACTCATCAACAACATTCTTGATGTGATCAAGGAGATCTAAGTTACTTTAATTCATTAGCTCCTTTATGGTGCATTTGATACTATCCAGAGAGTCATTTGAAGGAA
This sequence comes from Viscum album, assembly GCA_963277665.1. NCBI lineage: Eukaryota > Viridiplantae > Streptophyta > Magnoliopsida > Santalales > Viscaceae > Viscum > Viscum album. The sequence continues at coordinate 1,177,379,901 of OY728164.1, forward strand.
GCATATGAATAAGGGGGTGTGGGTCCAGTTTTCAAGACATAATTTCATACCTTTGTATTCCATTTAAAATAAATCATTTATATTTTAAACATCTATTAATTAACTTGGGGAAAGGATTTGGTTTTTAAAAGATATTATAGAACATTGCATAATCCAGCCATAGAATAAAGGTGGATAACAATATAAGAGCATATCATAACATTCATATAATAATAATCAATGGATATTGATATAAATTTAAAAAACCATTTTAATTTTAATTTATAAACCACTTTAAATAACAAGAAGAAATATCCCTTTATGAAATTCTTAAAAACACCTTAAAATTATAATCATTAAAACAGAATATAATGAGCATAGTAAAACATTTTAAAAATAAACCTTTAAAATAAGCAATGGGATTTAGAGAAAAAAGATAATAAAGGAAATATTATTTCAAATAAATTATTTTATAATAACTAAAACATTTGATAACTTATTTTAAAAAACACAAGCCTTTAAAGTCCTTTTTAAATTAAAAAATTCTTTAAAAAATAAAACTTTAACTTTTGAAATATATAAGAATATTTCAGTTTATATTTAAAATAATTAAGATTAAAAATAAATTATAAAACCATTTTAAAATATTTAAATTAATCATTTTTAATAATAATGAACATATGGTGAGAGTAACCATAAAATATTTTTTATAAAATGTTTTTACCATGATTGTAAAAGATTAATCTAGGGATCACATTCAAAGTCATTTTAAAAAAAGGGGAAGTGGAATTTTTTAATGACTTTTAATTTTAAAATGGATCACAAATAATTAAGCCTTGAAAAGTATATAAACTATATTAGAAGAAACTATGAGTGGAAGATAAAACATATGATAATGAAAGGGAAAAACATTTTTAATACCTTAAAATAATTTCATTGAAATTCTACATCAGAAAAAGTGATAATAAAACATCATTTTTAAAAGTGGAAAATGGAAATGTCAAATTTACATGTGGTGAAACAGATTTTTATTCCAAAATATAATTTGAAACTTTTGTGGGATAAATATAGATAATTAGGGAAAACCATCATTTAAGAGAATGACAATTTTTCTCAACAATAGTATAATTATGTAGGAACAAAATCATCAAGGAAAAATATTTATATTAAAATTTTATTATCCTCATAGTTTAAGTGAATATACCATGAAATAAAATATTATGGTGGAAGAAAAAAATAGTGGAAGAAATATATTTGTGAAGATGTATTATAACTCAATGAAGGCATAAAATCCAAGGTTTTTGGAGAGGGTCAAATTCCTCACCTATTTTGAATTTTTAGAGTTTTGTGGTTATTACAGATCGTTTAAATATTATAATAAATTAATTACAAGAGTTTCTCTAGACCAAATAAATATTATTTAGCCACAATTTAATGCTAGAAATGTTTCTTGGGGGTTTGGGTTGGTTTTGGGTTGGTCAGAGGCTGAAAACCAAAGTTTTTAGGGTGTACAAACCAGGGCGAACAGTTTGGATACACCGTGTGGCCTCCTAGGAGAAACCATGTGGCCCTACAAGTATAATGGACATGGTTTGGAAAATCATGTTGGAGATTAACACGGTTGTGTTTCACCTCTGTAGTTTTTACTAGAGGTTATTCGCACAGTTTCCACATAGTTTGACAAAACCATGCAGGTCAATCATGTGAGGTTCCCCTTTGGACAGTGGGTCACATGGTTGGCATAAAATTTTCCAATCCATGTGATCCAACTATGAGCCTCATTAAATAGGTGAAATTACTATCTTTAACTCTCCTCTATTTACCGTTTTCCTCTTACTTTATTCTTATTTTATTATGTATAGTAGAGGGGAGCTCTCATTTTCTTCCTCCTATAGATTTTGAGCTCCACCTATCATATAGACTCAATTTCTTGAATCGTTGGGTGTGTTGGAACCACATTATTAAAATATTAAATCATCTTACTCTTATTTTTATTTTATCTATCCATACTGAGCACTAAATTTTTTCTCTCCATTTTACCTTATTTTCAGAACATTCATCTAAAACACTAATTTATTTCAAATTGGATTGAGTAGGAGGATGATATCGAATGAGTGGACTTCTACCAACTCGAGGTAGGTGGTTCTTATCTCTATTCAGTATTTTGTGGTTGTTTTAGTGGTACTTATTTGAGAAATTCATGAGGCATTCTAAGTGAACCCCAATAATTAAATGGTTCTCTTTTAATTAATTAATTTAACCCTTGATATGACTATCGGAATGTTCAATCATGTCTATAAATTCTTTAAGCCTCGTGAGAGGCCTCAGACAATTGAAGGATTTGGGTGGGTATTGTTTTATTGAGATTAAATTGTATTTATTAAATGTAACTATTGTGATGAGTTCTATGGGATATGGATAGGCTTGTCTAGAGGAATGAAGAGGTGATGACCAACTGGGATGAGTCGATGTGATCATAAGGTTGGGCGAGTACTAGATTCTATGAGTGATGTTGATCACAGGTTTTGAGACATGGTCATCAGTTTGAGGCAGATAAGAAGAAAGGTTGTGGGAATGAATTGAGTGATATGAGATTTTGATGAACATCATGTTGAGTGACATGGTCTTAGGGATAAGATGTTTCAGATGATGTGTCATAGGGACTTATTTGGTCATTTTTTCTCACTCGTGTTGGCCAATGTTTCGTTTGGAGTCATGTTCACATAGTAAGACTCATACGATGCTGTGGTTATGTCTAATCCTATCGGTAGAGGCTTCCATTATATGTGTTTTAGAGAAATGTTCTGTGTTTTGTACCATATATATCATCGAGGACGGTGAGGATACACAAGTTGATAGTGTTGAGACTTTCAGTTTGGGGATGAGCCTCACCGTGCTTGAGGCCATAGGGATATGAATATCTAGAATAATGGACATCGATATTAATTGGGACATCAGTTGTTGGGATGATGATGTTAATAGTTTGAGGAAAAGTATTACTATTCCTTGAACATTTTTCTTTGAGGCTATTGTGTATTTTATGAGCTATGGTCTATGGGACTAGGTATTGATTCTTAGGGTGTACCTTCGGGGATTCAGACATTGTTGTACATGAGGTGTCAGTTGGAAGGTGGTTCCAGGTAATTCCATCGAAGATGGCACCTGATGGTTCACCTGGATTGATACTCATTAGGTAATGCCTCTGAATTAGGCTAAGGATCCTCTCCACTACCATGATACCAGTGATGAAATAAGTATGTGATTTAAAATTTTTGGCTATTGATCACAATGATGGCATGTTTATTTATACAATGTTCACGTGCTACTTTATTTTCTTTAGTAAAAACCTATGTAATCACAGGTGTAGAATAGGAACATATTGGTGGTGGCCTACTAAGATTCTTTCTCACACGTTACACGGGCCCTTTGGGATGCATGTTGATTTTATGGATTTTCAATCCAGTAAAAGTTTGATCTTAGGATATGGATATTATTTATTTAGTTATCATGGGATTAAAGGTAAGGAACCATGGGTTATGGCCTCATTTGGAGTTTCCTTTTTTCTTTCTATCTATATCAGCAAGATATTATAGGTATCTATTGAGGTTGCCCAGGGGATACCCTTTTTTTCTTAATGTATGTATGATATGATATAGATGCATGTTTAGTCACAAATGGTATCTTGTATTGTTTTTTATTCAAATGGTTAATTTTGAGTTAGTGATTATTATTGCTTCTGTTGTTATTGATGTGCTTACACTATGGGATAGTTACTCATCCAGTGTCTATTGGTATTTATTTTACACTCCTCCATATATATAATAGTATTATTATATCATCCCAATAGGGTATAGTCTCCCCACTATAACCACTTTACACCCTCTCTTCTAGTCAGAAGCCTTTGGTATTCGGGGAGGCACTCTTAAGGACAACAAGCCCCCCATCCCATAGCACTATTAAGGTGTCTAAATAAGTTGGGGAAATACAAATGGTATCAAATGATTTTTTATCTTTTTATTGATCTTTCTATTTGGGTTATAGTAGATTATTGATTAGGATGTTGTCAAAACTGAGTTTAGTGATCATGTTTGGGTTCATACAGCCCAATGAACGGATGATATACCAAGTTTCTAGGGGTGTAAATTTTTCTTATACTTTTATATGATTACAATTAATTTGATTTAAACCTAGATTTATGCACTTGGGTGTTATTATTATCTATTATGGCATGTGACCCTTGTCTTGGAATGGTAAGGGAGGATCTTTGGACCCTTGTCCTAGTATGGAAGGGTAGGTTTGATTATGATTTTTATAGGCACATAAGATTTATATATGTGTGTTCTCTGGTAAATTACTTTATTTATGCAATATGATCCATATGTAGGGGCCTGAAGCTTATAATAGAACTAATGAATGAATATATGGGGTGATGTTGATCACAAGGTTAGGTGACATGGTCATCAAATTGAGGTTATATGGTTTGTTAGAATAGGTGTGTCCTTCTATATAGGAAGTGAGCTGTTTAAAATGTAAAAAAGTAATATAATCGAGTTTTTATTACTTATATTCTCTTTGGTGAAAATTTACTAAAATACCTCATACTGATACTTGATGCCAAAATCTAATGTGGGTAGGTGAGGGACCATGAGGATGGATTTATATGTGATACCTAGCTCTGGTATGGATGGGTAACGGGCCATGAGGCCAAACATCGTGTGACATAATTTTGATGGGGATGAATTAGGTTGGTGAGATTGTACTTTATGTTACTACATTACATATATGAATTATATATATATATATATATATATATTTGGTAGTCTGACCATTTATTTGTATTCAGTGGGTTTCCACCTAGATGACTTCTAATGGAGCCTCATGAGGGAGATGTTTTTTTGTTGCAGTTTTATGAACAATTTGAGACCCCTATGGTTCAGGATGTGTCCCTAGAGGGTCATGCTATGCATGAGATATAGGTATAGGCTCAGGTACAGGCTCTCGTGTAGATAGGAAAGCCCTCAAAATTGATGATTTTTGGGACATGGATTGAATAGTAACTCAAGTTGAGTATGGTACGTGTTATATAAGAGGTTAATAAGGGAGTGTAATGAGATGATCATTCCATGGAATACCTAACTTGAGAGATCTAGTCATAGTTCCCACCTATATTCTTGGGTGATAGTGGACCGCAATATTCCGAGAACTAGATCGAGTTAGATCAGATGATCTTCAAGAATCATAAGACACCCCAGAGTAGAGGATAAATCTAGGTACCTACATGATCAAGGGACTATCTAAGAACTGGTAGGAGGTGTAGGTTCATAAGGGAAGATGTGATTTACTATCCTGAAAAGATTTTGTGACCGATTTCTTTGATAACTACTTCTAAAAGACACTAACGGTGGAGAGAGCTTATGAGTACTTAAGCCTACAACAAGGAGACATTTCCATCATTGAATATATATCAACTTTCACCGAGCTATCTTGCTTCACGGAAAGTATCGTGGGCGATGAAATCTTGAGGATTAGGAATTTTGAGGATGGCTTATGGTATTCTATCCAGGTGTAGGTAAACATGTTTAGGCTAGAATATTTTACATAGGTGGTGAATTAAGTGCTCATAGCAGATGGTAATTTGAAAGTTCGTTATTATTAGAGTCAGGTGATGAATTCCGGTTACTTCAGTGGTGATGCTTCAGATAGTATAAAGTGAGGTTGATAGCAGTATCATCAGGGCGTGCAAGCCAAGTACTTGAGAAGACCGCCTTGTAGTGGGTTGTCGATGATGTGCTTCCAGTGTGGGAATCTGGGTCATCTGTAGACACAGTGCAATTGGGTACCAAAGGAGTGTCTATCATGTGGTCAGATCGAGCATTTTGAGAGGCTCTATTGGAATCTTTCCCTAACAACCGACAATCATAGACTGAGGTAGACTCATGGTTTTGAGATTGGACTACAAGTGGTACTATGAACTGGTAGATGAGATTTAGCTACACGTGGAGGTCATGGTAGAGATAGCGGGGATTAGCAATGAGTTTAAGGGACTATGGAAGGTGTATCACTATATAGAGGTCATGCCTCATGTATTTGAGCTTCAGAAAAGGATTACATAGTAGATATATTACGTGTAATAAAGGATGGGGATCCAGTTACAGTTATAGGTATGTTGTGGGCATTACCATGGTTCCTTTTGTTTTATTTTGGTATTTCCATTATGTAGGAATATCCATTTTAGTTTAACAAGGTTAAAATGATGTATTTTTTGACTAACTAGATACTAGTTAGTATATTGGAATTAGTTCATAGGTTATATATATATATGAGGTGTGTGGTATTAGGATCATTTATGAACATTGTTGGGAGTGTTGGCATCTAGGCATCATTGCGATGTATCCCATGTTTGATGTGTGAGGCACTAAGACTAATTTTGAGCATCTACTAAGATATGGGGCCGCATAGGTATCAATTCCATCATGGACATGAGGAAAAAATCTGATGAGATGCAAGACCTTATAGGTGTCATTAGTGGCATGGACATAAGGTGGGAATCAAATGAGATGCGGGACATGATGGGTTTTGGGTATGAAATAGAAGCACCTGATGAGGTACATGAGTGATGATGTGTCATGTGAAGAATTTAGAGTCTAGGAATGGTCCATGGACTATTGGTTCTATTTGAGTTTTGGGTGGGGATACGACTGGGGTAGGTAACTGTTGTGGTGGGGAGTGCCTTAACGGAGTTGACCTGTGGCCTTTTAGACTAGGGTAGTTTGTGTTAAATTTAATTATATGGGTATGTCCAATAACATATATTGTATTTTTTTTTGATTTCTTGTGGATTATCTATGTTAAAGTGGGGGAGAATATAACATCTTTGGTTTTTAGAGCGGGTCAAATTCCTCAGTTTTTTTGAATTTTCAAAGTCTGGTGTGTATACCCAATTTTTTATTACTCATAGGACCTTAATTTCATAAGTTTTATATACATTATTCCTTGTATTTATTCATAGTCTATTTCTTGACAAGTTTCTAAGGGGTTAGGTTGGTTTTATGGTCATTTAGAGGCCAAAAACCGAAGACTTTAGGGTGTATAGACTAGGGCGTACAATTTGGAAAAACCATGTGGCCTCCCAGGAGAAACCTTGTGGCCCTCTAGGTCTACAATTCACGGTTTTAAAAACTATTTTTTAGGGGGCTCACAACAATGGGTCATCTCTATAGTTTTTATAAAAATTTATTTTCACATTTTCCACAAAGTTTTTCAAACCGTGTGTGTCAACTGTGTGAGGCGCCCAATTCGAATGTTGATGTCATGTGGTTGGGGGAAGATTAGCCAGACAGTGTTATCCAACCATTCAACTCATTAAATAGATAAAATTACTATTTTTAACTCAGATCTATTTACCATATTCCTCCTAATTTCACCTCCTTTGGTCGTGCATAGAAAATGGATTCTCTCATTTTATTCCCCTTGTTTTTTGAGCTCCACCTCTCATCCAGACACCATTTCATGATCTTCCATGTGTGTTACACCCGAGTTGATAAGATATCTAATTCACTTTATTATATTTTTATTTAATCTATCCCTATAGAGTGCTAAATCTTTATGAGTTTTTTTACCTTAATTTTAGGGTGTTCTTATGAAATGATTATTTCTTCCAAATATGCTCGAGTTATAGTTTGATATCAAACAAGTGGATTTCTACCAACACGAGTTTGGTGGTACTTATCTATCGCCATGATTTTGTGGTTTTTTTGGGAGTGTATATTTGATTGCATGGTTGGGTAGTTCTAGAAATACCATAATAATTAAATGTTTTTCTTTTAATTAATTAACTAAACTCTTGAGATTCATATGTGTATGCTAATTCATTTATACCAACAGTTTATGCCCAGTGAAAATCTTTACACCTTGTAAAGATTCTCCTGGGGTATTTTTTATTGACCTAAAATTATTTTTATTAAATGTGATGATTTTGATGAATTCCGTGGGAACTGGATGAGATTGGAGTGATGATTGAGGTGGTGATGACCACTGGGGTTGATGTTATATGATCATCACATTGGGAAAGATATGTATTCTATGAGTTATTTTGATCGTAGTTTGGGAGAATTGGTCATCAGTTTGAGATAGTGATGCCATCAGGTTGTATAACTGGACCGAGTGATATAGGATGGTAGTGAAAAATATGTTGAGTGACATGCTCATAGGGTCATGAGGCACTAGATGATGTGTCCTAGGTACTTATTTGGTGATTTCCAGTCCCTTGTGTTGGCTAATTAACCATTTGGTGTTATGTTCACACAATAAGACTTAGATGATAAGGTGGTGTTGACCACTCATGCGGGTAGAGGACTATGTTATATATGGATTAGGGAAATTGTTGGAGGTAATTACTAAATAAATTTTTGGGGATGGTCGGCAGTCATTAGTTAACAATGTTGATACAGCCAGTTGGGGGCATTGGCTGGCCGTAGATGAGTCTATAGAGCCAAGAATATTTGGATAGATGGCTATCACCATTACATGGGATGTTGGATGTTGATATAAGGTGTTATTTGATGGAGGAAATTCTTCTCTGTGACTCAGACACTATTCTTTGAGCTGATGATTTTTTCTATGAGCTAAGGTCTGTGGGACCAGGTACTAATTTTTGGGGCATGCCTTCCAAACATCAGATATTGTTAGACATGAGGATTCATTTAGAATGTGGTTCCGGGCGATTATGTTGGAGGTGTAACTGATGGGTTCAACTTGATTGATTATAATCTAGGCATTTCTTGGGCATAGGCTCAGGATCCTCTCCACTACCGTGATACTGACAATGGATAAACTTGGTGATTTCTTCCTTATTGATATTGAACATAAGGGAATAAAGTTTATTTATACAATTAGAATGTGATACTTTAATTTATTTTATATATGACCATTTAATCATAGATTTAGGATAGGCACACACCGGTGGTGTCCTACTAAGATTTTTTCTCACACCCTACACGGTCCCTTCATGATGTGCATAATTTTTATAGCTTTTGGATCACGTAATGGTTCAGGCTCAAGAGATGGATCTTATTGATTATGTTAGAATGAGATGGAAGGAAAGGGACCATGGTTTCTATCCTCATGTGGAGTTTCATTTTTTTCTTTCTATATCAATATATTATAATATGTATGTACTGAGGTCGTTCATGTCTGGCCATCTTATGCTTATTCTGTATATGATATGATATAAAAGAATGTTTTGTTAAAAATTGTATCTTGTGAGATTTCATTATGAAAATGGTTAATTTTGAGTAATTTATTAGTATAACTTATGTTGTTATTGATGTGCTTCCTCCATGGGTGGGTTATTGGTCCTATGTATACTGGTCTTTCTTTTCCACTACACTATATATATTAAACCATTATTATGTCATCACCATGGGGTATAGTCTTCCCATTATCACCTCTTTACACACTTTCTTCTAGTCAATGACATTTTCCATTTGGGGAGGCATGCCTAAGGCCCATTGGTTATTCATTTCTTAGCACTTTTTGGGTGGCTAAATGAGCTAGGGTGCTATAAAAGGGAGTTGAGTAAATAAATACTGTTACAAATTTTGTATTTTTAAATTTAATTACCATGAATGATAGAATTCTATAGTAATTTTTAAATCCCTTAAATTAAATTAAAATTATGAAAAATATAAATCTATGTCAAAAATATACATCACAAAAGGAAACAAGTGATGACTATGAATCATATCTCGATGAACTAAAATTGAGCTGTAGAAACCTTTACATTTAATCTCACTAATCTGAATGTACTCAAAAATTCTATATAAAAAATATTTTAATAAAATATTTAAGGTCCTTTTTCATTCCTACAACCCTTTATAAACATAATTTCTCATCCTTTATTAGAAATATTTTATTTACTTATATTTTATTTTCATTATCATATGATATTAGTTTTGATTATTCGTATAATAGTTGTTTAAAAATGTCGGTGTTGATTATTATTTTTATATTCAAAATTCATCATTTAAATTTCAGTATAGATATAGAAAAGGATTTTTTTAAATGATTTATAATTCTTTAATTTCATTTCATAAGTATTTTGGTTATGATTTGTGACGATGAAGTTGGTGGTGACCTTGTTTCGGAAATTTTTAATGAATAAAGAGTGCTATTAATAATAATATTAATATTAACATAATATTTACCTAACCACAAAACAAAATTATTTTTCTCAATAATTTATAACAACACCAATATTTATATTTCTATAGTCATACATGATATAAATTCATAGCGTTGTTCAACTAGGTGGTCAAACCAACCCAAACAAGAACAAGATATAATCTATGGGTGAGTATGGTTGATAAATTGATTATTCTAGCATAATAAAATCCTTAAATAATCTTAATGATTTTATTTATATATTTTTATGATATAGAATCATATTTTAGTAGAGTTTTATAAGGATGAAAACACTTGATGAAAAATTAAATATGTTACTTTTGTGGAGGCGGTAGTCCGTATCTATGCATAGGTGAAATGTATGTTTACATAAAATATAAAGGAGGTAGAAATTATTTTATAATTTCTGAATATTAATAATTATATATATATATATATAACTTATTTAATCACTAGATCCCTCCTTATAACCAACCACTTAAGATGGTTATTAACAATGGATCGCATCATTTATGGAGGCGGTTGTTCGTATATAAAAATAGAGAGGTTTTCATTATCTAAATGATTCAGATGAAGGTAGAAAAGTTATATTAAATTAGTATAATAAAATTTTATTATTTTAATAATACTTATTTTATAGTAATTTCATGGATATAATATGTCTGAGGGGGTAAAAAAATAAATAATTATGAGATCTGGGTTAAAAACATTACTTCTCTCATAGGATGTTCTCCCATCAGTAACACCTTAAGGATCCTTAACAAGGTATTTTATAAGATCAGGGATTCTAATATGTTGGGAATATATAATGATACATTATAGAAGGGTTTTTGTCAATTTTTTGATTTATAATTTGTGTATAAATTTGGTGGAATTGATCTCTTTTTGTAAGTGAAAAAATGGAATATTTGTAAATACTTATTACTTTTATAATGAAAGAATGACACTATTGAAGTGTAAATTGATATAAAAAAGTGGGAAATACCTAATTTAGGGGTGATCTAAGGTCAATAAATCATATACCATTAATTTTTTACATGTTTTAAACATGTTTCAAGTATTTCATCATAATATTTTATCATTTTACCATTTATGTTTTTACCTTGGTAATAAGATTTTAGCTAAGTAATTTATATTTTATTAAAAATATAAGAAAACCCCAATTATAAAATTTATATTTTATAAAAATAGATTTAATCTAAATATAATATAATAAAATTTGTAAATAATTTATAATTAAATTTTAAATTAACACATTTATAAAAAAATAGTTCTTTTGAAAAATATTTTTTCACCATTAAGTTTCTTAAATATTAAATAACATTAATTACCAATTAAATGATTGATAATATAATTTTATATATGTATAAAAATAATATTAGAGTATTTATATAAAATATATAATATTAATTTATTGTATAATAATTACACAACATTAATAAAATATTTCATTGAAAAAAACCCTTTCACTATTATCATGATGATTGACTTTAATCTTAATAATCAATCTTTTTTGTATAATATTAAAATTTAACTTATTAAATAATATTAAAATGATTATATACAATGTGAAATAATATTTTTATATTTAATTTCTCTAAATGATGAAAACAAAAATTTAATATAAGCAAATAAAAATAGTTTTCGAGTAAAATATTAATTAAATATCCAAAACATAAAACACGGGTCTTATAAATTCAATATAGTGTTTTTAAAAGAATCATTTTACTTTATATATATATATATATTAATGTTTTCAAATACTCTTTATTCATTTTTTTATTATAATAAATTTATAAAAGTAACCGTAGTAACAAAATCAGAATATTTTCACTATTCACCTAAAAATAAATTATTTTAGAAAATTATCAAAAAATCACCATAAGATAGTTTTGAAATTTTTAAATTTAAAATGAAATTATTTTAAAAAAATTTAATTTATAAATTTTATAAATTTATCTTCTAAAATAAAACACAATATATAAAGAAAAACAACTCTTATTGAAAAATTCCCTTTTAAAACTGTAAGTGTTCATAATAATATTTTGTATGAATTTATAATTGATTGAAATATTTTTTTTACTATTGAATTTATTATTGTTAAATTTAATAAATAATATTCAACCAATTTTTCACAATTTGATTTATTTTGGAGTTGAGTGTGGAGCATTCCATTGAAGATAATATTGATTTAGAGAAAAATATTCCAAAATATTTGGGAGTTACAATAACATAGTGAATCCTATGTATATAAAGAAATTATTTAGTAAAGGGTTAAAATATACATATCCATGTATATAATAAAATAATCTATAAATGAAAAAACATATCTTATCCAATGTACATAAATCACATCTTGTGGTACCCTGAAAACTCAATCAGGTCACTTAGATCTAACCCCCATTAAACGAACCAACACAAAATTTGGCCTCAACTAATCCACACCTATACCTTACTTATGCACCGAAACATACCTCACATTTCACACTAAATTATATCATAGTTTTATAGTAATCCATAGATCTCACATCATTACCTATATGTTTTTTTATATTCTTGAACTATGTATCATATACAAAATCATATCTGGGATGATTTTCATACTCATATGTCATAACCCACTCTTCTACACAAAAAATATTTTTTATGCTATAATAACCAAATAATTAATCCATAATAATCTTTGTTGGGAATATTTATTGGAAATGAATGGCCTAGGTGATTCCAATAACTTATATCATTTCCTGCTTATATGAATTCCTATCATATAGGCTACCATTATATCCATAGTATGCCATAAGTTCGTTTCAAACCCCACTTGTGTGATTTCAACTCAATGGACCAATCCAAATAAACCATCACAGTACTATGAAATATAATATTTCCCACCCTTTTACTTATATAAGAATCACCTTGAGATACTCATAGACCCATAATTTTAGATCTAGTGGTAAACATACACACTTTAATACATTACATAAAATTATAACCAACTCCGAGAGTCTAATGTTTAGTGTCTTTGGGAACATGGTTTATATTACATAATGAATATATACTTATACCACACAATTAAATAAAATTATCCATTTATGTATAATTATAAATTGATCATAATCTATCTAATATCTATAATTAGTAAGTAGAAACCAAAGAAATGAATGAGATCAAATTCTCAATAAAGGGTGAAACATTATCACTGAGAAATGGAAGATTTTTCAATATATCATAAATATGTGAGATACATGAGTGTATAAGAAATCAAATTATTAATGTAATAGAGTCATTAATTTAAAATAAGAGACCATGAGGCATGAGATCGTAATTATATATCTTGGAATAAAATCCAATAAAGGATAATCTTGAAAGTATAACATATACCATTAAGTAAGGATATAAAATTATAGAATAGTAACCCTGAACCATTGTGACATAAGATAAGAAAATGGAACATGCATAAGCATAGAAAATCATAATATAATTATCAAGGATCTCTAATATGAACATCCTATAAATAAAAAAATGTATAACTGCATTATACCCATGCATAGAATAATAGAAACATCAAATCACACTATTTCTATAAAAAACACTATGAAAAAATATAATTTTACATTAAGCACACATAATAAAGAGATCTCAGGAGATATAAATCTTTACCTAATTCATGAGAGGGATATATATATATATATATATATATATATATATATACATGAACACATATCAAAATAATGATATTTCTATATATATGTATGTCACATGAATATGAAAACAATCTTAAATCCATCAAAATCATATCACGATTATCCCTTAAAAATAAAATAAAAATCCAAATAAAGAAATATTGCATCAATGTAAATACACTTTAACTAAGATAATAAGGTATAGGATATTCAAAAAGTCTAAAATAAAGGGTATGTGGTTATGTTAATAGTTTCCCAATTTAATTAAACGTACGAGTATCTAGGTGAACACTGATCAATTAAAAGAAGAATGTATATGGTATTCACAATGGACATGCATCTAAATAAAGGTTATGTTTTTTCTATATTTAATGCTAATAAAAGTAAAAGGTAGTGATGTATTATTCCTATCATAGATATTTCTTTTACACTACACCACATATAATTTATAATTTGTATAATGAATCAGAGAAATATTTTAACATAGGACCCATTTTTTTAAAAGATACCATTCGAGGAAATACAACATAATTTTTTTTAAAATATTGGAATATGTAATATTGTCTACATATATGAAAATAATTTTTGGGAAGTTAAAAATAATAATTTTTAAGAAAATAATTTCTTTGTTTATTGCAATTTTGAAAAAATTATCGAAAAAGAAATTTTTACAAAAGTACATCTGTTTAGGAAAATGATATTTCAAAAATGAATTATTATTAAAACATGTAATATAAATAAATCCTTTTAAAAATAATCTTGATTATAATGTTGAGTAAAATAGAAGATAAATCATGAATAGTTTTCAAAAAAATATAAACATTATCTTAAAAACAAAATAAATTATTTGCAAAAATGATTTTCAACTATAAATTAAATTTTTATTAAAAAATTTTCCAATATTGGTCTCTTGAAATTAAAATTGAGTTAAGGTAAAATAAACTTATATATAAATATGGGAAAATAAATTTTTTCCCCTTAAATTCATCATAGAGTTTAAATAAAAGAAATAAAAAAAGGATACCATAAATTCATGCACGTACCTATAAAAATAAATAAATAATAAAGATAAATTATTTCAAGTAAGAATATGATAAATATAAAAATATTAATTAATATATATTTAGGGATAGTGAACATGACCATAAGAATGAATGTGTGGGAAAATCCACTTACAAACAACAAAAAGTATAAATTAAAAATAAATAAGATATCTAGTGAGATAAAAATTCCTCGAAGAATTAGTAATGTATATATTAAAAAAAATTAGACCTGATAGATAATTATAGATAGGAAATATAGGGATAATTTTTAAAATTGAGGCATATTTTGTAGAGAAACCCATTACCTTGATTCATAGCTTGATTAGTATGTTCTATAACTTTTAAAATAATAAAATTATACTAATTATTGACTTTATTAATAAATTTTTTTATATTTATTTCATTATAATTATTATTTTAATTAATTTATCATTAGTTGTGATTAATTTAATTGATTAATTTTCTATCATATGTTGTCTTTATATTGTTCATTTCATAGTTCATATAAGCATGTTTGATATAATGGTAATGGTCAAAGGTAATTTCCAAATTGTTCTATAAGCTCCAAAATTTTCAAGGTACATAGATTCATGTCATTATCATATTATAATATTAAAATTTTCAATATATTGTCTTAAATGAATTTTATTTAAAAAAACATTTATTGGTATGCTCATTTTAGGATGTTTAAATGACACCAATTATTTATTGTTATTATCATAAATATAATTCCAATTTAATGTTTGTAAAATATAAATCATTCCTTAATTATTATATATTCATTAAATCCATTTTTAAAAACATCCATATAATTCAGTAATAATTTATTCATAACAGCATTTATATAAGTAGTTAAAACCGACCATGATGATTTTTTTTACAAAAAACTATGAAAGGGTTTTTTATGAATTGTATGATTATATAGTTTATATTAAAGTATAATTATATGCATAATTTCATGATGTAGAAATATTATATTAAATTTATAAATAATAATAATAATAATAATAATAATATAAATAGAATATAAGTGATAAGGCTTGAATTTTAAGACTTACCCTCTTCCTCTAGATGGTTCCCTAGGACTATACCTCAATACTTCTTAAAATGGGAAGATAATTGGAATGATGTTTTGAGAACATACCTATGATGGTTTGGGGAGTGATTTTAGTGGATATTAGAAAATTTCAGTTTTCCTTATGTGAATAAAAATTGGTGGGAGAGGGGTGTATATATATGTGAGGGGGTTTAATAAAATAGTGATTAATTGTTTAATTTTCCTCAATACCTTGATTATTTTTTTACTATTGTGACAAATTATAGTAGTTGATTCACATTAGGATGATATAACAGATGATTACCTCAAACATATATCATGGATTATGTTTTTGTGTGTGTATTTACTTTGTTATAAAATACTGGGGTTTACTACATTTAACTATTCGCCTCAAAATTTCACTATTTATAAAAAATAAAAAAACATTCACCCAAACAAATTTTTATAATATTATTCTAAAAATGGAATCTAGTTTAAAAAAATATCATTAATTAGGTAATTTAAATATTTAAATATTGTACAAAAAATATTGTTTTATTATATAATTTAAAATGTGTTACACTAAAAATGTTTACATTTACTTAGATCATGTTACATTGATTAAGTAATTACTTTATTTTATTTTATAACTAATTTAAATGAATTAATCCATGAAAAAATAACTTATAAGGTTACTTATTTAGTTATTATAATGATCATTTTACTATTATAAATTTCAGGTTACTATTCTAATGGTCAAGTAACTATTCCAATAATTATGAAATCTTTTAAAAACATATAAATTCCTATCATTTCAATAATTTTTCATTTACCCAATTTATTATCCAGGTTATATATATATATATTATTTACAAAATTCCAATCTTATTTCCATTTTTCCCCTTTTCCTATGTTTTTCATGGGTGTCATACTTATAGGAGATCACAACCCTATAGATCTCTGAATTATATTATTGATTTTTCTTTTTCATATTATAAGTTTTTACCATTTTTAATTTTTTAGTCTATTTATTATTCAAATTTAATATTCTTTATTAAAAATACTAACAATTTTTTATTCTTTGTATGTTATCTTTTCTTTACTTACGATATTCATTCATACTTGAATTAATATTTTATATAAAAATATGTATTTATTAATGGAAAATAATTAAATGTGTATTTAAATTCAATATTCATATCATTAAATACATATGAAATGATGTTAATTAAACACTTTAAAAAAATATCAATTGAGAATCTGAGATGTTACATTCTATCAGCAAAAATAAATTTCGTTCTCGAAATTTGTACTCCGTGATACACACTTATAAATCTTGACTCATATTTTCAAAAATCACATCACTAAATCATAATTTTAACTTAAATATGTTGAAAAGGTTGATCTTATGTGATCATACTAGTTATAATTAACCAAATACTCTATAAATAATGTTTATTTATCTTGGAATTTAAACTCCAGTTTCCATAATACTAATTCCCAAAAATAAACAAAATAAATTCTAATGACAGATGAGACACCCCAAGAACTAGACATCAATTTTATGTTCTAAAAAATACTTTAACACATTAAAATAAATTACAACCATCTCTTAAATAGAATATTTGATGTATTTAAAAAATAGGTACATATTACATAATCAACCTATACTTACACCATATAACTATATCATATACTTTATTGAATGATACATATAAACTTGTCACAATATATTTAACACCGATAAACACCTCATAAAATAAAGAAAAAAAAGAACTAAGTGAAGTTACATTTTTATTAGGGGAAAATTTTTAGCATGGATTATTATTTTCTATTAAACTCTCTTAAACTCGAGGAAAATAATTTTATAAAAATATGATGAGAAAAAAAAACTCAATAAGGGACATAAAATAAATAAATAAACTGACAGTCCATTAATTATTATAAAAAAATTTCCTTCTAGAAAATAAACCATGGGTTTAAAATAAAACATTTTCTTACCTAATGATAATCTTCTCTACCCAATAAATTTCATAAAACATTTATTTATAAATAATTATTGATAAATAAACTCAAAAACATTTCTTCACAAATTGAAAAATCACATGAAAACTTTTTCAAGAAGTTATAATTTTCACCCTTTCATATGGAATAATCATCATAGTAACTCATGTAATACATACTCAGTTAACTTAAAAACATTACCTTATAGTAACAATTATAACTAATCTTGTATTAACCATTAAAGTTAATCTTGGAATAAACATTAATGTATATTCTTGCTATCTCTTTGGAGAACCCTTATCGGTAAACTCTATCCCATATTTGCAATAACCATATAATTTAATTCCATAACCAATGAATTTTATTTCTATCAGAAACCTACTCATACAATTTTATTAAAGTAACCACCTGCCATTATAAAAAATTTCAATAAACCATAATAGGATACATAAAATCTTTAATTATAAAAACATTTCTTGAGGAAAATGAGTTTTCCATTTTGAAATCACATATTTAAAAACCATGAAATTATAAAGGGAAAAGTTTTGTTTAAAAACAACCTAATAAAATTGTAAATTAGGATTTAGTTAAAATAGTATTCATGAAATATAAGTTAAAAAACATTCCTTCCATACTTTTTTCAAAAATGTTAAAAAGTACCTTGTTCAAAAAATGACAATAAGATTCATTTAAAACTATTTTATATAAAATAAAACATTGGTAAAAATAAATTTAAAAAATAATATCAGTATAGTAAGAAACAAATTTAAAACATTTTTATAAAATAAGGATACTCAAGAAAAATATTGTTTTAATCCAAACTTTAAAAGATGATTTTCAAAAGAAAATCTCTTACCTCGGGCCTGACAAGTCACATATATTATTTTTCATCTTGAATAAAAAACTCATGTTAATTATTTACATGATTTAAGACCTTTCAAAAGTTCATTATTAAAGTATTTATTTAATTCCATGATATATATATAATTAATTGAGATCACTTTGGGTATTTTGATGATAGTCAGTATCTATGTCCTAAATGACTTTTATAGATTGACTATGTTCAAAGAGATCACTATTTATTCATCCCCAGAATAATATTCATGAAATAATTAACATTTTTATAAATAATTTATAATTTTAAAACCATTATTGATATAAGGTTATGAAAAATTAACTACATTACAATCATAAACGGTAGTTATCACGTACACATGAGTAAAATTTCTATTTGTCAATGATCATTGTGGATTGAAGTTAACTATAATTATGAATTTATAGAATTATAAAAATATATTAAATATTATATTAATTATTTAAATATAATTATATATATCATCCATGTTTTGTGGTAATGAAAAACGAATCACATAGCTTTGTGGATGTGGTAGTCAACACGTACACACAAATGACATAATCATTTTCTATTGAATATAAAGGTAAGAAATTAAATGATATTATTTATTTTTAGAATTATAAATATCTCATGAATATCATATTTAAAAAATAATCCCATAATTATAACAAGTCATAAGTGGTGTGATAGAAAATGAATCATGTTGATTTGCGAGGCGGTTGTTCGCCATACACAGGAACGATGTTTTGGTTTCCAATTTTATGGAAGTGGAGATGGTTGTAGGTTATAATATTAACATAATAACATATAATTTTATTTATTAAACTGATTTTATTATTTTCTAATTGTATAATAATATATTAAGGACATGGAATATAATATAAATTTGAATCATTCATTTAAACAATTTACTTCTTCTTTGGAAAACATCCTTTGGTCTCGAAATTAAGCACTCTAAGGTTTGTATTTAACTAAAATAATATCTATATAATGTGATGAGGTATTTTTGGAATTCATTTATATATATATATTTTGAAAAATGGGGTTTTATGTGTGTAAATAAATAGGGAGTGTTTTCTCATTTATAAGTGAAGGGATTATCACTTTTGGAATTACTCAAAATATTAAATTAATATACATAAATTTTTAAATTAAAATGTCTCAAAACATATTTTTTTTATTATTGGAAGAGGATGGGTCGAATAATAACATAATATTATTTTATACATGTTTACGTCACATTATTACCCATATCAAATGATTTTATCTCCCTATTAACCTTATTAAAACTCATCATGACAACTGAGTTTTTTACTCTTTGAGAGTCAAAATTGTTACTATAAATGCCAAAAGGCCCATAAATGGACCATGGTTGATATTATAAAATATATAATAATAAAATGGATAAATATATTATTTTTTTCAATTTCATATAATTTAATAAAATACTATTTATTATAAAATACCATTAATGTCAACTTTTAGAACTATTCATTACTTTGATTTTAATAACATGAAGAAAACAAGTAAAATTTGAACCAAATATTTTATTATATCCCAAATATTTAACAATAATATATAAAATTCTTGGATAACATTATTTATCTCAAATTATATTTCTTTTAACATTTTTAATATAATTTATTTTTTTTATTAGTTGAGTAATTAGTGCGCTAGTATTTTGTAAGAATTTAAGATAATTATTTATTCATTAAAATTTAAATTAAATTACCATGATAAATATAAATATTATATATATAAAAATGCTACTTATAATGTAACATTTCCTTCTGTAATCCTTGGGTAGAAAATATTATATTTATTTAAAACTAGGAGAAATGTTTTACTTTTCCTTGAATAAAATATTATAAAAGTAATAATCACATCCAAATGGTAATAAAATTCCATATATTAGACATTTTTATGAATATGTATGAGATATAGTAATTAAATAAAAAACTATTCAAGTCTTAGGGTAATTGTATAGTCATTTCCATATAATTTTTAATTCTTAATTACCTAATTTAATCTTTTTTATAGTAACAAAAATTTCCAATGTTATTATTCATATAAAAAACAAAAGGGATATGATTAAAAAGTTTGGACCCAATAATTACAAATATGGAATAAATTTTCAAAAATTCATAACAAAAAAGTGAAATATTATAATTTAAAATTAAATCTGAAAAATGAAATGAACAACAGTTTTTCAGAAAACCATCATTTTGAAATATAAAATTAATTTATGATAAATTAAAGTATAAAATCCATTTAAAAAATAATTGGATTATGTTAAATAAAAAATAACTAATTAAATTTTAAAACGAATCCAAATCATAATTTTACTTTTTAAATAAAATACATTTTCAATAAATATTAGTATTTTTCATTATTCATTAAAAAATCTATATTTTCAAAAAAAATATAAAAAGTTAATTATAAGATAATTTTCAAATAGTTATTTAAAAAATAAAAGAAATTTTATAAATTTTATATAAATTTATTACATTATTTTATAAAAAAATTAATAAAAACATTTTGAAACAAACTTTATTTTTGAATAATAAAACAACTTTACTAAAAATTGAGTGCTTATTTAAAAATAGTTAATTAATAAATTAAAAATGAGAAGGACCATTATATATTTTATAAATCTGTTATTAATATTCATACATTCTAAATTAATTCATAGGTTATAATGGTCAAATTTAAATAATAATATTTCATTGTTTGTTTAAGCTTAATATTGTGTATCTTGTATACTATAGACTTTCATTATAAAATCATGGGATAATAAATTATACCCCCTCACATTAAGAAATTGTTTCCTCAAAATTTTGACTCATTCTTTGTAATTAGGGTTTGAATTCTCAAAATACCTTTGTTGAAATCTAACAACATAAGAAAGATCATAAAATTCTACCTAAAAAGAGAGAAAGTGAAGTATGAATGTTAAATGGAATAAAGCATACTTGGATTGAAAGTATGAAAATATAGGTGGGAAGTGAAAACAATGATATGGAAGAGAAAAATAACTATAAAGGATTGATAGAGTGTTATAGAGAACATGGTCATAAGAAATTTAACCATTACAAAATCATAAATCTATGATGGGTTCAAAGGAAATTTATTTTTGTTAAGAAAAGTATAGAGATATTTTTCTTGTTTCAAAGTAATTTTCCAAAAGTTATGGAATTATTTTACAATCTTTACTAATAATATAATGAAATATTCTTACCTGAATAATATAATTTAATCCTCTAATCAATTCCCACCATTATATAATCGTTTTATTTAAATAATAAGTTTTTAGAATGAATATTTCATGCTTGAAGCACTTGAATCAACATCTACAAATCAAAAAATCTTTGAAAGAATGATAATATATTCTTACTAACTTTATGAATTAATGAAAATCAAAATGGTTATCATGTGATAAGATGATTCCAAAAATGAATAAACCTAAAAGTGATGAAAAGATACTTTGTTCTAAAAAATCCACATTATTACACAAAATTCAACTTATATCATTCGATAAATAACTATCCTTAAAATCACACAAATATTGTTCAAACTAATATTGTAACCCAAATATCAGAAGAATTTGATCACATCGTATTCCAAGATATATTTAATATTTATCTACAAATAACATCAATCACTCTCAATTTATCATACCAAAAACATTATTTCCCTAATTAGATAATCTCCAATATATGTTAATAATTTCAATAAACAACTAAAATCGATATAAAGTTGTCATAAAATCATATATGATTCCAGAATATAATTCAACCTTTAATCCTCAATTAATATCATATAATGTTATGTTAACTTGAACAATAAATGGTTCCAAAAATAGTGCACATATTACAAAATAACATTAATATCTTAATCACTAAATAAATTTTCAACCTCATGGTTATCTATATGACAAAAATATATTCTCAAAAAATATAGAATGAATACCCTAAAATATCACTTTTTATACTACTATTTTTTCAAAAAATAAAAAAATCTATCATCAAGAACATATTAACCCAAAGTCTTATTTATCCCTTTATCATATTTCCATAAATGAGTGTCTCCAAAATTATCACCTTTTCTCTACATCAATTTTCAAGGGTATCGATTTACTATACATATGTTTCTAAATTTTGAAAACACATTCTACTATAAAATGTTTTAATATTATAATATCATTCAAGAAAACATCATTCATCTCATTTATTAAACCATTAACTATGATTTTTCATCTTATTCAATGATATGAAATATTTCATTATGATTTTTTAAATAACACAATAATGATTCATAGTTAGATCATAAGAAAATAATTAAAACCTTAAATCCAGGCATCAATGTTTTCCTTTATATGATTTATGTCCCCTTTATCTACCAACATGTATTCCATATCTCTAGAAAACAAATATTCAAGTATTTTTTGATTTCTTTTGTTTAATGAGGTGGATGAGTTGAGACATCCAAATCAAATAAGTGGGATAAAATGATTAATATAAATTTTATGGAAATGAAAAAGTTTTGTATAGATAAAATAGATTTATGTATGTGATCCAACGCTAAAAAATCATTAACAATCAAAGAAAAAATATTTTTCTATGATAATTATGATTAACTCATCTATAAGGGACAACAAGGTTGTGTGATATCCTTCTCATTCCATTTTGATGAACAATATTTAATTCATTGATAAGAACATTATTAAAACATGAAACACTTATTAAAATAAAAATGGTCCTTGTAAAGAAAATATGAATAGAAATTTTATAATACTTTAACCTTGAAAAATATACTTAATAACTTAAAAATTAAAGAATGTTTTAACCAAAAATGTTTTTCCTTTTAAATCCCAAAAAATTAATATCATTCCTGTAAAATAATATTTCATGTTAAAACTAAGGGCTTCAACCAAATAAAACATCTCGCAAAATATCATTAATATCCTTAATATATTGTCACTTAAAACCCAAAAATGGGTTTATAAAATATTGATCTTACAATAAACCTTAAATTTTTAAACACATTATTTTATCCAGAACACTTAAGATAACCTCACATGAGAAATCCTAATATATAAAGTTGTCTAAACCTTTCTCTGATACCAACTTTAAAGACTTATCCTTGAACATTACATAATCTAGTGTCTTTAGATAATAATTCACTTCCTTTTGTTACCAAAAATCATTTAGGTCTATAGTTTTATAAAATTCTATCATAATTATTACATTAAAAACCTATAAATTATAAGTTATACACTTTTACTCTGTATCTATTTTCCCTACAGTAAAAAACATTAAAATAAAACATGATTTCATTTTATAAAATATCTTCAAAACTTTCAACTTGGCTTATTTTTTATGTTACCCATCCTTAAACCCATTTAAAATATTTAAAAACATGTAATGAGTACAATAATATTAGCAAGGGACATAAAACAAAGAATGAAAATATCAGTCCATGATTACTTATAAAACGGTTTCATTCTTTAAAATAAAGGAGCGGTTCAAAATAAACCCTTTTCTTACCCAAGAAACCATATTCTATTCACAATAATTCTCATTAAATATTTCATTATAAATACTTATTGAAAAATATAACCATAAAGTTTTCTTTTAAAATTTGAAAATCACATGAAAACGTTTTCACAAAGTTATAATTTTCACTCTTACATATGTAATAACCATCACGGTTAAATTTAGAGTAACAATCACAACTACTCATGTAATACATTCATGGTTAACTTACAAACATTACCTTATAGTAACCATCATAACTACTCATGGGTTAACCATCATGGTTAATCTTGTAATAATCATCACAGTATATTCCCATTATGTATTAGGAGAAACCTAGTCGCTTAACTCCAAACCATTTTTGGAATAATCATAAGGTTAACTTCCATACCTAATGAGTAAGAGGGATATCATGGAACCACCCATTCTTATTTTATAAAAAACCCTATCATCATAAACAATTTCCACGAACCATAACATGATACATACAATATTTCATTTTAAAAACATTTATTAGGAAATTAACTTTTCCATTTTAAAAAACCTAAATTTAAAATAAACATAATTATATAACGTAAAAAATATTATTTTAAAATAAACTTCCAAAATTCTAAATTAATATTCAAAAAAAATATTATTCATGACTGTGGGAAAACTCTCTCATGTTTTATAAGGTAAATAAAATCATTCCATACTTTTGTCAGAAATGTTACAAAGTAACTCGTTTGGAAAATGACAAAAAGATTAATTTCACACCATTTTTTTTAAAATTAAAAAATGTGTAATAATAAAATTAAATAATAATTATAGGGTAATAAAAATATTTTGTACAAATTGTTTTAGAAAATAAGGATATGGAAGAAAATGTATTTTTTAAGGGTAACTTTAAGATATGATTTTAAAATAAAATCTATTGCCTCGAGTCTGAAACATGGCATATCTTTTTTGTATTTATTAATAATAAAATTGTATTAATTTTATATATACTTAAGTAAATTTTAAAATTTAATTATTACTTTATTTTATTTAATAATTGTCTATATATATTTATTTATTTATTTAAGTTCACTTTAAGTATTTTGACGATATTTGACTTGTATGTGAACAATAAATTTAGTAGGTTGAATATGGTCAAATAAAATATTGTTCCACCATCTACAGAATAATATTCATGAATTAATTGTCATTTTTAAATATAATATTTACTTTTAAATCTAATCATTAAATATGCTTGTGAAAAATTAACCATGTTACAATCATGGAGACGGTAGGTCATACGTATAGATGAGTAACATTTCAATTTTTCAATGATTATTATAGAAATAAAGTAAATAAAATTTTATCTTTATATAATAATATTAATATATTAAATATCATATTAAATCTGTAAATATACTTATATATTTCATCCATGTGATTTTGTGTTGAATTTTTTTTCACATTGCTTCGTGGAGGTGGTAGTCCACACGTACGCATAGACGATGTAAACAATTTTCATTGAATAGAAATGTAATAAATTATTTGTAATATTTTATGTTTATAATTATAGATATTTTGTAAATATAATATATAAAAATTAATTACATCATTATAAATATCCATAAGGGTTATTTTGGAAAATGAATCATATCGGTTCACAAGGTGGTAGTATGTTGTACACACGAACAACATCTTTGTTTTCCATTTGTTGTAAGTAGGGATGGATGTGGGTTATAATATTAACAGAATAGAATATAAATATATTCATTATAATTACGTTACTATTTTAAAATGGTTTAATAATATTTTAAGGTTATGGAATAAGAAATGGAACTAAAACATTCAGTTAAACGTTTTTCCTCTCCTTCAAAAAACCTCATTTACTTCCCAACTCAAGCCATGTAAGGTTAGAATTATGACCAAAATAATACATAAAAAATGAAATTAGGGATTTTGGGAAAGTATTTTGATTTATTTTTTCTAAAAAATGGTTTTTTATGTGTGTAGAGAAGTGGATTGGTTGTTCCCTTTTATAAGTGAATGGAGGGGCACTTTTACAATTACACGAAATATTAAATTAATATAAATTAGTTTTTAATTAAAAATGGATCCAAACTAATTTATATAGAATTTTGGATAAGTATGGGTCATATTACTCTTTTGAAATGATTTTTATACAATTATTTGTCACATTTTTACCCTTATCATATGGTTTGAACCCCTCATTAACCCTTTTTACACTTACCATGATAAAATGGGTTTTTATGCTTTGAGGGTCAATATAATGACTATAAATGGAAAAAGCCCATAAATGGTCCATGGATAATATTATCAGCCATATACTAATGAATTTTAAAAATATAATATTTTTAGGAATTTTATATCATGTAATATAATGTAATTTATTATAAAATATCATTAATGTCGATTTTTAAAACTATTCATTACATTGATTTTAATAACATCAATAAAACAAGTAAAATTAAAATAAAATATTTTTATAAATCTATTAAATTTCATGTTATTTTATATGATTTATGGATCACATTATTTATGTAACGAATTGATACACCAGGGCCCTCCTGGACGACAGAAGTCTGGGCCTCCACACCCCAAGCCCTCCTTCAATAGACCAAGGAATGGAAACAAGCACCGAGAAGGCATAATATAAATAGGAGGAATTTTACTAGTTTATCATTAAACATGAGACATCCTTCTCAATGAAATAGTTCAGAGGAATAATAAAATGTCCTATCACATCTAGAGTAAAACCATGAATGTAATAACCATTAGGGAATAAATCATATTACAACAGAATAAAACAATAGTATAATGGGGGAAATTACAAACCCAAACATAAAAGTTGTACCAACCTAAAAATAATTGGAATGAAATAATTTTGATAGATACCATATCTTAATCTTCAAGCCTAACCACTATACGCGGTCTATACACCCAAGTATACCTATGCTCTAATGAAAACACTTTTGATCCATCTGTTGTCGGCATAGGACATGACAATTGTGAGAAAAGGCCTTGCAAGGGTGATTATATAGAAACTAAGTGGTGGAAATAGAAGATACAATAGAATTAGTCCACTCGACCTAGATTAATATGGAAACTAAACCCAATAATATATATAGATATTCTCATAAATAAAACTATACTGGAGAGATTGGGGATATCCATTTCATAACCCATCCCAAGATGATGAGTCTACTTGAAGCTAAAATGGCACATCATCGACACTCAAAATATTCCTCCTATATCCTATGTAGTTATTAAGAGGACTTAAACCATTCCACTACTCCACAACCCTAGGGGATAAAATTTCCAATAAAGGACCCATTCTCTAGTATGATTGGGGATTCAAATTAGTAGATAGGTAGAGGACCCATTCCCTGGTGAAATAGGGGGATTCCACCTAGCATACAAATCGATGATATGAACCCTAGTGAGATAGGGAGATTCCACTCAAGCATGGTGGACTTGTGCCCTAACAAAATAGGTGGTGCCACTTGGTAGGTATCGATAGTGGACCCGTACCTCACTCTTCAGGGGTGCCACTCAATATATATAAATATTGGATCTATTAAATAGTATTACTAGTGGATTAATAATCTATTCTTATAGAAACCACACCCTAGAATGATATCGGGGATTCAATCAGTGGGTAGAGGACCCACACCCTAGTGCCATAGGGGGTTCCACTCAGACTAGTGCAAGGTATATGGGGGAAGAACACCCATGTACAATAAGAGGGATGCCAACCCCATAATATCTATGATGATCCTTCCTAACCACTGTCATCATCATGCATCTCCTAAAAAATTATCCAACTCAAAAAATTCCACATCGTATCTCAAAATCCACTACAAAGAAAACCATCCCACTCTATGTAGATACCTGATTAGGATAGACTATTAATGGTCAATAATATGAGTTCAAAATAAGGAGATACACATGGTAGAAGTTCTTCATAGTGGTATATGACATGTATGTGGTCCACATGGCATGTGGTCCCACTCCACTACCTAGTTTTGTTCTCCTCTGGACATAGCTTAGAGGACCTATCACCATACATGACATGTAAGGGGACCACACAGCGTGTCTCATCCACCCAGAGCCTACTCAGGTGATCCTAGTCATTCATATATTCACTGGGTCATGATCATATACGTAACCACATACATAACCATGATCGGGTACCATACCATGCATGTATACTCTCAAAAGTACGTGATTTCATCCCCTCCTGAGGTCTTAGCTGTGTGATTCTTGCACATGTCTTAGCCACCCGTGGAGTGTCACATAGCATGTGGTTATAGCTACATGTAATTTGATCCATAAAACTTCTTGAAGCACTATCATTGAGGAATGTGGGATATATTTTATGTGTTCTTCTATTTTACATAGAATGTAGTCGGTAATTTTCTAGATTCATAATTTACATCCCAAATCTTCTAGATCTAGCCTTGCCTCCATGATCCCTTCTAGTTGATTACATAAAATCAGATGAAAATGACTCTATCTATCAATTCTAGATCTCTATTACCCATAAATTATAATTTTTTGATTCCCTCGAAACCCGTAATGTTTCAAATTGCATCTCTAATCTCCATTCACTCAATCCCATCACCCCTATAGTTCTTGAATCCATGGAGTATCACCTGAATCTTATTTGATTCATTGATACATCCAAAAACCATCAATACTCATTCCATTCGTTCTACTACAGTGGGTTTGAGGGTTCGACCATTCTCAAACCCATCTCGAAAATGTCAAACTACGACCCCATAGGCTAATGGTGAAGAAAATGATTAAAATAGAGGGAAAATCATAAGAATAAATTGAATCTATAATTGGGGAATATTTTTTTTACCAAAGATCATAAATAAGGGATTATAAGGGGAGATAACCTATGAATCAATTGAAGAATTATAATGGATCAATATAATTAATAAATAGAAGACTCATGCAAAGAAAAATTTAATACAAGTCAAAATTAGATAAAATCCATGAAAAATATTTTAATCAAAGTAAGAAATTTCAACCAATGCACCCAGAATTGATTAAAGATTGATCATTGGTGATGAATGTGTTTTTCGGTGATGGAGAAGACTTGCTATGTCAGCTGCCTCTCAATCCAACTTGATAAGATCATCATTTGTTTTCTGATTTCAATTTTCCTATGAAGAATGTACAATTCTCCTCTCGTGTTTCATATGAAGAATGTACAATTCTCCTCTGGTTTCAGCTCATCGTGGGTGTGGTCTGGCTTCGGTGGGGTGCGTCTGCATCCGGTGGGTTCGGTCTCCGGCTCACGCTCCTGGCGACGTCGCTCGGCTCGGCGTGTCGCTCCCAAGGATGAGGTTCTCAGACGTTCGTCCCGGTGTGCTGTTGACGGTGTGGATCGGCACGGTCTCATTTAGGAGTGTCTCAGAATTTCGGTGCCGACGGTGGATCCAGTTCGGTGAGTTCATCGCGACCTAGCCACGCTTATGGTGGGTTCCTATATGGCTCGACGTCTGTTCTGCGGTTCTGGAAGGGGGAGGATTTTGGCTTCGGATTCTGTGATGTTTTGCAGGTTTTTCATTTTGGTTTCTGGATTTTTCCGGTGATTCTAGATATCATCAATTGGATGTGAATCGGTTCGGTTTTCTGGTGTGGTGCGACGGTTTCGGCGATAATGGATTCAACGTTGATGAGTAGCTATGATGATGAATTTGGCGTCGTTTTTCCTCGAAGGCGCAAGGCTGGAGGAGTGCTTCTAGAATTTGTTTTGAAATTTTAATGCGGAACTTCTGAATTTTCTGTGGATCATGGTGCTTGATTCTCTTCCTTGATTTGTTTTTTCTTTTTCGAGATTTGTTTTCGGGAAGATCTCTGGAATGAAGTCGCGGTTGCAGTAATTGCAGTGAAGATATGCTGTTGAAATCTGGAAGTTTTGATGTTTTTGTTTGATGAAGATGATGAACTGCTGGTTGGGTCTTTGGTTTTGGGTGTAATGGTTTGGTTTGTAATTGGCTATGTTTGGTGGGGACTTCTCATTGGGTTTGGGCAAGATGTTGGCCCTCATCCATCTCCTTATTTACTGCACTTTTTATTTCTTTTAATAAATGGTCAGAGGTTATTCCTCTGACTGAACTTTCCTGGTAAACATCATGTTCCAGATTTAACTATGGTCTTGAATTTTTATATGAGTATCCACTCAAGAGATAACCCATTATTTCATAAAAAATATGTGTGCATGATATTATTATTTTTAATATTCTTATAATATAAATTTCATTCTCACAGGGCCCTAGAATTTTTCATTATCTCAACACCTATCCTTAAAAATATTTCTTAATATATTTCCAACTCATACATGGAAATATTGGGTCACAAAATTATCCACCCCCCCTTCAAGGAATTTCGTCCTGAAAAAGCATAATGTAAAAAAAGACAAGGATACTGAGCCTGCATCTTACTTTCCCACTCCTAGGTTATCTATTACATGCTCATGTGATGCAATAGTACATGAACCAAGGGAATACACCCTCCTCAAAAGATCTGCTTCTGTCGATCCTTGATCTCCACTGGGTACTCCATCAAGGGGTGCCAACCTCGATGATCATCTAACCACAGTCAATGAAACACAAAGGATCATGCATGTATCTCCTTAGTTGTGATTTATGGAAGAAAGCATGCTCTCAATCCAACTATGGGGTAAGTCTAGGTGGTATGAAACCTCACCAACACTTTGTTGGATCTCAAATTTCTAAATGAACCTTAGGGATAATTTTTCCCCAAACAAACATCTATAATCCTTGTCCTGGGGAGACACTCAAGAAATCATGGACTCCTTTCACAAAATCCATGGTCCTATGACGTCGATCTATGTATGATTTATATCAGATATTGGTTGTCCTCAAATGATCTTGGATCACTAAAATTTCTAATTCACTTCTTTTACTATATTTGGTCTGAAAATGGATGTATTTCTAATCACAGTCTAGTGCAATGGTGACCTTTAGGGTCTTCCATACAGTTTCTGGAAAGGATTCATGCTAATATTAGAGTGATAACTATTATTATGATCAAACTATACCAATGTAAAGTGATCCTACCATCTCATTTCAGAGTAAAAAAACACAATTTCTCAAAATACCCTCCAACACCTGGATAGTGTGCTTTACCTGCCCATCTATCTTCAGGTAAAATGATGTACTCATCCAAAACAGATTCTCTAATTCCTCTTATAGGAATCTACACAACCATGAGGTAAACCAAATATCATGGTTAGAGACAATATTTGAGGGTAACATATGGAGTTGAATAATCTCCCACACAAACAACTATCCCAAAATCTACACCAAACACTTCTCCATGATAAAAGGAAGTGTTCCACTTCTTAATCCAGTAAAAAATCACCCAAATAACATCATGGCCTCTCGTTGTTCATGGGATCCCTATATAAAGTACATGGATAATTTATCCAATTTCTTCTCCAGGATATTAAGAGGCTGTGTCGAACCTATTGTAACGTGGTTCTCAACCTTCACATATTAACATTTGAGACATCAAAAGATGAACTCAGTGAAAATTTTCTTAATTCCAGCCCACCAAAACATCTGCTGAAGTTCCATGTATATCTCATCTACACCAAGATTTACAGCCAAAATATAATTGTGAAACTCACTCACCATATCTAACATCATGACCAAAATCACCATCTTACCTGGAAAATTATGACGTGTTCCCCTCCTTCATAGAATCCATATGGTGACTCTCTTGAAGTTATCTATTCACAGAGAACATCACAATTGAATTATCCAAACTGATCATCCCTAACATGTTGGAGAAGAAAAGGAGTCAACACCATTGACTGAAGATAATTTCAACCCCTCTCCTCCACCAAGGTTTGATGAAAGGAAGACAATTGCTTAGACACCTCCTCTACCAAAAAAAATCCAAACATCATGCTAAAGTTATTTTTAACTATGTTTCCCTTCATAAGAATATATACTACCTGGATGTCATTATCTAACTGGAACATCAACCAGTGAATTTATCTCTGGCCCATATCTCTCTATGAAAAGCTATACTTAAGACATTGATGTTCTAGGTAAACAAAAAGTTCTCTCCCAAAAAATAGTGCCTGTACATTTTCAGAGGAAGACTTCCAATCCCAACTCTAGGTCATGATTCACATTTTTATGCTCAAAATTTATCAATTAGATTAACCCATATAAAATCATTTCCTGCCTCTACATTAACATGTATTTGAGATAAGATATATAGTTATCTAAAAATGTTACATGCTTCACACCATCCTTTGGTAGTCTCAACACAAGATCACATGATATCCTTAGCCTCAAGTCCTAGAAGGACCTATGAAACTACTAAATCAAGGAAAACAAATTCCATTTCCATTTCAAGGTACTCAATGTGGATAAAATCCTAGTTACTATAAACATCCAATAGTACCCTTACAAGATAATAAAACTGTTCACCTCTGATACTCTCTTTGGTGGCTCTTATGAAATAACTACAACGATATTCACCAGGTCCAATACTAATACATGCTCATAATTGACATTCCTTATAAATTCAAACTCACATATCTAGAATTGGTAAATCTATAGATTACCATAATGATGTTTCTCTTGTAGTAAGTCTAGAACCATCTTCAAGTTCTTTGCATGATCCTCCTCTGATAGGGAGTTGATGATTAATTCATCAATGAAGAAAACCAAAAATTGGTCCATGTATAGATGGAGGATATGGTTCATCAAATCCCTAAAAAGAATAGTATAATTTTTATATTGAAAGGAATCACCAGTAAATCATAGTATTTTTAGAAACATCAGAATGCTAAATTAAGAATATCATCCTCATTAACCCTCAACTGGTGGTAGTCGGACCTGAGATTGATATCCATGAACAAAATGACATATCACAACTAATCAAAGATGTTATAAATCCTTAGTAATGTGTATGTTTTCTTTATAATTGCCTATTTTAGGTGATGATAATCAACAAAAACCAAAAAGATCTCATTCACTATATTCACAAATAAAACCAAACCTTATTTTTGGGACACTTTGAGTCTGATAAAACCATTATCTTCAACGCCCTTCAACTAAACCCTATGCTCCAGAAGCATGTTATGGGAATACAATAAACTTATGAAGATATCATTATATTATTAGGGTTCATTTAAATGTATAAATCCATATCCCACATTATAGGTAGTAAATGAACATTATTAGGAAACATGTCAATAAATTCAGCCACTACCGAAAAAATATATATACCTAAAGGGATTATTTAACCAATGTAAAAATTATCCAACTAATGGGTAATAGTATATAAAAACCTATATATAATGCCCTATCACTCATCCATGATACCTCTCTAAACCATAAAAGAAAATCTCACCCCATTTTTTCGAAGTCATTTGCCTTCCCATGAGGATAGTTGATCTGTGCTCAAACCATGGAAAACCAGTACATAAAAAAACTAAAATCAGAGGGTTTTAGATTATAATGACCAATATTTACCCCATGAAACTATCTCCACAAAATTATACCTTACGCTTCTAGCAGATAATCGATATTAGAGAATCATGCCCATTTTGAACCTCTAGAAAAAGTTAGTGTTCTAATGTCTTAACTGGGAGCCATAGAATCCGTATAAGAGATACTTGAACCTATTTATACAAGTACAATAAAAATTATATAATAAACCTAGATCATACCCTATATCATATCTGGAGATACTAGGTCATAATGCTCCATGGCCAACTTCGACATGCCATGTGACCATACCTATCACATGAAGAGAATATTCCCTCTTTGGGGTGACCTATTACTCTATGAAATTAGTGTTCTATAGGACCATGTGACTAAAATAGACCTTATTGTGGTGACATAAATTGAGATCCTAATGAATGGGACCTGCTAGTTATTGCAGGCAACTCAGCCCCATCAAAACCCACTACCAGCTCTAACTGTATGACATCCCATAGATAAGAATCTCTTTATCACCAAAACCCTCTCTAACAATAAAATATATGTGGGATTGAAAAGTGGAACCAAATTGAAACATATGTATCTAAATAGACCCTAATTGATCTTATATTCTAAGAATTAATCATCACAAACCATGCATAGGGGGTACACATAAGGTTAGTGAACCTCACAATGCACTCAAAAACTACCATAATACCCTGCTTAAAATCCAGAATTTCATAAATCCAAACATAGAGAAAGAAATAGTGGTAATAATCCTCATATAACTTATATTGGAAGTATGATTATGAGAGTGTTGTCTCATCACATATTTTCATGAATAGGCTTCACTAGCTCCCAACTGATCCATGGAAAATACTAGTTTTCCACAAAACCATCTGGTCAGTTAGGGTCTATAAGAGAATAAAGACTCGGATCATTGACTCATGACAATACTCCACTACTTGGGGATATGGATCACCATGGAACACAAGAATAATCTGGCTCTATAACTCACTTAGCACATGAATCCCACATTTATCATAATCCTTCCTATGTGGTACTAATTTCTTCTCCACAGGAAGGGTTATTATATCTTCCCACCTAGAGGAATCTTCTCATGAGATGAACCCTAAACTAAGGCCTCATCATTCATCGGATTGTTGTCACAATCTTGAATCAATAACCTGGCTAGATATCTTTGTGGAGGTATCCTGAAAGTGTTCAATAATCCCATTTTTAGATGAGAAAATATATATGGGGATATGAATTAAGAAGTACGGTAAAAGGAATCAATCCTCTATGATTCATGTACTATTGTTTCCTGACACCAATGTCTCTATATGCTGAGTTGAAAAGAAGGTATTGAGATCCATGAAGAATACATATGTCATTAATTAGACCAATACTAGGTTCTATATCTTAAAATCCCCACTCAAGACACTTTAACAATGTTTCCTTAAGTCCCAACCAAATCCTCACTATGGGTCTAACTCAAACTTCATCCTGATGATAAACCACATCTATTACCACTATGTAAAGACCTAAACCACTGGGGTTTTCCTAGACAACAAAAGATAAGGGAACCACCACCCCAAACCCACTTCTAATAGGAAAAGGGTAGTCAACAATCACCAAAAATGAATAATATAAATGGGAGGCATTTTAATACTATACTTGTATACACACACACAACCATCTATATGAAATAGTGCATTGGATTTATAAAATGGGAGGTAAAATATAGTGTAAACCCATGAATACAATAACCTATAGGGAATACATATGAGTATGATAGAATAAAACAAAAGTGTAAAGGGGAAAAGTAAAAATACAACCAGAAAAATATGTCTCAACCTAACAACAATAAGAATTAAAGAAAATTGATAGATACTAGCTCTTAATATCCAATCCCAACCACCGTACGAAATCTATATATCAATCCAAGCTCTTCAAACATGTATATTACTTATTTTAGAATGAATATAGAATACATTAAATAAACAAATACCTGAGGACCATAATAGTTTAGTGTATTTGAATACTGGGTACACAATATTCTAATTTAGTTATAAATATTTAATACCTCCTATAAATATCATCCATTTCCAGAATATTTAAAAACATACTGTACTTATAACCTTTCATCATAACCTTGTGAAAGTAAATGTAACAAAGGGTGATATTAGATACATAGAAAGGGTAAGGAAGTGAGATATTAATGATCACATTAGCATTACATTAGAATATGGGTATGAGAAAATGAACATAACATATGAAAACCAAAACCCACATATCATAGATCAAAATATTGATTCATGGAATAAAGAATGGCGATTCATACGGCATTAATAATAAGGAACTCAAAGAACATGTTTCATGAGATCGTAACATTAGAATACAACATTACGTTATATAATTCAAATATGAATACGAACTAAACATTCTTCAAAAAAAGAATAGGAAATAAACTTCATATTTGTCAACAATCACTACCAAGGATATCATAGTGGAATGAGTTTATTCCCCAAACCATTATAGTATTCACGGTTCACTCCCAAGACTATCATAGAGTGCAAAGTCCCTTACAGGACCAAGTCTACTCCACATTCCATTCATGTCAATATAATGAGGCATAAATCATTACCCTTTCATTAGAGGGAGATATAGGTCCCACCCATCATATAATGAAAATAATATGTATGTCTACCATAAAATTGTAAGACATCAATCATTACATAACTCAGGAAATGAAATGGGTTTTATAAAAATTTCATCATATCATAACCTATAGAAAATATATAGGTTTAATAATCATTTCATCATAAAAAATCCATAAAAAGAAAAGGGATTTATAAGAATTTATTCATGGTGTAACACGTGTAAGATAAATAGGTTTCATAAGAATCATTCCATAATTAACACAAACCATTCAAGGAAAGAATACAAATGGTATCTTTAGATCATATCCCAAGTAAGGCATTGATAACATCAATGGATGTCATATTAGATGGAAAATTATTTTTAAAATACACCTGAAACATTTCTTGAAAAAAAAAATAAATTTTCATTAAAATTTAGTTTTTATAAATAAAAGTTTAAAAAATATATTTTTAGTCCTTTTATTTGAAATTAATCATTGAAAATTACAAATGAATATTTAAAAATCATTTGAAAAATTTCTTTATGAAAATACCCTTTCCTATTTGAATAAGAAGTTTTAAAAATAGAAACTGTAGGATCGAAATAATGATGTAGATGATCAATATACAAGAGGGGGGGGGGGTGAATTGTACACTTTAAAAATTCCTTTGGAACCTTTAATGTTAGTTATGGATAACTATGTTTTCCTTAGACAAGTAAAATCTAGGATTAACAAAGTTAAACTTACGAAAATTCACAACGCCTCTAATCACCAATTGAGAACTTTTTAAACTTCAAGTTCTATGTACATGCTTAAAACTAGAAAGAGATTCTGAAAGTAGGTTCCGGAAATATGAATCCGGAAATTAAAACATAACTAAATATTACAATATGAGATTCTACCTTAAAGAGTATAGAATCTAAATGGAACAGAGTACAAGTATGGAATTATGAGAATGTTATACTTTCCTTACAATACAATATGTAGCGAAAACAAACAAGTAGTAAAACTACAAGTAACAAGATATAAGTCTTTTAACCCAAAGAGAAGGGTATCCAACGACCTTGGATAATGGTCCCTTGATTTATACTTTCAAGCAAGTCTGTATTACCCACACCAGGGTAAGCCCTCGATACGAAGATCGAAATCTCTGTCTTGCTATCCTCACAAGCCCTCAAATTCAAGGTAGTTGGAACCTTTGTCTTCCTCAGGAATGAAGTCCTCGAACTTTAAGGTAGTCGGCACCTCTGTCTTCCTATCCCCGGAAGTCCTCGAATGTAATAACCAATATTCAGAGTCTCACGAATCTTTGAGAGTTAATAAGAGACTCTCTCCCTCTAGAAATCACTTCAAGCATGTAATCACAAGAGTCGATGATCAGTGTAGAGCTCTTTCAAATGAGCTTCTATTTATAGGCTCGGTCGACCTCCTTTCCAATGGTCATATATTCCTTAAAAATCATAGGGACCTGTACACATGTCACTTAACCAACAGTTAGTTAATAATGGAATTGACGACATCGTTTTATAATAAAACAAGTGTAATAGAAAGTATGACATCATTTTAAGTCTAACCCAAAAGTTCGGATTGAAGGTTCAGAGTGTAAGAAAAAAAATTAAAGAGTAGAAAAATTATAAATGTGTAATCAAAATGAATGTTAGGTGTCTAAAAAAAATAATATTCGGAGTCTAAATAAATTCAAAGTGTATAAAGAAAAGATGGTCATATTCTGTTTAAGAGGTGAATTTGGAATGAGTATTCAGAATGACAATTCGTCATCAGAATTCGTAATGAGAATTCGTAATCAGGATTTGTCATTAGTTTTCAATGTCGATCTTCATGAGAGTTCGTATCCATAATTTGGAGTGGAACTTTATTAGAGTTCGTATCCAGAATTCGAAGTTGGACTTCATTATAGTTCTCATCCAGAATTCAGAGCCTAAAACAGAATTCTTCATATCAAAGTTTTAAACGATTCCGAGAATATAGAAATGAAACTGATTCTTATACTTAATAAAAATATGGATATAGATAATTAAAATATGATAAGAATAATTCTCCTTATAAAAGAGATATTATTTGTAAAAGCGTTTTTCCTTATAAAAGCAATTTTCCTTATAAAAGCGATTTTTATTATAAAAGCTTTTTCTTTAAAGATAAGGTGCTTGCGATTTTCAAAACAAGAAGGAATGGAAAAGTCATAAGGAAAATCTTATTGACTCAACAATCTCCCCCTTTTTGGAAATCACAAACATCCTTGCAAAAAAAAGCCTCAGGAAAAAAATTATGGATTATCTTCCTTTGGTTATGGATATTGATGAATACGACTAACTCCCCCTTAGGATTTGAAACTCTAAGGATCATATTCTAGATTTCCGGAATCGAATTTCCTTAAGAATAAGAATGTCTTATTTTAATGAAAAACTCCCTGTTAGATAAACTCTATTAGAGTTCTTTTTCTTTCTCACCCTTTGTTGAGGTTCTTTTTCCTTTTTCCCTTTTGTTAGGGTTTTTTTTCCTTCTCCCCCTTTGTGATTTTCAAAAAGAATTTGAGGGAATGGAAAATATAACAAAGTACCTGAAAAATTAGTAACACCAACAAAAGAAACAAGCAATAAAGATTTTCATTAAGTTTGAAAGATCAAAAAAATGAGGCTAAGATACAACAAAAGATCAGATTTGTCTATTTTGGATCTCTTTCTTTCGCCATGATACCCTTGAGAATAGTCTTTATCTTCTACAAGTCTTTATGGTCTTCCTCGACTTTCTTCTCTAACAAAACTATTCTTGCACTTTGAGCTTCAATCTTTTCTTCCTGAGCATTCAAAACTTGATCTTTCTTTAACATCTTCTCTTCAATCTCAATCCGATGATCCCTTTCATTCCTCCAATTTTGAGCAACAGAATTCAGCTTCCCATTCAGATCTCTGTCTTCTTGAATCCGGGAATTCTTCTCAGCTGTCAACTTTTCTTCAAAGGAATAATTAAGATCATTTATCTTCCTGTATTCTATCTCAAACGCATCTTTAACATTATCTTGAAAATCATCTAGGAGCCTCATCTCTTCTACAGTTTTCCTCGACTAACCAGTCATTTTCTTACAAGACCTTTGTGGGCTTTATATCCGACAAAAAAAGTTTTGAACTGAGCCTCCATCTCAACACATTTTTTCATAACCATGGATACAGAGTCTGTTTTCTGATTCAAAGTATGTTGGAGAATCTGGGATCTTGAATCAATACTTGAGAAGGTCGGAATAGAACCCACCAACTTTTTTAAAGACAGAACAACAAAGTCATGCCCCAATGAAGATGATTCTGAATCCTAGAATTTGTATGGAAAATTTTCTTCTTTAAATTTATCATCCTTCTTCTTAGAAGAATCACCAACTTCCCTTATCTTTACAGCCACTGAGCTCGGGGTATCAACAACAAGTTTCTTTCCCTTGTCCTTTTTTGGAATGGATTGTTGTTCCAGAGTTTTCTAATCACAACCAAACACTTGAACAATATTGACTTCATCATCAATTACTTTTTGAGCACTATCATCTATATTCTGCATTTGAGCAATATCATGTTGAATTTGTTCTTCCTCTTCATGATAAGCTACTTATTATTCTCCTTTATCCTCATCCTTTCGTGGAGTAACTAAGATAGAGGACTCAACTTCTGAAGTTAGGAGTGAAAAATGTTCCGAAGGTGACCCCTTATAATCGTCTACTTTCTTCAATAGATCTCCGGTCTCACCACTACCTTCAAAAACTGATTCTTCCTCTTGAACTGCCTCAAACTGCTCAACTTCCTCAACATGCTTA
Source organism: Viscum album (assembly GCA_963277665.1). Lineage (NCBI taxonomy): Eukaryota > Viridiplantae > Streptophyta > Magnoliopsida > Santalales > Viscaceae > Viscum > Viscum album. The sequence goes on from OY728164.1 coordinate 1,177,420,149, forward strand.
GCAAATGTCTCTTCTAGAGTGACATAGTTCCTTCCTGGAGTCTTAGGGAGAGATTCCAAAGAAAATGATCTCGGAATGAGAATGTTTGCAGAGACCATCTCATTAAACTTCAATAAAGTCCGAGCTACCTCAGCTCAGACATCTTCTTCTTAAGCTTCTTTTGTTTCACTTGTTTTTCTAATTCATCCGCTGTTTTTTCCTTCAAGGCCTTAGCCTCCACAGGATCCAAGCCAAACTGAGGATCCCCTTGCACTCTTTTCTCTTTGATTTCCCTCCACTTAGCAACTACCTCATCAGGGTATGCTTTCTTCTTATTTGGTTTTGGAGGGGGAGAATGAACTTCCTTAGATTTGGGATTCCTTGTTTCAACTTCAACATCTTTCAACTTTATCTTCTTCACTGGATTAGACGATTCAGGTTCACCAACTTTCAGAACCACTTCTTCTTGAACTGGTAAATCAAAGAACTCACCAGTCTTCCTGTCGAAGGCAACATTCATCCTTTTGAGGGTATTATCACTCACCAAAATAATTTTTCAAACTCTTGGCTTAGACTTTCAAGCCTCCTTGAAAGACTCAAGGCACCGAACTATCAACTTCAAGATGATTGTTGGATACATTACGATCTGAGCTCTCAGATTCCCTTTCTTAACATTCTCAATGGTAATAAGAATGTGTTTCATCAGATTAAACTTACTTAGATTTATCAAAAAATCTAAGATAAAGATCTTACTCTTCTTCGAACTGTCTTTATCACCCTTTCTCGGAATGATAAAGCCTTGTACCCATAATTCTAGAATCCAAAAATTTGTAGACTGACTAGAAATATTCGAAGCCTTGTCATCTGACTATCCGAGAGTCTCCAAATCCTTTTTCTTGTTGAAACTTCCTTTTGAATCCGGAAAAACATGAGTGATGAACTCGGCTTCACCTTCATTGTTCAGCCCTACCAAGCTGGCTGCCTTGGTATAAGAAATCTTATCAGTCTTTCCATAAGACTTAAACGACAATTTATCCCTAGCATCTTCCTTAAAGAAGGAAACTATCTCATAGAACTCTAAAAGAAACTATGAATATACTTCATCTTGATTCTCAGGCATAGACACAACAATATCTTCCCATTTGTTAAGCTTTATGATCTTGGATATAATAAAATCATACTTTTTGAAGAAATCAGGATGAACCAACATTTCTCTAGATGTTAACCATTGAGAAATTGGTTTAGAGGTTGGCATGTCTTGAGAAGCTACTTCCACAGACATTTGGATCTGAAGACTTATGAGAAGTTCGGAATGGAGATTGCTGAAGATCGGAATGACCTTAAATTGGAGAGGCAGAGCTTTGGGATGCAAAATCTTGGAAAACCGATGTGGGACGACCAATTGGGGTCCCCTTTAAATAGGCAATGAATTTTTACCATTGGTCTTCCAAATCCATCTAATGGTTGAAATAACTTTGATCTGATCTGACGGTTGAAAACCAATTCTCAAGAAAACTTGAATCCAATCTTTTGAGGTTTTTATTAAAACAAGGATTTAAGAAAACTAGAATCCGAAAACAAGATATAATAAAATAGCAGGTAGTAACGTATGATTACAAAAACTTGAGTAAAAAAATCATGCCTTTCGGATTGGCTTAAGAGGTTTATTCTTAATGGGTAATATTCTTCTTGAAGAGAGAAAAAAAATTGACTACGAAAAATGTTTACTACGAAAAGACATAGTTCGCCAAACTCACTACAAAAAACTCAACAAATAAAATGAAAAATCATTACAATATTTTCAACATTAAAATTTCATTACAATAGTTTGAATAAAAAAACTCATTATGAAAGTCTCGGGATGAAAATCTCATTACAGAAACACCAGTATGAAATTTTCCATTCGGGATGTTTTCAATACAAAAATTTCCATTCTAGAAGTTTTCTATACAAAAATATCCATTCTGGAAAATTTCAGTTCCGGAAATTCCCATTCTGGAAATTTAGTTCTGAAAAGTTTAAAAAACTATCTTTAAAAAAAATTAGTTACTCTAACAATCAAATGTACTCCCCCTATGAAAAGGAGTCTATTACTGTAAGGATACTTTTTCAACAGAAATTTAATTAAGAAATATTGCCTTATGGTTATCATTATTACATTATGTTTAATTTATTCAAATCTATCAGAAGGCAATGATTTTTTGAAAATATTAGCAAGTTGATCTTGCGTTCCGATAAACTGAAGAATAATATCTCCTTTATGTGCGTGATCCCTGAGAAAGTGATACCTAATATCTATGTGTTTTGAACATGAGTGATGTGCAGGGTTTTTACATAGGGCAATGAAACTTGTTTTATCACAAAAAAATTGAGTTTTAGTAAAACTAAAACCATAGTATGTGAGTGTGTGTTGCATCCACAACACTTGAGCACAGAAACTTCCAGGTGCTACATATTCTGCTTTAGCAGTGTAAAGTGCTACAGAATGTTTCTTCTTCCAAGACCAAGAAACTAGTGAATCTCTTATGAAATGTCAAGTTCCGAATGTACTTTTTCTATCCATTCTACATCCACCAAAGTCATCATCAGAAAATATTTTTAGAACAAAATCATTACCATAAGTATAAAATAATCCTAGATCCATGGTTCCCTTAAGGTAGTGAAAAATTATTTTTACTGCCTTTAAGTGGGATTCCATAGGATTGGATTGATATCTTGTACATAAGCATACTGAGAACATTAATTCTGGCCGACTAGTTGTTATGTAAAGTAAACTTCCTATCATAGCTCTAAAAGATTTTTGATCTACTTGTTTCCCAGCTTCATCAAGATCTAAAGAGTTTGAGGTACCAGTGAGAGTACTTATACTCTTAGTGTTGTCATAACCATAATTTTTGAGAAGATATTTAATACACTTATGTTGAGATATATAGATTCCTTCTGGTTTTTGAGAAATTTGAAAACCAAGGAAAAAATTTTACTCACCTATCATACTAATTTCAAACTCATATTTCATTAGACTTGCAAAAGAGTCGGTTAAGGATTGCTGAGTTGAACCAAATATGATATCATCAACATAAATTTGAATAATCAAAACATTTTTCTTATCTTTCTTTATAAAAAGGGTTGGATCTTCATTTCCATTAACATAGTTATTTTGAAGCAAAAAACCAATGAGTCTATCATACCATGCTCGTGGGGCTTGTTTAAGACCATATAGATCTTTGGTAAGTCTAAAAACATGATCAGGATGGTTTTTATCTTCAAAGCCAGAAGGTTGTTCAACAAAAAATTCCTATTAAACGTAACCGTTAAGAAAAGAACATTTCACATCCATTTGAAAAAGTTTAAAATTTAAGAATGTTGCAAAGGAAAGTAGAATACGAATAGATTCAAGTCTAGCTACTGGATCATAGGTTTCTTCATAGTCTATTCCCTCTTGATGATTATAGCCTTTAGCAAAAAGTCTAGCTTTATTTCTTAATATGACTCCATTTTCACCACATTTATTCATATAGACCCATTTTACTCCAATAATAGATGTTTCCTTCGGTCTTTCAACCAAGGTCAAGACTTTTTTCCTCTCAAATTCATTTAGTTCATCTTGCATGGCTTTGATCCAATCATCATCTCCTAAAGCTTCATTAGTGCTTTTTGGTTCTAATTGGGGAAGAAATGCTAGATGTTCTATTTCATTTCTTAAAGAATTTATAGTCCTTACAGGTTGATTGAAATCACCAATGATACTATCACTGGGATGATTCTTAAGAAACACCAGATTTGGGTTTTGTAAAACTTGTTCATCAACATAGGGTAGAAAGTCTTCTGGGGTAAATAATTCAGAAGTATCTTCTCGACCATTTTCCTTATCAGAAGGATCTGCTATCAAGGGTTGACAATCAGTTTTTGAAAACACATCCGAGGATGTAGGTTGGGATAGTTTAAAAACAAAAGGATCAAACTCATCAAATTTTACATGCATTGTTTCTTCAATAGTACAAGTATTTTTATTAAAAACTCTATAAGCCTTTGATGTTGTGGAATAACCTAAGAAAATTCCTTCATCAGATTTGGGTGCAAATTTATATAAGTTATCTTTAGTATTCAGAATGAATACTTTGCAACCAAAAACCTTGAAGTAGTATAGTCTTGGTTTTCTACCATTCCATAACTCATAAAGAGTTTTATTAAGAAAAGGTCTAATCAAAACTCCATTTATAGTATAACAAGCAGTACTTACAGCTTCATCCCAGAAATGTCTAGCTATAGAATATTCACTCAACATGGTTCTAATTATCTTTTTAAGAATTCTATTTCTTCTCTCAACTACACTATTCTTCTGAGGAGTTCTTGGTGCTGAAAAATTGTGAGTAATACCTTTTCTACTACAAAAAGTTTCAAAATCAGAATTTCAGAATTCTCCTCCATGATCACTATGAATAGTTTTCAATGGAAGGTTTTTCTCATTTTTAACTTGAGCTCTAAAAATTTTTAAATATGAAAATGCTTCATATTTCTTTGCTAGAAAATAGACCCAAGTAAATCTAGTGTAATCATCAACTAGAACAGACACATATTATTTGCCTCCAATACTTCCAGTTTGTGTTGGACCAAAAAGATCCATGTGCACAAACTGTAATACATCAGTTGATGAGACTTCATCGATTGATTTAAAACAAGATTAATGTTCGTTTCCATAATGAAAAGGATCACCAAATTTAGAAGAATCAAATATAAGCTGCGGTAGATCCTTAACTAGTTTCTTCCTAGAGATTTTGCATAAGTTTCTAAGGTTACAATGTCCTAGTCTTCTATGACAAATCTAGGAATGATCTTCCATTGCACTTAGGCAAGGTAAATATTGTCTCCTAAGGTCTTATAATTTTAATTTGTAAACATTATCTTGCCTATTGGCTGAGAGAATAAATTCTTCCTTGGAATTGTGAACTAAGAACTTATCATTCCTAAAATTTACAAGGTATCCTTCATCACATAAATGACTTATGCTAATGAGTTTGTGCTTAATACCCTTAACAAAAATAACATTTGAAATCATAGTTATACCTAGAAGAATAATATTACCAATACCAACAATCACTACCTTAGCATTATTTCCGAAAGTTACCTTTCCTCCTTTCGTTTTGATAATATGTTCAAAATAGCTTTTGTTACCAGTCATGTGCTGAGAACATCCACTATCCATGTACCATGTGTTGCTGCTGGTACTCTCTTTATTTTCCTGAAATCAAGAATAGAATTAGACTTTAGGAATCCAAACATGTTTGGATCCGAGATTTCCAGATAACAAAATATTGGGTACCCACACTTTCTTGGAAAAATAAGCATTATGAAAACCTAGAGATTGGGTTTTGTTTAAGGAAGAATTCCTTGCCTAGTGACTACCACATTGACACTTGGTACAAAATGGGGAACTTTGAGGAACAAAATAATTGTTACTGAAAATTGGTTTTGCATGGGTATAACCAAATCTGGATTTATTTCTTAAAGGTCATATTTGGGAATACATTTTATCAAAATTTTCCTTACCATGGGTAAATTTTGATAAACACTTCTTTAAGGAAAAAATTTTGGACTTGAGTTTTATAACCATGTTTTTATCCTCAAAATCAATAGTTTTAGAACTAGATCTAGGCTCGAAAACATTTTTCTTAGAAATTACTTTTTTTAACTCTTTAGAATGTTTATTCTTCTCAGAACATACTTCCTCAAGATTTTTTGAAATACTTTCAAAATCATCATTTTTTCTATCAAGATCTTTAGAAATATCTGATATCTCTTTTGTAAGAATATAATTCCTAGAGTTTGCCTTATCAAGTTTTTTATTGAGTTTAGAGTTCTCAATCTCAAGAAGTTCAGCAAACCTAGAAACTTCTTCAGAGGTAAGTAAAGTATTATCTTAATCAGAAGAAGATTCTTCATCTGAGGAATTATAATACTTACAATTATTAGGATTTAAAGATACATTGGTCAATGATTCATCATTTCGTACCTTCCCCATAAATCAATGATTGTCAATAGGTAATCTGGTTATAAGGCCAATATTCTTCTGTCCTGAAGATTCATAATCAAAAGATTCATCTGAAGAGTCACCACCACTAGCACTCCAGGTGTCATTAGCTTTCAAGACTTTCTTAGATTTGGATTTATAATACTTCTTTCTGTTCCTGTCTGAATTCCTTTCTTTCCTTTCTTTCTTTTTGAGAAAAGGGAAATCTGGTCTAATATGTCCAGCTCTCTTGAATTCATAACACATGACTTCTCTATCTTTCCTATCTTTCCTTTCCTTTTTCTTATACTTGGATTGGAAACTTCTTTGGAAAGCTATCTTCTTCATCCTTCGAGCAAGATTTGCTAACTCATTTTCAGAGACTTCACTCTCACAAGATTCGGATTGGAAAATAACTTTCCTAGACTTGGATCTGGTTACCCTCTCTGGAGTCTTAGATTTCATATGATTTGATGTTGTCGTAAAAGCAACAGTACCATTCCCATTCTTCTTTTTGATGTTATCAGCATCTCTCTTCATTTTGGTTTCATGTTGAAGAAGAGTTCCAAATAGCTCATCAGGAGAAATTTGAGTGACCTTCCTGTTCTCATCTATAGAAGTTCTCTTTTATTCCCACTCATTGGGAATAATATCAATTATATTATCTACATGGGCTTCATCATCTAACCCTTTCTCTCCCATAGACTATAAACTATTGACTATAGTCATAAATCTATGTTGAATTTTACAAATTGGTTCACCGTAAGGAAAGCTGAAGCCATGGTATTCAGCTCTAAGCATAGCTCTCCTAGTCTCAATCACTTTAGATGTTCCAAAGTGTGTAACCTCTAACTTCTTCCAGATACAATTAGCTGCTTCACAAGAAGAAATTTGGCTATATATATTTCTGGTCATTGAACATAGTAGAGTATTGCGTACCTTATAATTGAGTTGATACTCTTGATTTTCCTGGTTAGTGAAAGTTCTAACTTCCTTATTAGTATTTTTTTAATCACTAGTAAGCATAACGAAATTATCCACTCAAGTATTGATAAAAAAATTCTTCATTCTATCTCTCCAGTATTCATAGTCATTACCATCAAAGATTGGTGGTCTTATAAGATTTAGATTGTCAATGGAACTAACATTGACTCCTGCCATACTAAAACAACTTGGGCAACCAAACTAGTTAGTAGAAAAAGTTTGTAATCACAAATTTCAGAATTATAAATTTCAGAATGACAAAGTTCGAAATGGAAAAGTTTGGAATGACAATGATAGGAATTATAAAGTTCATAATTACAAAGAACATTCTAAGAAAGTATGAAGAATAAAGGAAAATGAAGAAGTAAAACTTAAACGTGAGTATAAGTATTTCAGAGACCTGCTCTAACACCAATTGTAGGATCGAAATAATGATGTAGATGCTCAATATACACGAGGGGGGGGGGGGTGATTTGTACACATTAAAAATTCCTTTGGAACCTTTAAAGTTAGTTATGGATAACTATGTTTTCCTTAGACAAGGAAAATCTAGGTTTAACAAAGTTAAACATAAGAAAATTCACAACACCTCTAATCACCAATTGAGAACTTTATAAACATCATGTTTTATGTACTTTCTTAAAACTGGAAAGAGATTCCGAAAGTAGGTTCCGGAAATATGAATCCGGAAATTGAAACATAACTAAAGATTACAATATTAGATTCTACCTTAAAGCGTATATAATCTAAATGGAACAGAGTACAAGTAAGGAAGTATGAGAAAGTTATACTTTCCTTACAATACAATATGAAACGGAAACAAACAAGTAGTAAAACTACATGTAACAAGATATAAGTCTTTTAACCCAAAGAGAAGGGTATCTAACAACCTTGGATAAATTTCCCTTGGTTTATACTTTCAAGCAAGTCTGTCTTACCCACACCAGGGTAATCCCTCGATATGAAGATTGGAATCTCTGTCTTGTTATCCCCGCAAGCCCTCAACATCAAGGTAGTTAGAACCTCTGTCTTCCTCAGCAAGGAAGCCCTCGAACATTAAGGTAGTCGGCACCTCTATCTTCCTATCCTCGAAAGTCCTCGAATGTAATCACCAACATTCAGAGTTGCAAGAAGCTTTGAGAGTTAATAAGAGCCTCTCTCTCTAGAAATCACTTCAATCATGTAATCACATGAGTCGAAGATCAGTGTAGAGATCTTTCAAATGAGATCCTATTTATAGGCTCGGTCGACCTCTTTTCCAATGGTCATATCTTCCTTAAAAATTGAAGGGACATGTAAACGTGTCACTTAACCAACGGTTAGTTAATAACGGAATAGGTGACATTGTTTTATAACAAAACAAGTGTAACAGAAAGTATGACATCATTTTATGTCTAACCCAAAAGTTCGGAGTGAAGGTTCAGAGTGTAAGAAAAAATATTAAAGAGTAGACAAATTATAAAAGTGTATGCAAAATGAAAGTTCAGAGTCTAAAAAAAATAATATTCGGAGTCTAAATAAATTCAGAGTGTATAAAGCAAAGATGATCAGAGTCTACTTAATAGGTGAATTCGGAATGAGGATTTGGAATGACAATTCGTCATCAGAATTCGTAATGAGAATTTGTAATCAGGATTTGTCATTAGATTTCAGTGTCGATCTTCATGAGAGTTTGTATCCAGAAATCGGAGTGGAACTTTATTTGAGTTCGTACCCAGAATTCGGTGTGGAACTTCATTACAGTTCTCATCCAGAATTCGGAGCCTAAAACAGAATGCTTCATATAAAAGTTTTAAACGATTCTGAGAATATATAAATGAAACCGATTCTTATAATTAAGAAAAATATGGATATAGATAATGAAAATATGATAAGAATAATTTTCCTTATAAAAGTTATCTTCCTTATAAAATCATTTTTCCTTATAAAATAAATTTTCCTTATAAAAGAGATTTTTCTTATAAAAGCATTTTCCTTAAAGATAAGGTGTTTCTGATTTTCAAAACAAGAAGGAATGGAAAAGTCATATGGAAAATCTTATTGACTCAGCAGAAACTTTTGAAAATAGTTTTCCTTGAAAATAACCTTTAAAACATAAAAATTAATCATCAAATAAAATAATGGTCAAGAAAGTGGGAAATTCAATTCATGTTGTACATGTTAAAACAATGATTCCTTTCACATTTTTCATAAAATCTAAACATGAATTGTTTGAAAAAATGTATGAATATTCCATTAAATCATTTTTTGTAAAAATTAAAACATGTGTAAAAATTTATTTAATAAATCATATGAATAATTTTAATATATTTTTTATTAAATTCATAGCCGAGAAAAAAATGGTTTTCGATTGAAGAGAAAAATAAAGATGATTTTTCTTATAAACATTATTTTGACCTCTTAAGTATTTAATGAGATGAAAATGAATGTAAATCATATATTTTCCATAAATAACTATATTAGAAGAAAATAAATGATTTTATTGATAAGTATATATCATAATATATCATAATAGGAAGCATAATCATGAGAAATCCAGATACGCGATACTATGGTAACATGAAACCCTTACCACTTTGTTAACATTGAATTGTAAGAACCATGAAAAAATAACAGTAAATTAAACTCATAATATTATGATAATAAATAAATTTATGATACACTAATGGAAATTTTAACATTACCAATGGTTTAAAACCATTGGTAAAGGCTGGAAAACCATTGGTATAGACTATACCAACGGTTGTCCAAACCGTTGGGTCTTGAGCCATAGGGATAGACATATCCCAAAAAGTTCTATGAGAACCATTGGGATATGTCTGAAAAAATCAGTATATACCAACAATTTCAGTAAACCGTTGGTATATATGTTTGCCAATGGTTTTAAACAGTGAGTAATAGCCTGAGGTATCTCTATACCAACGGTTCTAGAAATAGTTGGTATAAACTTTTACCAATGGTTTGTGGAAAGAAATTGGTAAATATCAAGTAAAATTATCTATTACAATGGTTTACAAACCATTGGAATATACTTATACCAACAGTTTTATGTAAACAATTGGTATAAGTTTTGGTTTTACACATATACCAATGGTTTTGAACAGTTGGCATATCTTTTGTATACCTGCAGCAGCAAGCCAGATTGTGGGCCTCCCCTGTGCAGCTGCATCAATTCCACTAGCAGTACTGCAAAATTCATAGACAACAGAATATTTGAATAATACATACACATACAAAAAGTAACACAATGCACCTTTACCAAGTATACATGTATAATAAATACATAATTCTGTATGAATTCATACTAAATTCTGTATAAATTCATACATATTTCTATATGAATTCATACAGAATTCATCCAACACATAATTAAATATAAAATTTAATACCTCCAATTCTGTAATTAATTACCCTCTACACTCCTAAAAAATTAACACATAATTAATAAGGTAATTACAAAAAGTATACGCATACAAAAATTATACCCATACATCATTAACACATAATTCATATGTTCATTAAATAAATAAAGAATTAAATTCAGAATTCAGGGGGTTGGGGGTAGTTTAGGGGTTTGGGGTGGCTGTCCAAGGGGGGGTAGAAGTTTCCAAAGGGGTGGGGGTGTCAGGTGGGATGGAGGTGTCTGGGGGTCGGGGTGGTGGGAGGTTGTCCGGGGTGGTGGGGGGGGGGGGGGGGCTATCCCGGGGATGGGGGCTATCATGGGTGGTGGGGGCTGTCCATGGGGGTGTCCCGGGGGTGGGGTGGTGTATAGGGGGGGTTGTCCATGGGGGTGTCCAGGAGGTGGGGTGGTATCCAGGGGGTTTTAGGGCTTTTTATGGGGTGGGGTTGTCTAGGGAGTGGGGTGGTGTCTAGGGGTTGGGGGTGGTCCAGGGGTTAGTGGTTGTCCATGTGGGGCTGTCTAGGGGGGCGGGGGATATCCCAGGGGTGGGGCCGGTCCACAGGAGTGGTGGAGCTATCCTGGGGGTAGGGGTGTCCAAGGGGGTGGGCGGGGGTGTGGGGTTGTCTAGGGGGTAGGGGGTGTCCACGAGGGTGGGTGGGGCTGTCCATGGGATACGGGGTGTCCAAGGGGTGGGTGGGTTTTCCATGGTGGTAGGGGTGCTTAGGGGGTGGGAGAGGCTATTTAGGTGGTGGGAGGGGCTATCCAGGGGGGTTGGGGTCGTCTAGGGGTGTGGAAGGGGTTGTCCATGGGGTGGGAGGGGTTGTTCACGGGGGTGGTTGGGGTTGTCCATGGGGTAGGGGGTGTCCAGGGGGTGGGCTGGGCTATCCACGGGGGGGGGGGGGGGGGGGGGTACGGGGCGTCCAGGGGGTGGGGAGGCTGTCCACGGGAGGAGGGACTGTCGAGGGGGGTGGGCGGGCTGTCTACAGGGGTGGCGGGACTTTCTAGGGGGTATGGGGTGTCCAGGGGGTGTGGGGGGTGTCCATGGTGGTGGGGTGGGGGGGCTGCTATCCATGGGGGTGTCCAGGGGAGGTGGGGGGGGGGGGGGTTGTCTAGGGTGGTGGCGGGGGGGTTGTCCATTAGGGTGGGGGTGTCAACGGTGGTGGGGGTATCCATGGGGGTGAGGTGGTGTCCAGGGGGTGGGGTGGTGTCCAAGGGGTTGTGGGGGCTCTCTTGGGGGTGTGGGTGTCCATGGGGTGGGGGTGTCCAGGGGGTGGGTGGCCTGTCCTCGGGGGTGGTCTGGCTATTCAGGGGGGTAGGTGGTGTCCAGGGGGACTGGGCAGGCTATCCACGGGAGTGAAGAATTTTTTCAAGAGTTATCAAAAGTTAAAGTTAAAAAAATAAGCGTAACATGTTTTGAATAAATTAGTGAAAGGTTCATAACATGTTACACAAACATGTATAACACCATTCTTCTATAATAATCACTTGCATAGTTGTATTTATCATAGAGATACATACTGTAAGTCTATATCAATCTTGATTTTATCCACACTAAAATATTTTTTCCCTGTGTATTGTTTGGTATTGGATTATTTCCAAACCATAACATGGATGTAACTATTCTTGTTGAGTAGTGAACCATTTAAATAATTTAGTTCATGTGGATGTTTGATTTTTTTCTTTTTACAAAAGTGATAATTCTTTAACATGAGGTAAAGCTTATTTCAAAAGAAAGGATAATTAAAAGAAAATAATATCATTGACTTTACCCTCCCCCTCTCAGTGTGTAAGATTATGACCTTATGATGGGTTGTACAGGGGGTTGTGTGGGCTGTCTATGGGGGTGGGTGGGCTGTCCACAGGTGTTGGCGGGATATCCAGGGGTAGGGGGTGTCCAGGGGGTGGGTGGGCTGTCCGGGGGGGGGGGGGGGGGGGGGGGTCCTTGGGGGGAGGGGCGTCCAGGGGGTGGTCGGGCTGTCCACGAGGGTGGTCGGGCTATCCAGGGGGGTAGGGGCTGTCCAGGGGGGGTGGTCGGGCTGTACCTAGTGGTGGGTGGGGCTGTCTAGGGGGTACGGGGTGTCCAGGGGTGGGGGGTTTTCCACAGGGGGAGGGTGTCAAGGGGGTGGGCGGGCTGTCCACGAGGCTTTTCGGGCTGTCTAGGGGGGTAGGGGTGTCCAGGGGTGGGAGGGCTACCCACGGGGGTGGGCGGGGCTGTCTAGGGGGTACATGGTGTCTAGGGGTGGGGGGTTGTCCACAGGGGGAGGGGATATCCAGGGGGGCATGCGAGCTTTCCACGGGGGTGGCGGGGTTGTCCAGGGGGTACGGGGTGTCCAAGGGGTGGGGGAAATATAGGGGAGGGGTGAATCAGTAACAAAAAAATCATCAAGTCAAGTTTTATTATTGAGAGATAAAAAACTAAAGATAATGTGACCTACCTAATCACACATATATTCATGCACAAAAAATCAAAAAACATCAAAGGTCAGTAATATCAGTCCAAAATGTAATGGATCAATATGTCTCTCATCACCATCACTATCATCCCCATCATCATCACCCTCTCCCTCATCCTCATCATTGTCCCCATCATCGTCCCTACCCTCCTCGTCGCCCTCATACTCATCCTCGGCCTCCTCATCTCCCTCCTCCTTTTTTTCGTCCTCCTCCTCACCCACCTCCTCTAACTCAGCCTCCTCCTCGCCCTACTCCTCCTCCGCATCAGTCTCCTCCTCTCCATTATCTCAACCAACACTAGAACTACCCCCTAATTCACCATATATTGAACTCATCGATGATATATATTCATCATAAGCAGTGCGGGCCTCTGGAGGATGTGTTGGTCGTAAAAATTCCATCAGTTTCATAAATGTCGTGTTTGCCCTAGAAGACTGTTCTACCATCTCTGTGGCCCTTATTTCAGCATTTTCTGCCTATTCCTTAACCTGCTGCAACTCAGTGGAACTACAACTCATACGTGAGGAAATTCAATACCTCTTCGGAACTATACTCTTCCCAGATCGGCAGCGTACTCTGTCAGGGTGCTCGTCTCCCAACACCTGATGTAAGTGATTGTTTGGCCCAAAATTATCAGGCTCCTAGACATCAAGGGCCACTAAAGAAGCCTGTTAAAAATATAAATATATTATTAAATTAAAAAATAGAGATTAAAATTTTAAATCTATAAAGTAAAACATACAATCTTCTACTTAGTCTGTTCATTCAACGCACTTCCATCTTTATTCTTTCTACTCAAGCAAAAGTGTTTTTCTCGGGGCACACATTCTTCTCTATTCAATTTATTCTTCTACAATGACATTGAATGTAGGAAAGCATAATTAAAAACTATATACCAAAAAAAATAATTGAATAACTAAAAATATATAACAACTTTAGCAATCGAATAAATTATGGATGAAGCAATACAAAGTGCAAGTTATAAGGAAAGATTATAAATTTCCATACCTACTGCATCTCATGATCTAGAATCGTAGTATGTCCCAATGAATGGACGTATTTCTTAGAAACAATGTTTTTTTATTTATTCCAGATGAATCCTAAATAAAATTAAATAATTAGTATTAACCACAAATAAGAAAATTTTCATTTAAATAACTCTAATTTGATTAATACCGTAAATTGGCTAGTCGTCCAATAAGTAATCATCTGTCATTACTGTTCTAGCGGAAAATCATCCACGATAGGGACCGCCTCTAACTTTGTGCCCACTCTAGCATGCTATCCAATGTACAACTCATGCATATAATCTCTCCAAAGCTCACCTAAATCCTTTAGACGTGCTGGCTATGCACCCTCACCATCAAGGAAATTAAACTGCAGCTGACACCAAAATTTTAATTCATAATAATACAAAAAATTAATATATTTCATTAAATAAAACAGAATTGTTTTACCGATATCTCTACCCAGGCTTTATACTTGACTTCATTTGGCAGTTGTCTCCATGAGAGTGGGCTGATAGGTATGATGTCGGAGTATTTGGGAAGCGTCGCCAAAAAACTCTGACATTATTGCCTAGATTTCTCAATCATCTAACTATATTCATTGTACTCCACCATCAACTGTGTGTGGTGGTTCAACACTGCACGCATGTGTGTATTCCCCCGCCCCACCTCCTATCAGTAGATGTATCTGTTATGAGAAAAACAAATATTTTATCAATACATGTTATAATGAAAAATAAATAATGGTTTAAAACATTGTTAGGGTTGTACAAGTATACCTGTAGTGGTCTGATCAATGGGAACTATTGGATCCATAGAAACTGAAAGAATACCCTGTAAATATGGAGTGGGTCCCAATGTTTGCTCCGTAGGGACAGACTCTAGCGGAGCAGGAGTCGAAGAAGATGGAATATAAAATCCTGGAGAGAAGGAAGAATAATTAAAAGAAGATGATAGGGATGGATGGCCTAATGCTGGATGGGTAGTGGGAATCATCATCGGATATGGTACAGATGGGTGAGGAGGCTTAGATGTAAATAGTGGTGAAAAAAGGGAGGCCTAAATATCATATGTGTCCCTAAGGACACACCAGGATCAGTGTGTTGGATGGATGGTATGTCAGTGGGAGGGGCACGGTCTAATTGGGTACACCGACCAGATCGTCTAGCTCTCGTACCCCCCTCCCCCTCATATGGACACCCTGAGTACTGGGAACAATATTAGGCTACTCATCAAATAACTATTGCCTAATAGATGGATCCTGCAAAAATGTTTAAAAAAAATTAATCATATGACATTATGTATTATTTAAATATATATTATAAATAAAATACTCACTGCAGGAACTGGTTGTGGAATGCCCAGCTCAGTCATGCCATGATTGTTTTCCATAATTTTTTCATCACCTCTATTCAATTAGTTTCATTTCCTGCATTTGAAAACAAATATGAAATTAAATAGAAAAGGATAACAAATGTGTAACCCAAAAAACAAAATAAATGAGAGGTAATAGGGGGATTCATGGATAATTTAACAAAAAATTGTTATAGGTGAGCTTGGAAAAATATATAATGAAGTCAATAAATCATACAAGACGTAATAATGAAATTTAATTTTTAGTAGGATGATTATTTACTAAGTGTCATCAGTCTATTGAAATCATGAAACATTGATTCTACCAGATTGACAAGTGGTAAAGCAGTTTTCAAAATTAACGAAAAATTTATTTTCATTAGCTCAGGTCACTGTTGAAGGTTTCAATACCTTTTTTGCAAAATAATACAAACCATCATGTTCATTACCTAGTAAAATGTTAATGATATGTCTTAGAGTCGTAAAATATTTATACAAATCACAGTTGAAGCATTAAAATGCTCACCAAATTAGAAATGTTGTTTTTGTAGGTTTGAATATAGTTCAATTGCAAATTATAAAAGGAAATTCAAATAAAATTGCAACCAATAAACATTGAAAATTCTCATAATGTTCAAGTCGGATACAACACATTTTTAATCAATATTATATTAATTTGAATATTACTAACCTTAACAACCCAAGTAGATGTAAACCAAAA
Organism: Viscum album; assembly: GCA_963277665.1. Taxonomy (NCBI): domain Eukaryota; kingdom Viridiplantae; phylum Streptophyta; class Magnoliopsida; order Santalales; family Viscaceae; genus Viscum; species Viscum album. The sequence goes on from OY728164.1 coordinate 1,177,436,054, forward strand.
GAATTGAGAACATGAATGGATGATTTTATATATTTCCCACCACAACTTCAGGTTCATAGTCATCTATAACAATTGAGCTATTAGAGTCATCAAAAGTAATAAATGGATTGTTTCCAATGGCAGTAGGGATGGTTTTAATTACATCATCACCATCATCAAAAATATGTCTTGGAATTACTTCAATAATGACAACAAATTTAGGTAGAATATGGTCTTTGACATAAAAAATTGTTTTTCCATTGATTCCAATACATATGGTTCATTGGTAGCAAGAGTGCGAGTCATATAAATTACTTGAAATCCAAAATCATCAATAAATGTGTTCTACCTTGTCATAAAATAAAAACACTTACATTTCATCAGCATGACTCACCCATGATGTTATTATTTTTTCAACAACTCCGTAATAACCTACATTTTCAAATCGCGGTCTACAATCTGATGCACTAGCACAACAGTCTGTTGTGGTAGTAACCATAACACCATCATGTCATGTTCTAATGGTCTTTTCTCATTTAGAGATAATAAATTTGTATCCATTGATAACAATTTATTTATAGCCACAGACCATGATATTGGGACCAAAACCCAAAGCTCTTATTTCCTCAGAGATAGAGTCAGTAGGAAAACTAAATACCTGAAATATAAATCACTATTAAACTTAATTAATTATTTTTTTAATTATTTTAAACAGTAATATTATTACCTTCAATTTTGACCAATCATAAAACCCTTTTCTATGCAAAGTCTCCCTCCTTCTCAATGATAAAGAATGATGATTTCTATTTATCATTGCTTTATGTTCCCTGTAAATAAAAATAGGAATAGTTTAACAGATATATATATATATATATGATATAAATATACAATTTACTTACAAGATGAATTGAAAAAGTCACAGATGAACAAAACTATGCGATGTGACATCTCCTGCTCTTCAAGGCATAATGTCATCAAATTATATGATCCATGAATTCCTCTAGTTTAAAGAAGTCATGGAAAACTAGGTTCTATTTGATCATATTGTTCTTCCTCATTTCTCATTGGTTTGTTATTTCTTATAGTGAGATCATACAAATACATAGAGCGTAAATCCGTACATTCTTGAGCTAAGTAACCGTTCACAATATAAACTTCGGGGTGATTCCTATTATGGACATAAGAATTTAATGAGTACATATTTATTTCATTAGGATACATCTAATGAAAATAAATAGGTCCTATGAGATGTATTTTAGTTGGAATATTGATAGTCGGATCACTACAACAAAACCGGCCCCTAGTAGTGGTTTTTTTTCATTTGGCGGTGGTTTAAACCGCCTCTATAAGGTTTGGCGGGGGTTTACAAAAACCGCCGCGAAACTGGGCGTCAGCAATCTATTAGCCGTGGTTTTTACTATTTCGAGGTGGTTTAAGAAAAGCGTCGTAGATGCCTCTTTTCGCGACGGTTTTTGTCCATTTCGTGACAGTTTTATGCGTAGATGATACTTTTTTTTCGCGGCGGTTTTAACCGCCGCAATATTCTGGCGTTTGATGCGCCTATGTCACGGCAGTGAAAAATTCCGCTAAATTTAAACATAATACATTTAGCGGCGGTTATAACCGCCGCTAAATGCTGACTAGTAAGGCATTAGTGGAGGTTAAAACCGCCACGAAATGTTGACCTGGAAAAAATATAATTCTACTCCCTCCACACCACTGCCCTGAAAAACAAATCAAACCAGAATATTGAACAGGAGACACCATACAAACAAATAACATGGTAGTATTCATTGAAAAATAGGATATGAGCAAATGTTGTATGTTATGGAGTCCAACCTAAGGAAAGGTATGTATCACAATTTGGTGAGTAACCAATCCATGTGACCCCCAAGATATATATGTGTTTTTAGCTTCTTTAATTTCTTATGTGTTTTAAGAAGGGTTGATTTATATTATATGGATACTAATACTCAATATAATATTTGGTTATGAATTTTGATACAATTTATGTGGTCATGCTAACCATGGTGATAATGATATGTAATTGGTTATGCTCTAAGTTGGCCGATATAACATCCATGGATGGATTGTGATATGGGTTGGGTTTTTTTAACAATGGATTTGTGTTATGGGATAGAACAAATTATGTTTATATGGGTATAGAATTTGTTCCAAAGATGGATGTTTGATTAGTTATAGAATGTATTTTATGGTATGGTTTGTTGTGTGTTTTGGGTTGGTTGTTAATACCTACTATAGAAAATGGGTAACTTGTGAATTGGCATGTGTTTTAGGTTGGACAACACGCTAACCGTGCATGGTGCTTGAGAGAGTATGGTTTATGATCTTGTAGGTTATACATGATTCCTATTGAGGATTTGAGTTATGTCATTGGATATGAGATAAGAGTTTCATGTATACATCCCAATATGGTCATCATGTTGCAGGTTGGATGGGATGCATCATGATATAGTTGTTATTGACTTCGTTAAAGAAAATAGGTTTGAGTTTTTTAAAATTTCAACAACAACTTATCTAATGTTTTCCTAAATACCTTATTGGTGGAATTATACTTAACCAAACCAAATGATATTGATTTTTCACAATAGTTATTATCATAAGATAATATCATTAATATATATGTGCATGTATGTGATCTTTATCCTTCAGGGGAAGTATGGTGTGTCGATTTCTAGTTAGGATTAGTAACATAGATTTCATAGTTGGATTGGGTATGGGATTTGTGATATGAATGGGAACCCTAGAGTGGGTATATTGGCCTATGATTTTCTTCTAGATATTTGAGATGGGTTCATAGAAGCTTCTCCATGGGTTGTATCCTATATAGGATGTGACATGTGAAATAGGGTTGAGAGAGACTAGTAATATTGAGATGTATCTTAGGATATTGGTGATTGGAGTGTTCTAATGAAGTGAAATAGCGATTCTCATTTCCACCTGATGAGGGTTTTCTTGTATGTATGTAATCCAAGAGAGGACTTATCCTAGGTCTATGAGATCATTAAATAAATGAAAGTAAGTTTAGACACTTTGTTCTGTAGTGATGGTATATAGGTGGATTGTGGTTTGGTATTCAGTTTGTAATATCATTGTATTTGGTATTGTGAATGTAAAAGCATGGGTAGTGCTTGTGTTTTGTTAAGTCTAACATGAATAATTGACATGGTTATTTGGGGGATAAGTTAAGTTAAACTATGATTATTTGGATGTTATTGTAATGATGCATATTAGGTGTTTTAATAGAGTGTATACATTCTTAGATTCATGTTATACTAATAACGGTTAAATTTAGGTATTGTGGGAGGCTTCCAAGATACACTCTTTCCATGTCAGTAAGAGCGTGAATTCTTTATCAGCATAATTGGTATGTCGGTCGTATAGTCTAATATTAGCCTTTCAGGTGGGGATTTGGGTAGTTATTAGGTGTATTTTTACTTGGTTAAAATGTGGTTTATAATAATTGTTGGATTTTCATAGATCTCATAGATAGAGAGATTTAGTGATGAAGGTAATGTGATTATTGGGAATTTGGTCATGGGGACATTATCAATCCATGGTTGTTTAATGTGATGCTTTCCTAATGTATGGGTTTGTTCAATTGCAGAGACGCTAGGTTTCTCAAGATGGTTAGTGCATTGGGATTCCAAATGAAACATATTTTGATGCATTTTTTATTACAATTAGATGGTCCTTGAACATTCTTCCTATGGTTTATACATTATTCTATTATACATGTGATATGTGGTCTCATCGATTGTTTTATATCAACCTTAAACTAAAAACAAATTGCTATTCTTTGACCCATTTGAGTGGTGTAAAAATTTTAAGGCCATGACAGAGCCTTTTATCATTAACCTTTCATGCCTTAGACATTTATGGTCATGGTATTGGCCTTTTAGTGTGATACATATTGGATATGGATCCAATAGGGGTATGTCTATGCTAAACTAAAACATATTAGGACATCAGATAGGTGCTTTATCTTCCACTTAGTAAGGAAATTGATTGAAAAAGGGAGTATCTAGTAAAAATTGGCATATATAAAACCAATATGTTACCTAATAACTTTCGCCTTGTTGAGTGTTACATGGGGTGATTGTTCCTCCCTCCTGAGATTTTATTCTAAGGGGATATACTTTGGTTGTTATTATGGATATAGGTTGGGCATGTGTAGACCAACCGAGCGTAGACCTAAGGATGTGTTAGAATTTATGGAAGCCCTTCAGTGAGATTTTTATCTTCTGTTGTTTTGGTTTTCTTTATACCATTGAATGTTTGGGGCTTTGGTATGTGATAGAATTTATTCATGCCTGTGTAATGTGTTTTGGCTCATTGGGCCTTGATAGTGATGGTATGAATTGGGCTTACACAGCTAGGATACCCAGGTGCTACTATATAGCAATAATGATATGAATGGGACTTACACAGTTGGACTGCCTAGGTACTTCTATGAATCAGTTATGGTATGAATCGAGCTTACACAATGGGGCTACCCGAATGCTGCTATATAGTAGAAATGGTATGAATATGGGTTACATATGTGGTATTCTCATTGGATGTGGTACCAATTCAAACACAGGCCTAAATGGAATGATGTATACCACACTCGAGAAATCAAGACATAATATGAAACATCATAATCAAATAAAATGCATAGAAGGAAACATGAGAAATCAAGAAAATGTTAGGACATGAAAATGTTTGGTGTCAACTATGTGCCATACATGTTACATATACAAACCAACCATTCTCATACTTGTTCAACACATCAACAACACTACTACTCATCATCTGATGCTGCATCGTCACCCTCTCCACCTTCATCTCCACTACCTATTGCCACCTATAAGAACATTATATTGAAAATTAAATATTGTTGCATATTTATAATTAAACATAAAACCAATAAAAGTGTGAAAAATAAATTATTTTGATTTTTTTGTGATTTACCTACTCACCACTAGCTGATGCACTACCACCGGGGGCATATCTGCTCATATGCTGATGTATTTCAAGCAACTCTTTCTGAAAAGAAGATATCTGATCCCCCTGCTGGTGAACTGTGTTTCGTAGAGAAGACATATCCCTCTGAGTATCTTCAGGTATGAAATGACTATAACCAGGAGTAGATTTAGCCAAAATCTCTGATGGCCTGCCAAAGACCTCATATGGTACGGGTCCCAAACGCATCCCGCGCACTCTACCAGGATGCTCCTTCCCAAGGACTTTACCAACCGGGTCATCCTGGGAGACTGAGTAGGATTGCCCAGGATTGACATCCCATATTTCTTTAATTTTTACCTATAAATCAAATATAAATATATATTAACACAGTAAAAACAGATAATAAGTTATTATAATAAATAATTGACTTCATACCCCAACTTCTCTGGCAGGTTCATTAAAAAAACTTCCATCTGTTTTTTATGAACATCCAGCCATAGTTCTGTTCGAGATACTTCATGCCCTAAACTCTGTGACTGCATTAAACAAAGATAAATCAACAATTAAATATGTTAAATAGATAATATTGTCTTATAAATATTTAAACTAATTAAAAGATTACCAATGACATTCGGCTTCTAGCAAAGCTTTTTGATCCCGCAGTGTGCAGGATTACTTGCTTTGCCCGGTTTGATGCATTCTATCTTGAGAGATCCTGAAATTTATAAAATTCAATTTAACAGTAATGTATTCAATGTCTATCTCCTCTTCATGTAAATGTATAAATTTAAAATGAGGATAATATAATAATATATATTTCAATACCATCTTCTTCTCATCACGATGGCTATCAACAAAAACTTTCCGCTGTTCTTTCGGTACCCCACTGGGTATCTTCTCATACATCTGCTGCATGGTCTGCGGAGTATCATTGACATCCAACCACAACCTCCATTTGAAAGCTTTCCATTTATTTCCAAGATTTTTCAATGTCCACTTCTGTGCTATCACATCAACAATGGTAAAGTGGAAGAACATCTGTATACAGAAATTAATTTTGAATATATTAGTAACATGACATTCAATTAAACCATAAAGTAATAAAATTACCTTTATCTGAGAATCAAATACTTCATTTTTCCAGTTTGGAGGCATATTCCTCCAATCATCATATGAAATAGGCAAGGAAATGGGCTCCACTTCCAGCTGACCTATAATCTGACCAAGTAAACCTACGGCGTCATCCGTTGGGACCCCATAAGAATCAAATGGCACCACTATCTTCTCACCATTCATGTTCCAAACATCAGAACTTTTTATGTGTTTTTCCACAGTTTCATTTTTTTCATCTGCAATTAGCAAACAATTACTATAAACAAAATGAAATAAATTAATTTAATTAAAATTTGTACCTATGACTGTGACCCTCCAGAATGTCCGTGATGAACTGGAAGGGGCATGTCGCTGCCCCACTACTGAGGCTCATGTAGGGGGAGGTGATGACTCATCCTCTAATGAGACATTCAATGACGGTGTCAAAGATGGTACAGGGGGAGATGATGCAGGGATGTAGGCAGCTGCTGCCTCAGATGCCGTGGGGACAGATGGATCGTCATCTGTCGCAGAAGTAGATGAAATGGTATACCGCTTCTTCCTTGGAATTCCTGTCATTTAATCAAATAAAATTAAGTTCAGAATATATATTTCAAAAAATTTATGCAGAAAAAAAATGAAAAATGATAATAGATGCCCAGTACTAACAAAAAATATATATATAACAATGATAATTAATGACTACAGAAATGAAACAAGTGGTTGCAGAATGAATAAATAATTGTACATACAATAATTTTCCCCTTCAATCATATCGGTTTCCTACTCCATTGCTTCATCCACTTCATTCATCCTTTCTAGACTAATATTTTCAATATCATGATGGAAAAATAATTCTGCTTCCTGTTGTTGATGAAATTCAATTGCAGAGGTCAAATATTCCACTTCATCACCCATATCATACAAATCTCTTTGTATAACGTGAGTAACTACACTCCACCTTTCATCCGCAACATCATTCACATAATATACCATTTTTTCCTGCTATGCTAAGATATATGGATCATGCAGCTCACGATCACCAACATCCATCAAGCGAGAGAAGTTTACAGAAGTAAATTGCAAGGAATCTCTTTTAAAACCTCTGATAATATCGACCCATTTGCATTTGAATAAAACAACAGAAAAATGCCCATGGTAGTTTAATTCAATAATATCATGAAACTTTCCATAGTATTCCACTTTAGAAAATGTAAATATACCACTATTCTGTGTTTTCAAACCCACTTCTCGATCGACTGTATGAAATATAAAACCATTCACATTATAAGCGTCGAACATTCTAACTTGTTTTATAGGACCTCTAGCAAGAAAAGTCAAATATTCTGACAAGTCTGCTCGAGTATCAGTATTCATGATCTGAATAATAAAAATATAATTTAATAGATTTTCAAATTGTATGTGTCAAACTAATATTCGTATTTATTGCAATATTTATAAACTTACATGACATGAAAACCATTCTACCAGCTCTTTATTCACAGCTTTCATTATATCTTTTTCATTTCGTATTTGGCCTCTCATTCGTCTCTTTGTTTGTATCCTCAACTCTTCAATAAATGGATCTGCAATTTCACTATTCAGCATCACATATCTATGTGCCAGTAATAACTCCAATTCTGTCAGTGTCGCGTATGAGGTCCTCCCAACTGATCGGCCAATAACAGGAAATATTTTTGATTTCTGATGCATTTATGATTGAGTTGATGTATCATCAACACGTCCAACTCGATTAAATCTTGTCTCAATATCATCCAAATATCTGGAACAAAAGGTGAGACACTCCTCGACCAAATAGCCTTCAGCAATAGAGCCTTCTGGTTGAGATTTACTTCTCACGTATGCTTTCAAATGCCCAAGATATCTGTGAAAAATAATAATAATATTATGCATTTATTTAAATTCCAAATATTGTTTACTTAACTGGAAACATATAAATAAAATACCTCTCAATTGGATACATCCATTGATAATGAACGGGGCCTCCTAATTTAGCTTCGTCAACCAAATGCACAGTTAAATGGATCATAACAGTAAAAAAAGATGGAGGAAAGATCATCTCCATTGCACAAAGGGTCAATACAAACCTCTCCTATAGGTTGTCAAGCTGTAATGGATGTAGAGTTTTCTCACATAATTGCCTGAAAAATGTGCAGAATTGCAGTACAATAGCAGTAACTTTTTCCAGTAATAATGTATGCAATGCCAATGGTAGTAACTGTTGTAACAAAACATGTGAATCGTGACTTTTCAATCCATATAACTTACGATTCTTCAAATCAACACACCTCGAGATGTTACTCGAATAACCATCAGATACCTTCACATTATTTAAAATTCTAAGGAACACATCTTTATCCCTATTTTTCATTGAAAAAATGGCCATAGCTTACTTTTCATTCTCATCTGGCCAGAGATCATGTTTTATGTTCATTACTTGTAAGTCCTTGTGAGCATTGAGATGATCCTTCGACTTTCCATGCTCATTAAGTAATGTGAAAATCAAATTATCACATAAATTCTTCACAATATGCATCACATCAAGATTGTGGCGCGAAGAATTAAATTCCCAATACGGAAGTTTGAAGAATATACTTTTTTTCTTCCATTGTTGCGTTCTGATTTCACTTGACGATGAACTTCGCACTCGTTTTCCGCTATCAGTCAAATGATGAATCTTCCCAAATTCTGTTTTAACATTTTCAAGCTGTGTCAATATTTCAGAATCGGTTAACAACTTTGGAGGTGGTCTATGATCAATGGAACCATTAAATTTTGATTTGTTCAGCCGAAATCTATGAGATGCATCAAGAAATCTTCGATGGCACAAGAAGCACCATTTTCTACTGTGAGGTAGCCGTTTGGGATCGAAATCAAAGTTACAAATGGGACAAGCCAAACCCGTATAAGTGTTCTAACTAGATAAATTCCCAAGCCCAGGGAAGTCACTAATGGTCCACATTAAAGCAGCATGCATTTTGAACATTGTTTTAGAAGAAACATCAAATGTCTCAACACTGTTGCTCCATAACTCCTGCAATTCTTCAATCAAAGGCTGCAGGTATACATCAATATCATTTCCAGGCATTGGTTTTCCAGGAATAATCATCAAAATGATAAAATATTTTTGTTGCATACACATCCATGGAGGCAGATTATAAGGGATCAAAACAACTAGCCAAATGCTATAACTCGTACTCAAAGTCCCAAATGGGTTGAATCCATCGGCAGCCAATCCCAATCGAACATTCCTAGGATCAGCTGAGAAATCTGGATGTAATGAATCAAATGTCTTCCACGATTGGGAATCTCGTGGATGTCTCATTAACCCATCATTGTTATTATCTATAGAATGCCACTTCATTTGTTCGGTGGTTTTTGATGACCTGAATAATCTTTGCAATCGAGGATTCAATGGAAAGTAACGCAAAACTTTTGCAGGTGTGTTCCTTTTCTTCTTCTCCATGAAATTATGTTCAGTAATACTTCCAACATCACCTTTTGACTTCCATCTAAGAGAGGAACATTTCTTAAAATTCTTTCTACTTGAATCGTCTCCCCAATAAATCATACAATCATTGGGACACACATGTATTTTTGTATAATTCAGACCAAGCTTGTTTACAACTTTTTTCATCTCATAAAACGATTCTGGGATTTTTGCTTCAGGAAATTCATCACGAATCAATTCTAATAACATGGACATTGCCATATTTGTAATTCCACATAGACATTTGATATGGTACAACTTCAGCAGAAATGAAACCTTTGAATATTTCAAACACCAACTATACAACTCTTGATTTCCATCGTCAAATAAATCATGAAACACATTTTCCTCACTGAAGTTTTCCCTTACATTTGGCTCCACAGAATCAAGAGGAGGATCCAATGATATGTTACAATCTTGATCTGCTTGTGTTACAGTCTCAAAAACATCACTTGTCATGTTGCAATTTGTAGCACCCTCTTCTGGTTGTTCTGATATGTTTTGATGCTCATAGAGGTGTCTTGCAGTGCCGAATGCATCATTTATGAGGTTTTGCATTTCATTTCCCATTGGCGACAAACCTGGGACCTCATTCTATGGATTAACATCAGTCCTCAATATTTCTGTATTGTTTGATTCTCCATTCCAAATCCAACACAAATTTTGATCATGGAATTGCTTCAGTATTAAATGTTCATAAACTTCATCTCTCTTTAACCATGTTCTAAATTTACATTTAGGACATGGAAATCTTATTCTCCGTTCAACGGATCGATTAGAAATGGAAAAATCTAAAAACTCATTCAAACCCTTAACATATTGAGGTGTGTTCCTCGGTAATGTGATCCAGCTTTTATCCATGTATATCACAATGTGCCTACACAAAATATACGATAGTGTAAGATTACAGAAACATAATATAATAAAGATGAACCATTGGTCATAAAGTGTGCATAATATAATAAAGATGATTCATTGATCACATTTACCACTTCAGACCAACAGAACAAGTCTGGTCCATAGGATACAGCGTCAACATCTCATTGAGGAGCAATAAGAATATTGGGTTACACACTTATCATAACACTATCGATCACACATTTATGTTGCCTCAAACAACACCCCATTGATGTGTGATTGAAACTGATCATAATGCATTTTAAACCTGAGACATTATGTGATTGTTTAGGCTTGACCTTATATGTCCTCCAAGAGGAATGATGTTTCTCAATGGTTTCATACACAACCAACCATATCAAAGTCGTATTTCCTATGACAAAGAAGACTATCTGGGTACCAATCCATGTACTGAATATGGTGTGAGGTAAATTAAGTAGGCCACCACTAATGGTTTCTAATGCATAATCTAGTCTACGAATATAAAACAAACAATAGTGTGCAGGTATATCAAAATTAAGTGTCACTATAAATATAAATCCATGTCACACTCATGTTTCTTAGGAGACACTTGGCACAATCTCAAACCTTAGAGATTTCATGTAATCATTGGTAATAATATCCACATTGAAATGCACCAACCTAGAAAAGTTAGTGGAATACACAATAACAATACATTCCCATTTTTATAATTTTAGAAAGTATCAGGTCTTTTCCACATGTAACATTTTAGGATAAAACTATAGTTTATATATTTTCTTGAAGGATTCCCACGTAAGATCCTCATAAAATATAGCATGCACAATTGAGACTCACCATTTCCTTCCCAATCCATCAAGAATATATATTTACCCCCACCCCATTGGTTCCTTTGGAATCTTTATAATTTTAAATCTCCTACCAATATACTCAATCCTCTCCTCATATTTCTAGATTCCATTATCACCATAAAAGATAGGTGGATTCTTATTAGTAAATTATGAGTCATGATCCACTACTCCTCCTGGGTTTTTAATACCTTCATAACCAAAGTATGAATAATGAATATTATAACTTCCACTAAAGAAGATACCACTAAGGGATTCTCCTATTAAACCCGTCTCACAAATCTATCACTTAGATTCAAAAGACCTCTTCTAGTAGGAATCGTCTAACAAATACAAGATGAAAACCCCATTAGTCATGAGAAAATTCTTAAATCATAGAACAAATTCCATAATCTATATTAATGATTTAAAATAATAATAATTTTATGAATTTATGAATTTTATTAATGAAATATAAAACATAAGAAAGGAATAGTTATTTTTAAATAGACACCAAATCTAGTTTATTCAATCAACAACAAAGACCAAGTGACAATATTTTCAAAAATAACTAACCACCCATAGTAACTTGAATTCATACATGGAGGTGTGATGTATAGGCACCATCCCACACATATTAACTAAATTATAGTGCTACTAAATCTAGTCTACCAATGAAACTAAACCAAAACTAGGAAGTGTCGTAACATTCTAGGCTCAATATTCCTTTTGATATTAATTTATAAAGAACCGACTAGGGAAAACTAGGAAATTCTCCCAAGAGGGTCTTATACATGGTGATGTGTAATAAAGAGACATGAAAGTAGTATCTTGTTTTAGAGAATAAAGTTATGAAACCAAATTAAAATAAAAAATAATGATAAAAATCCATTAGTATAAAAAATTCAATCTAAATAGGCCAAACCATAAAGAATTTAGTCAACCACATTTTGTGAGAAAAACCATTTTTGAAGAAAGACCTCTTTAAAAACATGTATGTCTTCCATAAAATCCATTTAAATCCGTAAATTTCAGGAAACAAGCCAAATAAATTAATAAGAATATAAGGAAATTCTAAATTAGAACCGCTTGTATAGATACACCTACCTTATAAACATAAGGAACCAAAGATCCTTTGACAACATAAATTGGAAACAAGCATATATTCCTCAAATAGAAAAGGAATGAGGGAAAACCACAATGGATTGATTGATAACACATATTATTTATGAAACCATCAAAACCATATCACACAACACTACCAAACCAAGAACATAAATGATAAAGAGAGTGAATGATATTACATGTACCCAAAGGAAGACAACCCACCACACTAGTGAACAAATGCTCCAGGAAAAGAAATCTGGTAGAGGAAGATACCCAATATTATCTAAAATCTCTCTAAGATTTATGAGGGAAGTCTTCACATTGAATGGAAGAAGGGTAAAATGTAAATCATGATAAAAACCATAGGTTCTGAATAATTAATGTCATGAACCCCTTTCATGGTGTGAATTCCACGATTTATAAAAATACCCAAAAAAGTATCCTTAGTTTGAATTAATCCTAATCAACACATTAAAAACATGAAAATGTTTTATGACTTATAATTCTTCGTGCTCTAAACCAAACTCATAGTATCTACCCTGCAGTAGATTCACATTGTGTAACAAATTCATGATTCGAATCAACGAACCAAGAAATAACTAAAAATTACCAAAATAGAAGGTGGTTGCGGGGGGCGCCGGGGGGTGCGGGGGTTGCCGGTGGCCGTGGGGGTGCGGGGGTCACCGGAGTGCATGGGGGGCGCGGGGGGCGTGGGGGGCGCGTAGGGAGCGGGGGTCGCTGGGGGTCGAGGGGGGCACCGGGGGGGTGCGGGGTTCACCGGAGGGCGTGGGGGGCGCGGGGGGTGCGGGGGTCGCCGGAGGCCGCGGGGGTGTGGGGGTCGCCGGAAGGCGCGGGGGGCGTGGGGGCGTGGGGGGCGCGTCGGGCGCGGGGGTCTCTGGGGGTCGAGGGGGGAGCCGGGGGGTGCGGGGTTCGCTAGAGGGCGTGGGGGGTGCGGGGGGTGCGGGGGTCGCAAGAGGGCGCGGGGGGCACAGGTGTCGCCGGGGCCGGGGGGGATCGGGGAAGAGGAGGGATCGGGGAAGAGGGGTGAGGGTTTGGGGGAACCGCGGAAGGGGTAGGGGAAAGGGTCATGGTTTTTTGAAATAAAATAGGGTTTTGCGGCGGTTTATTAAAAACCGCCGCGAAACATTTCACTGAAAACGTTTAGTGGCGGTTTTGTGAACCGCCACCTCAAAACTGCCGCTAAACCCAGTTTTTTTGTAGTGGATGCAGTATGCATGTGAAAAATGATGAAGGAAATATTTTCTCTAACTCACACAAAATTAATGGGGAATATGCCAACATTTTTTTGCAAGAAATACTTGGACATATTCTTAGCACAATGGTCTCTAATAAAATGCCACAACCTAATAACATCCACCCTTAATTTTTTAAAAAAGATGACGAATTGATATTGGAATCAATTCATGCAGAAGGATGTGATAATCATGAGTCTTCAAGGATTTTAGCTTCAACTCTCTTCTGTTGACCTATTTTGATATGTTGCATGAATAGCCATCAGGAACATTAATAGTCTCTAGTACTTCCAGAAATTTCTTTTTTTCTGTAGGTTTCATCACATAATAAGAACATGGAAGTTTCCATTTATTTTCACTGATACACATAGGATGCAATTCCGGTCTGATGCCCCAATCCCCCAAGTTACACTGAGACCCTTAATCATCTTTTGTCTTTCCCTTAACATTTAAACGAATTGAAAGTAACATTTCATATATATTTTTTTCAATGTGCATTACGTCTAAGAAATGACATAACAAATTGGTTGACCAATAAGGAAAATCAATGAAGATACTTCTCTTCTTCCAATTGTAATTGGTTTCAGTGGAAACATTCTTTCTTTTTCTAGATTTCATTTAACCCTTAACATATGAAAAACTAAAATATTTCAATTCATTAAGCACATCAGTTCCAGACATATGCTAAGGTGGATTTCCAGTCTCAATGGTATTGTCAAATCTTCGACGATTATTTCAATATGGATGGTCCATTGGCAAGAATTATCAATGTCACATAAAACTAAAACTACAATATTGTTTCAGTCTTCTGGAACGTGTATTATTCATACAAACAGGACGTGATAGTTTTTCCTTCATGCTCTATCCAGACATCATTTCATAAGCAGAAAAACCATTGATCATCCACATAAGAACTACATGCATTTGAAATATTTCTTTCGAACTTGCATCATATGTGTGCACAGCTACATCCCAAAGAAGTTTCAAATATTTTATTAAACGTTTCATGTATACATCTATATCATTTCCAAGATCATAAGGGCCAGATATGAGTATACTCATGAAAGTGAAATGTCTTTTCATACACAATCATGGGAGATAATTCTAAATGTGTATAAAAATTGGTCATGTGCTATGTGACATAAGCATCTGCCCGAATGGATTAAAACCATCTCATGAAAGACCCAACCTCACATTACGCATGTCAGATGTAAAATCATGGTATTGAGTATCAAATATCTGCCCTGAAAATCCATCTACAGGGTGAACCAACTCATCATTAGTCTTCTTTCTCTCAGTATCATTCCAACACATTTTTATTGATATTTCTTCAGACATAAAAATATTATGGAGTATGGATATCAATGGAAAGTGACACATTACTTTCTATGGCACACATGATTGTGTTCCATTAGCATTTGGCCTCCAACGGGATGTGCCAAATTTTATACAATCATTTTGTTCAGCATTTTCCTCCCAGAAGAAACTATAATCTTTCGGGCAAGCATGAATTTTGTTTCTTGCAAATCCAAGTTCCTCAACTAACTTCCATGCTATATAGTGTTTTGAGGGAATAATTGCATCATCTCGAATTAAGTACTTCAAGAAGGTAAGAATGTAATCGATGGTAGTATTAGAAATCACATACATAGTTTTCCCATGAAATAATCAGATTAAAAATTCTAGCTTTTTGATTTTACCACATTGTCGATTTACTGTAGTCGTGGCAGCATCATTAAACTTTTTCACCCTAACAACATCATCATTTTCATTAGACACATCATGTGTGATCATATCAAAATCTTCTTGGGCTGGAATTCTTTTTTTTCATGATGATAAATAAATGGAAACTGGTCATATAACAAATTCTCTAATCCAGTCTGCTCATTTGGATTATCCGCAATTTGAGATGTCATTTTCTCCCCATTTTGATACCACACAAAGTAGTTTTCTTGAAAACCATATTTGGTTATGTGGTAGCTGACTTCTTCATGGCTCAACTAAGGCCTTCCAACACACTTATAATAGGGGCAGTGTATGTGACCACTATCTAAAGCATTTTGAAATGAAAAATCTGAAAATCTCTCCAAATTGTTTTGAAAATCGCATGAACTCTAAAAAGTTTCATACATCCAACTTCTATCCATTCTGTAAAAAACTTTATAGGTCATTTCATCAAAATAAAATCAATAAGATTGAAGTTTAAAAAAAAATATTTAAGTAAACAAGAATTTTTCAGTTTATATGAAACCATAATTGACACACTACTCTATATGAGGATCATAATATAAAAGAAAAAAATACTATATTTATAACAAAATATATTTGAAGAACTATACATGAGTGTACAAGAACATGTACACTTGTGGAGGAGAATTACTCAGGAGTTGAATAAATTTTAGATTGAAGAAATTTTATATTTTAGTAGATAATTTGAGTGATCATATACATTGCCCCAGGGGATGGGTGGGCCATACATGGGGGTGGCGGGGTTGTCCAGGGGGTCGAGGTGTCCAGGGGGTGGGGGGATATATAGGATGTGGGGGGGGGGGGGGTCTATCCATAGGGTACATGGTGGCCAGGGGGTGGGCGGGCTATCCATGGGGGTGGCGGGGCTGTCTAGGGGGGTACGGGATGTCCGGGGGGGTGGGGGTGGGGGTAGCGGGGGGGGGGTGAGGGGTCTGTCCAGTGGTGTGGGAGGCCTATCCATAGGGGGTGTTAGGGCTGTCCACAGGGGTGGAAGGGCTATCCGGTGGGGTCAAGGGTGTCAAGGGGGGTTGGGTGGGGATTTCCTGCAGGATTGGGGTGTTCAGGGGTAGGTGGGTGGGTGTCCAAGGGGGTGGGCGGGGTATCCATGGGGGTGGGGGCTGTCTAGGGGGGTACGAGCTGTCCATGGGTGGGCAGGATATCCCCGAGGGTGGCAGGGATTTCTAGGGGTAGGGGGTGTCCATGGGGGTAGGGGGATTTCTAGGGGTGGGGGTTTCCAGGGGGTACGAGGTGTCCAGGGGTGGGCAGGCTGTCTAGGGGGTGGCGGGGGTGGTAGGGCTGTCCAAGGGGGTACATGGTGTCTAAGGGGGTGGGAGGGATGTCCACGAGGGGTGGTCGGGCTATCCATTGGAGTGGATGGGCTATCTAGTGGGGTCAAGGTTGTCTATAGGGGGCTTTCCAGGGTTGGGGTGTCCGTGGGGATGGGGGTGTCCCAGGGGTGGTGGGCGGGTGTCCCGGGGTGGTGGGCGGGCTGTCCATGGGGGTGGGGGGATGTCCACAGGGGAGAAGTGTCCAAGGGATGAGAGGGTTGTCCACGGGGGTGGTGGGGCTGTCCAGGGGGATCGGGGGTGTCTAGGGGGTGGGGAGATTTCTAGGAATGTGGGGCTATCGAGGGGGTATGAGGTGTCCACGAGGTGGGAAGGCTATCCAGGGGTGTGGCGGGGGAGTCCAGGTGGGTACGGGGTGGGTGGGTAGGCTGTCTATGGGGGTGGAAGGGCTATCTTGGGGGTACGGGCTGTCCAGGGTGTGGGTGGGCTATCCACGAGGGTGGGGGATTTCTAGGAGTACGGTGTGTCCCGGGGGTGGGTGGGCTGTCCATGGGGGTGCCGGGGCTTTCCAGGGGATCAGGGGGTCTAGGGTGGTGGGCTGGGGGACTTTCCAGGGGTTGGGGTGCTATTCAAAGGGTACAAGGTCTCCAGGGGGTGGGTAGGTTGTCCAGGGGGATGGCAGGGCTGTATAAGGGGGTACGGGGTGGGTGGGATGGTTATCCATGGGGGTGGTGGGGCTTTCCAGGGGGTGGAGGGGCCTTCCAGGGGTACAGGGTTTCCAGGGTGTGGGCGAGCTGTCCACGAGGGGTGGGAGGGCTGTCCATGGGGGTGTCAATTCTATCCATGGTGGTGGAAGGGCTATCCAAAGTGGTTGGGGTGTCCATGGGTGGGGGGGGGGGGTGTCCAAGGGGGTGTGGGCTGTCTAAGGGGTGTGGGTGTCCACCCCCAAACTAGGGTTGTAAAATCTTATCTTTATCCAATTTTAGAATGATTTCAAGCCTATTATAGATGACCAAGAAGACTGTTGGTGTAAACAATGAATATCATATATATAAATCACAACACACCCAATTTTAAACACACCACCAAATATCATATGAAGATTGAATTTTATGAGCCATGTTTTGATGGGACACTACTCATCGGAGTATGAGCCTTGTTATATGATTAGGTGATATGGAGTTGTATGAATGTTAAATTTGTATGTGATCAATATGGATAGTGGATAAGAACCTGAGTGAGACTTCTTTGTAGAGATCACTTCTTCTTGGTAGTGTAAGAGTGAGTGTTGGTATATAGCATCAAGAAAAGTCTTAACGCTTGAAAGAAACTATTCATTGTTTATATTTGATTCCTATTTTATGGTTGAGTATCGGAGTGGAAAAGACACACCCCTCCCTGGATAGCCCCCCCACCCACCCACACACCCCTGCAACCCCCGTACCCCCCCTACAGCCCCCACCTAGATAGCCCCCCACCCCACCTGGACACACCCACCACACCTGGACAACCCACCCCCCTCCTCCCTAGACAACCAACACCCCCCCTCCCCCACCTGGACATCCCACCCCACCCGCTTTGACAGCCCACACTCCCTTTACTTCTCATACCCCCTCCCACACCTATAGAGCCCACCCACCACCACCCTTGGATAACCCACCCCCTCCCTGGACAGCCCACACCCCCTCCCCTACAGCACCCCCTGACAGACCCCCCCCGGACAGCCCCCCCCCTAGATAGCCCCCCCCCCCACCCCCACTGGACAGCCCCCTGGACAACCCATACCCCTCCCCTACCTAGATATACCCCCATGACATCCCACCCCCTCCCTAGGCATCCCACACCCCCCTCCCCTATATCCCCCCACCTGGACAGCCACCCCCCACCTAGACAGCCCGCCCCCTCCATGGACACCCCCTCCCCCACCTGAAAACCCCACCCTGACCCCCTAGACAGACCCCCCCCCCCCTTGGGGAAGCCCATACCCCCTCCCCTACAACCTTATAGCCCCCCCTATAGCCCCCTACCCCCTGGACAACCCACCCCCACCTGGAAAGCCCCACACACCTGGACAGCTACCCCTCCTGTAGCCCCCTTAGTGTATTTTTATTTTAAATCATTCTATTCCTTACGAAATCCAAACTATCATGAATTACACATTTTATTCCAAACAAACCAATTAATTTATCAAAACATGAAAAATTATATTTATAAAAACATGACAAATTCAATTTATAAGGCTCTATGGATCACTTAGAAAATTTCATTGGGAAAAGGGGAAATCAACTACCATGTTAATTCCAATTTAAAAATTGGTTCAGCCACTTAGGAGGTGTGATGGTGTCTATAAGGTGTGGTGGTGTCCAGGGGGGCTATCTAAGTTGGTGGGGGGGGAGGTATCTAAGGGGGTTGAGGGTGTCTAGGGGGTGGGGGTTTCTAGGGGTGGTGAGGGTGTCTAGGGGTTGTGGAGGTGGTGGGGGTGTCCAAGGGGGGGGGGAGGGGGGGGGCTGTCCAAAGGGTGGGGGTGTCCAAGGGGTGGGGGGGTTTCTAGGGGGTGGGTTGTCCATAGGAGGTGAGGGGTGTCCATGGAGGGTGGGGGCGTCCAGGGGTGGGTTGGGAGGGATTTGTCCAATGGGTGGGGGTGTCCAGGGGGTGGGGGTTCAGTGGGGTGAGGTGAAATCCAATGGGGGTGTCTGGGGGGGGGGGTTGTCCAATGGGGTGGGAGGTGTCTAGGGGGTGTGGGTGGGGGGTGTCCACAATTCCAATCCATCATCCAACCAATGCCAAAATCCAAATCCAATTTTCAACTAAACTAAAGTTCAAAAAACATAAAACAAATCCTTTACCCCCATGCACTAAAAAAACCCCACTAAACAAACCCTTTACCATTTTTGAAGTGTTGAAAAAAAAAACAACCCAAAGGGTTTGGTACACGAAAGACCTCAATAACTATAATTTAGCCTAAATCAAAATAAAAAACAGAAAAAAAGAACAATAGCACTAAAAAAGGAAAAACTTACTAATTTCAAGTGTAGAAATAAAAATATGTTTGATTGATGAAGCATATACTCCTAGAAGGAGTTTCTCCACTGAGAAGACTTTGGTAGGAGCTCTGGATTAGGTCTGCAATCGAGCTGAGTGGGATATGGGGTGCTAGGTATTTGGGGAAAAATATTCCCCACAGTTTTTGAAAATCTTTGGGAAATCCTCTCTTTACCAACAATTTTACTAAACCATTACTCTATGTTAGAGGAAGTAAATCTTTCCCAATGTTTTTTTCAAACCGTTGGGAAAACTTAACCATATTAACACATTTTCCAACGGTTTGAGCAAACCGTTGGAAAATGTGTTAATATGGTTAAAGTATACCAACAGTTTCTTGAAACCCTTGGTATATATCCATTGGGAAAACTAAAATTTCCAATAGTGATATTAAATTTCAAAGAGGATGTATATACACCTCATAAAATAAGATAGGTTCATAACATAACATGTGTCTCAAAGAAAAACAATTGAGACAAAAATCCCATACTGCTTTGGTAATGTTTGAACTGTAAAACCCATAAAAGAGAGATCCTAAAATGGATATGTAAATAACAATAATTTTTAGTGTAATAATCATAAAATAAATTCATGGTTAGTATATACAGCCTAAAAAATAAATAAGTGGTGAATATGGAATGTGTCGCATAGAAGTAAAAGGTGAGTCATAAATCCCTTACCTTAAGTCTCAAAATAATTCATACATTTTCAAGCCTCAATTATAATAAATCGAATTTAATTAAAAATTTATTAAAGAACCATAACTATATATATCAAACCATATATAATTTACTTATAATCTTTTATGATTTATTTATTAATAATTCCATGTTAAAGTCATGTTTTGAGCAATAACTATTTTGATTTACATGTATGGTTTAATTTTTTTGGGTACTATTACATTCATCATGGTTAAATAATATCTAGAATGTTAACCATGATATAAATATCATATATATTCATCATAAATGTTTTTATCGTGATCCATGAATGTTATATATACAAAATGTAATACACCACTCAATAGAGATAGTTGGTCGTATTTATGCATGAATGTTGTTTCCATTTTCCAGAAATAAAAAATTAAATAAATAAAGGTGAATAATATATTACCAGTAAAGAATTATTTTTATATCTTATATATCACATATCTTCCTTAAACACGTCATCATTACCTTCCATGTAAATTGTTAACGAATCACATTGCTTCGCAAGGTGGTAGTCCATCTTACACAAGAACAACATTATCATATTCCTATAGAAGGGAAGTAAGAGTGAACATGTGATATTATGATTAAATAAGATAAATAATATCAAAAATATCACATATAAATAATAAATCCATTATTATATCCATTCTTAATAGGTGGTGATGGAAAACGAATGACATCGGTTTGTGAGGCAGTAGTATGCCATACTCACGAATGATTATTTCATAAACCATTTGATGGAAGAGGATATGATTTTTGGTCATTAAAATAAAATATAAAATATATGTTTATTGAATATATTGAAGTTATTATTTAAACATATTTAAAAAATAATCAAATAAGGTGAAGGAAAAAATAGAATAAAATAACTCATTGAAGAACGCTACCTCTTCTCCAGGTAACCTCCTTAGGATTTGACCAAAATGATTCTTATGTTGGTTTTATTCCAAAAATAATTATTATAGGATGATATGATAGAATTTTTGAAGTGTTATGGGTATTTATTGGATGAAATAAAATTTATTTAAGGTGTGAATAAGATATGAGAGTGGGTAGTCTTTTATAAGTTAGGTCAGTGGCTCAGTTGTAGTTTTTTGAAAAGAAAATGTTGTGCCCACGTTTTTATTATGATAAAAGGATAAAAAAAATTGAGTATTATCAAGAATTATACATGATTGATTCTAAATAAGTACATAAATTATATTTTAAATAAGTTTTTAGTTCATTTTTAACCTTATCACTTTTGTTTAACCCCCTCCCCCGATAAACCCATTTTTACCTAAACCACCGTAAATAATTTTTAAAATTTTTACTATTAATTATGGTCAAGAACTAAGTTAAATTCATCAGATAATATAAATTATGATTGTTAAAAATATATAATACATATTTTTAAATTTCATTCACATAAGTGGAAAATTATAATTTAAAATTAATCATGTAGACACAATGAGAGAGAAGGTTTTCAATAAGAAAATGTTCAAAAGTTTACAAGGTTTTTAAATGAAAATTCAATAAGATAATGATTACAATGTCCTAAATTGGATTAATTGATATAAAATGGAACTAATTTTAATTTAAAAACAATTCTAAATATAATTTAACATTAATACTATGTTAAATGAAAAGACAATTTTTAATGAAAATTCTCTATTTTCATTACTCATCAAAAAATAATATTTTCAAAAAAGTATCAAATCATGATAAGAAATTTTTTAAATTATAATTTAAAAAATAAATATATTTTTTAAAATAATGTTTCTTTTATTTTCTAAAAATATTTTTCAAATAAGTGCGAAAAAATGTGACAAAATTACTTTTTATGAAAACACATTTTTAACTATAAAATTGGATTTATTATTCATATTTAATCTAAAATAAACATAAGATAAATTTTTAATATTTTATTAAACATATAATATATTAATTTAATTAAAATAATTATCTAAAAGTGTTTTTCTTAATTTATTTAGTTAAAACACGTTCATTTTCATAAAAATAATTTTTCAAAAAAAGATTTCCTTTATTTTCAAGTGGTTTTTATTTTCATTTTTAATTAATTGGTCACCAAAGAATTCATTTTATATAATTTCTTAAACCATATAATTTCATAATATAGTTATTCATATTCATACCCTCCATTCCAATAGTTAGTAGAAAACTATCATTTTAAATAATACTGTTCTAAAAGTTTGTCATGTTTCGTTTAAAATCAATATTACATGTAACATAAGATAAACATAGTGTTTTGTGTCCTGAAAGATAAAAACAGTGGTGTGCAAAATAAAAAATATAGAAAAGATTAAATTTAACTGAAAAAAGTTTCACAGAATCTCAGTTTGTTACATTATACAACGCTTAAAATGTACTTATCCATTAAAAGTTATCAGTTTTGTACCAAATAATGAGGATAATTCTACCTCATTACATCAATTAGTTCCCATGTATCTTCCAAAAGATGGTGGGTTCATTACAAAACATTGACCAGTTAAGTGGTCATGTTTCTTAGAACTTTCTCTATTTAATAAAAAATCTCTAATAGTCATTCCTTGTAAGAAATATCTATAACATCCCATGTTTTGAACTGGATGAAAAGAGAAGTAAATTAAATTTTTTCGTTAGCTAGAAAGGCCGGTTTTAAAAACAGAGCGTCAAAACTTTTTATTCTAATAGTTAACATTGCGGCGCTAATAGAATAAAAATATTAAGTTTATTTTTATTCATATACGTATGTGTTTTCTTTCAAAAAAATGAAATAACTCTCAAACAGTGCGTCATATGAGAAATCTGAGACTATATTTAGGTCTGTAACACTGGATTTACCCTAGGTAGGGTATAACCTTGATTCGCATTGAGTGTTTGGCACCCTCGCACTTGATAATACCGTATTTATTTTTAATTAATTAATTATTCCTGTTTTGGAATAATAATTAATTAATTTCTCTCAAACGGTGCATCAAATGAGAAATCTGACACCACCGATAGTTCTGGGATGTGGGGTTTAGCCTAGGAAGGGTATAACCTTTACGAGCATTGGACGCTTGGTCATATCGCACCTGAAGATAATTTATTTGTGTTTTCAATATTTTATTGGAAATTAGATATATTAAAACAAATATTATTTATATTATTATTTATTTTGAAAACAATAAATGAAAATTTTTGGGGAAAATATCCCTCAAGGTAATATTGTAGTATTTTTTGGGTTATTGTGTTTGTTGAAAAAGAAGGTTTCAATGATGAATTGTCGACTTCCAGATATATTGTTGATAATAAATGTTGACAAATAACCATGACAAAGGAATGGACGATCTATAGGCGGTACAAAAGAATAGTACAAGGTGGCACTGTTTCCCAGTGTTTGCTAAATTTTTGGGGTCCAATATTTGGAGTTTGGTATCCATCACGAAAAGTGGATATACATGAAGATCATATTTTAATATGGAAAAGGCATGAATTTCATGAAGAGACGCTTCATGGTTTTGAATATGAAAAGACAGAAAGAATGATGGTGGTGATTGTTCGCGATTACGTCAAGCTTCACGAACATCAGAGTTGAAGTGCATCGCGGAGGTGAAGGGATTTGCGAAGGAGCTTCGCAGTGGTGGAACGAGGTAATTTATGGAACGCTCTGTGATTATGACGAGCTCTACGATCTGATAATTTCCAAGGTGCTTCGCGATTCTGAGATAATTCCAGCGGAAATTTTAGAGCTTCGTGATTGGCGATGACGTGGCGCTGACTTCGCGTGGAAGGGTCGAGGGTCGGTGGAATTGCCTATAAATAGAGGTCGACCCCCTCGAGAGAACGAGAGAGTTTTTTATGAAAATATTTTTCTATCGGTTTGCGAAGGTAGTTCTTGAAGGTAGTGTTATTTTCAAAAGATAGGTTCTTCACGACAGCTAATCCGGCTCCGTGAACGGAAGTGCACTTCACGAGGACGCGTTCTCTAAATAGTTTGCTTCGTGAAGAAGTAAGAGCTCCACGACGGCCTAAGCATTGCAAAGCCTTGAGCTTCAGGAGAGTGCTTCGCAAGAGTGCTACTCCAGAGTGATTTGCGAAAAGGCAGGATCTTTGTGAAGGCTTGTTTGAGCTTCACGAAATTGGGAGGCTCGTGAAGTAGGGTGGTTTGAGAAGGTGTTTCCAATGGGGGTTGCCTAGTGTTTAGAGGCAAATGGGTATTCATCAGTGGATGAACTTTGAACTTAAATTGAGCATCTATCAATAGTTGAGGATGCATTCTTTCATGAAAATGAAGAGACCTATTGGCCTATAAACTATGAGTGGATCTTCTAAAGATTCAGTGAGCTTACTTCAGTTGAGAGAGCAGTGAGTTCTCAAATTTTGAGTGGTTGTAAACCAAGAGGGACAGTGAGTCCGCTTCAAACTTGTAAAAAGATGTGCGCTTATAGTGAAACTGGTACATCAGCACACTGCTGGTGTATGCTCCTTGGACGTAGCCCAGTGGGGGTGAACCAAGTAAAAATCACTATGTTCTGTGCATGATTTAAGGATTATTCATACTCTGCATCAGGAAGGAGAGAGAAGAGGGTTTTGTCTAACAGAAAAACAAGATCATCAAGGGGCAGCTGTTTTTATCTGTCATACCCTGATTCACCCCCCACCTCTCAGGGTATCTATCCTGGTGGACCTAACAAAATTCACTTCCAAAATTAATTAATCATGTTGCGGTGTAAATAATAACTACGCAATGTAATAAATGTTATATTATAAATTATTCAAATTAAAATCAAATACATAATCAATCTTTATTTAATAACCATTATCTTTTTTATTAATGTTTGTTGTCATTAAAATATTAATGGTTTCATTGATTAATTATATTAAATAATAATAATTTTAAATATTTTAACATATCGACTTAAATTAAGGTGCGGGTTATGTAAGTTTTTGTTCTCTAAATTCATAAAGGACCCAGGGCACATCTGCGCACCCTGTTGCGGGTCCCGAGCAGTTTTTATAATTAATTAAATATTTTTTCGGGATTAATGTAAAAATTTTACGTTGCGCTCTAGTATGACGTTCAGATATAAATAATTTAAATGTTTTTAAAAGGAATATAAATAATTTAAAAAAAGTTAATATAATTTAATAAGGGATAAAAATAAATAATAAAATAGGAACGGTTGGAATGAAATTAAAAATAATTAAAATGTGGTAAACCCATTCTAATTAAATATTTAATCTCTTCCACCATTTTATTTGGATTTATTTATTTCCTTTTTTTCTCCTTCATTTTTCTTTTTTTCTTTACTTTGTTTCTCTACTCCTCCTATCCTCCTCTCTTATGTGTGGTGCACCTCTCCTTCCTAGGTGGTGCACAACACATTGCTTTTCCTTCGGAAGACCGCTGCTCCTCCATTCGTCACCCATTTTCTTCATCATCAGGTGCACTATAAACCTCTCGGTAAGGTTTATCCCACACACAAAAAGTCATGCGATCTATTTTTCAATCCTCTTTGTAGTTCATCATGGAAGAAGTTTATCATATTTTGGGGTTTTTCTAAAATCATATATCTTCTTCAGTTTTAGGTCAAAACAAAGCCTACCACGGATCATAGGATCATATACAACCATAAGGTAGGGCGTCTACTCTCATTCCATCCATTTCATTGCGATTTATAAAAATGCATTGTTGTGTCGTTAGTCGTTGCCTACCGACTTTGTGAAAATTCACCCAAATTCATTAATTAATTTGTTTCGCCAAGTTGATGTAGCAGTATTGATCATGAAATAATTTTTTTAATTTTTTGCAACAAATTTAGACACCCCTTGGGGCATGCCGACATGGTTAGTATAATTCTCGTTAGCCCAAACTTTTAATTTATTTTATTATATGTGTTGCGCAACCTATTTTTATTGTGTTAAATTTAAATAATTAATTTAGATTAATTATAAATCTTGAATTGTTGAATCTTTTGTAGTTGGTTGTACTGGTTTATTAATTATTAAAAAGTGTATTTATCTGCATGTTTTGGATAACCTATTTTACTGTGTTTAATTTAAATAATTAATTTAGATTAATTATGAACTTTGGAATTATTGGATATTGGTAGTTGGTTGGTCTAATTTATTTATTTATTTAATAGTGAATTTGTCTTCTTATGTTGATGCAGTAATTTTCCTTATTATGATTGCTATGCTGAAAAATTTAATTTGCACTGTTTGATGCATGGGTGTACCTGTTTGATATCAAGATGAAATTACATATGTTGATATCATATCTACTGCTGCGAAAACATTAATTAAATTTAGAGTGGGAAATGAGGTGGGTTTCGTATTTAAGGGCCATTCTTAGACCCTTCGTTCCTAACAATTACCTCTATGTGTTGGGGGGCGGTGTTCTTGGCTTTGTCGGACCAAGACTTCCCCAGGCTTTCTAATACTTAGGAGTGATACCGGTTCCAAAAGGTCCCATCGGGATGGATCCATTGGCAATGTGGCTAAGCCAGCCTCAGATGACACTCGACCCCTTTTTAGGAGATCAGGACAGACTCAGGGTAAAGTCATGCCACGGGCTATACTTGGTCTTCTGAAAGATTTTCTTGTACAGGCTTGGTGGTATTGGATAATTTAAGGATGTTATATAGTGATAACTTCAGGATGGGATCAGTCTCCAACTCTCAACTTGAACCTTAATAATGATGCATTGAAGGTTTATATTAATGTCTCTGTTAGTCTCTTGAGATTTGACATATTTTCTGGTATATTGAAGCACACCTAGTTGACATGTGACTTAGACCCCAAGTTAAAGCACGAGCTTGGGGGTATGCATATTCCATGTTTTACCTTACTCTTATAGGCTTTATATATATGCATATGTGTATTCTACTTACAGGTACTCCTTTCAAACTTTCAGCTTAGGCCGAAGCAGGTGATTAGGCACAAGTGCCGCTTGGAACCCGGGTCGAGTTATTTACTTCATTTCGCTTAATATATTTTCTGCAATTTTTATATAATGGAACAATGCATTTTATTATTGCACGAAATGGAATGGTTTAGACACTGTGGGTGCTAGCCTAATGTAATTTTATCTCACTCCCTCCTCGGGTGTCATTGACACCCGAGTATATTATATGTTTGCAGGTATTGACAGATCGAAGCATGATGCTTCCAATTATTTATTGTTTCTTACTGCATAGGATGGATATTGGGGTAGAGGACCAAGCCTTTCTCGTGATGATGTTGTCACACTTTGTGTCTTTTCTTTCTGTCGACAGTATTCTTGAGTTTTTTTTTGTGCTTTTAGTTTAGATAAAAAAATGGCATGACATAATTTTGTATCTGGTTTTATTTGTGAGCTTTTGTACTTGATTCTTATTTAGTTTGATTATTGATATTGCTTCTACTGCAGTTTATTCAGTTATATGCTTACGCTATTTATTATTTAATTTTTGTTACTTCTATTGTGATAATACCTATTAAATATGAATGGTATAGTCTCCCCCCACCGATATGAAGGAGACTCTCACTACTAGTCGGCATCCCCTGGCAATCAGGGAGATGTGCTTGAGGTCATGTGACGTACCGGTCAGACCACCATCTTAGAGGTGAGCCGGGTCGATACGTTACAATATCATGCTAAATCAATACGACCTCTGAGTTCAATACATGTGATGGATCAGGTATGTACGTCCTCAGGAGAGATACATGAAACACCTCTTGAACATATGATAGGTTCAGTCGAAGTCCAATCAATAGGCTACCATCCTAATATGATCAATAATTTCAAATGGATTCATATACCTAATTCATAGCCATCTTTTGTATCATAAACACAGTTTCATCCTTTGGTTGTGCTTTGATAAATTCCCACTTCATCTCTTACTCAAATAAATGAAGAAAATATATTTTATTCATGAAGAACTAATGGATCACAAGTTCAGTAATATAATGATAATTCATTCTTCTATATTTATTTATAACAAAATGGAAAAAACATGTTATTCAATATAGATAAATCTTTATATGGTGAATTAATATGTTAATCTATAAATCCTCATTCAATGTTTAACTTAAAAAATTTCATAAATAAAAAATATTATAACCCATAATAAATATTAAAATCCAAAACATTAGAAAGAAGTTCAATAAATTCCCAAAATGAACTTATCATTAATACCCCAAACAACATGAATTAGCTCTTATTTTTCACATACCAAACATATGAATACCTTGATCGTCTATTCTCTTGAAACATTTTAATAGCCATAAATACCAAAAAAGATTATTGAAAACATAAAGTATTCCTCATTACCTATACAAAACAGAGCTTATTAGATATATTACATAAATAAAAAAAAGATATAAATCTATCATTGATAGTGTAAAACACTTTTTAAACAAATGATTAATAATTTCCATGTTAATCAGTAAAATTTAATTTACCTTATACAAGTCAATAATCTATTTATCCAAACACAACACCATTTTTTCATCACTAGGAACAAATTAAGGGTTATCTTCCCTTAATCATGTGTTTTTCATAAAATATCACCTTTTCATTAGATCACTTTTCTGGGCCATTAGCACCATTCCACATATTTTTAAAAATACTTAATGAAAACTTATAATGAACAGTACTTGTATATTTCATGATTCATATAAATAATTATTGAATTACAATACATAAACACTTCAATAATTCCACTTCCTTCTCAAAATGTAGACTAATATTCATCATCTTATTCCTTAATATATCTTTTCTACAATATGAAATATAAATCATATATTAATACTCATTGAACTCAATTTAATTATTCATCTTATTTTTATAATAAAAAATACTCTTAGAAGAACCCATACATTTCATATTTCAGTTTTAGTCTCCTCATCATTAGCTGTATAACCATTACTCGTACCACCTTTCTGATTCCCTTCATGATCCTTCTCTATAGGACATCGATTTACAAAATTCAAATACATTACACATTTGATAAATTAAACTATTGATGATATCTTTGTGATACTAATATTATCATCCATTTCATTAATAAATCTTTTCATTTTCCATCTACAATTATTTCTTTTTGTAATTATTTTCCACACTAAAAACATATTTTTATTACTCTAAGACATCCACTTGGGTGATTATTCTCATGTTATTTACATATATAAATCTTAATATTCTTTGTTATATGGTCTCCATAACCCAAAATCTCAGAAAAATCTATCCTTATCTTCTTTGGTGAGTTTGGGTGTTGGTTATGGTGTAGGTTTTTAATCATATTCTGTGATAATTGATTCTTAATAATCACACTATTCTTTACTCAAGTCAACATCCCATTTTTATGATCATCAAAAAAATTTCTATCACATTAAAGGTTAGCCCAGCTTCTTCAGGTTCCCTCCATTAAATAAAAATCTTACATATAGTGTGAGTAAAAATATTCAATGTGGGAAATCACATAATAATGAAAAATCACTTACAGGATGTCTAAATAATGAAATTTTCTTTTTAATCTATGACACCTTGTACTTAACCTAGGACATTAATGGTCATTATTTAAATCCTTCATGATGCCTCGTAATTTCTTTTTGAATTTAAAATGCATATAACTTAGGAAAGTCTAACTAGGTGTGAAAAAGGACCCATACCATGCACCAGGTTATGATCAAGTCCAACTCAGTACACTATTTTCAGAGTTATTATGCCTAGGTACCTGTTTTCTATATCCACATCCACTTTTAGTATCTATAAAAAAATGTAATTTCATTAAAACCATTTTCTCTGTCATTTACCAAAAATCATGGACATTTTTCTATACTTTGACTCATCCTTAGAATTACCCTTAGATATATCCATATAAATATCCTCAGATATATCCCTATATATCTTGTTAATATTTTCTCATCGTAGTTTCCAAATATTAACTAAACCCCTCCTTTAAAACAAACTATAGTTACCTAGGATCATAATACATGGATATTACATATTTTTTATGAATGTTCAACGCATTAAAAAAACACAAGTCTGAGGACCATAATAGTTTAGTGTCTTTTGAGACTTAGTACACAATATTTTAATGTTGGGAATGATCTTCAACATCTTCCATAAATACCTTCTACTTTAGTACTATTAAAAAACACACCCTACATAAAACCTTTCCTCAAAACCTAGGGAAAGGAAACAAGAATAAAGAGTGAGATCATATGATCAACAAGATGAAGAAAGTTATATATCAATGATCATATAAGCATGACAAAAGAATAAGGGTATGAGAACATGATAATAACATTTGAAAACCATACCCTGTATATTTAGGATCAAAATCACGAGTCTTGGCATAAATATTGGAAGTTCATAAGACATGAATCATAAAGAAATAAAAAAACATTATCCATGAGAGAATAACATTGGCATTGGACATATAATTGTTTCGTACACAAAAGAATAGAAAATCATTTCTTTAGTAGTTAAGGGTGACCTACAAGGATATCATAGTGGAATGGATTCACTCCATAAACCATCATAGTAGTAAAGGTTCAATCTCAATACCATCACATCAGACAATGTCTTTTACAGAACCTCATTCACTACACGTTCTAGTCCTATCTATCTCATGAGATATATATTTTTTACTCAATGCATTGAAGGCTGATATAGATCCCACTCAACATATAATTAAAATCACACATATACGTGACACAATATCATAGAACATTGATTTTATCATAAACTACGAAATGAAATGGGTTTCATAAACATTTCATAATATTAAAACATCTGGAAAAGATCCAGGTTTCATACTCATTTCTTCATTTAATATTAGCATAACCCATCAAAATAAGAAGGGTTTATAAGAATTTTTTCATGGGATAGCCCATTTAATAGAAATATATGTCATAATAATCTCTCAATAATAAACATAAACTATTCATATAATGGATAATAATGGTATCCTTAGATCATATATCTAATATGGAATAGCTAAAATTAATGTATGTCATCTTAGATGGAAAATGTGTTTGAAAAGAAACATATAAAATTTATTGAGGGAAAATTTTCATTGAATATAGATTTTTAAAAATAAATATTCATAAATTTTTTGAAATAATTTTATTTTAAAATAAACATTGAATCTTATATAGGAATTTTTAAAAATCATTTTAAGCATTTGTTGAAGAAAATATCTTTTAGGTTTTGAAAAAACTTTATAAAATATAAAAAATATTAAAATCATTTTCCTTGAATATAAACTGAAAAATTATAATATTTTATTCAAGTAAAATAATGGTCATCTAAGTGGGAAATTATATTTATGCAATACATGTTAAAACAAAGATTTCTTTCACATGTTCGGAAATAGACAAATGACCATTGTTTGAAAAATGACATGAATATTCATTTCAAACAAACTTATTTAAATTAAAACATGGGTAAAAATTTATTAAATAAATCATTTGAATAATGTTAAAACATTTTTTAAAACATTATTAGAAATATTTTTTTAATAAAATGGTATTTGACCAAATATATAAAGGAAGATCATTTTTCTTAAAAACATTATTTTCAAATCTTGATTACATAAGGAGAGAAAAATAAAGTAAAAATTTTATTATATATAAATAACTATAGTATAATAAATAAAATGAATTTCATGATTGATTGATCATAATATTTTATAATTGGAAGCATAATCATGGGAAATCCAGATAAGCTATAAGATTGTAACATAAAACTCTTACCACTTGGGAAACTTTGTATCCTAAGACCCATGAAATAATAAAGTTAATTGAAACTCATAATATCATGAATAAATAAATTAATGATATTATATGTCAAAGGGTTTTTAGTTACACCTCATAAAATAACACAGGTTCATTACATAACATATGTCTCAATGAATGAAAATTGAGAGAAAAATATTTTACTACTTTGGTAATATTGGAACAGAAAACTTTGTTAAATAGATATCATAAAATTGGTATTTAAATCCAAATAACTTTTAGAATAATAATAATAAAATACATTCATGGGAAAAATATAAACCACATAAAAGAAAAATGTGATGAATATGGCATTCGTCTCATAGAAGTAAAAAGTGAGATGTAAATCCCTTACTGTAAATTTTCAATTCCTTCATATGCATTATAACATCTTATATAATAAATATAATATAATTATCCATATATTATATAACCATACCTATATATATAATACCATATTTATTTATTATTCTTTTTATTGCCTATTTATTAACAATTCCATATTAAAGTGGAATTTTAGTTAATAACTACTTTGATTTTAATGTATGCTTGGATTTTTTATTTTTGATACTCTTAATTAGATTATTGTTACATAATATACACAGTTTTATACATGATATAAATAACATATATATTAATTATACATGTATTTATAGTGATCCACAAAATTTATAGATAAAACTGCAATACATTGTTCAAGGAGATGGTAGGTTGTATATACAAATGAACCTTGTTTCCATTTTCCCAACAGAAAAAATGAAAGAAATTTAAATAATAAATTAACATTATAGAAACATATTTATTTCAAATATATTACATATTTTTATTAAACACTTCCTTATTACCTTCTGTGTAAATCATGAAATAATCACATCACTTCGTGAGGTGGTAGTTCACCATACACATGAACGACATTATCATATTACCAATGAATGGAAATTAAGAATGAAAATGTGATATAATTATCAAGAAGAATAATAATATTATAAATATCACATTTTAAAAATACATCATTATATCCATCCCTAAGATGTTGTAGTGGAAAAATAAATGACATCAGTTCAAGAGGCGGTAGTCCTCCGTACATAAGAATGATGATTTCATAACCCATATGATGTAAGAGAGGATTATTCTTAGTCAAGAAAATAAAATAAAAATATCTTAGTATATTTATGAAATTGAGGTAGTTATATCATCCTTTATAAAATTAATTTAAGGAGGTGAAAGAAGATATAAAATAAAATTTCCCATTTAAGAATGTTACATCTTCTTCAGGTGACCTCCTTATGTTTGCACCAAAACCCTTCCTAGGTTGAATTTCTTTACAAAATAATGCCTCTAGGATATTAGGATGAAATTTGGGAATTTATTTAATCTTTTATTTACCGATACAAATTTTTTTGATGGTGTAAATAATAGATTAGAGTAGTTGGACTTTTATAAGTGAGGTGAGTGGCACACTTGTAATTTGGGGAAAAGAGAAATGTGTACCCTTGTTATTCTAATAAAACAAGGAATAAAATGGAGTATTATCAATCCTTATAGATTATAGGGTCTAAATATTTCCATAAAATTAATTTTATACATGTTTTTAGTTCATTTTAACCATTATATTTTTAGATAAACCCACACTCTCATGGAAACCATTTTTACGTTACCCACAATATATAATTTTTACTATTTTTACAATAAATTATGGTAAAAAATTAAATTGATAATATTAGATAATATAAATTTTGATGATTTTAAATATAGAATAATAATTTTAAAAATCCATTCAATTAAGTGGAAAATATTATTTTATAATTAATCCCTTAGACGCAATGAGAAATCATATTTTAAATGAGAAATTGTTCAATGGTTTACAAGGTTTTGATATCCAAATTCAATATTAAAATGCTCAAAATGGCCTAAATTGGATTAATAGATATATTAATAAAAAAATTTAAATTAAAACCAATTTAAAATATAATTTATCTTTATAAATAATTTAAATGAAAATAATGTTTTCAATTAAAATTTAGTTTCATTCACTATTCATAAAAAAATAAATATTTTTTGAAAATTATAAAAAATTCACTCGAAATTTTTTTTAAATGATGATTTCAAAAATTAACTTTATTTATTAAAATAAATTTCATCATAGTTTTAAAAATTATTTTTAAAATATGTGTGCAAAAGATGGAAAAACTACTTTTTAGGAAATACTATTTTATGCATAAAATTGGATTTATTCTTATCTCATATCTAGAAAACACATAAGATGAATGTTAAAAAAGTAATTTATTATATATTATATTAATTTAATTAAAATATTTCAAAAAAATATGCTTGTTTATTTTATTGAGATGAAATGTGTTTGTTTTCATAAAAAATAGTTTTTTTGAAAATGGATCCCTTTATTATTAAATAATTTTTATTTTCATTTATAACTAAATTTTCACCAAATAATTTATTTTATATATATGGGTAACCCATATGTTTTTATAATTTTTTTAATATTATTCATACCCACCATAGTTATGGCTAAGTGATAATTGTCATTTTAAAAAATAATATTTTAATAGTATGTCACGTTATGTTTAAACTTTTTGTTACATGTAATGCAAGATAAACATAAAGTTTATTGTAATGAAAGATAAAATAAGTGTTGTGTGTAATAAAAAATATCAAAAATATTAAATTTATTATACTTTATTTTAAAAAAATATCTTTTTTTTAAAGTCTATGAACCTTAGTGTCGCTATGTTCCACCAAACAAAACACTGATCTATCTATTATCTACATAAGACATGACATCTACAAGAAAAGCTCTTATATGGGAGAGTATATACAAACCTAGTTGGACACCCTAAAAATTAAAGGGGGTAAATTTAATTTATGATAGAATTATTCATCTCAACAAAAAAAAATAGGGAAATAAAACCAAATAATATATATAGATATGATCATAAAGAAACTCATGTGAGGGAGAAAGGGGATCTCAATCTCACAACACATCATAGGTTGATGATTCTACCTTCATCTCCAAAGTTCCTTCATTGATTCCAAACATATCGCATTTATATCCAAATAAGCCATGAGGAGGACCCTCACCTCACCGCTTCTCTATAGCTGGAGGGGGAACAATCTCCAAGAGTGGGTCCACACCCTAGTATGATAGGGGGATTCCAACCAATAGATAGGTAAATGACCCAAACCCTATTGTGGTTGTGGGATACTACTCAGTATATGGATAGAGGAATTTTTCCCTTTTTCAATAAGGGGATAACAATCAAGCATGGAGGACCCACACCATAACATAATAGGGTTGCTACTCTATAGGTATTAGTAGATGGACCTCACCCTCGTGCATTGAGGGGTTTCACTCAGTAAGTATAAATAGAGGACATATGGCCTATTATGACAAGTGGGATTAATAATCTATACAAGGTGTAATCTCACCCTAGTATTATAGGGGTTACACTCAGTGGATATAGGGACTACACCTGCTACTAAAACTAGTGCAAGGAGTATAAGGGACCCACACCCTGCTACGACAGGGGAGTTTCCAACCCTAGCCACTCTCTATTGATCCAAACTAATCATTTTCATCATAAAGAATATACTAAAGAAGAATCCTTCTCATAAAATTCTTTGTTGTATCTTAAAATACCCTAAAATTTACATAATCTTGTTCTTTGGCGAAAAATACTTATAATAGGCTACTCATAAGAAAAAATACAAGTCCAAAAAAATGAGATATGAAAGGTGTAATATTATATTAGGGGTATATGTCATGTATGGGGTCCACACGAGGTATGGTACCACTCTACTAAATATCAGAGTCAATCTCACCATAAACACTGTGTAAGGGGATCACATGATGTGTCTCATCCACCTAAGGCCTTATCGTGTGCTCTTGTTCATATACATGTTTGTTGGGTCATGCTCGTGTACCTGACCACATACCTTGTTGTGCCTCAACATGGATCCATGATTATATACTTTGAGAGTAAATGATGTATTCTCTTGCACTGGTTTCTATCCATGTTTAATTAACACACTAATTATCCACATAGAGAGGGTTACATGGTGTCCAGGCCTATCCACATGGCGTGTGATACCTATCTACACCCAAAAACATTACATTGTATCTAGGAGATACACACTATGTTTTATTTTGAGTTAAACATCATGTAGTTATGAATTTTATAGATTCGTGACTTCACGTCATATGTGTACCTGATCTAGCCTCATAACAATGATCACTACCAATTAAGCACCCAAAATTTGAGGAAACCACCTCCAACCATCTATTCCTAACCTCAATTGAAAATAAATCAGAATCTAGTGATTCACTAGAATCCTACATTTCTACACATTGAATCTCCATTCTTCTACAACACATTCTCATTTCCCCTCCACATAATAGATCCATGAAGTATAAACTGTATCCCACATTTTTTCTTGATCTATTCTCAAACCATCCATTTGTTCATTATTTGTTCTACTATAATGATTTCATGGGTTCAATCATGCTCAAAATCACCCTATTAATGTTGAACCATGAACGTGTATTCCAACGGTTAATAAAATGGTGAAAGAAGAGGGGATAACTGAAAGAACAAAGTGAATATATCATTGGAAATGTGTTCTTGACCATTGATAATAAACTTGGGATTATGAGGGGTGATACCATGTGCAAAAAGTGAATAATTATACTACACAAATATAATCAATAAATTGTGGGGCTCGTGTGAAGAATGATTTTACCCTTATTGAAAGAAGATAAAATCCATGCTCAATATTTTAATAAAGATTAGAAACCAAAATTGATGATCCCTACCTCAATTATGGATTTATCTTTGGTGAATAATGGGTTTTTTGTGATGGAGAATGCCAGTTGTATTTTATGCCTCTTGATCTACCTCGATTTGTTCACTATTTTTCATCTAATTATGATTTTCCAATGACAAATTCCCAATTATCCTCTCATGTATCCTATGGTTATAAGGATAAACCTAGTAAATTTATATTGTAAAAATCATGTATAGAAAATCAGGTTAAGGGTATTAAATGAATTAATTAAATAATTTAATTAATTTATCCACTTAACGTACCCATCAACTGCTAATTAATCCAAATATTTGATGTCGACCAACATTAGGTCCAATATAAGGTAAGACCCATGTTCCAGATTCAATTGTGGTTTCATATTTACAATTTGAGGCTCCACCCTAGAGATAACTGATTATTTCTGAAAAAAAATAAACATGTGTGATATTAATATATTTTATGTTTTCATAATATCAATTCTGGGCTAATCAAGCATCAAAATATTACATTTCGCACCTTCTAGATCTGTAAATATTTATTAATATTTTTTGTATCTTTTCAAGAAAAAATGGTCACTAAAATATATCTCAAATTATATTAATTTTAATATTTCTAATACCATGTATTTTATTTTTTTTCATTAAATGGATATTTACCTCGTCAACATTGTGTAAGAATTCGGGGTAATTATTTATTCACTAAAAATTTAAAATAAATAAACATGATAAATATAAATATTTTAACTTTCAAAATAATATTTATAACCGAACATATCTTATAGTAATATAAATGTTAAAAATATTATAGTAATTAAAAGAAAGAGTGTATTGTTTTTTACTTTTCATTAAATAAAATATTATAAAGGTGATCATCACACCTAAATGGAAAAAAGTTCATATATTATACCTTTGTATGATTATGAACAAGATATACTAATAATATAAAATTTATGAAATTGTAAGCGTAATTTTATAGTCCTTATCATATAATTTTTAATCCTCAATCACCCGATTTACCCTTTATCATGTTTACAAAAATTACTAATATTACTATTCATATTGAGAAAATATATATGTGAAATCCTTATTAAATTTAGACCCAGTTATTATAAATATGGAATCCATTCACTACTGGAAAAAAGGCCTATACCCATGGTTCAGAACCGTGGGTATAGCCCCCAAAACCGTGGGTATAGCCTATACCCACGGTTTTGGGAACCGTGTGCTGGAACGGCGTCGGTATAGGTCCCCATCCTATACCCACAGTTTTCCAAAACCGTGGGTATAAGTGTCCTGCCACCGTTTCACTGAAACATAGCCAATTTCTACGGTGTCAACGGATTTTACCCACGGTTTCAAAACCATGGGTATAGGTCCTAAAATAATGCAGGCGCCGAGTTTCGATCCTGCAACCTCTTCGCTGCAAACATCGCGTCTAACCACTACCCCAACATCACTTATATGTATATATATATATATATTCAGTTAAATATAGATATAAAAACCATGGGTATCAAGGGAAGAACCGTGGGTATAGGGTTCCCGCCAAAAAATTCCCTCCCACGGGAAAAATAAATTCCCGCGCACACAAAAGTAACATATACCCACGGTTTTTCATAACCGTGGGTATAGGTATTTTAGCCCAGACTTATCCCCACGGTTTTCCCCAAAACCGTGGGTATATATACCCGTATACCCATGGTTTTGGGAAACCATGGGTGTAGGTCACTTTTCAGGACCTATCCCCATGGTTTTCCAAAACCGTGGGGATAGACCCCCCTATACCCACGGTTTTGGAAAACCGTGGGTATAGGTCATGAAAGGTCTCCTATACCCATGGTATTCCAAAACCGTGGGTATAGGGGGGTTCTATCCCCACGGTTTTGG
Organism: Viscum album; assembly: GCA_963277665.1. Classification (NCBI taxonomy): domain Eukaryota; kingdom Viridiplantae; phylum Streptophyta; class Magnoliopsida; order Santalales; family Viscaceae; genus Viscum; species Viscum album. The sequence goes on from OY728164.1 coordinate 1,177,474,888, forward strand.
GGAAAACCGTGGGGATAGGTCCATTTTCCAGTAGTGATTTCTCAAAATTTAAAACACCAAATTGGTATAATTTAATTTATAATAAAACTGGAAAATTGCAAAAAAACCCTAGGTTTTTCAAAAAAAATACCCCTTTTAAATATAAAATTTCTTTATGATAAATTCATGTATAAAATTCATTTCATAAAATTGGATTATTTTTAATAAAAATCAAGTTATAAATTTTAAAAATAACCCAAAACATAATTTTTCTAGTTAAATAAAATATAGTTTTCAATTAAGATTAATAGTTTTCAGTTTTCATTAAATAATAAATCTTTTAAAAAATAATCTCAAAAATTCATCATAAGATAATTTTTACATACATATTTAAAAAATGAATTTCATATTTTCATATAAATATTCAAAATTACACATAAAATAAATATATTATTTTCTCACAAAAATAAATAAAATTATTTTTGAGGAAATTTATTTTTGAAAAAAATTTATTTTTGAATAATAAATTGACTTTACTAAAAATTTAGTGATTATTTACAAAGAATAAATTATTCAATTTTCAATGAGTAGTACCATCATATATTTGATTAATTATTTATTCCTATTCATAAACACTAATTTAACATCTAGGTTTTAATGATCAGAATTAAGAAATAATATTTTGTTTTTCGCTTATGCTTAGTGTTTCATATCTTGTATGCTATAGAATTTTTTTAAAAGTATTTGGATATTAAATAAATTCAATAAAATGAAAATCATAAAATAATAGGACATACCATGGTGTAAGGATATAAAATCATAGGATATTGATCATGAAACAAGTTTACATAAGATTGGAATGTGGTGTATTCATGACCATATAAATCATAACATATATCAGGATTCTCTTCCAAGACCATATTAACATTATAGAAAAATATAACTGAATCATTCCAAAATATAACATAATCGAATTTATATAACCACATAATATCCATGCGTAACTTTTCAAAAAAAAAACCACATCATGTCAATTCATAACACAGAGGTCTCATGATATTTAAATCATTAACCAATTCATTGGAGGTGTATATAAATTCAAGACAACCCATCATCATAATAATATGTCTATACATATGTGTTTCACATGACTACAAATAAAATAATAACTCTATAAAATTTATATCATGATTAAGCAATTGACATAAAAATTGTATCCAAATAAATAATGTGACTGTCTAGATAAATATTATTCAACCAAGATAGAGAATCATAGGGTATTCAAATTGTATAGATTCACTGGTATAGGGTAAAGTCATAATTTCCTTATTCAATTGAATATGGGGGTATCTAGGTGAAAAATATTAAATGATAATAAATAATTATATGGTATTAATATTGGAAACAAAGTATTTGAAAGGTTGTATATTGTTTTACTTAAATATATGAAAAAAATGTGATGATGGACCATTAATCTCAAAGAGCTTTCATTTCCACCACTCAACCTATAAATAAGAAAAAATAAAAAAATTGTAGAATTATTTTAAAAAAGGACCCATTTTTTATAAATATAACATTTTAGGAAATAAAACACAAGTAATCATTAAATAAAGTAATATTAAAGAGTATTTACACATGAAAATATCCCTGAAGGAAGACAATAAATTGAATAGGTTTTAAGGAAAAAATCATAGTTTTTATGAAATTTTGAAATAAAAAATAGAACAAAATATATTTGGAAGTAAATAAAAATAATAAAATGGTATTTAAAAAATGAATAATGATTTAATAATTAAATAATAATAAATTATTTTATAAATAAACAAGATAATAATATATATATAAACAAAATATCATCCTTAAAAGAGTTTTCAAAACATATAGAGACATAGTTTTAAAAACAAATAAATGAATCACCAACCAAAATCATTTTAAAAATGGTGTTCAATAGATTTTAATTTTTTTAATAATTAAATTTATTGATAATTGAATCATGAAAATAAAATAGAGTTAATATATAAGAAACATAGATAGAAAGATATGAAATGTAAAAGGTTCCCGTGTAATATTCATTGTGTTTGAATTAAATAAATAAAAATAATGGAACCACAAATGAATTAATATCCCTATAAAAATAAAGGGATATGAATCCTAACTAACATAAAGTAACAATATGAGAAATTTAGAAATAGGATGAGAGAGATAAATGGTGATAGTGAACATTCACATAAGAACAAAAGAGAAGTAAATACCACTAATTAAAAAACTAATGTATGAAAAAAATAGATAAGGAAACAAAATACATCAAAAAATAGAGTATTCTGATTAATTTATACCTTATAAACATTTTACAAATTTCATATAAGTAGGTGTATAAAATAGAGATTCAATTTGTAAAAATAGATATTTAAAGAGAAACTACTTACCTCGAGTCCTAAAACACAACATATGTACTCTAAATTCCTAAATAATGAAAGTATATAATATATTTATAGTATAAAAACATTTTTAATGTTTATTTCATTATTATTTTTACTTTTAATTAATTTATTATAATATATTTCTCATTTTAAAGGTTACATTTTCTTTCACCTACCTTTTTTAGGTTGTTCAGTTCAATGTTCCAAAACTATTTTGATATAATAGTAATGGAAAAGGCCACTATAAAGTAGTTTCATAGGATGTATTAGTTTCATGGTACTAGTATTCATGTCAATCTATTGGTATATAATTTATGTGTTGAATATGTAGTCCAAAATTTATATATATTAAGAAATGTATATCGATGTACTTGTTTTAGGTAGTTTAAATGGAAATTATTTTTTATTGGTAATATCAAACAATGTAATAGAAATTTTATCTTTAATAAATATTTATCATATAATAAATATTATATACATTCATTAAATACATTTTTAAAAGCTCTAATCCATGGTGGTAATAGTGTATTCATCACATCATCCATATAGGAGGTTAAAACCAATCATGATGGGATAAATGTTATAAAAACAATGAAATGGTTTTTATGAATTATGTGATTATTTAATCCTTATTTTTGTATAATTATATGCTTAATTTATTGTTTGAACTATAATTTGTTATATTTATAAATTAGAAGAGGAATAACTAAAAATAAAGTAATTAAAAAAGATTAAATTAGAAGTCACGGTTTCTACATTAAGAAAGCTCTATAGAACTAGTCTTTAGGGGATCTTGGAATTCTATTTTGAGAATAAAAGGTCATAAACCATGTATATGAGGGTTTGGAGATGTATTTTATTATTTATTTATCAATGTAAAGTGCATTGGAATTGATAAATAAATAGGTAGAAGGGAGTGTATTTACATGTGAAGGGGATGGTGTCTTATGAATAACATATTGACTAAATTAATATTTTTATCAAGAAAACCAATATCATGGATTATTATGACTAGGTATATTAATTAATTAATTTTATGCTTATATAATGGATTCTTACCATATACATACATCATACGATGATGTTTTTGTCAATGTATTTACCAATTACAAAATACGTTATTTTACTATATTTTTCTATTGACCATTATATTTCAAAATTTATAAAAATTAAAAATCATAAAAGAAAAATAATTTTTACATGTTGATTCAAAAAATGAAAAACATTTTATCAAATCATATGTCTAAATAAGGTAAATTTAACATTTAATTACATTATAAAAAATGTTATTATATTAAATAATATATAACATGTTTACTAAAAACACTCTTACAATATGTTACAATGATTGAGTTTTTATATTATGGTATTTTGATAATTATTTTAAATTAATTTATACCTGGTAAAAATTACATATAAGTTAACTTCACTAGCTAATATCATGGTCATTTTACAATTTCAATAGTCAGGTTACTATTCCAATGGTTATATAATCTTTACCAATCTAATAAATACCTACTATTCTTATAATTATTCATATACTAAATTAATTAAAAATGTTCTCCATAATCTATTTATAAAATTAAAATATTATTTTATTTAGTTTTGATTATGATAGATGGTATGGAAGAGGGTTGAATATACCAATTTTAAAATTGTAAATAGTTGAATTAAATAACTAAATTAACTATCATAGTTATTAAACATGAAAGTATAATAAACAATAGAAGTATAAATTGATTATAGTGAATAATAAATCTTATAGTTGTTTTTTTATAAAAATATACATTATTTCTTACACCACTCTACTTATTTATAGATTCATTATGCACTAATGACCTTATTTTTGAAGGGGGGTCATTTCCAAAATACCAATTACTATTTTTAGTGGAGGAATAACCAATAAGAAATCCTTCTTTTTAATGGGTATATAAATTTGTTACAACACTAACATTAGATACATATTTTCAAAACCCAAAGGTACTAATTTTAGATTTTGGAATCGCTTCTTAAAGAGAGAATTCTTTTGTTGGGAAAATCAGAAACCAATGTTTAAGACCATGTGATATAGATAGAAATACTAGGTAAAGAATAAAAAACGAGGTAGGAGAAGTTGATACATATAGATAAATCACAGCCATGAGTTATTTTTGTAATGATTCATTATATCTATTTAAGGTAGTAGTTGTAGTTGAAGAATATTAGGTTCCCCTTGAGAGTCCATCCAATAGATGAAACTTTTTTTTCATTAGATCACTTATGGATTTTTAATTTCATAGCATCATAGAGAAAATACGACTAAGAGAAATTCAATTCAAAGTCTTATTAGTAGTATACTATCATATTAAAACTCCATGAATGAGTATTACTCCCTTCAAAAAATACTGAACAATATCTCAACAACAAGAAAGAAATAATTTTTAAAATTAAAATAAAAGTACAAAATTGCTGGAGAGAGAGAGAGAAATTATCATTCTATAATTATCATTCAAAATTAAAAAACTACATACTAATTATAAAAAAAAATCAATTCATCTTGTAACAATTCAAAAAATTATTATAATAAATGGATAAATAAATCTTATAATAATCACATTTCTTCCTTCTATAAAACTAAAATTTTAAATTTTAAAACTTTCTATAAATAAATATGCAGTTATGTATAAAAGAATATAAAATTAATAACAATATAACTAAAAATATAAAACAAATATAAAAATGTCAGTAAGAACTAAAATTTATTTATAAAAAATAAATAATAAAAACCCTCATAATAACTAAATTTAAAATTTTTGAGATATGTAACGCCCCAAGTTTTTTAAAAGTAAAAACTATGTTCAATAGCATACATGACACAAAACATTGAATCCAAAAAAAGGATTAAATAATAAAATATATATTAAATTCTTGGGTATGAAAATTTTTAACTAATTTATTATATATATATATATATATTAAAATGTTTAATTTTTTTTAAATTTTTTAGGAAATAATCACTAAATTTTTAGTAAAGACATTTATTCTTCAAAAATGATCTTTATTTCTTTTTGTGAGAAAATATAATAAATAATTTTTGAAACTATTAGAAATGTTATTTTATAAAAATATAATATTTTTTTAATAATCATATTTATATAATCATAGGGTGAAATTTTTGGATTTCCAAAAAATAATGATTTTTCATTGAATAGTGAAAAATACCAATTTTTGGTAGAACTACCATTTCATTTTAATAAATTAAGTAAATTAAAAGTACTATTATTATTTTAACGTTATTTAAAATTTTCTTGAGTATTTTTTTTAAATTTCACCCAATTAGTTACAATTAAATAATATTTATAGTGTATTTTAATATAAGTTTATTTTGAAGCTTAAAAATACATTTTTTTTAAAAACTGTTTTAAAGTGCATAATGATTCTCCATTTTGAATAATTAAAGTAACCCTTAATTAGGATTGATTTCAATAAATATTATATAATATATTTTTATATTATTTTTAATTTATATTCATATAATGATGATTTCTATTCGCACAGTTAATATAAGATCATAGTTTCCTTTAAAAATGCATTTTTTAGAAAACCGCTTTTCATCAGTTTATAGGCTGTATTTTAAATTAAATTATACCACTTATATGAGTTGAATTTTATAAAATGGATTAAATTTTTTTAATAATCCTTATTTATATTTTATACTATGTTCAACTTATGTTTTGTTCATAATAAATAGTAAAACCAGTAAAAAAATAGTTACCGTAGTAAAAAAATTAGAACGGTATAAGTGAGTAACCTTAGAAGAAAAGAGGATAAAATATTTAAACATGTTTTTTTAGTTTTATAGGTTTTTATGGTACTTATATATCATTTACTTATTTATTTTTCAATTTTTGAAGCACTTTTCTTGAGAGTGACTTCCCATTATTGAATAGCTTTGTGTATTTATAAGAATGTCACTCATCCTCCATTATAAAAGGGCCCATCTCCCCTCTTATCCACACGTAGAAACATATTGTATAATAAAATACATAACAAAATACATTCCTTACATACCTAAAAATTCCCTATAATCTTCTCATTATCATAAATCTAATCTTGGAAGGACTTAGGTACAATCCTAAAGAGGTGGTATGAAGAATATGTATTGATCTTAACCAAACACCTTAGTTTTATTTATTCCTCCATATCCATAAAATATAATTCATCCATTATGATAAAATAACACTAGTATATACCACATAATATTTTGTAATATGTCCATGGAATACCCAAAACACATCCCCTTCCAACAAATTGGAAACAAAACCACCATTCATGTGTACGGATGACTTCCACCTCGTGAACCGAAGTAATCCATTTTTAATATTCATTTATCCAGAATATTCATGAATATTGATTTAACATTCATATATTACATTCATGAAATATTAATCATTCTCTAAAAGTAACATATCATATACCTTCTTACCTTACTATCTATTGAACAATGATAACATCATTTGTGTGTACGGAAGACTACTGCCTTGCAAAGTGATGTGATTCATTTTTGTTACCACATCACATGGATGTTATATCTAAGTTTTTTTATATAAATAATATGATATTTATGATATAATTATCATTCAGGAAATATAAAATAAAACTTAACATATTTTCATCATGATCATTCAAAAATAGAAAAGTTACTCAAGCGTACGTAAGACATACCATCTTCATGATTGTAACATTTTTTTTCATTACCATACTCCATGATTGGTTTTAATAGTACAATTTAGCTATAAAATTACTGTTATGTCATAATTATTATTCTAGATATGATTAATTAATAGTGTCTTCATCCTTAGTCAACATTCTGGACTGATTTTGGACATATGATCCGAACATCATTGAAACATATGACCTGAAACAAAATGAATAAGTAATTTCATTAAAAATTATAACAAATAAAATAAAAGCAATAATAAATATTAAAAAAATTATTAATAAATTAAATAATTAAAATATGATATTTATTTAGTAATATAAATAACATACGAGATGAATCCGGCTCAAAGTAAGTGATCTCTCTGAACCACCCTTTTCTTCGGGTTATGGCCACTCTCTATCCCTAACTCACATCATCTCCCTATTTAATGATGTTGAATGATTCTAAATTATATATATATATATATATCTTAAATATATAACAATATCATTCTTCCTTATTTTTATGCGGAAATACATGCCTTATGACCATTTCTCAAATTTCTTCTTTAAGAAATATCTTCTGATTATGTTATGAGATAAGATTATGAAACATATTTTATTCTATAGGTAATTATTAACTTTATAAATTCTGATTTATTCCCTTATGAAAAAAACAAATGTATGAACATAGTATAAATTTTATGGGTGGTCCTAATATTATATATCCCTTCAATACATTGGGTAATGTTATAGTCTCATGAGACATCATGTATGAGATTATAGAGTGAACCTAATCCATTACGGGACTCTGTCCACCCTGTGATATTGTCTTGGTGGTCATCCCTAACTTATGTTTATGTCATGTTTTTGGTTTTTTTTACTTTTCTATTCTTCAATGACCTAATGATACGATTCCATTTATGTTATGTTCCTATTTGATTTCTCATTTACCAATATTTTTATGATAACATGTTATACCTTTGATTCACATTTTATTATTCCTTATCATGTTTATTACCTTACTAGGATTTTTATCTCAACCCTTGCTTTCTTGAATTCCCCAGGTTATCTCATGTACTTTTAGGTGATTTAATGTATTTTTAGACCTCATTGTAGAGAATAAAATAAGGATTCCATGTTTTAATTCATTTAGATGCATTATGAATCTAGTCTGCTAAAGACACTAGACCTTTTAGATACTTGTCTTTTAGTAAATGATATTTATTTTATAAATAATTAAATAATATTTGGAAAAAGGTTTGGGTTAATATAGTTGGTATGATAGGAAAGGTTTAGTTAACCTTTGGAAATCATGATGTGTAAACTTTAGTGATAAACCTTGGGATAATATTAGGGACAAGAATTAGTATAAGAATGTATCCTAGAATTTTGGTGAATTATAAAGTGTGCGGTTTCCAAGAAAATACATATTGGTCAACATACTTAATGTGGATGTGGATCTGGGATAGAGGTACCTATGGGTATTATCCTTGAAAAGGGTGCATGAAGATGGATTCAATTATCACTTGGTGGAAAACAATGAACCTTTATGCACACTAGGTTTTACACTTTTGGGGGGAATGCTTTGGTAAAGTCACAAAATCTTTAAGAACCATTATAAAGGATAAAAATTCACATAATATTTTATAATAGGAAATATTTCATGGATAAATTATATTGAAACCTATAAATTCAAAGGTTAAGAAATATATTTCATATATGATTTGTCTCTTTAATCTTTATGGTTTCTAATGTATGTGTTTAATAGTTTAAAAATAATCAGCCCTAATTTACTATTTTTTTAGTCAATGCTGGGAAATAGAAAAAAATAATTCAAAAATAATTGTGATGGGTAATTTGATGATTTCCTAAATTAGATACCCAACCTGATGAAATTAAAGAGTCATGAACTTTCTAAGAATAATTTCCATGTTAACTAAAGTTTTGAACTAAAACCTAAATCAAGAGGAATTTATGAATTCCCCTAATAAATAGAAAGTTTAAATTGGGATCATTATGTGAAAAAGGCCTCCAACATTCAGGGAATCTTCTAATCCTTTAATAATAAAATAATGGGTCAGATCCATTTAAAATATATTCTCTATTCTTCAATGCCTTGATCAAGAGATGGGTTTTCTGGTTATTTATCATATGGTTGGAGATTCCGATCAATGGTGAAAATTGATCAAAATTACAAAGTTTGTGGAAGAGATAAAATATATTGAGTTAAAGGAATTTTAGAAATTGTGTTTCAAAAAATATCTTCCAAATACTCTCTAAATTAAAATGGAGAGTAATTTCTTTAGCCTTAACTAAAAGGGATTAAAAATTCATTGTGGGGAAAAAATAAAAATTCATAAGACTATCATGATAGGACTTTATATTTATCATCTCTCCTAAAATAAATGTTGATTTCTTATTTAGTGGGATAAAGAAAATTAAATTAAATGATATGGGAATTCATGACATTGAAATCAATGATGAAATTGTCTGATGTTCCCTCAAATTAAAAATAGACATCATCCAATCTCAATGTTCTCATGGGGATAAGAAGTCAAAAAATAAGTATAATTACAGTGGTATGATGTATTAATATAATATTGGAAAGAAATTCCAACATCCCACTTGTCAAAAGTGTGGGAAGAAGCATCCTAGAAATTTCTTGAAGGGCGCCAGGAAGTGCTTTTGCTAGGGGAAATAAGGGCACCGAGCTAGTTATTACTGATGGGAGAAACCGAACAGTGCGATAGAATAAAGGAGTTCTCCATCAACCCTCAACATGTTTTCCAATTTTTAAACTTGTCACAAATCATCCCAGTAGGGCCCATGTCGTCACAACCCCAGGCCCGCCTCTGGTAGGCCAGGGGATAGAGACTACAACCGATTAGGCATATCCCACAAATGGGAGGCATTTTCCTTTGTACTTTCACATTCACATGCATCTCCAATACCAAAATGCTAAAATGTAAAAATACTAAGTATAAAATTCATGAATACAGTAAGATACCAACCAAAGAGTATGACATTAGGAAATTTGGAAAGTAAATAGAGCTAGAATACAAGCCCACCGAAATAAAGAGTCAGCCGAGTGAATGCACAAGTTCGTAAAGATCATCTACAGAAAACCCTTCCTGAAGGGTAGGTACAGAAATAGTTGTGTGAAGTTGTTAAAGCATGCCTCATTTGATAGGCCTCTCTTCGAGCACCACCTGGCCTTAGTCCACCAAGGATTCGATCAAAGCATTGATTGTCTACAGAAGACATGACATGTGCAGGAAAATCCTATGTAGGGGTGAGTAAAACAATACTCAACAGTACACCCTAAAACTACAATGTAAATTTCACTAAGAAAACAACGTATTATAACATAAAGAAAACAAACAAATTACAACAAAAAAGAAACACAAAACCTACACCACAAAGGAAACACATGAAGTACGGTCAATATAGTAATATTACATATGTATAATTCTAAACAATGAAGAGAAGGATTTCCAGTTTTATTCCACAGGTCTCTCAGTATCTACAACATTTGAAGTGTTGACAGTGGATAGAGTGTTGATGGTGTACAGAGTGTCATTGGTGCACAGAGTGTTAGTGGCACGCAAGATGTCAATGTCCCCAAGAGTGTCGATGGGGCATGGATAGTAGATGGAACATGTAGCATTGATGGGTCATGCATCCCCCAAGTCATGAAGTCACCATTATCACATAGTCAGAAAGATCACATAGTCATACAGACAACATAGTCATAGCCAGCCACATGATTCCACTCATAACATGCTCGTTCTGAAAGAACCTTCTCCATGAGCCACTAGTCCATATGAAAACTATCACAAAAACTCACATAGAGTATCTCAAAAGGATCGACTCATCACAAGGTTCAGAACACATCAAATAGCTCATAAAAAAGTCACAAAATTTGAATGATATGGATAAATTAGTAAAAAGGCCTCAGTTCAGTCTGGGTCTGAACCGACCCGACCTATTCAATTTGGCCTGACCTGAACCGGCCTGACCTGATTAACCACTGGATTATAGCCAGTTGGGCTGCATGGTCCATCCTGATTGGTTGTTGGGGCGGCCTGGTTCACTAACTTTTCCAACATTGTGTGGGAAGAATTTTCTCCGCCGGACACAGTCTACCCTCGCCAAGTCCCTCAAGTCCATGCGGTCACCTGACTATGTGGCCAGCTGGCTCCCCTGGTCAATGTGGCACTAGACCATGTTTCATGAGTATGGACCAACTACCACATCCACTATTAGTAGCACTTCAGACTTCCCTGATCATCTCCAACATGGCCTCGTTGGGCCGTGTCCTTACCGCCACCATTGTGGCCTCCTACTGTGGTCCCTGGTCACCACCTACGGCTTCTGCCACTATGGTCCCTGCACAGTCTGGCCACTGCCACCTACTCCCACGATCACTTCTAGTGAGACCTCCATCCTCCACTGTGTTCCAATGTGTAATATCATCCTTGGTTCTGTGGGTATCCCCCTCTACTCCAGTGCTCCATTTTCTTGAAACAAATCCATACTTGCAATCTGCGGGTTACAATCATCACTACTTTGGGATTCATCAGGTATACCATCGTTTTGAGGGTCCGATCATGCTCAGAACCACCTGACAACACTGAGTCGGGGATCATAGGGTTCTAACGGAGAAAACATGTTGAATGGAGGTAGAAATTCATATAGAAAATTTTTAACATCATTGGCCAAGTATTATTGTACAAGGATCTAAATCTAGGGAATTTGGGTTAGAAATGGATTAGATCTATTCTTAAAAACCCACAACATATAACCTCCCACAACATATAGTCAATCTGCATGCAAATCTGTTCTTGGATTAGTCTATGTTCATCAATGAAATCAAGAATGGGAAAAGAGGGAATCACAAAGAAATCAAAATCCTACCTCAAGGATAGATCAGTCATTGATAGAGAATGAGGTTCCATGTCATCATTGATCCTCAATCTTCCAGCGTTCATTGATCCTCCATTCTCTAATCTTGATTCATAAAAATATTTGGATAAACTTTTTCTCTCTTCCTTAGGGCAAAACTTGGGTTATGGTGATAACCCTAAATTTCTAACAAATGATTTAATTAAAATAAATCAATGCATTTTCAAATAATATAGTTTTATCATAAATATTCTAATGATGGTTATGTCTAGTTTCTAACTTTCATAGTCGACTTGTGTCAGTCAATGTTAGGCCTAGACTAATAAAAACTCCCCTTATAAACTCAATGATGGTCTCATATTTCCAATTTGAGTTACCATTTATGAGTTATTAGGATTTCAAAAATAAAATTATTTTATTTAATTATTTTACTTACAGTCAAACCATTTTCATGTTTTTTCCACTAAAGAACCACTCCGACTAATTTTATGTTACTCCTAGGGTAAAGTCACTATTATGAGAAAAACAATTCCCTTATATTTATGATATGGGAACTCATTTAGAAGTTATTCCTAGTCTTAAAAAAACCACACACGTGTTTTATTAAAAATATAACATTTTTCACCTTATCATTTTGGGAATATTGGGCCGTATAAACTCATTCCATTTTAGCACATGGCCTTGTAATTTTACCAATTAATTTATAAAAAAACCAGGGAAAATTTGAGTCATTAGATTCTCCCAACTTTAGGGATTTACATCCTCGAAATCCAAAACAAAGGATACTAAAAAATGTTAGGGTACTAAGCAAAAATCTGAGCCTCTCACTCCCATGTTCTCTCCTAGAGATTTTTGTGCTTCCACCAAACGCGCACTAGGGGAATTGGTAACCCATGAAGGATCCTCTCTTATTGATCCTCGATCTCCATTGGGTACTAAGCAAAAGTCACCCCATTATGAATGTTCAACTCTCCCTAGTCAATGAAATGTGATGGATCATGAACCTACCTCCTCAAATAAAACACATGGAAGACACCGTGCACCCGGTAAAACTACGGGGGTAGAGCTAGGTGGTATTCCACCTCACTAACTCTACATAGAATTTGAAAATGTATGATGTATCTCAAGGATAACATGTCACCCAGTAGAAGTCTCCACAATCCTCGTTGAGGTGAGACATAAAGGAACATATGGTCTCCCTCCTCTAACTCTAGAGGCCTCCATCTCCTATCATAATATGACTTCTGTAACACCCCAAGCTTCTACGGTACGCTTCTCTTTGAATAATGCAATAGCGTGTGTTGTACGCAACATCGAGTTCTAACACACCACAACCAATCAAACTAGCCGTTATGAATAGTAATACCCACTTTTTGAAAATTTATAAATTTTATTTTTCAAAATTGACATCATATTTGGATTCGGAATATCGAAATTATCCTAGGTTGAATTTTTGGTATTTATCTAAAAAACTTCATTTTTTGATGAATAGTGAAGCCACTAAGTGGTAGTTAAAAAAACAAAATTTTTCATAAAACTTAATTTTACCGCTTTTGTGAGTGGAATTTAAAAAATCCAAGAGGCACGGTTAATATCAACGAGTAAAATGTGGTTCAATTAGATGAAAATAATTTTTGGTGAATTATAACTTTTTACTTTTATTTACCACGGTTAAAAGTAAATAGGGAAATTAAGGGAAAAATGATATTAATATTACCCTAACACATGTCCTAATTCTATTTTACAAGTGTATCTCTACCAAAAACAACCTTAGGAAGAAAATATTATCATTTAGGTCCACTTGGATTAGATTAGGAAATTTATTATTATTTAATTCAAAGAAGAGTTAAAAGATTTAAAATCAAGGTTTATTTACTAAAACATTTTTAATATAGAGTTACACATAAGATAAATTCGATTATAAATATTAATTAGAAAGCTAAAAATATTTCCTACATAATGATATTTTATTTATAATTTTTAGACATTAAATAAGTTAATTTATTTATGACACAATGATGATGCAGTAATTACCATAATAGTGAAAAATTAAAGTAATTGATATTATAAATACCCAAATAATTATAATTTGAGACTTTTTATGAATTAAACTTATTTTATAGGTTAATATGACATGTTTGGAATGATTTAATTAACTTTTTTCTAAGTAATCATTATGTTATAATTTTCACAAAAATCAATTATTGAAAAGTGTCAAAATTGACATAAAAGAGTTTTTAAAACAAATATTATATTATTAATTGATATTAAATTCCTAAAAATATAAGGTTTGGAAAAGAGACTTATATCAACATATTTTTATCATTAATGGACCACTTGGGGTCTCTTGGATGCATATAGTATGTTCATTAACCATATAATATAAAAATATAAAGAGACATTGTAAAAGTGAAACTAATTCACTAAGAGTTAATACTTAAAGATAAGGTTAATATAGTAACCCAAACCTATCTAAATTCTATTGGTTGGGTGGTTTTAGAACCATCCCCACCTTAACCTTTAAATAATCCACTTTGTTGCCATTAGAAACCGAATATTAATTTATTATATTATAATATTTCTAGTTTTTCCAAAGGTGCCCCACACCCCTCTTATAAAAGGGCACTCCCCCTTCTCATTAATTCACACCTTCAAAGCCTTTTGGTTCAGCAAAACCCTGCCCAAATACTATCTCAACGTCTATCACTTCATCCTAGAGGCATCAATTTAGTCAGAAATCCAACCTAAGGATCCCTTTTTATCAAATCAAAAGGAAGAACCCAAAGAACATGTAATGTTTTCACCACCCTTTTTCAAGTTCCTTTCTTCTTACACTTCTTCTTTCTTTGTTATTACCATTCTAAAATAATAACTCCAGTATATTATATATATTGTGGTGTTATTATAAATATGTTACAACCATATTCAGTATTCTATCCATCCTTTGAATGACATGTCACCATACGTGCGTACGTACGGCTTACCGTCTCCACGTCGTGGTGTAATTGTTATTCAATATATTATTATTTGGATGGGAATAATAATGATTTTTAATTCATTTAAATAATAAATATAAAATTATAATGATTATTTATATATTATATACCATCCAATTATATATTATTTTAATATCAAAAGAATGATATTGTCGCTCGTGCGTACGTACGGACTACCGTCTCCACGAACGCGATGAGATTCATTCTCCATCGTATCCATTCAAGTCTAATTCTCATTTTATGATTAATAATAGAATATAATGACATTATATCATTCTAGATATGATAAGATACAACCTATCCATGACAAACATGGCTTACATAACAAAAAATATAAAAGAAAACGAGTAAGTTAACACCCGAAACAACAATAATACTAAGATATTATTAACAAAGCAATGTTAAAAGATCATATATGATATCATATTAATATATATGATTATTGTATAATTTAATAAAAATTATTTTACCATTATAAAGAATTTTATCCTACCCAACAATGGAAATGTACAAGGTAAGGGTTTATTTCGCAATCTCTTCATTATCTGAGGTTGTTTATACGTAATAATCTACTGGGACTTCTTTATCATCCACATCCATATTTCTTAAAAATGTGTTTCAAAACATTTTTACTATTTACTAGAATATGGGTTAAAGTCATTTATACCCTTGTTGACTTTTATAAGTGGTTTATAAAGGAATCATTCTGTCATTTTCCAAACAAGGTCTTTTTAAACCTTTTCGACAGAATTAAGGTAAGAATGTTTTTTTAAACTTATACGGTGGGTGAGGCTATTTTCCGCCGTTATAAATTCTTCGAAGCTTCCCTTACAAGCTTATAAGAAAATTTTCAAAGTAAATGTTTTATTTTATAATTATGTGACTCTTAAATTATTTCAAAATAAGAAGATATATTTTTCTAAAAAGAGTTTTGATTTCATCTATGTCAACATCCTTTGATGGATTTTAAGCTTATTTAAAGTTGATTTATTATGATACAAAACTTCCATATTGTATTGAAGGTTTTGTGATTTGTTTGACTGTGGATGTGTTATTTTTATACCATTCATAGTTTATTGATAAAGTATTGACATTTCGTATGCTAGTTTTAATACGAATGTTTATGTTACGTTTAAACCTGTTCATATGAGGAATGCATTGGACTTAATATGTGACGAGTGGAGCCCACTATAGCTCCTCGATTCTTCGGTAGGTATCATGAGACAAACTAGTGTCTTGGCAAAAGGCCTTGGAAAAATCTTATTTTTAGTCTTGGCACGAGGCCTTGGAAATGTGGTTATGATAGTCTGGCATTATGCATTCCATCATTATGAAAGTGGTTATTGATATTGCAAGTGATTATTCGATTAGTATAATATCCATGTGAATAAGTAAATGGCATTATTTCATTTTATTTTTACCATACTACGTTGAAGTTCATGTTTGAAAGGATTTTTTTAGTTATACATTGCCTTAAATGTTTATTATTATTTATGAAAGTTTCCACTATATTGTTATCCTTACTGGTCATTTGAGCTCACCCCCTTTCTATGTTTTATTTTTCCTAGGATGTAAAAAGTAATTTATGAATGACCTGCAGGGATAGTATGGGGGGATAAGAGTGTGGACTATGGAGACTATATTATTGTAGTTTTCATTTTTATGATGTAATGTAAACTTTATGAATATATATAGTGTTTCCAAGGATACTAAACTAATCAGTCTTTCGGGATTTGATCTTTCTTGTGATCATGCCAATGTTATGTAATAATGAAATCACACTGGGTAACTGGGGTCAGGGCGTTACAGTTGGTATCAGAGGAATTTTAGTACAAACATTGGAAGCTAGATTTAGATAAACTCTAATTAGAGCACATAGACCTAAGATGGACTTTGAGGATTGGTATAGAAGAAATTCCTAGAATTTTGGTTTTGTAGAGATTTTTTGAGTTTTCTGAGCAATAAATCCATGTCTGGATACGAGCAAGTAGAGGAGGATCTGGCACAGATGTACCTAGGTGTAAAACCCGAAAACATCGCTTTAAGCTCGACTCGAATGGGAACTGGTGCACAACAACGGGCCTTGCTGCACTCTTGGTTACGACACTCCCAGGGGATATTCTTAGGATAACTCTCATTTTCTTTACAAATCATTATGAAGGGTTTATGAGTATATGATTCCTCAAAGAAAACATTTTTATGATTATGGATTATATCCATAAATAGTTCAATTTATGATAAGTGTTTTATAAGTATAGAATTATGTATTTTGATTCATAAACTGATCTAGTTTATGCCATTGTTTAGAAATGGCACCTAGTGGAAGAAATGGAAACTGTATCAATGCACGCAATCCATGTAGGGATTGACCTCCTGCTCAAGATAATTATAGTGGAGCTGGTGATGCAACTGGTTCCGATCAGCTAATCACCATACTGGGACAACTAACTCAGGTTATGAATAATAACCTTACCCGTATGGAGCACCCTGATCAGCAGCGTGGAGGATCAATGTTAGATCGCTTCATGAGGCAGCAACCACCAACGTTCAATGGGAGTAAAAATCCCTTAGTAGTTGAGCAATGGATAAGTTTCCTAGAGAAAATATTTTAGGCTTTGTGGAGGAGTGAAAGGGAAAAAGTTGTCATGGCAGTTTATCGTCTCACTAGAGATGTTGATCAATGGTGTTCATTGATTCAAAACACGAAGGAAGATGATGAAGTATCAAATATGGAATGGATGGAGATTAAAGATCTATTTTTAGAAAAATACTTTACTCGCGACCATCGAGCAGACATGGAAAGACAATTTCTGAGTCTGAGACAAAAGGAGGATGAGAATATCGCAAAGTATAAGGCTAACTTTACAAGGTTAGAAAGGTTTTCTAGAGATTATATATGTCACCCAAGAAGTAAGATTGATCGTTTCTTTGATGGGTTAAAACCATTTATCCGTCTAGAATTAGTCTCACAATCCTTCTCGTCGTACGAAGACATTGTTTCATGTGCTATCAAGACAGAGAAATAATTCTCTAAGTCATATGACTTTATAGAAAAGAAAGATAAAATGAGATCTATTGATCAATATGGGAATGGAAATAAAGGGAAGAATGGAAACGTTTAATATCCATCATGTAGTAAATGTGGGAAGAAGCACCTAGGTACTTGCTTAAAAGGAACGGGAGTCTGTTACAAGTGTGGTGAAAAAGTCCACCAAACAAGTGATTGCAAGGGGAAGAAAGAAGCTACCAATGTTCAGTGCTACAATTCCAGGGAGATGGGACATTATGCAAATGAATGTCCTAAGCGTCAAGGGATCTTACCTCAGAAAAGGCCAAGGGATTAAGTCCAAGCATATGCTATCACTACTACTGAGGTAGAAGCTCCGAAACACATGGTGGAAGGTAATTTAATGGTTTCCTGAAGTTTATCAAATGCATTATTTGATTCTGGATCATCGCATTATTTCATATCTTCCTAGTTTGCTAAGAAAATTAGATATTTCTAATTTTATTTAATAATGGAGTTGTCAGTTAAAACTCCTAAGGGAAGTATCATTGCCATAAAGTTTTGTGAATCAGTCCCCATTAGAGCACATAAATGTTCTTTATCTGCTGATCCCATTGTCATACCTATCATTGACTTTGATATAATCCTCGGTATGGATTGGATTTCGGAACATGATGCAGAGATTTATTCTAAGAAGAATGAGGTTACGATTTTTGATGATGTTGATAAATAACACCTTATCTTTATAGCAGAATCGTCACCACCTAATTCTTATCTAGATACACCCCCAATAGCTTAACTAAATTCAATTATTAGGGAGTAAGAGAATGAAATGACTGTGGGTGAGGAAAAGAATGTTCAAATATAGGATGTACCTATTTTGAAAGAATATGTAGATGTATTTCTGGACGATTTACCTGGACATCCTCCAGAATGAGAAGTTTAGATTTTCATTGATTTAATTCCTGGATCAAGGCCTATATCGAAGACACCTTATAGAATGGACACTATATAATTAGTTGAACTAAAGAATAAACTATAGTAATTGAGTAATAAGGTATTTATTCACCCTAGTGTTTCTCCATGGGGAGCCCCTATTCTTTTTGTTAAAAAGAAATATGGATCTATGAGGTTTTGTATCAACTACAGGGAGATCAATGCTATAACAACAAAGAACAAGTATCCCCTACCTCGCATTGATGATTTATTTGAACAACTGCATGGAGCTCAATAATTTTCAAAGATTGACCTTCTATCTGGATACCAAAAGTTATGTGTGAATAAGGAATACATTCCGAAGATAGCATTTCAAACCAGTTACGGGCATTATGAGTTTATAGTAATTCCTTTTGGATTGA
This sequence comes from Viscum album, assembly GCA_963277665.1. Classification (NCBI taxonomy): domain Eukaryota; kingdom Viridiplantae; phylum Streptophyta; class Magnoliopsida; order Santalales; family Viscaceae; genus Viscum; species Viscum album. The sequence continues at coordinate 1,177,494,236 of OY728164.1, forward strand.
CTAATGCACCCTCTATATTCATGGATATGATGAATAGAGTTTTCAAGGAATATCTTGATGAATTTGTGGTGGTATTTATTGATGATATCTTGGTATACTCCAAAAGATATTAAGATCATGAAAATAACTTGCGCATTATCCTAAAGACTCTGAGAAGACATGAATTATATGTGAAGTTTAGTAAGTGTGAATTCTGGATCCAAGAGATTTATTTTCGTGGCGATATTATCTCTAAATATGGAATCTATGTTGATCCTTCTAAGACCAAGGTAATCCATGAATGGCCATCACCTATGAGTATAACTGAGTTACGCAGTTTTATTGGTTTGGCAGGTTATTATCGACGTTTCGTCCAGAATTTTGCCCGATTGGAAAACCCATTAACGAAGCTCACATGTAAAGGGGTTAAATTTGTTTGGACAGAAGAGTGTGAAGAATGTTTTGAAGAACTGAAGAGAAGATTAGTCAATGCTTCTATATTTAATCTACCATTGAAGAATGATGGGTTCGTTATTTATAGTGATTCATCGAAGAAAGGACTGGGTTGTGTCCTTATGCAGAATGATAGGGTTATTGCCTATGTATCACGAAAGTTGAAAATTCATGAACAAAATTATCCTACTCATGATCTCAAGTTAGTAGCTGTGATATTTTCTTTGAAGATATGGAGGCACTACCTCTATTGTGAAAAATGTGAGATTTATACTGATCACAAGAGTTTGAAGTATATTTTCTCACAAAAAGAACTCAACATGAGGCAAAGTAGATGGCTTGAATTACTCAAGGATTATGATTGTACGATACACTACCACTCGGGGAAAGCAAACAAGGTGGTAGATGCTTTTAGTAGAAATGATCATAGAGTTTTGAACAATATGAGAATTGAAAGGGATCCAATATTCATGGATCTAGTGAAGATGGACATGGGAATAACCAGGGAAGGTGAAACATCAATGCTTTTTCAAATGGATTCCAAACTATCTTTACTAGAAAGGATTAAGAGTTCTTAGACCGATGATGAAGAATTTCAAAAGACGATTAAAGCTGTAAATGATGGGAGATTGAGAGACTTTGTGTATGAATAAGGAATTTTGAAATTCGGGAAGAGGCTTTATGTTCCTGATGTACCTAATCTAAACACGGAATTGCTGGATGATGCTCATAGTTCCAATTTCTCTATACACCCTAGGAGCACCAAAATGTATAGAGATTTGAAAGAACATTTTTGGTGGGACAACATGAAGAGGGAGATTTTTGATTTTGTGTCTAGATGTATGGTTTTTCAACAAGGGAAAGCTGGAAGGCAACAGCCTGGAGGAATCATGCAACATCTTCCCATACCAGAGTGGAAATGGGACAATATTACGATGGACTATGTCATGGGGCTACCAAAGACTCCTAGAAGGAATGATGTAATATGGGTTATTGTTGATCGTCTTACCAAGTCATCACATTTTCTTGCTATAAGAGAATATCAACCACTAGAACGTCTAGCAAGACTATATATTAATGAAGTTGTGAGACTTCATGGAGTACCCATATCGATTGTTTCTGATCGTGATCCCTGTTTTACTTCAAGATTTTGGATAAGCCTTCAGAAAACCTCGGATACTGAACTTCATTTGAGCACTACCTACCACCCTCAAACAGATGGACAATCAGAACGAACTATTCAAACCATAGAAGACATGTTGAGATCCTACTCACTTGACTTTCAGGGTATGTGGGATCAATATTTACCTCTGGTATAATTTTCCTATAACAATAGCTTCCATTCGAGTATTCAGATGGCACCATATGAAGCGTTATACGGAAATAGATGTCGCACAATAACCTATTCGGATGACGTTGGTGAAAGAAACGTGTAGGCCCAAAACTGGTGGAGGAAACAATGGAAAAGGTGTAGGTAATCCAAAACCATATCAAAGCAGTTCAAAGTAGGTAGAAGAGCTATGTTGACAATCGGAGGAAGGATTTGGAATTTCAAGTCAGTGATCATGTTTTCCTGAAGGTATCTCCATTGAAGGGAGTCATACATTTTGGTAAGAAAGGTAAATTGAGTCCCAGGTACATCGGACCTATCGAAATTCTAGAACGAATTGGGGCTGTAGCTTACCGATTGGCAATGCCACCAAGTCTCTCCAAAGTTCACGATGTGTTCCACGTATCTTTGTTGAGGAAATACATGCCTGACCCAACGCATGTACTCACCTATGAGGAATTAGAATTGGAACCCGATCTGTCTTTTTGCGAAGATCCCTTCAAGATTCTTGATATGAGAGAACAAGTACTGAGAAACCGGACGACTCGTCTGGTAAAAGTCTTGTGGATAAACCATAAGATGGAAGAGGCAACGTGGGAACTCGAGGAACTTATGATGAAGAACCACCCGAGTCTTTTCATGCGGTAGTATTCTAGAAATTTTGGGGACGAAATTATTTGAAGGAGGGGAGAAGTAACACCCCAAGCTTCTATGGTACGCTTCTCTTTGAATAATGCAATAGCGTGTGTTGTACGCAATATTGAGTTCTAACACACCACAACCAATCAAACTAGCCGTTATGAATAGTAATATCAACTTTTTGAAAATTTATAAATTTTATTTTTCAATATGGAGTTCATTTTTGGATTCAGAATATCGAAATTAGCCTAGTGTAAATTTTTTGTATTTTTCTGAAAAACTTCATTTTTAATGAATAGTGAAACCACTAAGTGGTAGTCAAAAAAACTGAATTTTTCATAAAACTTAATTTTACCGCTTTTGTGAGTGGAATTTCGAAAATCTGAGAAACACGGTTAATATCAAGGAGTAAAATGTGGTTCAATGAAATGAAAATAATTTTTGGTGAATAGTAACTTTTTTACTTTTATTTACCACGGTTAAAAGTAAATAGGGTAATTAAGGGTAAAAAGGATATTAATATTACCCTAACACATTTCCTAATTCTATTGGACAAGTGTATCTCGAACAAAAACAACCTTAGGAATAAAATATTTTCATTTAGGTCCACTTGGATTAGATTAGGACATTTATTATTATTTAATTCAAAGAATAGTTAAAAGAGTTAAAATCAAGGTTTATTTACTAAAACATTTTTCATATAGGGTTACACATAAGATAAATTCGATTATAAATATTAATTAGAAAGAAAATACTATTTCCTACATAATGATATTTTATTTATAATTTTTAGACATTAAATAAGTAATGTTATTTATGACACAATGATGATGTAGTAATTACCATAATAGTGAAAAATTAAAATAATTGATATTATAAATACCCAAATAAATATAATTTGAGACTTTTAATGAATTAAACTAATTTTATAGGTTAATATGACATGATATTAATGATTTAATTAACTTTCTTCGAATAATAATTATGTTATGATTTTCACAAAAATCAATTATTGAAAAGTGTAAAAATTGACATACAAGAGTTTTTAAAACAAATATTATATTATTAATTGATATTCAATTCCTAAAAATCTATGGTTAATCCAAGAGACTTATATCATGATAGTTTTATCATTAATGGACCACGTGGGAGTTGATTGGATGTATATAGTAAGTTTATTAACCATATAATATAAAAATAGAAAGAGACATTGTAAAAGTGAAACTAATTAACTAAGAGTTAATACTTAAAGATAAGGTTAATATAGTAACCCTAAACCTGTATAAATTATATTGTTTAGGTGTTTTTAGACCCATACCCACCTTAAACTTTAAAGAATCCACTTTTGAGCAATTATAAACCGAATATGAATTTATTATAAAATAATATTTCTAGCATTTCCAAAGGTGCCCCTCACCCCTCTTATAAAAGGGCACTCTCCCTTCCTATTAATTCACAGCTTTAAAGCCTTTTGGTTCGGCCAAACCCTGCCCAAATATTATCTAAACATCCCTAAATTTATCCTAGAGGCCTTCCTTTAGTCAGAAAGCCAACCTAAAGAGCCCTTTTGATCAAATCAAAAGGAATAACCCGAAGAACAGGTAATGTTTTCACCACACCTTTTCAAGTTACTTTCTTCTTCCACTTCTTTTTCTTTGTCATTACCATTCTAAAATAATAACTCCAGTATCTTATATATACTGTGATGTTATTATAAATATGGTACAACCGTATTTAGTATTCTATCCATCCTTTGAATGACATTTCACCATACATGCGTACGTACGGCTTACCGTCTCCACGTCGTGGTGTAATTGTTATTAAATATATTATTATTTGGATGGGTATAATAATGATTTGTAATTCATGTAAATAATAAATATAACATGATAATGATTCTGTATATATGATATACCTTCCAATTATATATTATTTTAATATCAAAAGAATCATATTGTTGCTCGTGCGTACGTACGGACTACCGTCTCCACGAACGCGATGAGATTCATTCTCCATCGTATCCATTCAAGTATAATGCTCATTTTATGATTAATAATAGCATCTAAGGACTTTATATCATTCTGGATATGATTAAGATACAACCTATCAATGACAAACATGGCTTACGTAATAAAACATATAAAAGAAAACGAGTAAGTTAACACCCGAAACAATGATAATACTAAGATATTATTAACAAAGCAATGTTAAAAGATCATATATGATATGATATTAATATATATGATTATTGTTTAATATAATAACAATTATTTCACCATTATACAGGAGGTTAACCTACCCCAACCAAGGAAAAGTACAAGGTAAGGGTTTATTTCGAAACCTCTTCATTATCTGAGGTTGTTTATACGTAATAATCTATTTGGACTTCTTTATCATCCACATCCATATTTCTTAAAACTGTGTTTCAAAACATTTTTTCTATTTACTAGAATATGGGTTAATGTCATTTATACCCATGTTGACTTTTATAAGTGGTTTATAAAGGAATATATCCATTGTTTTCCAAACAAGTTCCTTTTTACCCTTTTCGATAGAATTAAGGTAAGAATGTTTTTTTAAACTTATACGGTGGGTGCGGCTATTTTCCACCGTTATAAAATCATCAAAGCTTCCCTTACAAGATTATAAGAAAATTTTCAAATTAAATTTTTTATTTTATAATTATGTGACTCTTAAATGATTTAAAAATAGGAAGAGATATTTCTCTAAAAAGAGTTTTAATTTCATCTAAGTCAACAACCATTGATGGATTTTAAGCTTATATAAAGTTGATTTATTATGATACAAAACATCCATATTGTATTGAAGGTTTTGTGATTTGTTTGACTGTGGATGTGTTATTTTTATACCATTCATAATTTATAGAGGAAGTAATGAAATTTCGTATGCTAGTTTTAATATGAATGTTTATGTTATGTTTAAACCTATTCATATGAGGAATGCATTGGACTTAATATGTGATGGGTGGAGCCCGCTATAGATCCTCAATGCATCGGTAGGTCTCATGAGACAAACTAGTGTCGTGGCATAAGGCCTTGGCAAAATCTTATTTGTAGTCTTGGCACGAGGCCCTGACTATGTGGTTATGGTAGTTTGGCATTATGCATTCCATAATTATGAAAGTGGTTATTGATATTGCATGTTATTATTAGATTAGTATAATATCCATGTGAATAAGTAAATGGTATTATTTCATTTTATTTTTTCCATACTATGTTGATGTTCATGTTTGAATGGATTTTGTTGTAGTTATACATTTCCTTAAATGTTTATTCTTATTTATGAAAGTTTCTGCTATATTTTTATCCTTAATGGGAATTTGAACTCACCCATTTTCTATGTTTTATTTTTCCCAGGATGTGAAGTTGTAATTTATGAATGACCTATAGGGACAGTATGAGGGGATAAGAGTGGGTACTATGGAGACTATATTGTTTTAGTTTTCATTTTTATGATGTAATGTAAACTTTATGAATATATCTAGTGTTTCCAAGGCTACTAAACTAATAGGTCTTTCGAGATTTTATCTTTCTTGTGATCATGCCAATGTTATGTAATAATGCACCGACTCTGGGTAACTGGGTTCAGGGCGTTACAACATCTTTCATCTCTATAGAGTTCTCATTCTCTTCTGGATGATGTGTAACTTCTCGGTGGTAGCCCATATCAACTCTAGACCCATGAGTTCTAACTATAGTTGGTATATCTATCATAGTGGGGACCTATAGGCTCTTCTGTACAAGGCCTAGAATGGTTCCATACTAATGGTGGAGTGGTAGTTGTTGTATGAGAACTCTACCACTGGCAGGTGGTCCTCCTAAGTATGACCAAAGTATAGTATTCAAGATGGTGGCATGTCCTCAAGAACCTGGAAGGTTCTCTCCATCTAGTCATCCATCTAGGGATGAAATGTCATTATCAAGCGCAATTGAGTCCCAAACACCTCATGTAATCCATTTAATAACCAGGATGTGAAATGGGCATCATGATATGAGATGATCGTTAATGGTACTTCATGAATATGAACTATCCCCTACACATAAATGCATCCCAAGCCCTCTACTACACTCTACTCATGGATCAGTAGAAAGTGGGGAGAATTGATGGTTTGGTCAATGATAACCCAGATTGTATCATAACCCCTGGACATGCATGGTAAACCCATCATGAAGCCCATCAATATATCATCCCACTTCCACTCTAACACCTCAATTGGTCTGGTCAAGCCCGCTAGAACCTAGTTCTCAACCTTCACTTGCTGACAAGTGAGACATCTAGAAATGAACTCATCCACCACCTTTTTCATCCCCGACCACAAAAACTAACATCGGAGATCCCAACACATCTTTTACACTCCTATAATTACCACCAATTGGGAATTAGGGAACTCCCTCAATACCCCCTCCCGGAACATCATTGGCACTACTTTGCGCCCTTTGAAGAGAATGATACGATCTCCACCACTCGAATATCCATCTAGGGCATGCCCAGTGGACATCTGAGCACATAAAGTCTTAAAATCGGTGTCTCCAAGTTGTGTATCCATAACTCCCTGTAAGAGTGGAGGGGTGGAAACCATTAGCTGGATGTAAGATACTCCATATCCATCCATAAAGTATATGTGTAATGTAACCAACAGTTTCGACACCTCACTAAGCCACCGTAAGCTGGATCTCCTACTGATAGAATCCTATACTATGTTACCATTCCCATGAGTATAAGCAATCTCAAATTCATAGTCATAGAGAAACTCTATACATTGTCTCTATCTGAAGTTTAGATCCTTCTGAGAGATGATATACATGAGACTATTATGGTCAGAGTAGATGGTAAACTACTCTCCCATCCGGTAGTGTCACCACATCTTCAGTTTGAAGACTACTACTGCTAGCTCAAGATCTTGGGTCACATAGTTATTATCATGATGCCTCAACTAGAGTTAACCATAGACAATCATTACTTTCCCCTTCAATAGGACACAACCAATCCTAGTTTCTAATGCATCACAAAATACCACATACTCAACACCATCCTCTAGTAATCTCATTATGGGGGAGCTTTTCAATCTCCACTTCAGCTTCTGAATGCACTACCAGAACTTCTCTGTCCACACAAAAGGGATCCCCTTCCATTTCAAGTCTTTAATGGGTGCTAATAATCTAGAAAAGTCAGGTACACACCTCTAATAATACCCATCCAATCCTAGGAAACTCCACACATCAGTAACAATATTTGGTGGCTCCCATGAAAGAACCTCTTCAATCTTCACTGAATCTACTAGAACTCCAGCATCTGAAATGACATGTCCCATAAAGAGGACCTCAAAAATATAGAACTGAAACTTAGTGAGCTTTCCATAATGATATTTCGGTCAGAGTGTGTTATGGACCATCCTCAAGTGTATCGTGTGATCCTCCTCGGATGCTGAGTTCACTAGGATGTCATCTATGAGGACCACAATGAACCGGTCAATGTAAGGCTCGAATATCCTATCCATTGGTCCCATGAACACTTTCGGGGTGTTAGTAAGGGCAAATGACATCACTATGTACTTAGAGTGGTCATACTAAAATCTGAAGGATTTCTTCAGTACATTATCATCCCGTACAAGAAGTTAATGATAACCATATATGAGGTCTATCTTTGAGAACCATCTCGCTCCCTTATTCTAATTAAAGATGTCATAAATCCTCTGCAGTTGATACATATTCTTCATAGTCACCTGGTAAAGGCACCAAATGTTTACACTTAACCTCAAGCCCCTATATGTTGTTTTTTAAAACAAAACTGGGGCAACCCCAGGCAAAAAATTGGGTCTCACGAAGCCCTTTATCGGAATGTCTTCCAACTGTACCCTCAACTCATGAAAATCTGTGGGATTCATTAAATATATATATGTAGATCTTGGTGTCCTCCAAGGGTATAGATCAATGTAATAATACTTCTACTTATGAGGAGGTAATCATGGAACATCATCCAGAAAGATGTCATCATACTCATTCACCACTACAAGAAACTTAGGACTCATCTCATCCACCGCACTGAGGGTCATGCTATCCAACTAGTGTGTGATTGGCTACACTCCCATATTTTTTAGTCCATAATGTGCTTCTTGGGTTTCATTTTCACTTATAAAGGAAAACCTGGTCTCATATCCACAAAAAAACAAAACTCTATGCCTAATACAGTCAATCTGGGCATGAACTGTAGATAATCTGTCCATAACAAGAATGACATCGTAATGCCTAGACACTACCACTAAGATATCCTAACCAAAAATCAAACCCCTAGAGTAAGGGAACTTTATTGACACGAGAATTTTATCATTGAATCTCCTCCTATAGGTGTCTCTAAGTGTAGAGATCAAGTGAATGGTTCCTCTAGAAACTCTGAGTCTTGAACAAGATTCATGGAGGGAAAAGAGTAAATAGAACCCGTGTTTATCCAAACTATATCTAGAGTAGAAAATACCTAGATAGTACATCTAATAATATTTGGAGAATAGAGTTCATAGGCATCCATTTCTATAGATGTCCTCATCCGTATCCGCCGACACCCTGAGCCCATGGTGGACCACCTGGGGGTGGGGGTGGGAGTACCTCGAATCTCTGGCCACCTCCTGCTACCCTACCTACAACTCTACCATGCCCTCCTCCCTAAGGACCACTACAATATTTCCTCATCCTCTTCCTTGGTAGTCCCTTGATAATATATTGATCATCCGTATGGGGAGACATGTAATCTCTATCCATGTGTCCATGACCGTCGTATGAGTAACAAAACCAATCTTTTAGCTGACTCACTCTTCCCTGGGAGCCCCACACCACAGATCCTATATCTTAGGGTCTTAAACAAGAGTTCATGACCCTCTCGAGTCCCTAAATTAGTTTCCAACTACCCACCACTAAAGACTCGGCTACCTGGGGCCTGCTGGTAGCTCCAACTCCTGGTGCATACTCCCTCTGAAATCTCTATACTAGAAGGGCTCGATCAAGTAACCCAACATATGTAAGGATACTAAGGGATATCCTAGATTCCCTAATCTCCCGGTGTATTCCCTTCTCGAAGGTCTGGGCCCTAAAAAATTGGTCCCACACCATATCAATAGAGTATCAAGAAAGATTCATAAATCTCGCCGAGTACTCTACTACTATCTGACTGCCCTATTGTAGATGCAATAGCTCTTATATACACATAGAGAGTAATGTCACTTGAAATAAATCCTCCTTAAAGAGACACTCAATGAATGTGCAAGTGAGGGTCCTCTCCTCTTGCATCTGGATCACTAAGCTCCACCATCTCCATATTGAGCTCTGTAGGAGACTTACAGCTAGGATTATCAATCGGTTGAGAGGCATCCTCATGTGGAAGAAGACACATGTAACTAACTCCATACAATCCTCAACTACCTGGGGATTTGGCTCACCCTAAACGTAGAAGGTCACTAACTCTGTAACTCATGCAATTCACTCAGCCTGCATGCATCCTCTACCAGTAGTGTAGGTAGTAACTGTTGCTCTCTGAGTGGTGGTATCCGTGGTACACCACCAGGGGGTGCTATCTCTGGTACTGGTCTATATAACAATGTGGCATCTCTCGGTATAGCATCCTCATGATCACATATTAGAATCATGGATGGCTGTTTATGTTGAGAAATCCTAAAATAAATCAATATGTACCACAATCAATAGAGTATACCTAGTGAGATAACACTAACTCAAGAAGGACATGAGAACACAATCAATCTTATTTTATGCATATACCATTTATTTTCCCTAGAACTATTTTTTTCATGCAACAATTCAAAATGCAGAATTCTGAGTCTTGGGGTACGGATACGTTGTTCACCGCACCAACACTGGAGTCCCTGGTCTAAAATCCGAACTCAAACCACTTAAAATCGTTTCCCCTAAACCAATCATACATTCTCTTGGTTCTTTAGGTAGTACTAACCTCCTCTGATACCACTCTTTTATGACCCATCCCAAAGGGGCCAATGTCGTGACTACCACAACCCCGCCTCTGATAGGATAGGGGCTGGAGACTAGCACCGACTAGGCATATCCCACAAATGGGAGACATTTTACGAAGTACATGTACACACACACACACATTGTAACATCCCAGGTAAATAACGAATATGAAAATTTCATATTTATTAATATTTGTGAGTAAAATATTAATAGTACTTTAAAGGGAATGCTATGTTCAATGGCGTACCCAATACAGAACAATGAGTTTCTTTGAAATCGTACGTTGCCCGCTAATAATATAATAATATTATTTTAAATGGTTGTAAACCCCTAGCCGTTTTAATGATAGGAATGAACAAAACTAATTAAAAAATGATTATATAAGTTTTTTAATTATTTAAACAATTACCCAATAAATGATAGAGGCCTAAAATTTGAATGAATCCAATTTTAAGCATAAATATTCTAATATTCTTTAAAAGGTCGATTAACCGCCTTTTAATGGAGAACTTTTTTTAAATCCACTTTTTGACAATTTTATATGCTATATTTGAAAAAAAAATAAAATACTTCATTAGAACCGAGACATCAAAATTTACTTTGTGTAAATTTTTGTTATTTTTACGATAAAGTTCATTTTTTATTAATAGTGAAAATGCTCTATTTTAATTCCAAACCTCCTTTCAATATAATTTATTTATATGGTTAGATTATCATTTTAATTGGTTTTAATGTTTAATTAGAATATATTTTCACCATTTAATTCAATGGTGGTCATTGGAATTAATTTCACTATGAAATTGGACATAAACAAGTGTCAATCTTTTGATAGATTTTGTTTCTAAAAAACACGCGATTTGTTTTGACAGCGGGAATTAATTATAAAAATAATTAATGCACCTTCTATGTTTTGAATTTGGTAAAATGGACATCATTTTTAAATTTGGAATATCAAATATAGCTTAGGCTGAATTTTTGGAATTGTTCTGAAAAACTTCTTTTTTGATGAATAGTGAAACCCCTAAGTGGTAGTTAAAAAAATGATTTTTCATTTAAATGATATTTTACCGCTTTTGTGAATTGAATTTCAAAAATTAAACATACATGTTTTTCATTAATAAGTAAAATGTGGTTCAATGGGATGAAAATAATTTTTGATGAATAGTAAGTTTTGAGTTTTATTAACCGCGATTAGAGGTAATTAGGGTAATTTAAGGTAAAAATGATATTATAAAACTATAAAAATATCTTGACACTTGTACTACCCTTTTTGAATGAATCTTGGACGAACAAGAAAATCCATGGGTCAATTTATGGGACCCCATGGAGAAACTTGTGTAAGATAATGACATTTATACCTTTTATTTAATGTAAAAATAAAAATGTCACAAACATGTATTGTTTTACTAAAACAATATTTACATGGGGTTATAGAAGTCATATTTTTGACTATAATTATTAATTATAAAGCTAATAAATATTTCTTATATCATGATATTTTTTTATATAATTTTTAGACATTAAATAAATAAATTTATTTATGACATCATGATGATGCAGTGATTACGTCATTAATGAACGATTTAAATATAATGAAAAGATAAGGTAAAATCTAAGACTTACACTTGTAAAAAACCTATTGGATGAGTGTATTTAAAACCCTTATCACCTTATCCTCGAAATATATCTTTTTCGGACCTTTAAAATCTGCAAATAATTTTATAATAAAGTAAAATTTTATAACATTCCAAGAGTGCCCCTCCTCCCTCTTATAAAAGTCCCCCACCTCTACCCCCTTACACACACCCCTAAACGCTTTTTCTCAACCAAAATCTGCTCATTTTATCTCTCTACAACCCTCTATTCATCCTAGAAGCATTAACTTAGGCAAAAATCTCTTTAAGAAACCCTTTTAGTTCAAACCAAAGGGAGTTACCCTATTTAAAGGTAATGTCTTCTCTTATGTTCTTTTGATTTATTTTGCTTCTCCAACCCCTTAAAATATTTTTATTTCATTATTTTGTAACAACACCAGTATCGTAAATATAATAGGATGTTGTTATGAGAAGAATTCGAGATACACTTACACACACCTCCGTCTAATGGTTAAAGAACATATTGTTTCTATGGATGGCGAATTACTGCCTCACAAAATGATGATTGTTCTATCTTCTCCTACCACATCTCATGGTGGCCATTATGATGGAAATATATTTATTTATGATTTATATTATATTTATTTCCACTCCATTCTAATGTATTTTATATTTAAAACATACCTTTATTCTTTTCATGTTGTGAAAATGCGGTAATTTAATTTGAGGAATTGTGGACTACCGCCCCCTCAAGTGATGTGACTCATTCATGCAATACATGGAATGTATAAAGAATGAAATTAATGAATTTATGTAACCTATATAACATATATATTATACTGTAATTATAATATATATATATATATATATCTCATTTAGTTTTAATTCATTAATGTGACAAAGAAATAAAAGTAGTGTTCATGTGTACGTAGGACCTACCATCTCAGGGAATGGTGCATTTCATTTTTTATCTCCAAATGTTATGGAATAGTATAAAATTAATATATACAGGATATATATGACATTTAAATCATTAATACTATTCTGGATATGATGTAATTATAACTATAGGGATAATTCTTTTCAAACAAATTCATTTTTGACTCATGTACCGAACATCAACAAAAACGTATGATATGAACTCACATAATTAACTAATTACTGTAACATTATAATATGTGATATGAATTGAATAATAAAATTTAAATGATTTCCTTAAGAAATTATAAATTGACCAAAGTTTATTATTCAGGAATATAAAGAAATGAACAAGACAAGTCAGACTTGAGGTAAGGGATCCTACCTCTCTCTTTCTTTTCAAGTACTCTCTTTTATGTCATTTATTTTATACTCCATGTTCTGATGTTGGAGGATGTCATTTTATATTCACCTTACTGTAATTTGTATTTTCATATTATGAGATACCCCCTATTACTATCATCAATTCATTTTAAGAATTTTTATGTGGCGCCGTTAGGCTGCCGATTTTTTGTAAGGGATCATTTCACCCTCCTCATTTTCACAGTTCTATTTTAATGTCAAGCATTTCACGTTACTTTTTCTTATGTTGGGGTATGATATCTATATCCATAATAAATTAATTTTATTTTTATATTATTAGAGACCCTATTTGATCTCATCAATCCATTTTTGGATATTTTAAGTGGCGTCGTTAGGCTGCCGAATTTTCGTAAGGGGATTTCTTATCTCGCTTTTAATTCTGTGAGATTTCCATTGTTCGCTACTTATTTATTTCATGTGGTGTATTGAATACATCCATTTGATATATATTATCAAGATTATATTTATATTCATGTTATTATGTGATTCATTTTGCGTTTATTATCTTTTGGTCATACAACTCGATTGATCACAACGAGGTAAGGGGTTTTATCTCACATTTTGTTCCCGTGAGATTCATGCTACATTTTCTACTATTTCCTTTTGTGTGGTTTATGTACTTCCCATGATTTTATTCTTTGTGTAATATAATTTAACTTATGGGAATTTACATCTTCATTGTATGACCCTTTTTCATTGGGTGTACGTTTCGAAAGTTACCCAAATTGGTAAGGGAACCTTTCACCCTCCTCTTTCTAAAAGACTTCTTTTTGGTTATGTCTTTTAATTTACATATTATTCTATTGGGATATGTTATTATATATTCTTATTGCTGTAAATGTTATGTAAAAGTGATGATATACCATTTTATCTATCATTAGCTCAATTTATGAATTTTAAAGTGACGTTGTTAGGCTGTCGAATTTTTGTAAGGGAACTTCTTAACCCAATTTCAATTCTTTTGGTTAAACCTCTACTTCTTTATTATGTCATGCTACTAATATGTGTGGATGACCTCTTATTGTTTAAAATTAATATCCACTTATATTGGGTGTATTTATGTAACACCCCAAGCTTCCACGGTACGCTTCTCTTTGAATAATAAAGTACCGTGTGTTGTACGCAACTTCGAGTTCTAACACACCACAACCAATCAAACTAGCCGTTATGAATAGTAATACCAACTTTTTGAAATTTTATTCATTTTAACATTCAAAATGGACTTCATTTTTGGATTCAAAATATCAAAATTATCTTAGGGTAAATTTTTGGTATTTTTCTGAAAACATTCAATTTTTAAGGAATAGTGAAAAAACACTGAGTTATAGTTTAAAACTGATTTTTTTTAATAATTTTTTATTTTATTTAAATTTAATTAAGGTCAAAATAGATACATAATACCTATATATTTTCAATGTAATTCATTGGAGTTAGTTTAGAATAATTTTAGATATATAAAAATTTTATTGAACTTTTCACCGTCTTTTACCCACCTCCTAGAAGAATTTGGAAATTCACATAAAACATAATTTTAATAATTTTGTGAGTGGAATTTTGAAAATCTGAGAGACACATTTGATATCAACTACTAAAATGTGGGTTAATAAGATAAAAATAATTTTTGGTGAATAGTAACTTTTTACTTTTATTTACCACGGTTAAAAGTAAATAGGGTAATTAAGGGTAAAAATGATATTAATATTATCCTAACACATGTCATAATACTATTGAACATGTTTATATAGACCAAAAACAATCGTAGGAATAAAATATCATCATTTAGGTCCACTTGGATTAGATTAGGACATTTATTATTATTTAATTCAAAGAAGAGTTAAAAGAGATAAAATCAAAGTTTAGTAACTAAAACATTTTTAATATAGGGTTATACAGAAGATAAATTAGATTATAAATATTCATTAGAAATATAAAAATAGTTCCTATATAATTGTATTTTATTTATAATTTTTATACATATAATAATTAAATTTCTTTATGACACAATAATGATGTAGTATTTTATTTATTAATGAAAGAATCAAATAATTAGTATTATAAAAGTAAAATAAATATAATTAGAAATTTTTGATGACATCCACGAATTTTATTGGCTAATATTACATGTTAATATTTCTTAAATTAATTTTATTCGAATTACTAAAGTTTTTAGGACTTTAACAAAAATCAATTATTGAATAGTGTCAAAATTGACATAAATGAATTTTTAAAACCAATATTATATTATTAATTGATATTCTATTCCTAAAAATCTATGTTTCAGCCAAAGGACTTATATCATGATAGGTGTATCATTAATGGAACACTTGAGAGTTGATTGGATGTATATAGTAAGTTTATTAACTATATAATATAAAAATACAATGTGACATGGTAAATATCAAACTAATTAACTAAGAGTAAAAACTAAAAGATACGGTTAATATAATGACCCAAAACTATCTAAAATCTTTTGGTTGAAAGGATTTAGACCCATCCCTACCTTATAATTTGAATAATCTTCTTTTGAGCCATTAGAAACCGAATATGAATTTATTATAAAATAATACATTAATTTTTTTCTAAAGAGTCCCTCCAACCCATTATAAAAGGACATCACTTCTAACAAATACTTCACACCTTCAAATCCTTTTTGTTCATCCAACCCCTACCCAATTATTCTGTAAAATTTTCTAAATTCAACCTATAGGCCTTAGTTTGATCAGAAAGCCAACCTAAGTATCCCTTTAGATCAAATCAAAATGAAGAACCCGAAGAAGAGGTAATGTTTTCACCACCCTCTTTCAAGTTCCATTATTCTTCAACTTCTTCTTTCTTTGTCATTTACATTCTAAAATAATAACTCCGGTATCTTATATATACGGTGATGTTATTACAAATATGGTACAACCATATTCAGTATTCTATCCATATTTTGAATGACATGTCACCATATGTGCGTACATACGGCTTACAGTCTCCATGTCATGGTGTAATCGTTATTCAAAACATTATTATTTGGATGGGTATGATAATGATGTTTAATTCTTGTAAATAATAAATATTAAATGATAATGATTCTGTATATATGATATAACATCCAATTATATATTATTTTAATATCAAATGAATGATATTGTCGCTCGTTCATACGTACGGACTACCGTCTCCATGAACGCGATGAGATTCATTCCCCACCGTATCCATTCAAGACTAACTCTAATTTAATGATTAAAAATAATTTTTAAGGACTTGATATAATTCTGGATATGAATAAGATACAACCTATCTATAACAAACACGACTTATATAACAAAACATATAAAAGAAAACGAGTAAGTTAACACCTGAAACGACTATAATACTTAGATATTATTTACAAAGATATGTTAAAAAGATCATATATGATATCATATTAATGTATATGATTCTTGTATAATTTAATAACAATTATTTCACCATTATACAAGAGGTTAACCTAACCTCTACCAAGTAAAAGTACAATGTAAGGGTTTATTTCACAATCTCTTCATTATCCGAGGTTGTTTATACATGATTATCTACTGGGACCTCTTTATCATCCACATAAATGTTTCTCAAAAATGTATTCCAAAACATTTTTACTATTTACTAGACTATGTGTTAAAGTCATTTATACCCTTGTTTGACTTTTATAAAATGGTTTGAAAGGAATCTTTCCATCATTTTCCAAACAAGGTCCTTTTTAACCTTTTCGACAAAATTAAGGTAAGAATGTATTTTTTTAACTTATATGGTGGGTGCGGCTATTTTCCATCATTGTAAAATCTTCAAAGTTTTCCTTACAAACTTATAAGAATATTTTCAATGTAAATGTTTTATTTTATAATTATCTGACTTTTAAATGATTTCAAAAAAAGAGATATTTCTCTCAAATATTTTTGATTTCATCTATGTCAACATCCTTTGATGGATTTTAAGATTATTTGAAGTTGGTTTATTATGATAAAATTATTCCATATTGTATTTATGGTTTTGTGATATGTTTGACTATTGATGTGTTATTTTTATACCATTCATGGTTTATAGAGAATGTATTGACATTTTTTATGCTAGTATTAATACGAATGTTTATGTTATGTTTAAACCTGTTCATACGAGGAATGCATTAGACTTAATAAGTGGCGGGTGGAGCCCGCTATAGCTCCTCGATGCATCGGTAGGTCTCATGAGACACACTAGTGTTTTGGAACAAGGCCTTGACAAAATATTATTTGTATTCTTGGCATAAGGCCTTGACTATGTGGTTATGATAGTCTGGTATTATGAATTCCATCATTATGAAAGTGGTAATTGATATTGAATGTTATTATTCTACTTGTAGAATATCCATGTGAATAAGTAAACAAAATTATTTCATTCTATTTTTTCCATATTATTCTGAAGTTCAAGTTTAAAAGGCTTTTTTTTTAGTTATAAATTTCCTTAAATGTTTAAGTTTATTTATTAATGTTTCCTCTGTATTTTTATCCTTACTGAGCATCTGAGCTCACCCCTTTCAATGTTTTATTTTTCCTATGATGTGAAGAAGTAATTTATGAATGACCTATAGGGATATTATGAGGGGATATGAAGAAAAGATTTTGTTGTAGTTTTTTTACATTATGATGTAATGTAAGAATTAGGAATGTATATAGTTATTCCAAGGCAACTAAAATAATCGGTCTTTCGAGACTTGATCATTTGTGATCATTTCAATGTTATGTAATAATGCCCCGACTCTGGGTAACTGGGGTCGGGGATTTATAGTTGGTATCAGAGGAAGTTTAGTACAAACCTTGGAAGCTAGATTTAGATAAAATTTGATTAGAACACATAGACCAAAGGTGGATTTTGAGGATTAGTATAAAAGATCTTCCTAGAATTTATGTATTGTAGAGAGTTTGTGAGTTTTCAGAGTAATACATCCATGTTTGGATATGAGCAGGTAGAGGTGGCTCTGGCACAGATGTACCTTGGGGTAAAACTCGAAAACACCGCTTTGAGATAGACTCAAACGGGAAATGGTGCACGACAACGGGCCTTGCTGCACTATTGGTTACGACACTCCTGGGGGATATGCTTAGGATAATTCTCATTTTATTTAAAAAACATTATGAAGGGTTTATGAGTATATACTTCCTCAATGAAAATATTTTTTTATGATTATTGATTATATCCATAAACTGTTCAATTCATGTTAAGTGTTTTACAAGTATGGAATTATGTATTTTGATTCATAAACTAATCTAGTTTATGCCATTGTTTAGAAATGGAACCTAGTGGAAGGAATGGAAAATGTATCAATGCACTCACTCCATGTAGGGATTTTACTCCTACTCAATATAATTATAGTGGAGCTGGTGATACAATTGGTGCTGATTAGCTTATCACTATACTGGGAAAACTCACTCAGGTTATGAATAATAACTTTACCCATATGGAGCACCCTAATCTGCAGCATGGAGGATCAATGTTAGATCGCTTCATGTGGCAACAATGACCAACATTCAATGAGAGTACAAATCCATTAGTAGCTGAGAAATGGATAAGTTCCCTAGAGAAAATATTTCAGGCTTTGGGGAGTAGTGAAAGGGAAATATTTGTCATGGTAGTTTATCGCCACACTGGAGATACTGATCAATGGTGGGCATTGATACGAAATACACAGGAATATGATAAAGTATCAAATATGGAATTAAGGGAGTTCAAGGATCTTTTCTTAGAAAAATAATTTCCTCGTGACCATCAAGAAGATATAGAAAGGAAATTTCTGAGTGTGAGGAAAAAGGAGGATGAGAATGTCACAAAGTATGAGGATAACTTTTCAAGGATAGTGAGGCGTGCATCAGATTATATAAGTAACCCAATAAGTATGATTAATCATTTCTATGATGGGTTAAAACTGTTTCTCCATCGAGCATTAGTCTCACAATCTTTCTCGTCATATGAAGATATTGTCTCTTGTGCTATCAAGATAGAAAAGGAATTCGCTAAGTCTTACGACTTTAAAGAAAATAAAGAGAAGAAGAGATCTACTGATCACTCTGGAAATGGAAATAAAGGGAAGAAGGGAAAAGTTCATTATCCATCATGTAGTAAATGTGGGAAGAAATACCCCAGTACTTTCTTTAAAGGAATGGGAGTCTGTTACATGTGTGGTGAAAAGGGACACCAAGCTCGTGAATGCAAGGGGAAGAAAGAAGCTACTAATGTTCAATGCTATAACTGCAGGGTGATGTGACATTACACAAATGAATGTCCTAAGCATCAGGGGAACTTACCTCAGAAAAGGCCAAGGGATCAAGGCTAAGCTTATTCTATCACTACTGCTAAGGTAGAAGCTCTGAAGGACGTGGTGGCAAATAATTTAATGGTTTTTTCAAGTTTAGCCAATGCTTTATTTGATTCTGAATCATCGCATTGTTTCATATCTTCCCAGTTTTCTAAGAAAATTAGATATTTACAATTTGATTTAACAAGGGTGTTGTCAGTTGAAAATCCTAAGGGAATTATCATCTAAATAAAGTTTTGCGAATCAGTCCCCATTAGATCACATAAATGTTCTTTATCTGCTGATCTCATCAGCATACCCATGATTGAATTTGATATAATTATCAGTAGGAATTGGCTTTCAGACCATGACAAAAAGATTTACTATAAGAAGAAAGAGGTTACTATTTTTGATGATGATGATAATGAACACCTTATCTTTAGAGAAGAATCGTCACCAACTGATTCTTACCTAGATCAACCCCCAGTAGCTCAATTAAATTATATTATTGGGGAGGAAGAGAATGAAATAACTATGGGTAAGGAAAGTAATGTTAAAATATAGGATGTACCTATTGTGAAAGAATATATAGATGTGTTTCCGGAAGACTTACTTGGACATCCTCCAGAATGAGAAATTGAATTTTTCATTGATTTAATTCCTATTTCAAGGCCCATATCAAAGACCCCTTATAGAATGGACACTATGTAATTAGTTGAAATAAAGAAACAACTAGAGGAATTGAGTAATAATGGATTTATATTCCCTTGTTTTTCTCCATGGGGAGCCCCTATCATTTTTTTAAGAAGAAAGATGGATCAATGAGGTTATGTATCGACTACCGGGAAATCAATGTTATAACAATAAATAACAAGTATCCCTTACCATGCATTAATGATTTATTTGACCAACTGCATGGAGATCAATACTTTTCAAAGATTGAACTTAGATCTGGATACCATCAGTTGTGTGTGAAGAAAGAAGATATTCCGAAAACAGCATTTCGAACTAGGTATGGGCATTACGAGTTTATAGTAATGCCTTTTCGGCTGACTAATACACCCTCTGTTTTCATGGATCTAATGAATAGAGTTTTCAAGGAATATCTCGAGGATTTTGTGGTGGTATTTATTGATGATATATTTGTGTATTCCAAAATCTATAAAGATCATGAAAATCACTTGTGCATTATCCTAAAGACTCTAAGAAGACATGAATTATATGGGAAGTTTAGCAAGTGTGATTTTTCACTTCAGGAGATCTATTTTCTTGTCCATATTGTCTCTAAGGATGGAATCTCTGTTGATCCTTCTATGACCAAGGAAATCCAAGAATGGCCAGCCCCGAATAGTATAACTGAGGTATGTAGTTGTATTGGTTTAACAGGTTATTATCGGCATTTCATCCAGAATTTTGCCTGATTGGATAACCCATTAACGAATATGACACGTAAAGGGATTAAATTTTTTGGAAAAAAGAGTGTTAAGAATGTTTTGAATAACTGAAGAAACTATTATACAATGCCCCTATATTGACTGTACCTTCGGGGAATAATGGTTTCGTTATTTATAGTGATGCATCGAAGAAAGGACTTGGTTGTGTCTTTATGGAGAATGATAGAGTAATTTCCTATGCATCACGACAGCTGAAAATTCATGAGAAACACTATCTTACTCATTATATCAAGTTATCATCTATGATATTTGCTTTGAAGATATGGATACATTACCTCTATGGTAAAAAATGTGAGATTTATACTGATCACATGTGTTTGAAGTATATTTTCTCACCAAAATAACTCAACATGAGGCAATGGAGATGGCTTGAACTACTCAAAGATTATGATTGCGAGATACACTACCACTTGAGGAAGGAAAATAAGGTGGAGTATGCTTTGAGTAGAAAAGATCTTGGAGTTTTGAACAAGATGAGAGTTGAGAGGGATCCTATTTTCATGGATATAGTAATGTTGTATATGGGAATAACCATGGATGGTGAATCATCGATACTTTTTCAAATGGTTTCCAAACCATCTTAACTATAAGTGATAAAGAGTTCTTAAACCGATGATGAAGAATTTCAAGGGAAGATTAAAGCTGTGAATGATGGGAGATTGAATGACTATGTGTATGAAGATGGAATTTTGATATTTGGGAAGAGACTTTTTGTTCCTGATATACCTGATCTAAAAAAGTAATTTTTGGTTGATTCTCATCGTTCAAATTTCTCTATACACCCTAGGAGCACCAAAATGTATAGGGATTTGAAGGAACATTTTTGGTGGGAAAAAATGAAGAGGGAGATTTATAATTTTGTGTCAAGATGTATGGTTTGTCAACAAGTGAAAGTTGGAAGGCAATGACCTGGAGGAGTCATGCAACCTCTTCCAATACTTCAGTGGAAAAGGGATAATATTACGATGGACTTTGTCAAGGGGCTACCAAAGACTCCTAGAAGGAACGATGCAATATGGATCATTGTTGATCATCTTACCAAGTCAACACATTTTCTTTCTATAAGAGAAGATCTACCACTGGAATGTCTTGCAATACTATATATTAATAACCTTGTGAGACTTCTTGGAGTACCCCGATCAATTTTTTATGATCATGATCCCTGTTTTACATCAAGATTCTGGAAAAGTCTTCAAAAAGCCCTGGATACAGAACTTTGTTTGAGCACTGCCTACCACCCTCAAACAGATGGACAATCAAAATGGACTATTCAAACCTTATAAGACATGTTTAGATCATTCTCACTTGACTTTCAGGGTATGTGGGATCAATATTTACCTCTGGTGTAATTTTCTTATAACAATAGCTTCCATTCAAGTATTCGGATGGCACCATAAGAAGCGTTATACGGAAAGAGATGTCTTACACCAACCTATTGGGATGACGATGGTGAAATAAAATGTGTAGGACCAAACTTGTGGAGGAAACGATGAAGAAGGTGAATGTAATCCAAAACCACATCAAAGTAGCTCAATGTAGGCAAAAGAGCTATGCTGACAACGGAAGGAAGGATTTGGAATTTTAGGTAGGAGATCGTGATTTATTGAAGGTATATCCATGGAATAGAGTTATACGTTTTGGTAAGAAAGGTAAATTGAGTCCCAGGTATATCGGACCCTTCGAAATTCTAGAATGAATGGGGGATATAGCTTACCATTTGGAAATGCCGCCAAGTATCTCCAAAGTTCACGATGTGTACCATGTACCACTATTAAGAAAATACATGTCTGACCCAATGCATGTACTCACTTATGAGGAATTAGAACTGGATCCCGATCTGTCATATTGCGAAGAGCCCATTAGGTTTCTTGAAACCAGAGAACAAGTGCTGAGAAACCGGACGACTCGTCTGGTAAAAGTTCTATGGAGAGACCATAAGATGGAAGAGACAACGTGGAAACCCGAGGAACTTATGATGAAGAACCACCCAAGTCTTTTTATGTAGTAATATTCTAGAAATTATGAGGATGAAATTATTTGAAGGAGGGGAGAATGTAACACTCCAAGCTTCCATGGTACACTTTTCTTTGAATAATACAGTAGCGTGTGTTGTACGCAACTTTGAGTTCTAACACACCACAACCAAGCAAACTAGCCGTTATGAATAGTAATACCCACTTTTTGAAATTTTATACATTTTAACTTTCAAAATGGACTTCATTTTTGGATTCAGAATATCGAAATTAGCTAAGGGTGAATTTTTGGTATTTTTCTGAAAACATTAAATTTTTGATGAATAGTGAAAAAACACAGAGTTATAGTTTAAAACAGAATTTTTATTAAAATAATTATTTATTTTATTTAAATTTAATTAAGGTCAAAATAGATACATAATGACTATATATGTTCGATGTAATTCATTGGAGTTAGTTTAGAATAATTTTAGATATATACAAATTTTATTGAACTTTTCACCTACTTTTACCCACCTCCTAGAAGAAATTGGAAATTCACATAAAACTTAATGTTACCTATTTTGTGAGTGGAATTTTTAAAATCTTAGAGACTCGGTTAATATCAAGGAGTAAAATTTGGTTCAATAAGATAGAAATAATTTTTGTTGAATAGTAACTATTTACTTGTATTTACCACGTTTAAAAGTAAATAGGGTAATTAAGGGTAAAAATGATATTAATATTACCCTAAAACATGTCCTAATACTATTGGACAAGTGTATCTCGACCAAAACCAACCTTATGAATAAAATATCATCATTTAAGTCCACTTGTATTAGATTAGGACATTTATTATTATTTAATTCAAAGAAGAGTTAAGAGAGATAAAATCAAAGTTTAATAAATAAAACATTTTTAATATAGGGTTATACATAAGATAAATTAGATTATAAATATTAATTAGAAATCTAAAACTATTTCCTACATATTTGAGTTTTATTTATAATTTTTAGAAATTTAATAATTTAATTTATTTATGACACAATAATGATGCAATATTTTCATTATTAATGAATGAATCAAATAATTGGTCTTATAAAAGTTAAAATAAATATAATTTGTATGTTTTTATGACATCCATGAATTTTATTGGTTCCTATTACATGTTAGGATGGCTTAAATTTATTTTATTCGAATTAATAAATTTTTTTAGACTTTAACAAAAATCAATTATTGAATAGTGTCAAAATTGACATAAATGAGTTTTTAAACCAAATATTATATTATTAATTGATATTCTATCCCTAAAAATATAAGGTTCATCCAAAGGGCTAATATCATGATAGGTGTATTATTAATGGACCACTTGGGGGTATATTGGATGTATATAGTATTTTTATTAACTATATAATATAAAAATACAAAGTGACATGGTAAATGTCAAACTAATTAACTAAGAGTTAAAACTAAAAGATAAGTTTAATATAATGACCCAATACTGTCTAAAATCTATTGGTTGAAAGGATTTAGACCCATCCCAACCTTATAATTTGAATAATTCACTTTGAAGCCATTAGAAACCGAATATGAATTTATTATAAAATAATACTATAAGTTTTTTCTAAAGATCCCCTCCTCCCCCTTATAAAAGGACACCACTTCTAACCAATACTTCACACCTTCATAGTATTTTGGTTCGGCCAAGACCTACCCAATTATTCTCTAAACTTCCCTAACTTCAACCTAGAGGCCTTAGTTTGATCATAAAGCCAACCTAAAGAGCCATTTTGATCAAATCAAATGGAAGAACCCGAAGAAGAGGTAATGTTTTAACCTCCCTCTTTCAAGTTCCTTTCTTCATCAACTTCTTCTTTATTTGTTATTTCCATTATAAAATAATAACTCTAGTATCTTCTATATACTGTGATTTATTATAAATATGGTACAACCATATTCAGTATTCTATCTATCCTTTGAATTACATGTCACCATACGTGCGTACGTACGGCTTATCGTCTCCACGTCATGGTGTAATTGTTATTCAAAACATTATTATTTGGATGGGTATGATAATGATGTGTAATTATTGTAAATAATAAATATAACATAATAATTATTCTTTATATATGATATACCATCCAATTATATATTATTTTAACATAAAATTAATGATATTGTCGCTTGTGCGTACGTACGGACTACCATCTCCACGAACGCGATGAGATTCTTTCCCCATCATATCCATTCAAGCATAACTCTCATTTTATGATTAAAAATAATTTATAAGGACTTGATAAAATTCTAGATATGAATAAGATAAAACCTATCCATAACAAACTTGGCTTATGTAACAAAACATATAAAAGAAAACAAGTAAGTTAACACCCGAAATGATGATAATACTAAGATATTATTAACAAAGCAATGTTAAAAAGATCATATATGATATCATATTAATGTATTTGATTCTATTATAATTTAATAACAATTATTTAACCATTATACAATAGTTTAACCTACCCTTGAACAAGTAAAAGTACAAGGTAAGGGTTTATTTCACAATCTATTCATTATCCAAGGTTATTTATACGTGATTATCTACTGGGACCTCCTTATCATCCACATCAATGTTTCTTAAAAATATATTACAAAACATTTTTACTATTTACTAGACTATGGGTTAAATTCATTTATACGCTGGTTTTATTTTTAAAAAATGGTTTGAAAGGAATCTTTCCATCATTTTCCAAACAAGATACTTTTTAACCTTTTCGACAAAATTAAGGTAAGAATGCCTTTTTTAACTTATACGGTTGGTGGGGCTATTTTCCACCGTTGAAAATCTTTGAAGATAACATTACAAGATTATAATAATTTTTTAAAATTAAATGTTTTCTTTTATAATTATGTGACTTTTAAATGATTTCAAAAAAAGAGATATTTCTCTCAAATAGTTTTGATTTCATCTATGTCAACATCCTTTGATGGATTTTAAGCTTTTTTGAAGTTTATTTATTATGATAAAAAACATCCATATTGTATTGAAGGTTTGGTGATATGTTTGATTGTGGATTTGTTATTTTTATACCATTCATGGTTTATGAAGAAATTATTGACATTTTTAGGCTATTTTTAATACGAATGTTTATGTTATGTTTAAACCTATTCATATGAGGAATGCATTGGACTTAATAAGTGACGGGTGAAGCCCACTATCGCTATTCAATGCATCTGTAGGTCTCATGAGACAAAAAAGTGTCTTGGAACAAGGCCTTGAGAAAATCTTATTGGTAGTCTTGGCACAAGGCCTTAACTATGTGGTTATGATAGTCTGGAATTATGCATTCCATCATTATGAAAGTGGTTATTGATATTGTATGTGATTATTCGACTAGTAGAATATCCATATGAATAAGTAAATAGCATTATTTCATTTTATTTTTTCCATATTATGCTGAAGTTTAGGTTTAAAAAGATTTTGTTTTAGTTATACAATTTCTTAAATGTTTAGCCTTATTTGTGAAATTTTCTGCTATATTGTTATCCTTACTGAGCATCTGAGCTCACCCCTTTCAGTGTTTTTTTTCATGATGTGAAGAAGTAATTTATGAATGAACTTCAGGGATTTTATGTGGTGATATGAAGAAAAAATATTGTTGTAGTTTTTTTACTTTACAATGTTATCTAAGACTTATGAATGTATCTAGTTATTCCAAGGCTACTAAACTAATCGGTCTTTTGAGACTTGATCTTTTGTGATCATACCAATGTTATGTAATAATGCACCGAATCTGGGTAACTGGTGTCGGGGCATTAAAATTTATATTTTTCACACATAACTATGTAATTGATTTATCCTTAATCTAAGGATACCGACAATGTACAGGACTTTGTCTCAATCTCCTTTTATTAAGACATCCTTTGATTTATACACGACTTTATTTTATATGGTGTATAAATTCTTTTTGACTTTTACTTTTATACAGAAGGAATATTTTTATATGAAGAATTTTACTAAAAGACAAAAGGAATGTTTTGTCTTATGTATGAAGTGACAATGACTTTTCCGCCGCCATGACCATTATTTGAGTTTCGGGTTCCCCTACAAGCCATAACTTTTTTTTAAATTAAAAATAAAAACCATGTTTTACTTTTCTTTTATTTTGGTATTGAAAATGTCTTTGATAATGTTTTTATTATATCAATGTGTAGTATTGATATCTTGTGATTCAAATTTGGAAATGTTATGTTTCCTTTATGCATGTTTTATGTGATAAGATTATGTTATGGTTCTTGGGCATTGTTTATGAATATAGGTCGTTCTGTGATAAAATAATGGCGGGTGAGCCCAATATAGCTCTCCAATGTATTGGGTAATGCAAAGGAGTTAATCTATAAGGTTTCTCCGAAGATATTTAGGGAATATACTGTGATGGGTATACCAAACGTAACCATGAGGGTTTCTCCATACGTAAGAATTTTATGAATTCCTCAAGTTACCTTTATAACTTATGATTAGTCATGTTGAAGTGCTTATGTTTTATGAGTAAAGAATGATTTCATTGATTCTTATGTATATATGGACTAATGTTTTCATTCCGTATTTTTATAACCCTTACTGAGCTTTTTATGGTCATCCCATGTTTTTTAAATGCTTTTCATAGGTCAAAAGAAAAGTACATGATGTGATGATAGTGTCACGGAAGTGTCAGTAAAGAATCCATGTTTTATCTTAAATATGTTTCCTTTGATGGAAAAAAATGAATAATGTTTTTGATGTAACCACCTTGTTTAAATGTGGAATGTAATGCGTGATTTATGATCTAATTATCTAGAACACTAAACCTGAAAAGATCCTCAATGTGAATTATTCATTTAAATCATGATTATGTAATTTTTTAAGGCTTGGTCATTATAGTTTGTATCAGAGGTCGGTTTAGATAACTTTCGAGGTTAGATTGTTGTTTAAGCATAGGTGACAAGTTGTATATAACCACAACGGTTATTATATTAGATAGAGTCATTGTTATTTTTTTTAAAGTTGGAATGAGTTTGAGATAACTTGGATAACTATATCTTAGTGTTTATATTCCTTATTAG
Organism: Viscum album; assembly: GCA_963277665.1. Lineage (NCBI taxonomy): Eukaryota > Viridiplantae > Streptophyta > Magnoliopsida > Santalales > Viscaceae > Viscum > Viscum album. Next base: position 1,177,522,365 of record OY728164.1, read on the forward strand.
TACATGATGATTTTGTTGATACACTCACAATGACATTTTTGGTTTTAGTAAATGGATGGATCTAGTAGGCACCAAAGTGACAATGGGTATGAAGGAAACTATGGTGGTTCTTTGATTAAGAGACTCGATAAAATGGGAGATTCAATGAGAAATATCATGGTTATTCTAAACCAATTGTCAGGAGTCATGGTTAACCACTTGATCCTTGGTGAGTTATCTAACGCATCATGTATGAGAGAACCAACTCGATGTGGAAGTTCAGGTAATAATTATAAAGGTAACCATTAGGGTTTATATGAACCTTACTTTTGAGGTAATTATGGGTTACTATATGTTATGACAGAAAATGAAAGGCATGAGATAAACTTGAGGGTAAAATATGTTATGGTTACTTTTGATGGATTTAGCTGTTTTTGGGAATGTTATAAAATTATATAGTTTTAGAAAAAGGGACAACACTCAGACCGTGTGACAACCCATCACGTTGGACCAAGATGCGGGAATCGAACCCACAAACAAAGTGAAACTGGTATATATCACCTACCACTAGACTACGTGAAGTCCCTAGTTAGTTTGACTAATTGTTTTTAGTTAGATGATCTTATGAATCATGAATAAGTTGATTTTGGGTTATCTATGAAAATGATTAACCTATCATGGAGGATATGTGATTAGATTAATTACTTTTGAATATGAGACTTTAAGAGTAACTGATGTTATTTGGAGATAAATGTTAAGATTTATCTTGGATGACTATGTCATAAAATATTTCAGAGATTTGGGTTTTAATCTTAGTTTGGATTATATTGAAGAAATTTTATAGATAGTTGTTCATTGAATGGTCTTTGAAGAACTTTGGGTATTATTGGACAAATTTTGGAGATTAAGAGTAGTATTTATTTTTATAAAGGATTATCCTTTTGAGGATTATCTGATCTTGTACTAGAAATTTTCGTTTTGGTTAAGGTCTAATGACATGAAAAATATATAGTTCATCTTTGGTGAGTTATGTGATTCTCTAGAAGTTGATTGTAGCGCTCTTAATGGGAACAAGACATCCTAAATACTCATCTTATGGAGAAAATATGAGTTTTTATTAGAAATATAGTAAGAGATTAAAGTAAACATGACACGTAAGTATGTTGACTTATATTTTAGGTAAGCTCATAAATAAATTCCTCAATGAAAAGTAACTTAAAATAAAAATGTTGTCTGTTAACTTTTCTTAATGGGGAATCAAATACCGTTTAACCAATCACAAGTTTGTGATTTTATTGTGGTTAACTTTCTCCTAATCATGTTTTCTATCACTCTCCATCATAACTTGACCCTTTGTTTTCTATTCTATATCCATGTTTTCCTACATGGAATCCTAGTATGGGTTATCTCAGGTGACCTTTGTATTTTTATTTCCTTCTTTTAATGTGGTAGTATAATTTACTCCTTTGCCAATGTGGGGCTTTCAATGATGTTTCCGAGCCCAATTTGAAAATTGTGAGGACACAATTCCAAAAAGGGGGGAAGGATGTAACATCCCAGGTAAATAAATAATATGGCATTTTCATATTTATTAATATTTGTGAGTAAAATATTAATATTACTTTAAAGGTAATTCTATGTTCAATGGCGTACCCAATACGCAACAATGAGTTTCCTTGAAATCTTACGTTGCATACAAATAATATAATAATATTATTTTAAATGAGTGTTAACGCCTAGCTGATGTAATGGCGGGAATGAACAGAACTAACTAAAAAATGATTATATATGTTTGGCAATTATTTTAACAATTACCCAATAAATGATAGAGGCTTAAAATGCGATTGAATCCAATTTTAAGCATAAATATTTAAATATTCTTTAAAAGGTTGATTAACCGCCTTTTGATGGAAAACCTTTTTTTGAATCCAATTTTTGGGAATTTTATATTCTATATTTGAAAAAAATAAAATCCTTCATTAAAATCGGGACATCAAAATTTACTTTGTGTAATATTTTGTTATTTTTACGATAAAGTTCATTTTTTATGAATAGTGAAAAATGTTGTATTTTAATTCAAAACCTACTTTTAATATGATTTATTTATATGGTTATATTATCATTTTAATTGGTTTTATAGTGTAATTAGAATATATTTTTCCCATTAAATTCAATGGTGTTCGTTGGAATTAATTTCACTTTGAAATTGGACATAAAGAAGTGTCAATCTTTTGATAGATTTTGTTTTTTAAAAACACGCTATTTGTTTTGGCAGCAGGAATTAATTATAAAAATAATTAATGCAACATTTTATGTTTTGAATTTGGAAAAATTTACATCATTTTTTAATTTGGAATATCAAATATAGCTTAGGGTAAATTTTTGGTATCGTTCTGAAAAAATTCTTTTTTTGATGAATAGTGAAACCACAAAGTGGTAGTTAAAAAACTGATTTTTCATTTAAATAATATTTTACAGCTTCTGTGAATTGAATTTCAAAAATCAGACAGACATGTTTGTCATTAGTAAGTAAAATTTTGTTCAATTATATGAAAATAATTTTTGGTGAATAGTAACTTTTCAGTTTTATTAACCGCGATTAGAGGTAATTAGTGTATTTTAAGGTAAAAATGATATTATAAAAATATGAAAATATCTTGACACTTTTCCTACCTTTATTTTATGAGTCATGGACAACCAAGAAAATCCATGGGTCAATTTTTGGGACCCCATAGAGCCGCTTGTGAAAGATAATGACATTAATACCTTTTATTTAAAGTATAAATAAAAATGTCACAAACATGTATTGTTTTACTAAAACAATTTTTACATGGGGTTATACAAGTCATATTTTTTACTATAAATATTCATTAGAAAGATACAAATATTCCCTACATCATGATATTTTTTTTACATAATTTTTAGACATTAAATATATAAATTTATTTATGACACCATGATGATGCAGTGATTACGTCATTAATGAACGATTTCAATATAATGAAATGATAAGGTAAAATCTAAAACATAAACTTGTCAAAAACCTATTGGATGAGTTTATTTCGAACCCTTATCACATTATCCTCGAAATATATCTTTTTGGGACCTTTAAAATCTGAAAATCATTTTATAATAAAGTAACATTTTATAACATTCCAAGAGTGCACCTCCTCCCTCTTATAAAATGATCCCACCTCTACCCCCTACACACACCTCTAAAGCCTTTTTATCGACCAAAATCTGCACATTTTATCTCTCCACATCCCTCTATTCATCCTAGAAGCCTTACCTTAGGCAGAAATATCTTCAATAAACCCTTTTGGTTCAAACCGAAGGGAGTTACCCGATTTAAAGTTAATGTCTTCTCTTATGTTCTTTTGTTTTATTTTTATTCTCCAACCCCTTAAACTCATTTTATTACTTTATTTTGTAACAAAACCAGTATATTCAATATACTAGGATGTTTTTATGAGAAGTATTCATGCTACACTTACACAAACCTCCGTCAAATGGTTAAAGAACATACTATTTCTGTGGATGGAGAATTACCGCCTCACGAAACGATGATTGTTCTATCGTATCCTACCACCTCTCATGGTGGCCATTATGATGGAACTATATTTATTTATGATATATATTATATTTACTTCTTCTATATGCTTCTGTATTTTATATTTAAAACCTACCTGTATGCTTTTCATGTTGTGCAAATGCAATAATTTCATTTGAGGAAGTGTGGCCTACCGCCCCCTCAAGTGATGTGAGTCGTTCATGAAATACATGGAATGTATAAAGAATGAAATTAATGAAATTATGTGACCTATACAACATATATATTATACTTTAATTATAATATATATATCTCATTTAGTTTTAATTCCTTTAATGTGAAAATAAATGAAAGTAGCGTTCATGCATATGTACGGCCTACCGTCTCCATGAACGATGCATTTCATTCTTTATCTCCAAATGTTATGGAATAGTATAAAATGAATATATAATTTATATATATATGATATTTAAGTCATTAATACTATTCTGGATATGACGTACTTATAAATACATGGACAATTCTTTTCAAACTAATTCATTTTTGACTCATGTACCGAACATTGACAAAAACGTCTCATATGAACTCACATAATTGACTAATTACTATGACATTATAATATGTGATATGAATTGAATAATAAAATTTAAAGGAGTTCCTTGAGAAATTATAAATTAACCAATGTTTATTATTCAGGAATATAAAGAAACAAACATGACAAGTCCGACTTGAGGTAAGGGATCCTACCTCTCTCTTTCTTTTCAAGTACTCTCTTTTATGTCATTTATTTTATGCTCCATATTCTAATGTTGTAAGATGTTATTTTATATTCACCATACTGAAATTTTTATTTCCATATGATTAGATACCTCCTATTACTCTCATCAATTATTTTTAGGAATTTTTAAGTGGCATTGTTAGGCTGCCAAATTTTTGTAAGAGATCATTTCACCCTTCTCATTTTCAATGTTCTATTTTCATGTCAAGCCTTTCAAGTTACCATTTCTTATGTTGGGGTATGATATCTATATACATCATAATTTCTTTTTATGTTCATATTATGAGAGACCCTATTTGATCTCATCAATCCATTTTCGGATGTTTTAAGCTGCGTCGTTAGGCTGCCTAATTTTCGTAAGGCGATTTCTTATCTCACTTTTAATTCTATGAGATTTACATTGTTTTCCACTTATTTACTGTATGTGGTGTATTGTGTAATTACATTTGATATATATTATCAAGATTCTATTTGTATTCATTGTATTCTGTGATTCATTTTGTTTTTATTATCTTTTGGTCATACGACTCGATTGATCACAACGAGGTAAGGGGTTTTGTCTCACTTTTTGTTCCTGTGAGATTCATGCTACATTTGACACTATTTCCTTTTGTGTGGTGTATGTACTGCCCATGATTGTATTCTCTTTTAATATACTTTAACTCATTGGTATTTACATCTTCATTGTATGACCCTTCTTTCATGGGGTGTACATTTCAAAAGATACCCATATCGGCAAGGGAACCTTTCACCCTCTTCTTTTTAAGACTTATTTTTGGTTAGGTCTTTTATTTTACATGTTATTATGTTGGGATATGTTCTTATTTATCCTTATTTCTGTAAATGTTATATCCATGTTATCAGATACCCTTTTTATCTCTCATCATCTCATTTTCGGAATTTTAAAGTGACGTTGTTAGGCTGTCGAATTTTTTGTTAGGGAACTTCTTAACCCAATTTCATTTCTTTGGGTTAAACCTCTACTTCTTGATTATTTCATGATATGAATATGCGTGGATGGCCTCTGATTGTTTTACACTTAATATCCACATATATTGGTTTTATTTATATTTTTCACATATAATTATGTAATTGATTTATCCTTAATCTAAGGATACCGACTTTGTAAGGGACTTAGTCTCAATCTCTTTTTATTGAGACATTCTTTGATTTATACACGAATTTCTTTTATATGGTGTATACAACCCTTTTGAATATTACTTTTATTCAAAAGGAATCTTTTTTTATGAAGCATTTTACTAAATGACAAAAGGAATGTTTTGTCTTACGTAAGCGTCGACAATGACTTCTCCACCGTCGTAACCATTATTTGAGTTTCGGCTTCCTCTACAAGCCATAACTTTTTTTAAATAAAAAATAAATACCATGTTTTAATTTTATTTTATTTTGGTATTGAAAATGGTTTTGATAAATTCTTTAATATATCAATGTGTTCTATTGATATCTTGTGATTGAAATGTGGAAATGTTATGTTTCCTTTATGCATGTTTTATGTGATACAAATATGTTATAGTTATTGGGAATTGTCTATGAAGACGGGTAGTTCCGTGATAAACTAAGGGCGGGTCCCGATATAGCTGTCCAATGCATTGCGTAACATGAAGGAGTTAAACACTAAGGTTTCTCTGAAGAGATTTAGTGAATATACTGTGAAGGGTATTTCAAACGTTACCATGAGGGTTGCTCCCTATGTAAGAATTTTATGAATGCCTCAAGTTACCTTTATTTCTTATTATTTCTATGAGTTATTAATAAATATTATGATTTTATGAAGTATGTTTAAGTGTTTACGTTTTATGAGTAAAGTATGATTTCCTTGATTCTTATGTATATATGGACTAATGTTTTCATTCCATATTTTTATATCCCTTACTATGATTTTTATGCCCATCCCAAGTTTTTGAAATGTTTTTCACAGGTCAAGGGAAAAGTACATGACGTGATGATAATGTCAAGGAAGTGTCAAGAAAGAATCCATTTTTTATCTTAAATATGTTTCCTTTGATAGAAAAAAATTAATATGGTCTTTGATGTAACCACCTTGTTTAAATGTGGAATATAATGCTTAATTTATGATCTAATTCCCTAAAACTCTAAACCTGAAAATATCCTCACTGTGAATTATTCATTTAATTCATGATTATTTAATGTTTTAAGGTCGGGTCTTTATAGTTGGTATCAGAGGTCGGTTTAGATAACTTTAGAGTTTATATTGTTGTTTAAGCATAAGTGACAAGTTGTATATAACCACAATGGTTAGTATATTAGATAGAGTCATTATTATTTTTTTGAAAGTAGTAATGAGTTTGAGATAACTTGGATAAGTATATCTTAGTGTTTATCTTCCTCATTAGTACATGGTGATTTTGTTGATATACTCACACTGACATTTTTGGTTTTATTAAATGGATGGATCTAGCAGGCACCAAAGTGACAATGGGTATAAAGAAAACTATGGTGGTTCTTTGATTAAGAGACTGTATGAAATGGGGGATTCAATGAGAAATCTTGTGGTTATTCTAAACCAACTGTCAGGAGTCATGGTTAACCACTTGAACCTTGGTGAGTTCTCTAATGCATCATGTACGAGAGAACCGTCTCTATGTGGACATTCAGGTAATAATTATAAAGGTAACCATTACGGTTTATATGATCCTTAATTTTGAGGTAATTATGGGTTACTATATGTTATGATGGAAAATGAAAGGCATGAGATAAACTTGAGGGTAAAATATGTTATGGTTACTTTTGATGGATTTATCTCTTTTTGGGAATGTTATAAAAATATATTATTTTGGAAAAAGGGACAACACATAGACCGTGTGACAAACCGTCGCGTCAGAACAAGCCATGGGAATCGAACCCACAACTAAAGTGCAACTGGTATTTATCGCCTACAACTGGACTACGTGAAGTCCCTGGTTAGTTTGAATAATTCCTTTTAGTTAGATGATCTTACGAATCAAGAATAAGTTGATTTTGGGTTATCTATGGAAATTATTAACCTATCATGGAGGATATGTGATTTGGTTTATTACTTTTAAATATGAGACTTTAAGAGCAACTGATGTAATTTAGAGATAAATGTTAAGATTTATCTTGGAAGACTCTGTGATTAAATCCTTCAGAGATTTGGGTTTCAATCTTATTTTGGATTACTTTGAAGAAATTTTATGGATATCTGTTTATTGAATGGTCTTTGTTGAACTTTGGGTATTATTGGATAAATTTTGGAGATTAAGAATAGTTTTTCTTTTTATAAAGGATTATCCTTTTGGCGATTATCTAATATTGTACTAGAAATTTTGGTTTTGGTTAACATCTAAAGACATGGGAAATATATAGTTCATCTTTTTTGAGTTATGTGATTCTCTAGAAGTTGATTATAGCACTCTAAATGTGAACAATACATCCTAAATACTCATCTTATGGATAAAATATGAGTTTGTATTAGAAATCTAGTAAGAGGTGAAAGACAACATGACAAGTAAGTAGGTTTAATTATGTTTTAGTTAAGCTAATAAATAATTTCCACAATGAAAAGTAACTTAAAACAAAAATGTTGTCTGTTAACTTTTCCTACTGGGGAATCAAATACTGTTTAACCCATCCCAAGTTTGTGATTTTCTTGTGGTTAACTTTCTCCTAATCTTGTTTTATATCACTCTCTATCAGAACTTGACCCTTTCTTTCTCTTCCATATCCATATTTTCTTACATGGAATCCTAGTATGGGTTATCTCGGGTGACCTTTGTACTATTCTTTCTTTCTTTTAATGTGATAGTTTAAAATAATCCGTTTCCAATTTGGGGCTTTTAATAAAGTTTCTGAGCCCAATTTTAAAATTGCAAGGACGAAATTCCAAAAAGGGGAAATGATGTAACATCCCAGGTAAATAAAGAATATGAAATTTTCATATTTATTAATATTTTTGAGTAAAATATTAATATTAATTTAAAGATAATGCTATGTTCAATGGAGTACCCAACATGCAACAATGAGTTTCTTTGAAATCTTACATTGCACACTAATAATATAATAATATTATTTTAAATGGTAGTTAACGCCTAGCCGTTGTAATAGAGGGGATGAACATAACTAACTACAAAATTATTATATATATTTTTTAATTATTTTAACAATTACCCAAAAAATTAAACAGGCTTAAAATGCGAATGAATCCAATTTTGAGCATAAATATTCTCATATTCCTTAAAGGGTCGATTAACCACCTTTTGATGGAGAAACTTTTTTTTAAATCCAGTTTTTGAGAATTTTATATGATATATTTGAGAAAAATAATATCTTTCATTAGAATTGGGACATCAAAATTTACTTGGTGTAAATATTTGTTATTTTTACGATAAATTTCATTTTTTTATGAATAGTGAAAAATGATGTATTTTAATTCAAAACCTCCTTTTAATATAATTTATTTATATGGTAGTATTATCATTTTACTTGGTTTTAAAGTGTAATTATAATATATTTTTACCATTTAATTCAATGGTGGTCGTTGGAATTAATTTCACTTTAAAATTGAAAATAAACAAGTGTCAACCTTTTGATAGATTTTGTTTCTTAAAAACACGCTATTTGTTTTAACAGCGGTAATTAATTATAAAAATAATTAATGAAACTTTTATGTTTTGAATTTTGTAAAATTGAAATAATTTTTTAATTTGGAATATCAAATATGTCTTATGGTGAATTTTGGTATTGTTTTGAAAAACTTCTTTTTTTGATGAATAGTGTAACCACTAAGTGGAAGTTAAAAAAACAGATTTTTTTAAATGGAATTTTACCAGTTATGTGAATTGAATTTTAAAAATAGGACATACATATTTTTCATTATTAAGTAAAACATGGTTCAATGAGATGAAAATAACATTTGGTGAATAGTAACTTTTGAGTTTTATTAACCGTGATTAGAGGTAATTAAGGCAATTTAAGGTAAAAATGATATTATAAAATTATAAAAATATCTTTACACTTGTCCTAACCTTATTGGATGAGTAATTTACAACCAAGAAAATTCATGGGTCAATTTTTGGGACCCCATGGAGCCACTTGTGAAAGATATTGACATTAATACCTTTAATTTAAGGTAAAAATAAAAATGTCACAAACTTGTATTGTTTTACTAAAACAATTTTTACATGGGGTTATACAAGTCATATTTTTGACTATAAATATTCATTAGAAAGCTAATAAGATTTCCTACATTATGATATATTTTTTATATAATTTTTAGACATTAAATAAATAAATTTATTTATGACACCATGATGATGCAGTGATTACGTCATTAATGACGAATTTAAATATAATGAAAAGATAAGGTAACATATAAGACTTAAACTTGTCAAAAACCTGTTGGATGAGTGGATTTCAAACCCGTATCACCTTATCCTATAAATATATCTTTTTTGGACCTTTAAAATCTGAAAATAATTTTATAATAAAGTAGCATTTTATAACATTCCAATAGTGCCCCTCCTCCATCTTATAAAAGGACCCCACCTCTAACCCCTTACACACACCTCAAAAGCCTTTGGCTCAACCAAAATCTGGTCATTTTATCTCTAAAAATCCCTCTATTCATCCTAGAAGACTTATTTTAGGAATAAATATCTTCAAGAAACCCTTTTGGTTCAAACCAAATGGTGTTACCCGATTTAAAGGTAATGTCTTCTCTTATGTTTTTTTGTTTTATTTTGCTTCTCCAACCCTTTAACTCTTTTTATTCATTTATTTTGTAATGAAACCAGTATCTTCAATATAGTAGGATGTTTTTATGAGAATTAATAGAGCTAAAATTTCACACACCTCAATATAATGGTTAAATAACATATTGTTTCTGTGGATGGAGAATTACTACCTCAGGAAACGATGATTGTTCTATCTTCTCCTGCCACCTCTAATGGTGGCCATTATGATGGCACTATATTTATTTATGATATATATTATATTTATTTCCTATCTATTCTTCTGTATATTATATTTAAAACATACCTTTATGCTTTTCATGTTGTGAAAATGCGATAATTTCATTTGAGGAAGTGTGGACTACCGCCCCTCAAGTGATGTGACTCGTTCATGCAATACATGGATTGTATAAAGAATGAAATTAAAGAACTTATGTGACCTATATAACATATATATTATACTGTAATTATAATATATATATATATCTCATTTAGTTTTAATTCCATTAATGTGACAAAGAAATGAAAGTAGTGTTCGTGCGTATGTACGGCCTACCATCTCCATGAACAGTGAATTTCATTTTTTATATCCAAATGTTATGGAATAGTATAAAATTAATATATACTGAATATATATGATATTTAAATAATTAATACTATTTTAGAGATGATTTACTTAATAACTACATGGACAATTCTTTTCAAACAAATTCATTTTTGACTCATGTACCAAACATTGACAAAAACGTCTCATATGAACTCACATTATTATATAATTACTATAAAATTATAAAATGTCATATGAATTGAATAATAAACTTTAAAGGATGTACTTAAGAAATTATAACTTGAACAAAGTTTATTATTCAGGAATATAAAGAAACGAACAAGACAAGTCGAACTTGAAGTATGGGATCCTACCTCTCTCTTTCTTTTCAAGTACTCTCTTTTATGTCATTTATTTTATGATCCATTTTCTGATGTTGGAGGATGTTATTTTATATTAACCTTAATTTAATTAATATTTTAATATGATTATAGACCCCTTATTACTCTCATCAATTCATTTTAATAATTTTTAAGTGGCGTCGTTAGGCTGCCTAATTTTTGTAAGGGATCCTTTCACCCTTCTCATTTTCAAAGTTCTATTTTCATGTCAAGGATTTATAGATAATTTCTCTTATATTGGGGTATTATATCTATATACATAATAATTTCATTTTATGTTCATATGACTAGAGACCCTATTTTATCACATCAATCAATTTTTGGATGTTTTAAGTGGTGTCGTTAGACTGCCGAATTTTCGTAAGGGGATTTCTTATCTCGCTTTTAATTCTATGAGATTTCCATTATTCGCCAATTATTTATATCATGTGGTGTATTGTCTACATCCATTTGATATATATTATCAAGATTATATTTATATTCATTTTATTCTTTGATTCATTTTGCGTTTATTGTCTTTTAGTCATACGACTCGATTGATCACAACGAGGTAAGGGGTTTTATCTCTCTTTTTGTTCCCGTGAGATTCATGCTACAATTGCCACTATTTACATTTGTGTGGTGTATGTAATACCAATTATTGTATTATTTATGTAATATAATTTAACTTATGGGTATTTACATCTTCATTTTATGACCTTTCTTTCATGGGGTGTACGTTTCGAAAGTTACACAAATCGGTAAGGGAACCTTTCACCCTCCTCTTTCTAAAAGACTTATTTTTGGTTAGGTCTTTTAATTTACATATTCTTATGTTGGGATATGTTCTTATATATCCTTATTAATGTAAATGTTATGTCCATGTGATGAGATACCCTTTTTATCTCTCATCATCTCATTTTCTAAATTTTAAAGTAACGCTTTTAGGTTGTCGAGTTTTTGTAAGGGAACTTCTTTTCCCAATTTCAATTATTTGGGTTAAACCTATACTTCATGATTATGTCATGCTATGAATATGTGTGTATGAACTCTTATTTTTTACACTTAATATCCACTTTTATTGGGTGTATTTATATTTTTCACACATAATTATGTGATTGATTTATCCTTAATCTAAGGATACCGACTTTGTACGGGACTTCGTCTCAATCTCCTTTTATTGAGGAATCCTTTGATTTATACACGAATTTATTTTATACAATGTATAAAACCCTTTTGAATATTACCTTTATAAAAAAGGAATATTTTTATATGATGTGTTTTACTAAAGGCAGAAGTAATGTTTTGTATTACGTATATGGTAACAACGACTTCTCCGCCACCGTGGCCATTATTTGAGTTTCAGCTTTCTCTACAAGCCATAACTTTTTTAAAATAAAAAATAAATACCATATTTTACTTTTATTTTATTTTGGTATTGAAAATTTTTTTGATAATATTTTTATTATATCAATGTGTTGTATTGATATCTTGTGATTGAAATGTGGAAATGTTATGTTTACTTTATGCATGTTTTATGTGATACGATTATGTTATGGTTCTTGGGCATTGTTTTTGAAGACGCGTGGTTCCGTGATAAACTAAGGGCGGGTGAGCCAGATATAGCTCTTCAATGCATTGGGTAACGCGAAGGAGTTAAACGCTAAGGTTTCTCCGACGAGATTTAGGGAATATATTGTGATGGGTATTCCAAACATAACCATGCGGGTTTCTCCCTACGTAAGAATGTTATGAATGCCTCAAGTTACCTTTATGTCTTATGATTTCTATGAGTTAGTAATAAATATTATGATTTCATGAGGTATGTTGAAGTGCTTATGTTTTATGAGTAAAGTATGATTTCATTGATTCTTATTTATACATGGACTAATGTTTTCATTCTGTATTTTTATATCCCTTACTGAGCTTTTTATGCTCATCCCATGTTTTTGAAATGTTTTTCACAGGTCAAGGGAAAAGTACATGATGTGATGATAGTGTTAAGGATGTGTCAAGAAAGAATCCATGTTTTATCTTAAATATGTTTCCTTTGATGGGAAAAAATGAATATTGCCTTTAATGTAACCAATTTGTTTAAATATGGAATGTAATGCATGATTTATGATCTGATTATCTAAAACTCTAAACTTGAAAAGATACTCAATGTGAATTATTCATTTAATTCATGATTATGTAATATTTCAAGGCTAGGTCCTTATACACATACTCAAGCTGAAAATGATTAAATGTAAAAACACTATGTTTAAAATGCATGCATACACTAAGATACCAACCAAAGAGTACAATGGTAAGAAAACTAGAAAGTAAACAGATCCAGAATACAATCCCTCCAAAAGAAAGAGTCTGCCAAGTGAATGAAAAAGTTCCTGAAGCTCGTCCAAAAAAACCCTACCTAAAGGGTAGGTACAGAAACATCTATTTGATGTCGCTAAATCACACCATGTCTGTCAAACCTCTCTCTAAGCACCACCTGGACTCGATCCACCAAGAACTCTTTCATATCATCAATCATATGCACAAGACACAACACGTGTGGGAAAAGCCCATAAAGGGGTGAGTAAAACAATACTTAATAGGACATCCCAAAACCACAAAGGAAATACCACTAAGAAACACACAAAGTGTAGAAAAAAAGAAACACCTGAAGGACAACATAAAGGAAACACATGAAGTAAAATACAAAGGAAACACACAAAGTACAATCATCATGGTCAACTCACACAGGTATAAGTCTAAAGCACAAAGAGAAGGATTTTTCTTTTTGTCTAAAAATCTATTAGTCTCTATAACAATATAATTTTGGATGGTTCATTGAACTTCTTTTCCAGATGGAAATTCGATGACGCATAGAGCATTAGTGTCACATGAGACTTCGATGGCACCTAGAGCTTTGATGGCGCCCAGAGTATCAATGGTGCACTGAGTGTCAATGGCCCACGGAGCATCGATGGGTCATGAAGATCTAAATCCATATAGTCACCAATATCACATAGTCACAATGATCACATTTTCATAAATATATTATAGTCACAAAGATTACATAGTCACATCCAGTCGTAAGATTATATTCGTATTATGCTCATTCTGGGAGCACCTGCTCCTCGAGCCACTATTCTATATTTAAAATCCAACAAAAACTCACTTAAATTATCTCAAAATGACCTTCGCATAACAAGAGTCCCAATTCCACAAACTAATCTCAAAAAAAAAAACACATGGTTTAAAAGATATTTCCAAATTAGTAAAAAAGTCCCAATTCGGGTCCGTCTCGACCCGGTACGGCCCACCCAACCCAATCCAGTTGGTCTGGACCAACAGAAACTGGCCTGGAACGTTGTTCCACTAGACCGCGGCCCAGTTCTCTAGCCTATCCTACATCGTGTGGGTCATCTTAGCTCTTCCAGATAAGGCATGCCCTGGCCGTGTCCCTCTATTCCACCTAGTCGCCCAACCAGATGGCTAGCCAGATCCCCCATTTAATGCGGCACTGAAATGTGTTTCACAAGGCCGACCTACCAACTGTGACCCCCGTCAGTTCTTCAATCACATGTCATAGATCTCTCCCACGTGGATATGCTAGGCCACATCCTTACCACAAAACCTTGTTTCTCACTACAACTTCCTTCGTTGTGGGCCCTAAGTGGTCTGGTCATGCCGCCTGCATGGTCTGGCCTCCACCTCGGCATTCCAACTACCGCCTCCTGCACCTGATTTTTCTTTTGGGGTGATCTAAATCCTCCAAAACACCCTCACAGATCTTCTTCCATGTGGCATTGTGCGCTGATGGTGGCTCTAGTTCCACGGGTCGCCCCTATTGCTCTGATTCCCTGTTATTCTTAATGGGGCCATATCTGCGATCCTCGGGTTGCGATCCTCACTAGTTTGACCTTGTTCAAACATTCCATCGCTTAAGGGTTTCATCATGCTCAGAACCACCAAAAAATTTCGAGCTAGGGAAATTAGGGTTCCAATAGAGAAGAAAGTATAAAATGGAAGGAAAAATACACATAGAAAAGGTTTAATGTCGTTGGATAAGCCTTCTTAAACAACGATCTAAATCCAAGGAATTTGGTTTAGAAACATATTAGATCTAATCTCACTAGCGTACAACATATTCCCACCCAAAACATACGGTCGATCCACATGCTAATATGTTTGTGTATTAGTCCCCATTTGTTGCATAAATAAAGAATAGGAAAAGATAAAATCACAAAGAGATCAGCATAATACCTCGAGGTTGGATAAGTCATTGATGAAGAATAGTGTTCTGTGTAATCATCGATCCTAATCCACCAATGTTTTTCAGTCTGTCGTGCCCAAATCTTGGTTCTCCAAAGCATTGGGAGGGCCTTCTTCTCTCTGCCTTAAGGAAACACAATGGTTATAAAAATAACCCTAAATTTCTGAAAAAGGATTTTGTTAAAATTAACCAATGAAAAGTCAAATAAAATATTTTTATCAAAAATATTTTAATGACAGTTACGTCCAATTTCTAACATTCACAGTCAACCTACACTGGTTGATGTTAGGTCTCGTCTAAGGAAAAAACCCTAATGAACTTAACAAAGGTATCAGATTTCCAATCTGAGTGAATTTTTATGAGTTATTATGACTTAAAAAATAAAATTATTTTATTTAATAATATTATTTACGGTTATTCCCGTCTTGGGTTTTTTCCACTAAAGACCAACACCGACCAAATGTAAGTAGAGCCTAGGGTAAATCCATTATTCTGAGTGCAAAGGTTCCCACATATTTCTAATGTGGGAACCTGTTTAGAAGTTATTCCTAGTTTTAATGAAAAACTGCATGTGAATTTTATTAAAAACATAACATTCTTCACGGTATCATTCCAGGCACACCAGGGCTTGGAATCTCATGCCATCTCAGCACTTGGTCTCAGAATTTTTCCAATTAATTTTTATAAATAAAATATTATAAAATACGAGTCATTAAAAAACATTAAGGAACAATGAAACTATGTAAACCAATGCACTATGACAAGGGGTTTCAATGACAACTAATGAAAATAACCTTTAAGGCCTAGAGATCAAGGGTGAGTTTATACCATCACAATCATAGAGGTGGATCCAAAAAATGAAGTGGTAATATGTACAGTAGTTATTAATACAAGAATAACGTATTACTTATTTATTTTATCTCTACTCATTCTTTTATATCACAAAAGTTTAGTAGAAATATTAATGAACCACTTCAAGACATAAAATATTTGTTATCAGGGAAGATGGTGAAGGGGTCAATTACATCATCCCAAGAATATAACTCCTCCCCTTTCCATATTTTTGAGATTAACTTCCTTGAAAACCTTTTGATACATCCTTTTTTGGGATTTTATGTAATTATAGTCATGGATTGGCTCTCCTTATTTAAACATGACATAAAATGTTGATAGAATTAAATCACCCTCTATATTACAAATCACCCTCTAATCCGATACAAGTGTAATGATGGGGATGAATCTTATTTGGTATCATCATTTGATGTATGAATATTATTATCTTATGATAAATAATATCTATCCCAGATGATTGAGACAAAAGAGAGAATAATTATTGGATGCATGCACAATTTGATAGACTATACTAATGAATTCCCTAAAGAGTTGTCTAGTATTCCTCTTAACTGATAGGTTGTGTTATCAATAAAAAAAATACCTGGATCTATGACCATTTTGGAGACCCCTTAGAGAATGTCCACTATTTAGTTAGAGGATCTATGAGCAGTTACAAGAGAACCATGAAAATAGTTTTATACATCAGAGTGATTCACCATGGGGTGCCCCAATCCTCCTCATCTTGAAGAAAGATGGGTCAACATGCCTATGAATTGATTTCCGTAAACTCAAAAAAAGAACAACAAAAAATATGTATCCATTTCAATTTATAGATTACTTTTTCATCCAACTACGCGGGGCTTAATATTTTTCTAAGGTGGACTTGGTCAAGATACCACCAATTAAGGGTGAAGGAGGAAGATATTCCCAAAAATGTATTTAGAACAAGGTTTGGACACCATGAGTTTTATTTGATTACTTTTGGACTCACTAATTCTCTAGAAATATTCATGGACTTAATCAATAGAGTCTTTATACATTACCTAAAAAATTGGTAGTCTTTATAAACTATATTTTAATTTACTCTAAAATTAAGAAGGATCGTGAGGAGCATTTGAATACTATGTTAAAGACATAAAAAAAGAGAATATATTTGAAATTTATAATAAATATGTTTCTGAAGTGAAGAAAGTGTATTTATTGGAAAAAATTATCACCTACAAAGGGATATATATGGTACATTCTAAGACAAACACAATCAATTAGTTGATGATAACATCATATCTAATAGATATTCACAGTTTCTAGGGACAAGAATGATATCTCTTACATTTTTAAGAAACATATTAAAATTTATGAACAAACTAAAAAAGATAACATATAAGGGAATAAAGTATTTCTACACCAATGACTGTGAAAATGATTCAAGGAGTTGAAAAGGAGGCTTATCAATACACCATTACTCACGCTACCCTTAAGTGGGGAACTACTTCTGTTATACAGTATGATTCAAAGAAGGGTTTCAGTTATTAAAAATGAAGAATGATAAATTGATATCTTAAGTATCAAGGAAATTTAATGTTCATGATAAGAACTATCCAGAACATAATATAGAGTTCGTTACAGTGTTGTTTTCATTGATGATCTAGAGATATTATCTCTAAGGGGGGAAGTGTGAAATATATACCAATCACAAGATACACAAATATATATTCACATAGGATGTTATTAACATGTTCTGGTGAATATGGATAGAGAATATAAATCACTATAACTTCTCAATCCACTACCATATTGGGAAATCAAACAGAGTGGAATAAATGTAAGTAGAAATGATTCAATTTTTTCAATGATGTGAATTGAGAAGGATCCAATCTTTGTATACTTGAAAAGGATGTATATGAGAATAAAAATTATTTTAATAATACATTTCTCAAATAAATACTCAACCATACCTTCATAAAAGGATCATGGATGCCCAAAAAGATTACAATATGCTGCAGAGAAAGATAGTAACTATTATAGAGTTCAACTTTTCGAAATATTGAGTTTTACGATTTGGAACCAGAATATGTTTATCTTCAAAACTAGAGCTAAAGGGGACGATTATAGATGATTCAAATATCTAATCCTTCTATTTTCATCTGATAATAACTAATATTTATAGATACTTGAAGAAAACATTTAGTTGGGATAAAACTAAGATAGAGATTTCAGAATCCATATCTTAATGCATGGTATGCTAATAAGTTAGGGATGAATGACAGAAGATTAATGTTATGATGAAAAAATTTACTATAATAGTATAGAAATTGGAAAACCTAACCATGTATTTCATCATATGAATACCAAGGATACCTAATGTTAATAACTCTCTCAGGGAGGAAGTCGACCTCCTTACCAATTCATCACATTTCATTTCTATCAAGGAAAATTTATTTATTTACAAACTAACTAAGATATACATAAGATATGTCATAAGATTTCATGGAGTGACACTCTCTATTGTATCTAATCAAAATACTAGGTTTACCTCAAAGTTATGAATAATACTTCAGTAAGATCATGATACAAAACTTAGCTTCAGTACAACTAATAATTAGATGGGTGGTTAGTCTGATAGAACCATCCAAACTCTATAGGATATGATGAGATCATATTAAATGGATTTACAAGGATATTGAGATAATAATTTTACCCTATTAGAGCTCTAATATAATTATACCTTTCATTTTAGCATTCGAATGGCACATTTTGAGCCTCTATATGGGAAGCAGTGTCACACTACAACAATCTAGGATAAATCTGGAGAGTGTAATATGACGATACTTGATCATGTTCAGGATATGATAGAGAAGGTTCAAACCATTCTTCATCACATGAAATCCATGAAAACTCAATAGAAAATATATACGAACAATCCTCAATGAGGCCTGGAGTTTGAGGTTAGAGATATTGTGTTCATTTTTATTTCACTGTGGAAGAATTTCATGAGGTTTTGGAAGAATAAAAAGATTATTCCATGATACATTGAGCCCTTTTAGATCAATGATAACACCAGAGTAGTGTCCAATCAACTACCATTCCCACCTTACCTATCTAAAGTAAATGATGTCTTCCATGTATCCCTCTTAAAGAAGTAAATACCATAACCCTAAAAAATATTGAAAACAAAGGTTGTATAATTGGATAAATTACTTTTATAAAAGGAGTCATCGTGAGATATCTAATATCATAGAGACAATTTTCTAGGAAACAATACAACTCACTTGGTCAAATTTTTATGGCGAAACCAAAAGTTTGGGGAAGTAACATGGTAAACAGAATAGGAAATGAAGAAGTAGTACCCTAACCTATTTCTGAATTTGTATGTAATATATATCTTTCATGAAAAAAATTATTCAAGGGTAAGGAATTTAACACCTCAGGGAAAAAAATATTTGATAGCGTATGTGAGACACAATGATGGACCCAAAAAAACCATGATTAATTAAATATTACCATTATAACCTAACCATTAAATTGTTGGGTACGGATAGGATTAAATAAATTATAAAATATATATAAATTTTATACTAAGTATATAAATTCTTATGAAATAAGCATTCATTATTTTAATAGACATTTATTACTCAAAAAATATGATTTCTTCAATAATGTTTTTTTTATTTTGAGGAAAAAATATAATATGGAATTTTTTAACTTTTAGAAAATTTATTTTTTAAAATTAATATAATATTTCATATGAAAATATCAATATTAACTTAGGGTGATGTTTTTTTGATTTTTTTGGAAAATATTTACTTTTTGGTGAAAACTAAAAAATACTGATTTTTGTTAAAAATATCTTATATTTTTAATAAATTCATTAACGTAAATGTCCCAATATTATTTTAATATTATTTTAAAATAAAATAATTATTATTTATTTAAATTTAAACTAATTAATTTCATTTAAATCATCTTTACACTGGATTTAAATATAAGTTCATTTTTAGGCTTACAAACACAATTTTCTAAAAAATGATATAAAGTGCATATTGGTTTTTCATTTTAACTAATTAAAATAAATACTAAAAAGGAGTTATTTGAATTAAATTTAAATATTATATATCTATATTTTTAATTTGATTTTATATAATGATTATTTCATTGTAGATAGTTAATATAAGATCATTTTTTCCTAGAAAAATCCATTTTTTCTAAAAACCGCTTTTCAACACACTTTCGAATTTTATTTTAAATCAAATTCATCCAATTATGTAAATTTAATATGATAAAATGGATTCAATATTTTTTATAAATATAATTTATATTATATAATAAGTCCAAGGGAATTTTTTTTCATAATGAATAGTAAAAATTGTAAAAACTATTTACTGTGGAAAATAAATTAATTGGTAAAACTGAGTAACCTTAGAGTTAAAGAGTAAAAAATGTATAAAACATATTGTTTTTGTGTTTGAGGTGTTTCTTGTAATTATATATTATTTATCTATAAATTTTAATAGGAACTTGTATTTATTGTGACCTCCCATTATTGAATAGTTTTAGGTATTTACAAGAATATCACTCCTCCTCCCTTATGAAGGGGAACCCCTGTCCTATAATCTCTACACCTAATAAAACCTTTGGTTAATATAAGCCCTACCCATTTACCTTATTTATTTTTCTTGTAGAGACCCAAAGCCTGATGTACATGGACATTACATTACTTTTGTGGAATACTTAATACATAACAAAAACAGACACACAAGGACCATAATAGTTTAGTGTCTTTGGAAACTCAGAATATAAACATCTAATCATGTTGAAAGATCTTCAACATCTCTCATATCGATGTTACCCTTTTGTTTTCTTACATAAAATCTTTCTTTATATCCTGGGGAAAAGAAAACATATAAAGGGTGAGCTCAAATGCTTAGTAAGGGTATGCATGGATAAAATAAAACAAATCATATACATTTGAGCTTAAAACATGAACATAATGTTCTTGATCAATGACATAAAACATGGAAGTACGTAAGGAACATATCATAAAGAAACATTAATCATAATAAAATAGCATGCGAGTAAAACATGTAATTGTGGAAACCATTTGACACATGTCATGATTTCCATAGTAGCCAAGGCATTGCTGCCAAGACCATCATAGTGGACAAAGTCCCTTTCTGAATCGAGTTCACTCCTCGTTCCAGTCCTGTATTATTGAACCGGTTTAACTTGTCGTTCCAGCCATGTCTATCTTATGAGATATAAATCTTTACCCAATGCATTGGAGTGAGATATCGGTCCCACCCATCTCATAATGAAATCATTCTTTCGTGTGCCACAAAATGATAAATCATACATCATAGCATTACCCATGTAATAAAATGGGATTCTTAAACATCTTGCCATCATAACATAATCCATGAACAATTGATATCATTTCATCATAAGAAAATTGAAACCATTTAAATCATAGAGACATTTTACTTTAAACATACACATATGAAATAATGTCATCTTAGATTGAAAATAGTTTTGACAAAACACTTGAAATGAATTCTTGAGGAAAATATCCTTTCTACTTCAAAAAAACTTTTCTTTTCATAACATGTCATAAAATTATAAACTAAAATAAGTTGATTAAAAATAAACTTGAAATATTGTAAAGGAGGCTTCTTGGAAATAATTTTTTAAAAATCCATTCATGCTGTATAAGTTAAAAAAACATTATTCTCGTACTTTTGTTGGAAAAGTCAAAAAGTACCTCGTACGAAAAACAACCAAAGATTCCTTTCATATATTTACTAAAAACTCACCGAAGGGTAAAATTTTATATAAACTACTGTAGAAGGATATAAATATTACATATTTAGGAAACATGGATTTGGATGATAAAATACACCCCAGTAAATACCAAAGTATAAACAATCTCGTATAAAAATGAAATTTGCAAAATTATCCCTTACCTTAGGTCTGATTTGCTTCGTAAGTGTCTGAACCTCTTGTATAATGTCATTGACTTATTCCAAAATCATACTCATTGTTATGATATCATATATGGTTCACTTATGACTTTATTTTACCCGTTCTTTTGTAAATTCCATGTTAAAGAGCGTTTTGGGTAAAATCGTTTCATTTGTCGTTCGTGTTTTGACTTGTAATTATTCATATGATTACTTAGATCATGATTAATTAATTCCAGAATATAAAAAATGATTTATATATATTCAGAATATACATATATATAATAGATTAGTAAATGGAAAGAAATACACCATTCATGGAGACGGTAGGCCATACGTACATATAAACGCTATTTTCGTTTCCTTATTGAGTTGAATGGAATTAAGTAGATGACATACATATATATACACATAAATACAGTATCATTATTATTTAATATATTTAATTATTTCTTATTATATATACTTTATAATCATTCATTAATGGTTAACATGGAGAATGAATCTCATCGCGTCGTGGAGATGGTAGTCCGTATGTACGCACGAGCGAT
This sequence comes from Viscum album, assembly GCA_963277665.1. Classification (NCBI taxonomy): domain Eukaryota; kingdom Viridiplantae; phylum Streptophyta; class Magnoliopsida; order Santalales; family Viscaceae; genus Viscum; species Viscum album. Next base: position 1,177,544,928 of record OY728164.1, read on the forward strand.
GATATCGTTATCATGATCGTGGAATTGTATTGGAGTGTATGTATACTATTTCAGAATCAATATCACTTTACAATAATCATATATAGTTATTATATACACCATTATACCCATCCAAGTAAGGTGGTGGTGGAAAATAGATTACACCACGGCGTGGAGACGGTATTCCGTACGTACGCACGCGCGGTGATATCGTTTTCCGTAGGATGGATAGATGGTGAAATAGGGTGGTTTCATAATTATAATAACATATCAGTATATGAGTGATACTTATGTTATTACTTCATAATGAAACAACCTAAGAAGAAGAACTGGAAGAATAAATAAAGATGAAAGAATCGGTAATGGACATTACCTCTTCTTTGAAGCTCCTCTTTGAGTCCTCCTCTTAGGGCACTAAAATTGGTCTTTGAAGAAGACCAGGACCTCTGGGATGTTTTTAGGGAAGTGTAGAAGAGAATTTGGTAGGGTTTGGCCGAGATTGAAGGCTAAAAGTTGTGTGAGGAAGAGGGGGAGGAGGTGCCCTTTTATAAGGGAGGAGAGGGTCACCTTTGGAATAACTAAAAATAATATTTTATTATAAAGTCATATTCGGGTTTTAATAGCTCCAAATTGAGTTATTTATAAGATAAGTTGGGGATGGGTCGAAATCCTCTCATCCAATAGAATTTGGACAAGTTTAGGTCATTATATTAACCTTATCTTTTAGTTTTAACTGTTAGTTAATTAGATTGACATTTACCATGTCACTTGGTATTTTTATATTATATAGTTAATAAACCTACCATATACATCCAAGAGACCCCCAATTGGTCCATTAATGATACACATATCATGATATAAGTATCGTGGCCGATCCATAGATTTTTATGAATAAAATAACAATCAATAATATAATATTTGTTTTAAAAACTATTTTATGTCAGTTTTGACACTATTTAGTAATTGATTTTTGTGAAACTCATATAAGAATTATTACTTAGACCAAAGTTAATTACATCGATCCTAACATGTCATATTAACCTATAAAATTAGTGTAGTTCATAAAAAGTCTCAAATTATATTTATTTGGGTATTTATAATATCAATTATTCTAATTTTTCACTATTATGGTAATTACTACATCATCATTGTGTCTTCAATAAATTAAATTATTTAAGGTCTAAAAATTATAAATAAAATATCATTATGTAGGAAATCTTATTAGATTTATAATTAATATTTACAATAGAATTTATCTTATGTATAAACCTATATTAAAAATGTTTTAGTAAACAAACTTTGATTTTAACTCTTTTAACTATTCTTTGAATTAAATAATAATAAATGTCCTAATCTAATCCATGTGGGCCTAAATGGTCATATTTTAAACCTAATGTTGTTTTCGGTCGAATTACACTTATCCAATATAATTAGGACATGTGTTAGGGTAATAATAATATCATTTTTACCCTTAATTACCCTATTTACTTTTAACCGTGGTAAAAAAAGTAAAAAGTTACTATTCACCAAAAAATATTTTCATCTTATTGAACCACATTTTACTTACTGACATCAACCGTGTCTCTTGTATTTTTGAAATTCCACTCACAGAAGTGGTAAAATTAAGTTTTATGGAAAATTCATTTTTTTTAACTACCACTTAGTGGTTTCACTATTCATCAAAAAATGAAAGTTTCCAGAAAAATACCAAAAATTTGGACTAAGCTATATTTGATATTATGAACTCAAAAATGATGTCTATTTTACCAAATTCAAAACATATCACTTTCATTAATTAATTTAAAAATTAATTCTCGTCATCAAAACAAATAGCGTTTTCTTAAGAGATAATAACTATCCAATGATTGACACTTGTTTGTCTGGTTTAAATGTAAAATTACATCCAATGACCGACATTGTATTAAATTGTAAAAATATATTCTAAATAAACTTTAAAACCACTAAAATTAATTATTTATTAAGATTAATTATTTCGATTAAAAAGTTTGTTTTTAATTAAAATTTAGTAATTTTTACTATTCATCAGAAAATGATAGTTATCCGAAAAGTACCAAAATTTCACCCTAAGCTAATTTCGATATTCCGAGTCCAAAAATGAAGTCTTTTTCAAATGATAAAATTTATAATATTTCAAAAAGTGGGAATTACTATTCATAACGGCTAGTTCATAATAATATTATAATAATATATCGTTTAGTAAAAATTGGTACTGCGTACTACACACGCTATCGAGGAAGGTCGCGATTGCGTGTAATGCATCCAAGTTAGGGTTGCGTGTTTTGCAACACTCCTTTGTTGTAATATACAAAACATGACATTGATAAAATTAAAAAGAATATTTCTCATAAAATCTCGGGGTGTTACATTCTACCCCCCTTAAAATGAATTTCACCCTCAAAATTTGTCGGGGTTATAAGTGGTTTACTACTCGAAAGTTTCTTTAATAGAAGCCCACATCGTAAAAAGGAATACCAAAACCAATCTTTAAAAACTAAAGTATGAAACATAACGGTTACCCAAATTAACTAATCACTAGGTTTCCACATAGGAGAACATAGGTGAAAATATGGATATGGAAGAGAAACCTAACCATCATGTTCTGATGGAGAGTGGTAGAGAACATGGCTATGAAAAAGACAAAAAACACAAAGCTATAGATTTGTGATGATCTAAGGTGCCATATGATTCATTGGATATAAGGGAACTAGGTCAACATTTTTGGTTTTCAAGATCATTTCCCTAAAGTTGATGAATTAAAAGAAATAATTACCTGATTTTGGTACAATATCACTATTGTTTGTGAATTGAACAATCTCCACTTCATCCCTTAAAGAAATGAAGTTGAATTTGTTATTCGTGATGTGTTAGCAGATTGGGTCATTCCATCTGTTTCAAACAAAATGTTAGTAAAAGTTATAATTCCATCTTATTGTTAGATTAATTGTATATGGTTCCAAAAATGAACTTATACTTCATATATCATACCACTTAATAAAATAAAACTAGTTTCTACCAACCACGGACTTCCTTTAGGCCAGTGGTAGGCGATAAAGGCCAGTCGCTCTTCGGTTGTGGGTTCGATTACCACAGCCTTGTCCGACGTGATGGGTTGTCGCCCGTCCTACAAGTTTTCCTTTTTCTAAAACTATATTACTATAACATCCCATCAATAATATAGAAAAAAACTTCTATCCTTAAACCCTACTAACTTATGTCCAACATAATCCATTCTAATCTTTAGGCTTATCCATAATACTGCAGTCCATTCTCATAATATAGTGAAAATGATTACCAGAGATTTAATACCATTGTTAACACCCATATATCATAATATATGTCTTGTTGGTCACATTCCAAACATTCGAAGGCCTTAATCATGTATTCTATTGAAAAATGAATACCCATTGAACCTTAGTGAAAACATGAATGTAGTTAAAAGTTAACACTTTCCACATACCAAAATCCTCAAAATTCTATATAATCACACCATGATATCACTTAGTCCTTATATCAATCATGAGCTCATGAATACAATCAAACATCTCATTATCTTCTTATTCCTTCATTATGCACATATCATCTACATTACAAAAATATCTAAATAACCTTCCATGGTTACTGGTACCATTCAACATATACTTTCAAATACTTCTAAGAAAAACAATAGTGTAACAATCCATAGATGATTCCTTATTCCATAATACCATTAACTATACAACATAACTCTCGATAAAAATACAATCATTCCACTACCTTCTAAAACAACTGACTGAGCTTCAACAATTCTTTCAACTCATATATCATTTGTAGTCTCCTTATCATCATCCACATAAATACTACCCATATGACCATGCTTATTCTCTTCATGAGATTTTCCATTAGGGAATTGGTTTTTATAATGCCCGTACATTCCACATTTAAAACATATAATCATTGTTGATGTTGTAGAAATACCATTATCCTTGTCCATGGTGTTAACTGAACCTTTTCCTTTGCACTTACTGGCTTTGTTTCCTTCTTTTCCACACCCAAAGCATCTTCCAGTTCCTTTGAAACAATATCCCTAATGCCTCTTCCCACATGATTTACATGAGGGAAATTGAACTTTCTTTCCTTTATAATCATCATGAAACTCCATCTTTCTCTTATTATCTGAGTCGGGAAACTTACCAAAGTTGAGATTATTGATCATATTATGAGATTGCTGATTAGGCATAATAATGATGTTTGGACTTCCAGATCCCATTTCATTTGGTTTCTCATGAAGAAAATCATTCCATTGTCTATCATATCCTATGTTATCGTGAATATTCTTGTTTCCAGCCATTTTCTAAAACCCAAAAAGAATAGTGTGAGACGCAAAAATCATGCTAGGGAAAACAACATAGTAAAGGGGGAGTATCCTCAATATCTAACATCTTAGGTTAAATTCTATGATCGTTACCGTAGTTCTAGGACGGTATCCTATACGTATACTTATCCTTAGGGACATCCCTAGACATACCTTAGAAATATCTCTAGGGATCTCACTAATGTTTTTGTATCCTAGTTTCCAAAGGTTGACTAAACCTCCCTCTAATACCAACTGTAGAGACCCAAATCTTTACGTACATGGACATTACATTACTTTTGCGGAACACTTAATACATAATAAAAACAGACACACAAGGACCGTAATAGTTTAGTTTCTTTGGAAACTCGGAATATAAAAATATAATACTATTGAAAGATCTTCAATATATCCCATATCGATCTTCCCATTGTGTTTTCTTACCTAAAATCATTCTTTATATCTTGGGGAAAAGAAAACATATAAAGGGTGAGCTCAAATGCTTAGTAAGGTTAAGCATGGATAAAATAAAACAAATTATATACATTTTAGCTTAAAAACATGAACATAATGTTCTTGAGAAATTACATAAAACATGGAAGTACGTAGGGAATATATCATAAAGAAACATTAATCATGATAAAATATCATGGGAGTAAAACATGTAATTGTGGAAACCATTCGACACATGTCATGATTTCCATAGTAGCCAAGGCATTGCTGCCAAGACCATCTTAGTGGACAAAGTCCCTTTCTGAATCGAGTTCACTCCTCATTCCAGTCCTGTATTACTGAACCGGTTTAACTTTCCGTCCTAGCCATGTCTATCTCATGAGATATAAATCTTTACCCAATGCATTGGAGGGAGATATAGGTCCCACCCATCTCATAATGAAATCATTTTTTCGTGTGCCACAAAATCATAAATCATATATCATAGCATAACCTGTGTAATAAAATGGGATTCTTAAACATCATGTCATCATAACATAATCCATGAACAATTGATTTCATTTCATCATAAGAAAATTGAAACCATTTAAATCATAGAGAAATTTTACTTGAAACATACACATATGAAATAATTTCATCTTAGATGGAAAATAGGTTTGACAAAACACTTGAAATGAATTCTTGAAGAAAATATCCTTTCTACTTCAAAAACACTTTTCCTTTCTTAACATGTCATTCAATTCTAAACTAAAAGAAGTTGATTAAAAATAAACTTGAAAACTTGTAAAGGAATCTTCTTGGAAATAATGTTTTAAAAATCAATTCATGCCGTATAAGTTAAAAAAACATTCTTCTCGTACTTTTGTTGGAAAAGTCAAAAAGTACCTCGTACGAAAAACGAAAAAAATATTCCATTCATATATTTACTAAAAACTCACCGAAGGGTAAAATTGGATATAAAATACTGTAGAAGGATGTAAATATTACATATTGAGGAAACATGGATGTGGATGATAAAATACACCTCAGTAAATACCAATGTATAAACAATCTCGGATAAAAATGAGATTTGCAAAATTATCCCTTACCTTAGGTCTGATTTGCTTCGTAAGTGTCCGAAACTCCTGTATAATTTCATTGACTTATTCCAAAATCATACTCATTATTATGATATCATATATGGTTCACTTATGACTTTATTTTACCCTTTATTTTGTAAATTCCATGTTAAAGAGCGTTTTGGGTAAAATCGTTTCATTTGTCATTTGTGTTTTGACTTGTAATTATTCATATGATTACTTAGATCATGATTACATAATTCCAGAATATAAAAAATTATTTATATATATTCAGAATATACATTTATATAATATATCATTGAATGGAAATAAATACACCGTTCATGGAGACGGTAGGCCATATGTACACATGAACGCTGTTTTCGTTTCCTTATTGAGTTGAATGTAATTAAGTAGATGACATACATATATATACACATAAATCCAGTATCATTATTATGTCATATATTTCATTATTACTTATTATATATACTTTATAATAATTCATTAATGGTTAACGTGGAGAATGAATCTCATTGCGTTGTGGAGACGGTAGTCCGTACGTACGCACGAGCGATGATATCGTTCTCATGATCGTGGAATTGTATTGGAGTGTATGTACACTACTTGAGAATCAATATCACTTTACAATAATCATATATAGTTATTATGTACACCATTATACCCATCCAAGTAATGTGGTGGTGTAAAATAGATTATACCACGACGTGGAAACGGTATTCCGTACATACGCACGCACGGTGATTTCATTTTCCGTAAGATGGATAGATGGAGAAATAGAGTTGTTTCATAATTATAATAACATATCAGTATATTAGTGATACTGATGTTATTAATTCATAATGAAACAACCTAAGAAGAAGAATTGGAAGAAGAAATAAAGATGAAAGAATCGGCAACAAACATTACCTCTTCTTTGAAGCGCCTCTTTGAGTCCTCCACTTAGGGCACTAAAATTGGTCTCTGAAGAAGAACAGGACCTCTAGGATGTTTCTAGGGAAGTAGAGAAGAGAATTTTTCAGGTGTTGGCCGAGCTTGAAGGCTCAAAGTGGTGTGAGGAAGAGGGGGAGGAGGTTCCCTTTTATAAGGGTGGAGAAGGGCACCTTTGGAATAACTAAAAATAATATTTTATAATAAAGTCATTTTCGGTTTTTAATAGCTCCAAATTGAGTTATTTCAAAGATAAGTTGGGGATGGGTCTAAATCCTCTCATCCAATAGAATTTATACAAGTTCAGGTCATTATATTAAACTTACCTTTTAGTTTTAACTCTTAGTTAGTTAGATTGACATTTACCATGTAACTTTGTATTTTTATATTATATAGTTAATAAACTTACCATATACATCCAAACGACCCCCACATGGTCCATTAATGATACACCTATCATGGTATAAGTATATTTCCTGAACCTTAGATTTTTAGGAATAAAATAATAATCAATAATATAATATTTGTTTTAAAAACTATTTTATGTCAATTTTGACACTATTTAGTAATTGATTTTTTTTTGAAACTCATAACAGAATGCTTAATTCGACCAAAGTTAATTAAATCAATCCTAACATGTCATATTAACCTATAAAATTAGTGTAATTCATAAAAATCTCAAATTATTTTTATTTGGGTATTAATAGTATCAATTATTCTAATTGTTTACTATTATGGTAATTACTCCATCATCATTGTGTCATAAATAAATTAAATTATTTAATGTCTAAAAATTATAAATAAAATATAATTATGTAAGAAATATTATTAGCTTTCTAATGAATATTTACAATCTAATTTATCTTATGTATAAACTAATATTAAAAATGTTTTGGTAAATAAACTTTGATTTTAACTCTTTTAACTCTTCTTTGAATTAAATAATAATAAATGTCCTAATCTAATCCAAGTGGGCCTAAATGGTCATATTTTATTAATAAGGTTGTTTTTGGTCGAATTAAACTTATCCAATAGAATTAGGACATTTGCTAGGGTAATAATAATATCATTTTTACCCTTAATTACCCTATTTACTCTTAACCGTGGTTAAAAAAATTAAAAAGTTACTATTCCCCAAAAATTATTTTCATCTCATTGAACCACATTTTACTTACTGACATCAATTGTGTCTCTAGGATTTTTGAAATTTCACTCACAGAGGCGGTAAAATTATGTTTTATGAAAAATTCATTTTTTTAACTACCACTTAGTGGTTTCACTATTCATCAAAAAATGAAAGTTTCTAGAAAAATACCAAAAATTAGGCCTAAGCTATATTTGATATTATGAACTCAAAAATGATGTCTATTTTAGCAAATTCAAAACATATCAGTTTCATTAATTAATTTAAAAATTAATTCCCGTCGTCAAAACAAATAGCGTTTTCTTAAGAGATAATAACTATCAAAAGATTGACAGTTGTTTATGTCTGGTTTAAATGTGAAATTACATCTAATGACCAAAATTGTATTAAATTGTAAAAATATATTCTAAATATAATTTAAAACCACTAAAATTAATAATTTATAACTATTAATTATTTCAATTAAAAAGGTTGTTTTTAATTAAAATTTAGTAATTTTCACTATTCATCAGAAAATGATAGTTATCTGAAAAGTACCAGAATTTCTCCCTAAGATAATTTCGATATTCCGAGTCCAAAAATGAAGTCTATTTTGAAATATAAAATTTATAAAATTTCAAAAAGTGGTTATTACTATTCATAACGGCTAGTTCATAATAATATTATAATAATATATTGTTTACTGAAACTCAGTATTGCGTACTACACACGCTATCGAGGAAGGTCGCGATTGCGTGTAATGCAGCCAAGTTAGGGTTGCATGTTGTGCAAGGCTCTTTTGTTGTAACGTACAACACAATACATCAAAAAAATTAAAAAGAATATTTCTCATAAAATCTCTGGGTGTTACATTTCTCACCAATTCCTATAAATATTTCATTAATCATAAATCAAATCTTTTATGTATTTTCCTACAATCCTAATGATGTGGTTTGATGAAGAGGTATTGTTCTTAACTGAGAATCTTTGTTTTATTTATTTCTCCACCTCCTTAAAATAAAATTAAAAGAGGATGATATAATAACACAAGTATAAAACATATAATATTATTTTATTAAGTAAATTTAATAACCTAAAAACATCTCCACTTCCATAAAATTAAAAACAAAACCATCATTCGTGTGTACGGAGGACTACAACAACCCAAACTGATGTAATTAATTTTCCATCATCGCCTCCCCAACTGTTCATAATGATGTATTTAATTTTTATATTTTATATTAATGAAATATTATTATTTATTGAAAATTTACATACCGTGTACCTTCTTACCTTACCATCCATTGAAAATTGATAACATCGTTCATGTGTATGATGAAGTACGACATCACGAAGCGATGTGATTCGTTTTTTATTACCACATCACATGGATATAATATTTAAGTGTATTTATGGAAATAGAATTTTATTTATGATATAATCATCACAATTTAAATATAAAATTACACTTAAATTCTTTCTATCATGACCATTTAAAAATGAAGACACTACTAAGGCGTACGACTTACCATCTCCATGACTATGACACTATTCATTTTTCATAACCATCCTTCATGATTTATTTTAAATGTATAATTTAGGTATAAAAATTATAATTATGTAATCATTTATTTTCTGAATATAATTCATTAATATTCTCTTAGACCTTAGTCAACTTTCTAGAGTGATTTTAGATATATGAGTCGAACGTCATCAAAACATCTGACTTACACCTAAATGAATATATAATTGAACATAACATTATAATAAATAAAATAAAATGAATAATGAACTTGAAAAATGATTTTAAAAACTCAAATAAATAAAATATGTTTATTATTATTTTGGATAAATCACACATGTGACAAATCGGGCTTAAAGTAAGTGGCCTCTGTAAACCACCCTTTTCTTTGGGTTATGAACACTCTATCACTAACTCACAAATTTTATATATTTAATGGTAAGAAATGATTATATATATATTATATATATATCTATCCCATTATACCATCCACTTATTAGGTAATACATTTATTATGAAAATTTATAAAATACCTTCGCTAAGAAATCCCTTTTGATTATGTTATGAGACAAAATTATGAAACCCATTTCTCTCCATGGGTAATTATTATGTTTATGAATGATGATTTTTTTTATTTATTTGGAAAACATATCCATGTACATAATATGAATTTGATGATCATCCTCTAATTATATATCCCTCTAATGAATTGGGTAATTTTTTAGTCTCAAGAGACATCATGTATGAAACTATGGACTGAACCTAAACCATTATGAGACTTCCAATCATGTGATGTTGTCTCAAAGGTTAGCCTTGAATTATGTATATGTCGTGATTTATTTTTTTTCACTTTCCAATGCTTCCATAATCTTATGATACCATGATAAATATGTTATACTCCAATTTAATTACTCATGTACCATCTCTTTTATGATATCATGTTATACCTTTGACTCACATGTTATGTTTCATTATCATTTTTATTACCTTATTGGATTTTTTAGCTCACTATTTTCTTTCAGGTATTCCCCAGGTTATCCCATGCAGTTATAGGAGATCAAATGGATATTAGGAGCTCATTAAAGAAAATATAAAAGGATGCCACATTTTATTTCTTTTAAATGTATTATAAACCAAGTCTTTCAAAAACGTTAGGCCTTTTTGATCATTATTTTTTATTAATTTAAATTTATATTAAGAATCATGATATAATATGTTTTAAAATATTTGGGTCACTATAAAATATATTAAGTAGGTTTATATGTGAATGAAGAAACAATTTAAATCTTCTTGTAAAACTTTTTAAGCCTTTCTGTAAATAGTTTTCATATCTATTATTTGATAAATATGAAATATTATAATCAATGAAACAATTAAAAAACTATTACAAGCATAGATTAGATCAAATATCAAAGTATATGAAAAAAATTAGTATATCATAAAAATTTATTGGATTAAACATGTGTATAAACTGATCATACAATTCAACCGTGAAGTCCAATTGGCCATCAGGTAGACAACTAAATGATTGAGTAAATTATTGGTTTCATGAACAAATGAGTGATTTTGAGGTATTTAACACAACAACAAATAAGTGGCTACATGAAGAAATGTGTAACCTGGCATGTGTAATAATTATTTTTTCCATCTAATAAAACATGATTTTCTATGTAACTATGAAATCTTGTAATCATGAAGGTGCATAAACTTCATTTTAACATTTTACATAAACATGATTGTGTAGTAATTCATGCTAATGTGTATCAAAACTACAGTGATAATGGGCATGGAGTAAGACAAGTGATTATAAAAACTAAGAGAAAATGTAGTGAAGATACAATGTGTCATAATCCAAGTCGAGTTTGAGAATAAAAACATGATAAATAAATATGTAAATAGTGACTAGAGAATCCTTTAAAATTATATATTTAATTTTTTTGACACATTTTTAGTATTTAAGAACACAAATTATAAATCAAGAAACAACACTATATGTCTTAAAAGACACCCATCATTAAAAACTCTCACTTTTTGAGTTTTACAACACCAAAACATGATTTAAAAAACTCTAAACCTTTATAAATTTATCAAAATGTAATAATAAATAATATGAAAAAATACACATTTAAAGGAAAGACAATTTTAAAAATAAAAAAACCCATTAATAAATGAATATTATGTAAAATTTATTAATAAGAGAACAAGTGGATTTCATAATAAATATTCATCATAACGAGCTCAAATTGTATTTTCTTAAACATTAAAATCCATAATTGTTTAGTAAATATATCAACATGTAATTTTATTAGAAAAACATTAGAAAATAACATCTCCTTTAGTAATATAGTCTCTAAAATTAAATCATGTGGCCATATGTTTTGTTCTAGAATGTTGTAAAGGTTTTTTTTGAAATTGATATAGCATAAGAATTATCATAATAAATTGGAATATTTTCAAAATTTAAACCATATTCAAGAATCATTGTCTAAATCCATAAATATTAGGAATACAATGATACAATATAAATATATTAACATTCTATGGTATATAAACAAACATATTTATGTTTCCTTGAACTCCAATATACTAAATCTTACTTAGAAAATGGAACAATCCTGAAATACATTTTCTATAAAGTATGAAACCTTAAAAATAAGGATAAGAATGGATAATTAAATAAAAACCATTCCATCTAGAATAATATATATAACAATTTACAGTTCCCTTAACAAATCATATTATTCATTTAATTTATTTTAAGAGAGATTCCTTGGGATTATATTGACATCTTTCACATAAATAAAAACTATACATAATATCATCTTTGGAATCATTTGAATACAGTAAACTAATAATTATACCTCTAAATAATTTTAAATCAATGAATCTTACAGATTTAACCATATCTAACATACAATTAGTTCTCATTTTAATTATAAAAGATTTAGAAGAATCTAAACACAACATAGTAAATAAACATTTTTCATATTTATATTGATTAAAAAATATTCCATTCATTATTTGATTAATTTGAATACTAAAAAGGAATTTTAGTTCTAACATTAAACATAAATCTAATTTACTTTCCATATAGTTATAAAATTATTTACAATGTAATTCATGTAAATATAAAAAACAATATCATCAAAATAAATTTTAAAAATGATAATATCATTTGAAATTCTTTTAATAAAAAATGTTTCTCTCTTTTACCTTTATGAAATCTAATTTTATATAAAAAAATATTCTATAATACTAACCATGACGTTAGTAGTTAATATCATATAAATCCTTTATTGACATGAAACAACTATTTTAAAACCTTTTATATTCAAAATCAGTGGGTTGATTAACATAAACGTATTTAAACTAAAACCATTTAAAAAACAATTTTAACATCCTTTTGAATTAATTTAAAATATTTTAAATCCATGAAATATAACATAATTATAATAGATTCAATTCAAAAAACTAGCGCCAGAGAGTCATCAATGCATATACCTTCTTTAAAACAAACTTTATCTATAATCATATCTTTATTCATAATAATTACACAATAATTATCCCATTTATTTCTAAAAATCTATTTAGTTCCAATAACATTCTTATATTTAGGGTGTTTTACTATGGAATATAAAAAAATTCTCGAAAATTAATCTAGTTAACCATGAATAAAAATAATCCAATTAACATCATTAAAATCATAAAAAATATTATTTGGCACACAATTAGAAACAAAAATTGAATTTTCATAAAAATTAGAAACTGTATTTTTAGTTTTAATTTCGTAATCAACATTGTCAATTACATTATCAAAAGAGTGATATTATGGATTTTTTATGATTTGGGAAAAAAATATAAGGTGTAATCTCCCCTCAACAATTAAATTTTTATCTTAAGGTTTTTATTCAACAAAATTAAATTACATAAATTTTTCATAAATAATTTATGAATCTATATTATTTTTGAAGTTATCTTCCAAAACTTTTATATGACTATATTGTCCTACAATCATAGTTATTTTATTATATACTCTTTAAGAATCAGTTTTTTTAGAGTAAACTAGAAAAATTTCACAATCACTTTTAGAATCAAATTTATGTAAAATATTCTGATTATTTAATATAAAAACATTACAATAAAAAACCTTAAAATAACTAACATTGGGGATCTTTACATAAATCAATTTACAATGATTTTTAATCTAAAATATCTAATTAAAAAGTAATTTAAAATATGAAAATCCATAATTATATAGTATACTTAAAATATATTTATATTATATTCATTTAATGTAGTCCTATCAAATTCTATAATAGTTTATTTTCTAGTTCTAAAATATCATTTTGTTGTGGTGTTATAGGAAAGTAAAATTTATTATAAAACCCATTTTCTCCATAAAATTATTATATGTAAAAAATTTCTAATTCAATAGAATTATAAATTCTAAAATAAATAATTAAATAATTTTTTTTAATTAAAACCAATTTAAAAAAATAATAATAAATTTTGACAATGTAATTATTTTATGAGATAGAAAATAAGTCTTTGTAAATAAAAAATATCATCAACAATAAAAAAATATAACTTTTCTTATAAACTGTCAATATGCATAGAACCTAATTATTCTAAATGAATAAGATATGATGGATTAATATTTCAGGTTTAATAAATATATTAACAACTAATTCAATTTTTTAAATGTTTTAAACAATAATGACATGTAAAACCCTTTATAATTTTTAAATACAGTATTTAGAAGACATTGTGTTTATTTGATTGTTTGTGTAACAACCAAAAGATCAAACATCCAATACTCTATTGCTATAACATATAATTAGTAAATATTTCATTAAGACACTTATCCTTATGGTTAGTTAACATAATAAATTCAATATAATATATATCCTTTGTTCTAATCAGATAAAATAAAACATTATCATTCTTGAAAGCTAAACATTCATTATCTTTATATTTAATACTCGCTCCATCATCTTATAATTGTGAAATACTAATTATTTCATGTTATAAACCTTAAATGTATAAGACATTAGAATTTCAAATATTTTTTGATAAAATAACTTCAAAAAATCCCTTAACATTTCCTTTTGAGTTATCCATGAATGTCATAGATCATCAATCACATTGATTATAATACAAAAACTTTTTATGTATCTTCAATCATGTGTTTGGGGTAGTCGTTATCCATGTATATATATATATTACACTCTTAATGTACATTTGTTTAAATATCATTTAAATAGAAAATAATTTTGGTACCCATGCTATATGGGATCCAACCGGGTTATTATTATAATCCTTATGTATCCAAAAAAAATTTAAACAAGTATTCATGGGTAATCTAGAAGATAATTTTTTAGAAATGAAAGTTTTTTATAGCATAAAGGATGGGGAAATCTCAATGAATATTCATTTGAATAATGAAATTTAAATACACAACTAGTGAATAAAATACAATATATACTACCTTTAGAACTTTTAAAAAATAATGTATTAAAGAATTCATGTATTTTTTTATTATATATATATCCACTTATTTGCATATTTGTTTTAATCATTGAAATAATTTAATAATATATATATTTCCCTTGATCTAAATTATATAAATTATAGCCAAAACATATAATTTCATTATTCATAATTTCATTCAGATTTTTTAAAACATATAAATCAAATACAAATTCATCTGAACAAGAGAAATTATTTTTAAAAAAATCATATTTATGAATAAATCTATTATTTTTAGAAATAATTTTCTTATTTTAACCATTATATTTTCTATATGAATAAATAATTCCTAAAACACATTTTTTAATGTTTTCATTTTTCTCAATTAGTTCTTCCATATTTGGTTATTCATACTCATAATAATCTGAACCACAATCTGAATAACTGGTTACCCCATTCATACTTTAGGCGATCAAGAATAGATTACTCATTTATTTTTTCACATATAGTTTCATCACTTGAATCACATTCTTTTATAACACTCCATCCAGAAATCAATGTTATTTTCTAATTTTTTTATATTCTTTATCAATTTTTTCAATGTATACAATTTTATATGGTTAGGATTTACATGTCTCTTATTTCTTCACTCATAACATGTTAAATTAGAAACATCATTAAAATCAGGTTTTCATTTCTTCTTTATCTTCCTTGTGGTTATCCATTTTAAATCAATTGATGAATCATCTGGATCTTTTCATTATATTGTAAACACTTTTAGTAAAATTTCCCATTTCTTTCTCACTTTACTATGATTTATAATTAGAGTATTTGGTAGGAATAGTTATATTTTCTTTAAATAAAACAACTTTATTATTGATATTCTCCTTTAGTGTGATGTATTTTAGATCTAGTTTATATTTAATTAATGAACCAATGAATTTATCCAATGTGGATTTTTTATATTTATTTCATTAATCTATTACCACTTTCTTCACATGACCCTTCTTGGGTAGAGTTTTCAGGACTCTTTCAATAAGCACCATGTTCTCAAAATTTTCTCGAAGCGAAATCATTATTTCATAATGATAGTGAATCTATGGAACATATGTTTAACACTTTCATCATCAACCATCTTGACGTATTGGTCATCATCTGGAAAAATTGTAATATTGGTTTTGATTAGTTTATCTAAGATAATGTGAGCATCTTTTTGAATCATCCAACTTTCATCAGATTCCATACACACATATACACAACTAATCATATTTATGTAAATAACACTATATAAAATTTTCATAATTTTATATTTAAAATTTTATTTAGAAAAATTATTTCATGATAGTGTATAAAGGTTAGAATAAAGTAATTTATATAATTTTAGCATAATTTTAAAATGATCAATATTGAATTTTTTGAGATAAGCCTCCATTTGGGATTGTCAATTACTATAATCATTTCCCTCAAAATATTGAAGCTTTTGAGGAATTCATCCATTATTAAGGTTAATTCTATCCATATTATAGTGATATTTATTATTAGACTATTAGTTATCAGATATTAAAGTTTTCATCATAAAAATAAGTAATAAAATTTATATCCAAGAGTATTAATATTTGATATCAAGTGTTATGTTCAAATAAGAAGTTAGATTTTCTAGAGGTTGGGTGAATATACTAGTTTTTAAATTTTAAAGAGTTGAATTAAATTACTAAGATAAATATAAAATTTAATTATCATGAACATGAAATAATAAAGAGTAGTGGAAATTAAAGAGAGAACATATGAAATTGTTTAGTAGTTTAATTCAATGTGAATATGTATATACTTCTAAACCTATCTACTCCATGAGAGATGTTTTATCCACTAATGATCAAAATTTTTATGGGGAATCATAAACTAATTAAAAAAAATATCTTCTCTAGTATATGTAAAATAAAATAACCTTAATTTTCAATTTTTTAGCTGTTTAGTATCGTATTAACACTCCATAAATGAAGCTAAATACATTTATATTAAACTATACAATAAATCTATAATATCAAAGAAACCGGTTTGAAATTTAAAAATAGTAAAGGGGGAGATAAATAATCATTCCATAATTATAATTTCAATTTCAAGAACTAAGGTCTAATTTAAACCAATTTTAATTCATCAGTAAATAGTTAAAAACATCTCGATGATAATAGGTCAAAAAAAGTCCCATAAAAATTACATTGTTTCCTTCTAAAAAATAAATAT
The DNA here is from genome assembly GCA_963277665.1 of Viscum album. Classification (NCBI taxonomy): domain Eukaryota; kingdom Viridiplantae; phylum Streptophyta; class Magnoliopsida; order Santalales; family Viscaceae; genus Viscum; species Viscum album. The sequence continues at coordinate 1,177,562,075 of OY728164.1, forward strand.
TTGAATTTTGGAAATATTTCAATAAAAAATAAAAATATGTGGAAACCTATTTAAAATTAATAACACTTACGTAAAGACTATAAAAAACATTAAATAAATTCATTAATAGTAAAAATTAATTTTAAATCAAATTAAATAATGAAAACAGTTATAATAACTATGTTAAAAAATTTCAAGATATAGGAACTAATTATATGCATTAACGAAAAAAATTAAATCTTAATTTAAAACTTTTTAGAACATTCAAAGAACACTTCACATATACTATATATGATTAATAAGAATCATTGTAATTAATAAAACAATTAAAACAAATGCCACATACATTTCTAAAAGATAAATATAAAAATACATGAAAAACATAGTAGTTAGGGAATTCATGTTTTCAATACATTATTATATTGATCATGCAGATCAACCATGAGGATACACTGAACCTGATACAGACAAATGACTACATGAAAAAATGTGTGACCACATCAAAAAATAAGTGACCATGCATTGTAAGAAACATTTATCTTTCTACATAAATATGATTTTTTATCTCTAAGAATGATTTTAACCTAGATTTTGTGTAGAAATAATTTTTATATTCTGAATAATAATTATTGTGTATTAATTTAAGCTATCCTTCATCAAAACTTCTTTGAGAACATGTGTATAGTAATTAAGGTGACCGTAAGAATAGAATGTCAAAGGCAGTGAGTCTACGATGAGGTGTGTTGTAAGTAAAGTGACTGTGAGAAGAAAAACATGATAAATATATATGTAAATAGTGACATAAAATTATTTATAATTACCCATTTAGTAATTTAAAATAACACTAGTGGAAAAAATGTTTAACACGTTGGGATTTTTCACGTCGGTTCTATATAAGCAACATGCAAAGTTGTCAAAATAGATTTATCACATCGGTTATTTTATAACCGATGTGATAAATCGATATGAATCCATTTTTTACATCGGTTATAAAATAACCAACATAAAATATACCGAGATTAGCTTTATCACGTCAGTTATTTTATAACTGCCATGAAAATATAATATGGGTGCTTTATTACGTCGGTTATAAAATAACCGACGTGATAAAGGAAATCTCGGTAATTTATCATGCCAGTTATCAAAAGAACCAACATGATAAATTTTTTTCTATAGTGGTTATTAAATAACTGATGTTATAAACATAAAAAAAAGTAATTTATCACGTCGGTTATAAAATAACCAATTTGATAAACCATTTAAATGATTTATCATGCCCCGTATTAAATCATTTTGTTTTCTTCGATCTAGAGACCTACGACTCGTCTCTCCTACATGGAAAACCTTGAAAGTATTCTACAAAGTCATGACCTCCATCCTCGTTTTTCTAATATCATTCATCATCTTTATTATCAACAGATCTATCAGGTCTACTCGCAACAACCAAGTAAGCTTCACATGGCTCAATTTCGATTTTTATTTGTCACGATGCCCTAAACTAATTTTTTGAGAAGTTATTCTTCTATCTTTTTTCTTGTTATCATGGTAAGTTTCATAGTGTTCATTTATACCATGCTAAATTATTTTCTGGTAAAATAAACCATGGAAGTGATATCATGTAACTTTATGCTTTTTCTGTGTTTTGTCATGTGTATGTGTGTTTACAGGGGGCATCGAAGGGTGTGGGGGTTGTCTGGAGGGATGGGGGCTATCTAGAGGGTGGGGGATGTCCAGGGGGTGGGGGAGTCTAGGGGGTGTCAAAGGGGGTGGGGGGGGGGGGTGATGTCCAAGGGGGTTGGGGTGTCTAAGGGGATGGGGGTGTAACATCCCAGGTAAATAAAGAATATGAATGTTTTATATTTATTAATTTTTGAATTAAATATTAATTTTAATTTAAAAGGGTTTCTATGTTCGATAGCATACCCGATACGCAACAACGGGTTTCGGAATTTTAACATGACGCTGTTAGGCTGTCAAATATTTACAAGGGAACCTCTTAACCCAATTTCAATTCTTTGGGTTCAACTTGTACTTCTTGAACATGTCATCCTATGAATATGTGTTAATGAAATATGATTGTTTTACACATAATATACAATTATATTGGGTGTTTGTATATATCTCATACGTAATTATGTGATTGATTTATCCTTAATTTAAGGATACCATCTTTATAAGATATTTCAACCCAATTTACATTTCCACTGAGACTTCGTTGTTGTTATGCACCAATACACACTTATATGGTTTATATACTATCCTTTGAAAAATTATGTCATGAATCCCTTTGTTCTCATGATATTATAATGTTTTTATTAAAAGTTATTCTTTAATTATTTGTATTTTAGCGTCTCTCTTTTCGTTAAAATCTTGATTACTAAAATATTGTTTTAAATGTTTTAAAGATCTATTATTATTTATATTTCTCATTAATTTCCATGTTTTCCAAATGGGTTTTAGGATCTGTTTATATGGACATTAATGTTCTCAAATGATAATTCATTTAAAATCTTCAATGTGGTATGAGACCCTTTGATTCAAAAATATCTTTTTAAATGGTTTTGAAAATGATTTGATAAAGAATTGTTTATTTCAATATCTTGATTTGATATAGAGGAATGTGGAAATGTTATCTCTCCTTTATAATTGTGTTATGTGTTATGATTATGTTATGGTTATTGGGAATTTTTTACGTATACAGGTGGTTCCGTGATAAACCTAGTGCGGGTGAGCCCGAGATAGCTCTCCAATGCATTGGGTAATGTGACAGACATAAACATGGTGTTTATCCTAAGTGATTTAGGTAATATACCATGATGGGTATTCCTAGTGTAACTCCCTATATAGTTGTGATAGCTACATGTATGTTTGATGTAGATGCCATAATTAACCTTTATGATTTATGATTTTTGTGTGTTATTCATAAATCTCATAATTTTCATAAGGTATGTTATGATTGAAAAGTATGGTTTCATTTATTTGTATTAATTGATAGGATAATGTTTTCTTTCCTTATTTTAAATCCTTTATTGAGCTTTTTATGCTCATCCCATGTTTATAAAATGTTTTCTACATGACTTAATGATTAATAGGGTCAAGGATGGGATGAAGGAAAATTCATGCTATCTAAAACATGGAACAATACATATTTCTTTTTAAGAGTTTTTATTTTATGAAAAAAATGGATATTGAGTAGTAGTGTCTACTTGTAATATTCAAGTTGTAATGTAATATTTATGTCCTAATTATCTAAAACTCCAAAGCTGAGAAGATCCTCAATGTGAATTATTCATTTAATTCAATATTATGTAATGTTTAAGGCCAGGTCCATATAGTTGGTATCAGAGGTCGGTTTAGATAACTTTAGAGGTTAGGGTAAAATTTAAGCATAAGTGACATTACCATAATGGTTAGGATTTTAGAACGATTCATATTTATTTTTATAAAGTGAATGAGTTTAAGATAACATGAATAAGTATATTATAGCGTTTACCCTCCTCATAAGATATTATATGTTGGTTTTACTGATATACTCACACTCACCATTTTTGTTATAGTAAATGACTAGATCTAGTAGGCACCAAAATAACAGTGGATTTGAAGAAAACTATGACAGTTTTCTGAACGAGTAGCTGAATAATATGGGAGCTAAAATGAGAACTCTTGTGGTTATTCTCAACCAACTATCTAGAGTCATGATTGACCACCTGAACCTTAGTGATTTTTATAAGACATAATATATGAGAGAAACAAATCCCTATGGATGTTCAGGTAATAATCATAAAGGTAAGTATGTTCATAAACCTATGTGTCAAAGATGTGGAAATAAACACATAGTAAAATGTTTCAAAGGGATAGAAAGAATCTATAGATGTAAAAATGAAGATCATAAAGCAAGAACCTGCCATAGAAAAAGGAAGAATCTAGTTGACTCTATGAAAGGGCAAGAAGTTCTTTCTGAAGGATCAATTGAATGTTTTAAATGTGGTGATCTTGGTCATTATGAAAACACATATACTATGAAGAAGTTTCGGGAATGGGATCACCCGGATCGTACAAATATTAGTTTACCAATAACTAATGCCATTCCAATTGAGGAAGAAGAAACTGACAATGACCAATGAAAGGTATGGATTATTTCTTAACATATGTTTTCATATTATTAAAATCTTAGGATATGATTCATGATTTTGTTTGTAGGAAACAAGTATTTCAGAATAAGTTGGTAAATAATGGTTAATGGATCATGAAGAATGTTGAATGAGTAAGAGGTAAACATATAAGGGATTCAAGAGTTATGGTAGATTTCAGGATGGTGAAATGCTTAAAAGTATTAAGGCTCTTTTGATTTTGGGATTACATTAGAAGACTCTTTATAGTATGTGTAACCCTGAAATTTGATATATTAAAATTTTATTCAAGGAATAATTATCTTTTTTTTGTATTTATAGTTATAAATAACCATTTCGGTTTATATGATCCTTGAATTTGAGGTAATTACCGGTTAATACATTTTGGGATGCAAAACGGAAGTTATTTGATAACCTTTATGGTTAAAATATGTTATGGTAATTTTTGATGAATTTATCTCTTTTGGGAATGTTATAAAATTATGTAGTTTATAAAAAGGGACAACACGCAAACCATGTGACAACCCTTCGTGTTGGAAGAAGCTGTTGGAATCGAATCGACAACCAAAGTGAGACTGGTATTTATCACCTACCACTGGACTACGTGATGTCCCTGGTTAGTATGACTAATTTTTTTAGTTAGATGATCTAATGAATCAGGAATAAGTTGATTTTGGTTTATCTATGGAAATTATTAACCTATCATGGAGGATATGTGATTAGGTTAATTACTTTTCAGTATGAGAATTTAAGAGTAACTGATGTTATTTGGAGATAAATGTTAAGATTTACTTTGGAAGACTGTGTGATTAAATCCTTCAGAGATTTGGGTTTCAATATTAGTTTAGATTACTTTGATGAAATTTAAGGATAACTTTTTATTTAATGGTCTTTCTTGAACCTTGGGTTCTTTTTGTTGAATTTTAGAGATTAAGATTAGTATTTCTTTTTATAATGGATTATCCTTTGCGTGATTATCTGATCTTATACTAAACGTTTTGGATTTAGTTAATATCTAAAGACATGGGAAATATATAGTTCATCTTTTGTGGATTATCTGATTCTTTTGAAGTTGATTATAGTGCTCTAAATGTGAAAAAAAGTCATCCTGAATATTCATCATTTGGAGAAAATATGAGTTTGTGTTAGAAATCTAGTAAAAGATGAATGTCTACATGACAAGTAAGTATATTTACTTATGTTTTTGGTTAAGAACATAAATAAATTCCCCAACTAAAAGTAACTTTAAACAGAAACCTTTTCTGTTAACTTTTCCTACGGGGGAATCAAAGACTGTTTAACCCATCACAAGTTTGTGATTTTCTGGTGGTTACCTTTCTCCTAAACATGTTTCCTATCACTCTCCATCAGAACCTGACCCTTTTTTTTCTCCTCCGTATCGATGCTTAAATGGAATCTTAGTATGTTTTAACTCGGGTGACCATTGTACTAATATTTATTTCTTTTAAAGTGATAGTTTTACTGACTCTATTTTTCCGATATGGGACTTTCAATAAAGTTTCCGAGCCCAAATTTTAAAATTTTTAGGACGTAATTCCCTAAAGGGGGGAAGGATGTAACATCCCAGGTAAATAAAAAATATGAATTTTTTATTTTTATTAATTTTTGTATTAAATATTAATTTTACTTTAAAAAGGTTTCTATATTCGATAGCGTACCCAATACGCAATAATAGGTTTCTTTGAAATCTTATGTTTCACACTAATAATATAATATTATTATTTTAAATGGTAGTCAACTCCTAGCCGTTGTATTGGCAGAAATGAACAAAACTAAATACAATATGATTATGCATGTTTGTTAAATGTATTTACATTTATCCAATAAAATTTAGAGGCATAAAATGTGAATGAATCTAATTTTAAGAATAATTTACATTAAAAGGCCGATTTATCGCCTTTTAATGGGGAACCCTTTTTAGATCTAGTTTTGGTTACTTTAATACATTCTATATGACCAAATAAAATCTTTTTTAATAATGGGGACATCAAAATTTACTTTCTGTAAATTTTTGAAATTTTTCCGATAAAGTTCATTTTTTAATGAATAGTGAAAAATATTGTATTTCAATTCAAAAGTTCCTTTTTATTTAATTTATTTATTTGGTTAGATTATCTTTTTAATTGGTTTTAAAGTAAAATTAAAATATATATTTACCATTTAATCCAATGTGGGTCATTTGAATTAATTTCACTTTGAAATTGGACATAAACAAGTATCAATCTTTTGATAGTTATTGTTTCTTAAAAACACGCTATTTGTTTGGATAACAGGAATTAATTTTAATGTTAATTAATGCCACTTCTATGTTTTTAATTTGGGATAATAGAAATAATTTTTGAATTCAGAATATCAAATATATCTTAGGCTGAATTTTTGGTATTTTTTGAAAAACTTCAATTTTTTGATGAATAGTGAAACTACTTAGTGGTAGTTAAAAAAACCGACTTTTTCATTTAAATGAAATTTTACCACTTCTGAGAATTAAATTTCAAAAATCTGAAATACATGGTTGTTATCAAGAAGTAAAATGTGGTTCATTAAGATGAAAATAATTTTTGGTGAATAGTAACTTTTTACTTTTATTTACCGCGATTAAAGGTAAATAGAGAAATTCAAGGTGAAAAGAATATTATAAAAATTTAAAATTACCTTAACACTTCTAAAAACCTTATTGGTTGAGTCATTAACGACCATGGGCATCTTTGGGTCGATTTTGGGACCCCATTGAGCCACTTGGAAGTGATAATGGAAATTTAGATTAATTAATATAATGTAAAGAAAAAATTGACATTAAAAAAATCTTTTAGTAATTAAATTTTATATGGAGTTATATAAGTCATATTTTTTACTATAAATATTCATTATAAATATAAAAAGATTTCCTAAATCATGGTATTTGTTTTATAATTTTTAGACATCATATATATTAAAATATTTATGACACAATAATGATGCAGTATTTACCTCATTAATAAATGATTTAAATTAATATGATTATAATGATTCAAATATTATCCAAAACATGTCCAATTCTGATTGGATAATTTTATTTAGACTATTAGTCATCTTATATTTACATTTAATGATTTTTGGACCTTTGGAAACCGAGTATCATTATATAATAAAATAATATTTTCAGACTTTCCTAAAGATCCCCTCCTCTCCCTTATAAAAGGAGACCATTTCTATCCAAATCCTCACACCTCTCAAGAAATTTTTCTCTTCCAAACTCTGACCAATTAATCTCCCTACATCCCCCCCTGCCCTTAGAAGCCTTAACTTAGGTAGAAGGTACTTCATGAAGACCTTTGGTTCAAACTAAAGGGAGTTACCCAAATTAAAGTTAACAGTTTCTCTTAAATTCGTTTCTTTTATTTTACTTCTCCAACCCCTAAACTCTTTTTATTCATTTATTTTGTAACAACACCAGTATACTCAATATACTTGTATGTGGTTATGATAAGTATTATCACTACACTTACACACACCTCCATCTAATGGATGAAGAACATAATGTTTATGTGGATGGAAAACTAACGCCTCACGAAACGATGATTGTTCAAATACCTCCAACTCCCTCTCATGGTGTCCATTATGATAGAAATGTACTTATATATGATATATATTATGTTTATTTTTTTCTTTATTCTTCTGTATTTTCCATTTATATAACACCTTTATGGTTTCCATAGTGGGTAAATATGATAATCTCATTTGTGGAAGCGCGAACTACCGCCCCCTCAAAGTGATGTGACTCGTTAATGCCTTATGTTGGATGTGTAAAGGATAAAAGTAATTATATTATATATGATATTATAATTTAATTATAATATAAATATGTATAATTATCTTTTAATTCCATTAAAATAAGAAATATAAATGAAAGTAGGGTTCATGCGTACGTACGGCTTCTTGTCTGCATGAACGGTGCATTTCATTTATTACCTCTAAATGTTATGTAATATTATAAATACATGTATATACTGAATATATATTATATATATGATATCTAAATCATGAATATAATTCTGGATATAATGAATCTTTTACCACATGAACAACATGTAATTATAAGGAGTCCATTTTTGACTCAAGTACCAAATATCGACAAAATGAACATTATTAACTTAAATGATTACATAATGCTTATAACATGGTAATAAGTGATATAAAAGGAATAATAAACTATAAAAAGGTTATTAATCAAGTAGAAATTAACTTTAGTTTATTATTCAAGAGATTAAAGAACGATCGAGTCTAGTCGGACACAAGGTAAGGGATCCGACCTCCCTCTTTCTTTTCAAGTACTCTCTTTTATGTCATTTCTTTTATGATCCATGTTCTTATGTTGGAAGATGTTCTTTTGTATTAACCATACTTTAATTTGTATTTTCATATTATGAGATACCCCCTCTTACTCCCATCAATTCATTTTAATAAATTTTAAGTGGTGCCGTTAGGCTGCTGAATTTTTGTAAGGGATTTTCTTATCTCACTTTTAATTCTGTGAGATTTCCATTGTTCGCCAATTATTCATTGCATGTGGTGTATTTTGTACTTACAATTGATATATATTATCATTATTCTCATTATATTCGTGGTATTCCTTGATTAATTTGGTGGTTATTAACTTTTGGTCATACGACTCAGTTGATTACAACTTGGTAAAGGGTTTTATCTCACTTTTTATTCCCGTGAGATTCATGCTATATTTGCCACTATTTCCTTTTGTGTTGTGTATGTACGGCCCATTATTGTAATATTTATGTAATATACTTTAATTTATGAGTATTTACATCTTCATTTTATGATCCTTATTTAATGTGGCGTATGTTTTGTATGTTACCAAATCGGTAAGCGAACTATTCACCCTCCTCTTTATAAAATACTTCTTTTTGTTATGTCTTTCAATTTTGCATATTATTATGTTGGGATATGTTATTCTACATCCTTATTGATGTAATATTTATATCCAATTAATGAGATTCCCTTTTTATCTTATCAACTCATTTTCTGAATTTTAAAGTGACGCAGTTAGGCTGTCGAATTTTTACAAGGGAACCACTTAAGCAAATTCCAATTATTTGGGTTCAACATGTAATTATTGAACATGTAATCCTATGAATATGTGTGAATGAGCACTGATTGTTTTAAAAATAATATACACGTATATTGGGTGTATTTATATTTCTCACACATAATTATCTGATTGATTTATCCTTAATTTAATGATACCATCTTTATAATATATTTCATCCCAATTTACATTTCCACCGAGACTTCATTGTTGTTATGAACCAATTCACTCTTATATGATGTATATATTGTCTTTTGAAATATTTATTTCATTAATCTTTTTTTTCTCATGATATTATAATTTTCTGATTTAAAGTTATTCTTCAATTATTTGTATTCAAGCGTCTCTCTTTTTGTTAAAAACTCATTCACTAAAATATTGTTTTAAATTGTTTGAAGATTTATTCTTCTAAATATTTCTCATTAATTTCCATGTTTTCAAAATGGGTTTTATGATTTTTCTATATGTATATTAATGTTTTCAAATGATAATTCATTTAAATGCTTCAATGTGGTATGAGACACTTTGATTCAAAAATCACTTTTTAAATGGTTTTGAAAATGATTTGATGAAGCATTGTTTATTTCAATATATTGATTTTATATAGAGGAATGTGAAAATGTTATCTTTACTTTATAATTGTGTTATGTGTAATGATTATTTTATGGTTATTGGACATTGTTTACATATACGGGTGGTTCCGTGATAAACCTAGGGCGAGTGAGCCCGAGATAGCCCTCAAATGTATTGGGTAATGTGATGGAGGTAAACGTGATGTTTCTCCTAAGAGATTTAGGGAATATACCATGATGAGTATTCCAAGTGTAAATCCCTATTTAGCTAAAATGGATACAATGTAATTTTGATATGGATGCCATAATTAGCCTTTTTGATTTACGATTTGTGTTTGTTATTCATAAATCTCATACTTTTCATAAGGTATGTTATGATTGAAAAGTATGGTTTCATTGATTTGTATTTATTGATGGGATAATATTTTCCTTCCTTATTTTATAACCCTTACTGAGGTTTTTATGCTCATCCCAAGTTTTTGAAATTTTTTATACATGACTAAAAGATGAATAGGGTCAAGGATGGGATCAAGGAAAAGTCATTCTATCTAAAAAATGGAACTTGACATGTTTCTTTTTAAGAGTTTTTATTTTATGAAAAAATGGATACTGAGTAGTAGTGTCTACTTGTAATATTAAAGTTGTAATGTAATATTTATGGTCTAATTATCTAAAACTATAAACCTGAAAAGTTCTATCATTGTAAATTATTCATTTAATTCAATATTATGTGAGGTTTAAGGTCGGGTCCTTATAGGGGGTGTCCAGGGGGTAAGGGGTTATCCAAGGTTGTCGGTTGTCCAGGGGTGGGGGTGGTGTGCAGGGGGGTGAGTGGGCTATCCAATGGGTTAGGGGTATCCAGGGGTGGGGGTGTCTAGGGGTGGGGGCTGTCTAGAGGGGTGGGGCTTTCCAGGGGATGGGGGGCTGTCCAGAGGGGTGGGGGTGTCCAGGGGGTGTCTAAGGGGGTGGGGTGGTGTACAGGGGGTGTGAGGGCTATCCAAGGGGGTTGGGGTGTCCAAGGGGGTGGGGTGGTGGGTGTCTAGGGGGTGAGGGGCTATCCAAGGGGGTAGGGTTGTCCAGGGGGGTGGTGTCCAGGGGGGGTGAGTGGGCTGTCCAAGAGGTAGGGGGTGTCCGGGGGATGGGGGTGTCTAGGGGGTGGGGGTCTGTCTAGAGGGGTCGGGTCTGTCCAGAGGGTGGGGGAGGGGGGTTTCCAGGGGTGAGTGGGTTTTCCAAGGGGGTAGGGGTGTCCAGGGGGTGGGGGTGGGGGTGTCCAGGGGGTGGGGGTGTCTAGGGGGGGTTCTCTAGAGGGGTGAGGGATGTCGATGGGGTGGAGGACTATCCAGAGGGGTGAGGGTGTCTAAGAGGTGTCAAAGGGGGTGGGGTTGGTGTTCAGGGGGTGTAGGGGATGTCTAAGGGGGTGAGGGTGGTGTCTTTGGGGTGAGGGGGATATCTAAGGGGGTAGGGTGTCCATGGGGTGGGGTGGTATCCTAGGGGGTGAGTGGGTTGTCCAAGGGGGTAGGGGGTGTCCAGGGGGTGGGGGTGTCCAGGGGGTGGGGGTTGTCTAGAGGGGTGGGGGCTGTCTAGGGGGTTGGGGGCTGTCCAGAGGGGTGGGGGTGTCCAGGGGGTGTCAAAGGGGGTGGGGTGGTGTCTGGGGGGGGGGGGGTTTGGGGGTAATCTAAGTGGGGTGGGGGTGTCCAGGGGCGAGGGATATTTAAAGGGCTATGGGGTTGTCCAGAGGTGGGGCGAGGCAATCCAGAGGGGTGAGGGTGTACATGGGGTGTCAAAGGGGGTGGGGGTGGTGTCCAGGGGGTGTGGGGGCTGTCCAATGGGGTTGGGGTGTACAAGGGGGTGGGGTGGTGTCTAAGGGGTCAGGGGGATGTCCAGGGGTGGGGGTGGGTGGGCCGGTTTTTAGGGGGTGAGTGGGCTGTCCAAGGGGGTAGGGGGGCTGTCCTGAGGGTTGGGCTGTCTAGAGGGGTGGGGGTGCTGTTTAGGGGGTGGGGGCTATCCAGGGGGTGTCCACAGGGTTGGGGGTTTCCAATGGGGTAGTGGTTTGACCAACCCCTCACCCCTAGACAGCACTCCCCACCCCCTGGACACCGCCCATCCCCATGGACAGCCCCCCCTGGACAGGTCCCCACCCCCTGGACACCCTGGACAACCCCTACCCCCATAGACAACCCCCCTAGATTTTCCCAAACCCCCTTGGACACCCTCTTGGTATATATATATATCCCAACGGGTTCATTGAAACCTTTGGAATATTTTAACTTCGGGTAGTCTATACCAATAGTTCCTATAGAATCATTGGTATAGGGCTATTTCAATGACCATCATGCCAACCTTGTGTAAAACCATTAGGTAACCCAACAGTTTCAAGGGTTATACCAATGGTTTCAAATCATTGGGATCTGGGTAATTTTTAGTAGTGAATGTATACCTATTTTAATATTTATACTTCATATTTCTTTTTTACAGAAGGGTGAATTTGGATTCCAGTTGCACCAGGATGTATTCTTTGTGTTCCTTAAGAAGAAAAGATACAAGATGAATTTAAAACTGTTATATCTAACGATATTTTCTTTTTAAAATTATTTTCATGTATATTTTTTTCAAATACGCAGAGATTTTTTTTATATTTCAAAATTGGTTTTACATTAAAATTATGATATTTTTCATATAAATATATATTTTTCTTATCTTAACAAGATGTATAATTTTGAAATTTGTTATAGGTTAATAATGAGTCGAAGTTGGATTACGGCACATCGAATGAGCATTGAATATGAGGATGGTGTTAATGCTTTTTTGGAATTTTCTAAACGAAATGTTCCATGAAGTGACATTTTTTTCTGTCCATGCGTAAAATGTTTAAATATGAAGTAGTTGAAAAGTATAGAAATCAAAGATCATATGATTTTTTTATGGTTTTAATCTGAGTTATAGCCCTTGGATTTGGCATGGTGAAACTAGACATAATTTTAGATCTACTGATGATGATGATTCACAAGATGGTAACTCCGATGGAATTGAAGAAATAATTTGTGATATTGTAGCATAAGTAATTGAGATAGAACCGATAGTTGTGTGTCTATATGGTGATGATGAACAACCATCATATCCTGGTTTTACGTATTTTACAGTTTTTTCGGTGGTGTTATTATTGATTAACCTGAAGGAGAAACATGGATGGAGTGACAGATGTTTTACAGAGCTGATACAATTGACGAAAGGCATTCTTCCAAAAGATAACGATATTCCAGATTCACATTATAAGGCCATGAAAATATTATGCCCGGTGAGACTGGGATACAAGAAAATACATTCCTGTCCAAATGACTATATGATATATACGAAGGAATATAAATTTCTGTCCGAGTGTCCAAAATGTCAGACATCATGATATAAGATGAAAGAAAAATCACAAGATGATGTAGAGATTACAAAGATCCCTTCCAAGGTATTTTGGTATTTTCAAATAATTCATCATTTGAAACTTTTATTTTCTAATTCACATGATGTAAAAAGGTTATGATGGCATGTAGATGAGTAGATATGTGATGGAAAAATACATCATCAAAAAGATTTTCCACAATGGAATAAAATTGATGAGTAATATCCTATATTTGTAAATGAAATTAGAAATCTCAGACTAGGGTTGTTCACATATGTAATGAATCCATACTGAACCCCTAGTAGAACACATAGTTCATGGCCTATTTAATTGGTAATTTACAACCTCTCTCCTGAAGTTTGTATGAAGCGAAAATATTTCATGTTGAGTATAATGATCTCTGGTCTAAAGAAACCCAGAAATGATATTGATGTTTTCTTATCACCATTGATTTATGATTTGAAACATTAATGGGAGGATGGTATTAGGTTGTATGATTCGTATAAAATGGAATATATTCAGCTTCATGTAGTGCTTATGTTCACTATAAATGACTTCCCAGCATATGGAAATTTGTCTAGATACAGTGTTAAGGGGAATAAAGCATGTCCAATTTGTGAACAACAGACTTCATATTGTCAATTGCATCATGAGATGAAAACAATGTACAAGGGTCATAGAAAGTTTTTGCCTATGGATCACTCTTATAGAAGAATAAAAATGGCATTCAGTGGATCCCAAGAATTTGATATTTCTCTAAGACCTTTATCCCCTGATGTGTATTTTGAGAGGGTGGGAAAACTTGATGTGACATTGGGAAGGACACAAAAATATGGTAATGATAGACCTGTTTGGAAGAAAACGTCAATATTTTTTGAGCTACCATATTGGAGATATCATGAAGATAAACATAATATTGATGTCATGTATGTGGAGAAGAATATATATGATAGTTTTATTGGAGCATTTTTAGATATTAAAGGAAATAAAAAAGATGGGTTGAATGCATGATTAGATTTACTATAGAGTAGAATACATTTGGAGTTAGATCCCACTCCTAATAGAAGATAAATATTTCTTCCCCCGACTTGTCATACATTATCCAAGAGGGATAAAATTATCTTTTGTCAGTGTCGACATGATATCATAGTGCCTCAAGGTTATTCTTAAAATGTAAAAAAATTTGTCTCAATGAGGGAGTTGAAGTTGATAGGTATGAAATCTCATGATTGTCACGTCATGATGAAAAAACTTCTACCAGTTGCATTACATGAAATATTTCCCATCCATGTCATAAAGACTATAATAAAGTTGCGTTAATTTTTCAATTCATTTTGTAATAATTTTATTGATGTGAATGCTTTGAAAAATTTGGAAGAAGATGCAATTTCTATACTTTTTCAATTGGAAATATATTTTCTCCATCTTTTTTTTGATATAATGGTGCATTTAATGATTCATCTGGTTTGAGAAATAAAGCTTTATGGACCTATATATCTTTATTGGATGTATCCTTTTGAAAGGTATATGAAAATATTAAAGGGGTATGTTAAGAATCCATATCGACCTGAAGCCTCCATCATTGAAAAGTATATTTCTGAGGAGGTTGTAGAGTTTTATAATCGAAACACATGCAGAAAAAATTTTCTACAAAGTCGATCAATTAGATATGTAGTGGTCTGTTGTTTTACAAGGGAAAAACAATACATGGGTGAGGATAAACTTTATAAAGATGTTGATTTATGTGATATCCCTACTTCCATGGAAAGATTAGCTAAACATAATGATGATCATGTTGAAGACATGGTTTGTTCCATAAAGAACGATCATAACGAAGGAATTTGGGAAAACAATCCATTTTTACATTCCTAATATTATATGTAACATATGTTTATTTCTTGATTACATTTATTATTTTCCTAAAATGTTAGATATTTTAATTTTTTTCTTTATTAAAATGCATTAAAACAAATAAGTAGAATTTTTTGTTTATTTTAATTTCTTTTAGTGTAGTTTCCCATGTTTACCATTGTTTACCATTATTTACCATTGTTTACCTTTACGTAATTTATAAATTTATGGATTTTGTTGAATGAAAATTACACTACCATGTTTACCATGTTTTCCATATTTACCATTGTTTAACATGCTTACCATATTAACCATGTTTACTATTACAAAACATAGTTCAATTTTCCATTTTCTGTTTACATTAGTATTGTAATATTTGAATTTTTATATTTGTGAACTAATGTTTGTTTTTTTGAAGGATAATGACAGATAAAATAGTTGATCAACCAGATGATTCTGAAGATGATCATAATGATCATACCTTTGGGAGGAACATTAACATGCTCCTTTGGTGTTCCCCAATCTTCCTAATGTGCTCCCATAACGACAAAGAGTTCAAGAGTTGGCAAATGTGGGTCCACAGGTTTACCAAAACTATCACTTGACCATACATAGGACCAAATGATACTCATTGAGTTTGATGAAAATGATATTCCTAGTGGTCCAAATGAAAAATATTTCAAGAGTTTTGTATCAACTCAGGGTAAGATTAAAGTTAGAACTTTGTATGATTATTGGATAATTGTGGACAAAGCGATAATATTTCATGTGTGGGAGATGATTTTGGTATGGTCTTTTGATATTGTGTACCTATTTTTAAATTTTTCTAGTATAATATGTTCTAACTCTTCTTTATCAGATGAAATTTGATATTCCTGATACTAGAAAACTCAAGAAGAAATGCTTATCGATGGATTCTAGGAGATAGAGGGATTTAAAATCAACCATCACATCTGATTTCATTTTTGGTCATAGGAGTCATGAAAATCCATGTCATATATATCCTTTCATAGATGAAGACAAACAGAGATAGTTTGTTGAAATTAGAAGAAAAGATTCATTTTTGTAAGGGAAATGTAATCTTTTATAAGATTTTTTATATAAATAATCTTACTAATGTTTTGATAATGATTTTTTATTCTGAATTTATAAGAAACAAGGTAATCTCATCAGGATTTCCAATCTAAAAAAGTATACCCTCATAGTTTAGCTCTAAGAGCGTATACATTATTGGAAGAAAAAAGGATGGCCGAAAAATTACAAAAACTGAGAGCTGAGCCTTCAAGATCTGGAGAGGTTTCCCCTCCATCCCCTCCATCAAAACATGAAAAATGGAAGAGAGATCAGATGAGAAAAAGTGGAAATGTCTTTCGAATGATTCGAGTATCGTAGCTGAGAGGATTTTAAGATATTTATTTTATTTATTTGAGTTAACTATATTCTTCATTTAATATTAATCATTATAGAAACGTTCAATTAATTAATATAGGATTCTCTTGGAGATCAGAGCTCATAGAGGGTATTTATAGTTGCTGGGAGGCATGATATTTTATCTGCAGGATTGAGAAAGCCCAAACATCGTGGTCGTGTACGAGGATATATGACGGGTGTATCAGTAAGAAAAGTGTTTCCAAGTTATTCTACTTATTCTATTGAGGGTGTTTATAAAAAATAGAATCCTTGGAGGCTGAAGTTTATAATATTAATGCAACTATGGAGAAAAATATTAGAGCATCGGTACAATCTATGTTTTCAGACATGCAAAGACAATTTCAGATTGTAGCTCCCACACCTCCACATCCCCCTGCAGAATCCATTATCTATCCTCCACCTCTGCCAGTACCTCCTACCCCCCACCTCAGCCTACAGACCCAGTTTTTTTATCCTACTCCTCCTCCGCAGCTTCCTACTTATTGTGAGATGTATGATGATGATCCTCAATGTCATATAGTTGCATATGTGCTGGTATATTGTATAGGAGATATAGTTAATCATCAACAGTTAGAGGTAGAGAATTATAGGGTCACTATACAGGATATTATAGATAGATCATCTCGAGTACCATTGCCTATAGATGAGGTGATGACAGTTGGTCATAGTATCGACCATTTTTTTATTTGACAATCCAGACTTCTTCAACTCATTACCATAGAGGTATGTATGTTATATATTTTATTTTATGTTTTTTAATAATTTTTTTAGCATTTGAAAACTAATATATTTTTATATTTATTTTTATAGGAATACTACAAAGGTAAATAAATACTATATAATAAAAAAAAGACAAATAGCTATAACATCAGATACAAATTCTAGTAGTCTTGAAAAATTGTCAAGATATTCAAATTTATTGGTGGATCATTATGAGTTTTCAATGGAATCTTATGTTTGTCGATGTTTAATAACTGTGAGGATTGTGAAAACTGATATCACTGAGCTTGTTACTAGAGATAAGTTGGGCATAAACGTGGTGGAAATTTTTTCCATCTAAGTCTTAACACCTTTTCCCTGCATTATATTTATTAAAAATGTATACTTATGTATGTTTTGTATTAGGTATATTTATAACATGTGTGAGAAGAATGAGCAGACAGATGTATATGGATTCATGGACCCAAATTTGATTTCTCCTCAAGCACATGCATTGGATGAGGAACAAATAATGCTTTATATTTCTGAAATATTTGAAAAAAATATAATCACATATTGTTTGATGATGACTTTTTGTGAGAGGTTTGAAACATATCTCTAGCAAAGAGTTCATTATCTTTTAACATAAAAAACCACTAACCTTAAATTATCTTTTATCAGTGATCATTGGATTATAGGTGTGTTTTACCAAGGGAGAAAACACTTTATTGGATATGCTCTATCCATGGAAATGTGTGGGAAAGTTTTAATAATATGTTGGAAAAGTAAGTTTCAATTTATTAATAGTTTTATATATTATAACGAATTATAAATTTATTTTATTCATATTATTTCTTAAAAGGGGATGGGTCTACTTTTGAAAAAACACAATGAAAAAGAGTTCCAAGATGAAATCTGTAGAAGTAAAGGTAAATATCCATTTATAATTTGTAATGTTTGATGTATTACATAAAAAAAATATTTTCAATTTACACTCATTCAAATAGAATTTTCATGAAAAAAAAGGCGTCATTGAATGCAAATATTATATGTTAAGATTTATGTATGAAATAATCACAACTGGAACACTTGTGAACTTTGACATGTTAAGATTTCCTTTTAAACATTGACATTATAGTATTTCCTTTTAAACTTTTCCATAATATTTCATTTTATTTATTCATTATACATGTTAACTACTATCCTTTTAATTTGTAGCTATTTGATGACCCTCAACCATATAGTGATCAAGAGGTCAAACACATACAAGTGGAATGGTCAAATTATTTTAAAGTTTTGATTGTATTTTAATTTCTTTGTAGTGTAAAATGTAATTTTTAATATTGTTATTATAATTGTGTGTTTGGTAGTCGTTTAGGTTGGAATTAGGGTTTTTTGTGGACATTGTATGTTATAAATGTTATATATTTGACTATTTAAATTTTCTCTACTTCTTGTTTTTGTCTAGTTCTGATGGTTTTTCTAATATGGATTCTGGTCTTGGGGGGGGGGGTTCCAGGGCTGTGGGGAGGTGTCCAATTTAGTGGGGGTGTCTAGGAAGGTGGGAGGGATGTCCAAGGGGTGTCCATGGGTGTGTGTGTGGGGGGGGGGGGTGCCCAGTGGGGTCAGGGGGATTTCTAGGGGTATGGGAGGGATATCCATGGGGGTGGGGGTGTCCATGAGGGTGGTGGTAGTCCTGGGGGAGTCCAGGGTGTGGGGGGTTTCTAGCGGTGTGGGGGTTTCTAGGGGTGTGGGAGGGCTGTCCCGGGGTGTGGGGAGGGCAGTACAGTGGGGTGGAGGGTGTCTAAGGTGTCCATGAGGGTGGGGGGCAGTCCAGGGGGTGTCTAGAAGTGAGTGTTTCTGTGTGTGTGTGTGGGGGGGGGGGGGGGGGGGGGTTCTAGGGGTGTGGGAGGGCTATCCATGGGTGTGGGGGGGTGTCTAGGGTGTCCATGTGGGTGGGGGTGTTCAGGAGGGAGGGAGAGTTATCCAGGGGGTGGGGACTGTCTAGGAGGGTGTGGGGTGTCCAGGGTTGTGGGCAGGTTTCTCAGTGGTGTGGGGGGTTTCTAGGGGTGTGGGAGGGCTATCTAGGGGGGTCCTGGAGGGTGAGAGGGCTTTCCAGGGGGTGTCCAAGATTGTCTGTGTGTGGTGTGTGTGTGTGGGGGGGGGGGGGGGGGGTTTAGGGGTGTGAGAGGGTTGTCTAAGGGTGTGGGGAGGGTTGTCTAGTGGGGTGGTGGATTTCTAGGGGTGCGGGAGGGCTGTCTAGTGGGGCGGGGGTGTCTATGAGGGTGGGGGTAGTCCAGGGGGTGTACAGTGGTGGGGGTCTAGGGTGTCCATGTGGGTGGGGGTTTCTAGGAGGGTGGGAGGGATATTTAGGGGGGTGGGGTTGTCCAGGAGGGTGGGGGTGTCCGGGGTTGTGGGCAGGTTATTTAGTTGGGTTGGGGGTTACCTGGTGTGTTGGAGGGCGATCCAGGGGGTGGGGGAGGGCTGTCCAGTGGGGGTGGCGGGGGGGGGGGGGGGGGGGGTGGAGTTTCCAGGGTGTCCCTGGGGTGGGGGGGGGGGGGTCCAGGAGGGTGGGTGCGCTGTCCAGTGGGTATGTCTAGAAGGAGGTGTCCAGGGTTGTGGGTAGGCTGTTTAGTGGGATGGGGGGTTTCCTAGGGTGTGGGAGGGTTGTCCAAGGGGTGGAGGAGGGCTGTCCAATGGGGTGGAGTGGGGGTGTCTTGGAATGTGTAAGGGCTATCCAAGGGGGTTTAGGGGTGTGGGTAGGGCTATCCAGTGGGTTGGGGGATTTCCAGGGGTGTGGGAGGGATTTCTAGTGGGGTGGGGCGTTTACAGGGTGTCCATAAGGGTGGGGGAAGTCCAGGAGGTGTCTAGGGGTGTGGGGGGTGTCCAGGGTGCTCATGAGGGTGGGGGTGTCTAGGAGGGTGGGATGGCTATCCAGGGGGTAGGGGGGTTGTCTAGGAGGGTGGGGGTGTCCAGGGTTGTGGGCAGGCCATTTAGTAGGGTGGGGGGGGGGGGTTCCAGGTTTCTGGGAGGGTTGTCTAGGGGTTCGGTATTGTCCAGGGTGTCCATGAGTGTGGGGGGCAGTCCAGGGGGTGTCCATGGGTGAGAGGGGGTTTCTAGGGGTGTGGGAGGGATGTCTAGGGGTGTGGGGAGGGCTGTCTAGTGGGGTGGGGGCTTTCTAGGGGTGTGGGAGGGCGGTCCAGTGGGGGGGGGGGGGTTCTAGGGTGTCCATGAGGGTGGGGGGAAGTCCAAGGGGTGTCCATGGGTGTGTAAGGGTTTCTAGGGGTATGATAGGGGTGTCCTAGGGTGTGGGGTTGTGTTTAGGGTGTACATGGGGGTGGGGGTGTCCAGGAGGGTGGGAGGGCTGTGCTGGGGGTGGGGGCTATCCAGGAGGGTGGGGGTGTCTAGGGTTGTGGGCAGGCTGTTTAGTGGGGTGGGGGGATTCCAAGGATGTGGGAGGGTTGTCCCGGGGGTGTCCAGTGGTCTGTGTGTGTGGTGGAGGGGGGGAGGGGGTTCTAGGGGTGTGGGAGGGCTGCCCAGTGGTATGGGGAGGTATTTCTGGTGGGGTGGGGGCTTTCCAGGGGTGTGGGAGGGCTTTCCGGTGGGGTGAGGGTGTCCATGAGGGTGGGGGCAGTCCAGGGGGTGTCCAGGGGTGTGTGTGTGGGGTGGGGGGGGGGGGGTTCTAGGGGTGTGGTAGTAGTGTCTTGGGGTGTGTGGGGGTGTCCATGGGGGTGGGGGTGTCTAGTAGGGTGGGAGGGATGTCCAGGGGTGGGGGAAATCGAGGAGGGTGGGGGTGTCTAGGGTTGTGGGCATGCTGTTTAGTGTGGTGGTGGTGGTGGTGGGGGGGGGGGGGTCCAGGGGTGTGGGGGGGATATCTAGTGTGTGGGGGAGGGTTTTCTAGTGAGGGGGTCTGTTTTATTTCTGTTTCAGGTATTCTTTTGGCTGGGCATAGTTTTGGGGGGGTGTCTACAAGTGCGGTGGCAGTCT